>OX638067.1:2464143-3187410 GCA_951804385.1 Trifolium dubium
TTGATGGTCGATCTATAACTTGTAGACCAAGACCACACACTTAATAGTATAGGTAAAAAGAAGGAAGCAATGAAATATTCAAACTGGTCCACATTTTGAGGGGGAGAAAGATTAATATGAATATGATGGATCCCAACATGTTCTTAAAAGAAGAAGAATCAATCTACTTTAAATTTGCTTTTTCTTTTACACATTAAACGGTGTAGTAAAGTGAGAGAGTTAAAACATAAAGAGTATAGCTCCATTCCATTGGAATAGTAACACATATATACAGTGTTTTTATTTCATTTTTTAGGGGATCAAATATCAATATCATAAAGTATAGTATTATTAATATTAATGTAGTACTACTTTATAGTAAAATGAAATGAAACTAAGTCACTAACTACAAATAAAGAAAAGGGATTCAGGGGACCAAGGGTATCCCCCTAAAAAGAAATTAAATTGTTGGAGTTTATGAGCTGACCTAGTTTTGATCATTTCATCTTTAATTATTTTCTTATTATTCAACTATAAAGATTGTCTTTTCATCACATTAGATCTATTAGTATGAGTTGCTACACCTTTCTTAATTCATTTTGTTTTAGTGGGTAGGTAGTATAATTTATGTGCTGGAATCTCATTTCTTATTTATTTGTACCCACTCCTTATTATAATTGGATTAATATTTATATCAATTGTAACTAACAATAAGATTTTAATAAATAAATTCTGCAGCCAACAAAAAAAATTAATTAATAGTTATGCACTAACAACATAACTCTTTTTTATACAAAAACCAATTTATTAGTTGTACTTTGACCCTCAAGTGTTGTGATTGTTTGCATTTGGTCTCTATTTTCTAAATTTGTATCTTAATACATCCGCTTATTTATTTTATAAGGTGAAATTTATTCCACTAAACTGCTTGACAAAAAATAATTTAATTTACTTTCAAAAAAATAAATAATTTAATTTAAAAATTTACAAAAAAGAGCCAAAAAATATATAATTCCCAATTAATTAGGAATTTCGTATTTTTGCGCTATTTTTCTCCTTTAAATTTGAAAGCAATAATCTTTTGAAACTGTTAAGATCAAATTATTGGCCTAAAAGACAAGAATGAAGGAGGCATTCAAAAATACTTCTCAATCATGTGTCATACAAAATAGACATAAGAATCTTTTTTAGTTTCTCTGTTTAATTTGTGCATAAAGCTAAGCTGATTATGGTTATCAAATCAGTTTATCATATGCTATATTATTGTAGTATTTGTAGCATATATTTCAGAAAATATCTAAGCATTGAGGTCTAATTGGAGATTGTGCAAATAATTTTTACTATTAGTGTATAATCTAAACTCTATTGGTATTAATCTTACATAAGCAACAATTTACTAGATATTATCATCCTTTAATTGGATAAGTATAAAACTAATAATAATGCTCAATAATTTAATCTTTATAATTGGACCAATAACTATATGATATATAAAATCATATCATTGGTATTTTCATATGTATTCTTGTCAATAAATAAGAAAGCAACACATTGGGTAATGACACCACCACATCCTCCTCTTGTATAGAAGCAATGAAATAAAAAATTAAATGTACACTCAGCATGCATATTGTTGTCAATTTACTCCTACTCCATGATTGGTATTTTTGATATGGTCTAAAGATTATGTACATGTATGCTATAGTATATCTTCTGCTTCATATGAAGATTCCAAATCTGATTCACCAGCTTTCCTTTGTAGAATTGATTTCTAAAATCAAATAAAGCTTAAGCACTCAAAAATCAACAAAATATAAAAAAAAATAGTTTAAATATGTTTTTAGTTCGATAAATATTCAATGTTTTGCTTTCGATCTTTCTAAAAAATTTGTATTTGTTTTTAATATTTCAAAAGCTATAGTTTGTAACTTCTGTAAAATTAGTGTGATTCTGACATACCTACTATAATATCAAACATAAGCTAAAACAAAATACCAAAAGATCAAAGACAAAAAATTATATTTTTATAAGTAAAAAAAATTAAATTAAATTAAAAATAAAAATTAACTGGCTTATAAAACAGTCCTTGTTGGTCATGCATTTTCATCCCAAACATTGCTTTTGCTTTTGCTTTCTAAAAGCTAAAGATGACATCAAAGTAATGTGTAAGTGAATGTGAAAGAAAAGTGATTATAGTGTTACCTCTTCCTATAACTCTTCTTCTTACCCTCTCTGCATCTTCTAGTGCATATTCACTACTATAAACTCTTAAGATATTCTAAAACTACACTTTCATAGTTTCAAAAATAATGGATTCTTCTACTTTCACCTTTGTTCTCTATACCCTCTTTCTTTTGTGTCTCAGTACTACTCTTTCTGTTTCTTCATCATCATTTCCTATGTCTTTGAAAACACAAGCTTCTATCTTAGTTTCTCTCAAACAAGATTTTGAACCAAACACTTCCTTAAAAACTTGGAATATCTCTAACTACATGTCTCTTTGTTCTTGGTATGGTATTCAATGTGACACAAACAATAGTTCTGTTATGTCACTAGATATATCAAACTTAAACATTTCAGGAACTTTTTCATCTTCAATCACAAAACTATCTAACTTAAGATTCCTCAACATATCCAACAACTTGTTCAATGGAAATCTAAGTTCTATGAATTTCTCTCATTTGAAAGATCTTGAAGTTTTTGATGCTTATAACAATGAGTTCAATTGTTCACTTCCTAGTAGTGTCACTAAGTTACCTAAGCTCAAATATTTGAATCTTGGAGGAAATTTTTTCTATGGAGAAATTCCTTTAACCTATGGAAACATGTTGAATCTAAACTATTTGTCTCTTGCAGGTAATGATTTGAGAGGTTTTATACCTTCTGAGCTTGGAAATCTTACTAGTTTGACACATCTTTTGTTAGGTTATTACAACGAGTTCGATGGCGAAATTCCATCTCAGTTTGGTAACCTTGTTAATCTAGTTCATCTTGATCTTGCAAACTGTGGTTTGAAAGGTTCAATTCCAAATGAGTTAGGAAAACTTTACAAATTAGAGACACTTTTCTTGCAAACCAATCAACTTAGTGGTTTGATTCCTTCACAATTAGGTAATTTGAGTAGCTTGAAATCTCTTGATATGTCAAACAATGAGTTAATTGGTAACATACCTAATGAGTTTTCAAATCTTCATGAACTCACACTCTTGAACTTGTTCATCAATAAACTCTATGGTGAAATTCCATTTTTTGTTTCTGAGTTACCAAATTTAGAAGTGTTGAAGCTTTGGCATAACAATTTCACAGGTTTTATTCCTTCAAAGTTAGGACAGAATGGTAAATTGAGTGAACTTGATTTATCAACAAATAAACTCACTGGATTAGTACCTAAATCTTTATGCTTTGGAAAAAAGCTTAAGATTTTAATCTTGCTTAATAATTTTCTGTTTGGTTCTTTGCCTAATGAACTTGGTGAATGTTTCACACTTCAAAGAGTTCGTTTAGGACAAAACTTTTTAACAGGTTCAATACCAAAAGGTTTTGTTTATTTGCCTCAACTTTCACTTCTTGAACTTCAAAACAATTATCTCAGTGGTTTTCTTCCACAACAAGAAACCACAAACAGTTCTAAACTCGGAGAGATGAATCTTTCGAACAATCGCTTATCCGGTTCTCTACCAAGTTCTATTGGAAACTTTCCAAATTTGCAGATTCTGCTTCTTCATGGAAATAGATTCTCAGGTGAAATTCCTCAAGATATAGGAAAGTTGAAGAACATTCTCAGGTTAGATATGAGTTTCAACAACTTTTCAGGAAACATTCCTATTGAGATAGGTGAATGTTCTTTGCTTACCTATTTGGATTTGAGTCAGAATCAATTATCAGGTCCTATTCCAATTCAGCTTTCTCAAATTCACATACTTAACTATCTTAATGTCTCATGGAACAACCTAAACCAAACACTTCCTAAGGAACTTGGTGCTATAAAAGGCTTAACTTCGGCTGATTTCTCTCATAATGACTTCTCCGGTTCGATTCCTGAAATAGGCCAATTCTCAGTGTTCAATTCTACATCATTTATCGGTAATCCGAAGTTATGTGGATATGATTTGAATCCGTGTAACCGATCTTCATCAACGATATCCGAGTCTCAGGATCAAAACAATGTTCGTGCGAAACCGGGAGTTTTGGTAAAGTACAAGCTTCTATTTGCATTAGCACTTTTGTTTTGTTCATTGGTTTTTGCAACATTAGCTATAATCAAGAGTAGAAAAGGAATCAAGAAGGACTCAAATTCATGGAAGTTAACAGCATTTCAGAAGATTGAATATGGAAGTGAAGATATCTTAGGTTGTATAAAAGAAAGTAACATCATAGGAAGAGGTGGTGCTGGTGTTGTATATGGAGGAACAATGCCAAATGGAGAAAAAATAGCTGTGAAAAAGTTACTAGGAATTAACAAAGGTTGTTCTTATGATAATGGTTTATCAGCTGAAATTAAAACACTTGGTAGAATAAGGCATAGGTACATTGTGAAGTTATTAGCATTTTGTTCAAATAGAGACACAAATTTGCTTGTTTATGAGTATATGACAAATGGAAGTTTAGGTGAAGTGTTACATGGTAAAAGAGGGGGGTTTCTTGAGTGGGAAGTAAGGGTGAAAATAGCAAGTGAAGCTGCTAAAGGACTATGCTATTTGCATCATGATTGTTGTCCTATGATTGTTCATAGAGATGTTAAGTCAAATAATATTTTGTTGGATTCTGAGTTTGAGGCTCATGTTGCTGATTTTGGACTTGCTAAGTTCTTGTTGCAAGAGAATGGTGGGACTTCTGAATGCATGTCTTCTATTGTTGGTTCTTATGGCTACATTGCTCCAGGTACTTTTTAACTTTGATACTCAAAAAGTAGATATTTAAATCAATTATACAGAAAAATCACAATATATAATGCATGCTTATATCACAATAGATTTAGATCGGTCGAAATAATAGTGATGCACCGTAATTCTGTAAAACTCATTGTGAGTTCAAACACGCACCTGATGTATTTAGTTGAAATACTTTTGCTAAATTTTCTGCCGTGAAACTAAAATACGCTTATGTTTGCCTCCATTTTAGGAGGAGTAGACAAAGTTGATTTTAAAAGTGTAAGAGTTGATTGATTTTGACATATTTTCATGTTTTTGAGTAAAATTGATATTACTTTCAAACTTGACTCATATAATTTAAATCCTTTACATTTGCAATTAATTTTTTAATTTAAAATTTATTATTCGACTCACTTCATCTAAATATAAATTATTTTACACTATTAACTTACATTTAAACAAAATTAGTTTTACATAATCAATTAATTTAAAATCAAATTTTATCCCACAAAATCAAAGAAACACTTTTAAGCAGTAAACTTTAGAACACATTATTGTTTTTGGATTAGTGTATTGACTTGACCAAGAGAAATGATTAATAGTCCAAACCCACATCAATTATAGGATGATTATTTCATGTCTATTTATTAATTAAATAAATATGCATATACATGGTCAAAAAGCCAATATGAAGGGATGAGTATTTTTTTATTTTTTTTTATTTTTAATTAAACCAAAACATTCTCTTTTTATGCCACTATAGCATATTCTTGTCATTTCATGGGACAGTGGGACCATAAAGTGTCCTGCATTACTTACAAAGGAAAATTCTTTCAATCTTTTACTTTTCTTATCCCAAGCTTGGTTTGTTCTTTTGCATGCCTTGAAACTATAAAGTCATATATTCAAACCCAAACAAATCACAACCATCTTTTTTCTGATCAAAACCCACTAACACTATCATATCTCTTGCAGCTAACAATTGCACAATAATCAAAAGGTCAGGTTAACATGTGCCCTAAGGGCACAAGTTAAGAATCCAAAATTAGAATTATTTTCTAAAATTTTGTGCATAAAAAACATGAAAAATTTAAAAATTAAAGCAAATGCACAGAAATCAATGCAAATATTTCTTTATTTAGATCATTAACATGTGCCACATGTTAACATTTCCCTAATCAAAAATATATGTTTTCTTCCATATCTAGTCTCAAAGTTAAGGATCTAAGATTTACTTTCTCAAAACCCAAAAATATAAAGTATTGTAAATTAGTGGTGGGTGTATTTTGTGTGTTAAGAAATAAGAGCACCCACATCCATGTCACTTCTTTGGGTGGTATAAATGGGTCCTACATAATATATTATATTATTTAACACTTTTTATCTATTTAAACCACTCAATTATATTTTTTAAATATCCATACCACCCATCAAAATATTTAAACTGGGTTCCACTAACCCCACAATATATACAAAAGTAACTTTTAATGTGAGGTAGAATTAAAAAACAAAAGCAATAGCAGTGCAAATTGAAGAATGGATACGGTGGCTTTTGTTGGCCACGGAGCCAAATAATACCACCCTCAAATCTTCAAATAGTGGTAGTTTGTCTGACACATAGTTTCAAACCTGCTGTAGGAACCAAATAACACCACCGATGTTCATGCTCTAAGGATATAATATAACACTTTGTACAATATTTAATTTTAAAATTGTTTATGGACAAGTCGAATCGAAAAGTAAGAGATATAATAAATATTGAAATTTTTGTCAATCACTAAACTATATGACAACTTTTGTGCTATATATATATATATATATATATAAGTTACGTTGTTTAAAATAGTAAAATAACATTTTGTCCATAAAACTTTATACAAAACAATAAATGTTCAATACCTCAAAAATTTATCTTGTATTGTTTTGTCGTGCATTGTTGTCGTCCAATTTACTATTAATTACTAGTAATATTTATCAAAGAGACTCTATGTTACTTTCTAGAATTATATACTCTATACTGTTTTCTCAAAACTTCTTTAGTGTCTTAGTTCGCCAACTCTATGTGACACTTTTTTTTTTTGGAAACTCTATGTGACACATTTTACTATTGCTATAGTATTTATAAAACTTGCGTCATTGAATAGCTTAGCTAGTGGTAACAAGTGTTTTTTTTCCAATGATGTTACAGAATATGCATACACATTGAAAGTGGATGAGAAAAGTGATGTATACAGCTTTGGAGTGGTGCTACTAGAACTACTAACAGGGAGAAGACCAGTTGGAGATTTTGGTGAAGATGGAATGGATATTGTTCAATGGACCATGTTACAAACTGATTTAAACAAAGAAAAAGTTGTGAAGATTCTTGATAGAAGATTACATAACAATATTCCATTGGATGAAGCAATGCATTTATTCTTTGTGGCTATGTTATGTGTTCAAGAACAAAGTGTTGAAAGACCAACCATGAGGGAAGTTGTTGAAATGCTAGCACAAACAAAGCAACCAAATGCATTTTATGTGTAGTGAGTGTGTTATCAAGGAAATAATTTATAAATATGAAAGGTAGAAATAAAGAATAATTTAGGTGTGCCTTGCATGGATGTGTTTCATGTTGTAGGTGTCAATTTTACTAACTAGTTTGTCATTTGAGTTTGGAAGATTTTGTTTTCTTATCTCTTACTTCTTCCGATTAATTTTAAGTGTTGTTTTGTAGAAAATTTTGTTCATATTTATATGTTTTAAATTTCAGTAATGTTAGTTATCGTTTCATCAATAATATATTTGACTATTTTTAGCGAAAATAATTTTATTTAAGTCATTCTTAGACACTAAATATAAAAAAAAAAATTAGATGGAATTTGAATATTGATTTGAACACATATGATCAATCGGTAATATTCTCAGACAATATTTTTTTTCTTCATGTAGTTTGCAAAACATACAGACTTCTTATATGTGATTTTCACTAAAAATGTGTTTAAGAGTTAAGACAAAGCTTATAAAATGAAAACACAACTCTGAAGTTGAGTTTTATGTGATATTTGTGTGTATATTTTTACATTATAATACTTTATCTTTCGTGTAGTTTGTAAAACGTACAAACTTTTTATAGATGATTTATTTACTAAAAATGTATTTAAGGCAAAGCCAAGGAATTGAAAACTCAACTCAGAAGTTGAATTGTATGCGACATTTGCAGTTTTTCGTGTATAACATTTCCATAGTATAATACTTTACCTTTTATGTTTCTGTAGTTCATTTTTTATGGGTATCTGTTCTTCTTGTGTAGAGACCTGTTATTATTAATAATATATTTGCTGTTCAAAAAAACCTATTTTTTAAACAAAATTAGAGTGCAAAGGCATCACATGAAGGCATGACATCCCAACTATGTTGGCACCATGTAGTTTGCAAAACAAACTTCTTAGAAATGACTCATTCACTAAAAATGTGTTTAAGGCGACACCAAGGAAATGACAACGCAACTCAGAAGAAGTTAAGTTTTATATGACATTACCAGTTTTTCGCATATAATATTTCCACACTCCAATGCTTTATCTTACATCTAGCTTGCAAAATAAATCTCAAAGATGATTCATTCACGGAAAGAGTATTTAAGACAAAGCCAAAGAAATGAGAATAGAACTCGCAGATTAAGTTTTATCTTATATTAGTGTGTAACCAATCGATCACGAATTTGGCCTAAAGTTAGAAAAGAAAGTGATTTTTTATTTGACTTAAATGCATATCCTCCATCCCAAAAGACACAACATCTTAGAAGGCATTACATCATAGCTTCATAGAAATTTGAGCATTGATTTTTCTATGAATTTTTTTGCACAAACTATATTCTGTTGAACACACTTGATGAAAAAATGTCTCTCCCCACCCAACATGCTTCTCTTTCTCCCCCTAACTACCATTTTTGCCTTTAGATATAAATTAGGGGTGTTTATGACAAATTCGGATTGTAAAATCCGATCCAGGTAAATCTCATATTTCCTTCTTAAGAACTTACAACTTTAACTTCTTCTCCCCCCTTCTTAGGAAACAATATAGAAATATAGAAAGCTGATCAATAGTGGTTATCTATACCGGTTGAGGAAAAAGTTGGGAGTTGTTGAACATAGCTAACAAATATAACCACAATAACAGTATAGCCACAATAACAATATTGTTTGGTTCTTTGGTTTGCAAAATAACAGTAGCTACGAATAACATGCTAAAACCCCATAAAGTTCGGATTTTTTAATTCGAACTTGCTAAAACCCCCATAAAATTCGTTTTTTTTAATCCGAACCTGCTAACCCCCCCCCCCCCCCTCACAAAGTTCAGATCGTAAAATTCGAGCCATATTCGGTTTTTTTAATCCGAACCTGCTAACCCCCCCCCCCCCCCACAAAGTTCGGATCGTAAAATTCGAGCCATATTTTACATATGAATGGAAGGGTGAAGTGTGGGGGGATGGAAAGAAAACTTTTCACACTTGATCTTCTTTGCACAAACCAGAGCCTAACACAATTGGGTCATGCGATCCATGATATTTTGCACCATTGTTCATAAAAAATATGGATTTTCTTTTGCCACCTCCTAAACTTTTTGTGTGCCTCTCAGTATCATAAAACACCATCCTCAAATTATAGAACTTGAATTGTATTTTACACGTTTAAGGTTTAGAATTTGAACACCTCCTATTTATATGATTTTTTATAATTTTATATGTTCGAACTTGAACCGTCTATTTAAGTTCTATAATGAAAAACGTGTCTGAACAATGATTATGGTCTTTATAATAATATTAATAATATCTAAAATATGGTTCAAACCTTGATATCTTGCTTCTCTTATTTCAATTGAAAGTTACATTAAATAGAATACAAATAACCACTCTTGCGCCATCCTCGTTGTTGATGTGAGTTGTCTTAGAACACTTAACAAACATTATGTTTGTTGAGTTATATGCACATACCGAGGGCTTTAGTCGATGACATGGATATTGATGATGATGATGGATTAGTGTGCTACTATGATTCTCTTCACTGCCTCAATCTCCTCAACGAACCCATAATAAAGTTTCATGCACATTATTGGTACAAGAAATCAAAGATTTGCTTTCACAAAGAAGTGTCATAATATATCATACTCTTAAAGAGAAAACTCAATATGCAAATTTTTTTAGCTAAGTTTGTCGCATATTCATACCGAGATTTAAAGATTCATATGTTCCATCTGAAAGACATTCTTAATCTTTTGTTAAAGACAATATTTCTAACATATTCTTTTTAAAATAGTAGTCTTATTCTCTCTTTTTTTTGTTTTATTTTAACCTTGTAAGAAAAATGATTAATGAATATAAATACAACTTCTTATTATTAATATGTTAGCCTTTATTTGTCATATTAACAAATAAGGTTTTCTTATTCACTTACTCCATCCCTAATTTTTCCCAAATAAAAGAGGTAAAAGAAAAAAACAAAAATTATATTCCTCTCATTATTAATAACATTTTATTTTCCCGTGCTTCTCTCCTTTAAGACTTTCATTTCTCTCTCTTACCCTTTCATCTTCATACCGTCGTCGGTTAATCCAAACACCGCGTCGTTTTTTCACTTTCCCAATCAAACTTCACCCGCCGCCGCTACCGGCGAATCCCGCCACCGCTCTTTCTTCATTTCAATTTTCAAATCTCGTTTTCCACTTCACCTTCACAACAACAACAACAACCGATTCTCCTCTCCAATTTTTTCAATTCATATTCGCCGCCGGCGATTCACTTTCTGACGTTTCCTCATCCGATGAGGAGGTGCGCACGATTATTTTACTAACCTGCGCACCGTCGTTCGTCGCTTTTTCATTCGGTTCGAATTCAAAATTATCGGAAATTCATTTTTGCTTTGTGTAGTTTGTGAAAGGTGAGAGCCGTTGGTTTTTCAATCATCGCCGCGTGGATTTGATTGTTGCGTAGTGATTTTGTTTCTGAATTGTGTTTTAGATTTCGGATTTTGATTCGTTTTTAGGTTTTTTAGTAAGCGTTTTACAAGGCTTAGGGGTTTTACTTTTAGTGACGAGCTTCGTTGAGTTTGCTTATTGATTCGTTCCGATTCAAATTTGAATTTGCTTTTGAGAAATTAACGCGTTTTTTTATTAGGTCTTGGTTGTTATATGCATTTCACGGTGTTGCTATTCGAGTTTCGCATAGCTTGGGTTTTAATTCAATTCAGTTTTGACCGTTAAACCAGACACTCTTTTGGACCTGTTCCTACCTGTGAAGCACGAGCACTCCTCGGATACACTTACGCTTTTACATTGAATTACGATTACATCAAATAATGTCATTTCTCTAATTATTATCGGTGTCGATATGTCGGTGTCCGTGTAGTGTCTGTGTTTGTGCTTCATAGGTTCCCACAGTTCTTCATCAATGTAGCTGGTTCGTTAACTTGCTTTGATGCAGATAGGACCTTCTTTAATCTGTAATTTCAAAGTTAAAATTGAGTTCATCTAATAAGGTTAAAGTTCTACTCTGTTTTGGATATAGTCTTCACCTTCTGGTTACTTGGTTGCCGGCTGTGGAAATAAGTTAGCGTTGAAATTTTAACATGATTATTAATTATCCACTTGTTTATAGTGAAATTTTAACTTAATGCTGTCATTGATTGTTGAACCTGTGTAATTTGATTTGATTGTTTAAAAAAGTAAGCATGCTTTGAGGTGTTGTTAGTATGTATCAATTTTTACTATTTTTTTGTAATGTTGGTTTTTTTGTTTTGTTATATTTAACTTGCATTGTGCTGTGTATTGAGCATAATTTTGGATCATGCTGACTATTTATCGTTCTTTGTTGTTCAGGTTTTTGTGGAGACTTACTGTAGATAACAGAAGCAGCAAGTGATATATTTTACTTTTTTTATCGTTGTTATTATGATCAGTCACTCTTATAGAGAGGAGATTGAAGTAAGTATAGTTATAAGTTAGTCATATGTTACAAGATGGCTTTCTTTAGGAACTTCGTAAATGATACAGTCTCACATGGTGTCATGGAAGATAAAAGCGTAGGACAAGATGCTAATAATATCCATAGATCAGTAGGTAACGAATGTACTGATGCAACTTCAAGTGAGAAAGAATTTGATATGAACTTGGAGGCGCAATATGAGAGTGATGGTGGACCAGCTGCCTGTAGACTGCAAAATGAGGGAACGGCTGATGATGAAGACGCTTTGAGAGAATCCAACTTACAGGCTGCTGGTAGTAAAGCATCTACGGCTGGGAAGTGGGGTTCAACATTTTGGCAGGACTGTCAACCACTGTGCCCTCAAAATGGTTCTGAATCTGGGAAGGAATCAAAAAGTGGATCAGACTACAGAAATGCAGGGGGATCCGAAGATAATTCAGTGGATGGAGAAACAGGAAGGCTAGACTCAGAAGATGATGATGGACAAAAGGAGGCAGGTAAAGGCCGAAGAAGCCACTCTGATGTTCCCGCAGAAGAGATGTTGTCTGATGAATATTATGAGCAGGATGGGGAAGATCAAAGTGACTCATTGCATTATAATGACATTCCCAAGCCTACTGGACGAAATTCATGGCCTCAACAGATGTCTACCTCAACAAAAAGAAATGTCCGTAGGAAATCTAGGATTTCAGATGATGACGGTGATGGTGATTATGAAGAAGAAGATGAAGTAGATGGTATGTTAAGCATTGAATTTGCCCAAAGATGGGTTCTCATGCATGGAGTGCTACTTTTAAAATTGCTTATTAATGTCTAGATCTCGTTACCTACTACATTAATTATTGATGAACCCCAGTGATGCCTCTTTTTTCCTAACCTTGCAGAAGATGATCCAGATGATGCAGATTTTGAGCCTGCTGCAAGTAGCCATACCTTAACCAAGGTTATTTATTTGTTGTGATTATTTTTATTATCAAGTCCTATATCATTTGCAATAATGGTCCTTTATCTATTAAGAGGTTGTATATATTTGTTAGAGGTCAAATGTTACTTTATTGTTAGTTTCAAAGTTAATAGGTATTTGGTTTTTTTGTGGATGTTTCTGAATATTAGATGGTTTGATTGTTGTTCCAGGATAAAGATTGGGAAGGTGTAGGGTCAGATGAAAATGACGACAGTGATGAAAGTCTAGATGTCTCTGATGATGACGAATCTTTCTATAATAAAAAATCCAAGGTAAGGCAACAAAGTAAGGTTAGA
The DNA here is from genome assembly GCA_951804385.1 of Trifolium dubium. Classification (NCBI taxonomy): domain Eukaryota; kingdom Viridiplantae; phylum Streptophyta; class Magnoliopsida; order Fabales; family Fabaceae; genus Trifolium; species Trifolium dubium. The sequence continues at coordinate 2,477,212 of OX638067.1, forward strand.
AAAAGTATAAAATCTACCAGAGATCGCAAGGCAGGTGTTGCATCTAGCAGACAAAGAAGATTCAAACCATCTTTTGAAGACAATGAGTCAACAACAGATGATTCTGACAGTGATAGTGATGATGATTTCAAAAGCACAAGAAAGAGAAATTTCAATGTTCGCAAGAATAACAGCCGCTTTTCTGCAACCACCACCGGTTTTTCTAACCACAGCAGTGAGGTTCGCACTTCTACTAGGGCAGTTCGGAAGATATCATATGTTGAAAGTGATGGAAGTGAAGAAGCTGATGAAGGGAAGAAGAAAAAGTCTCAAAAGGTAAATCCTTCACTATACATATTTGAACATAGTTTATACTTTTTTCTCTGGCTGTCTCTATTTAGTGTGAATATTTATGGTTTGTTTGTCTTCTAAAACCGATCAAATATTATTTGTCAATTCTCACATATGCAAGGCTCAAATCATCATGTCATTGTCAGATGATATGATACCCATAGGCTGTTTTAGATTTCAAATTAACTGACTACCGCGTAGACATGCCTTTTTTGGGTGAAAGTTTTGGTAGTATAGTATGAGTGAGGTGGTTATTGGTTTTATTCAATGGAAACAAGGTTTTACTAGAAAGAACAGAGAGGGCACAACTACACTGAAGCAGTCATAAGTAGATCTAATCGAGGGGCTAATAATGCTATCCTATATGAAATAAAGTCGAGAGGTAGAGAACACCCGTATTATTCAAAGTGTTTGAGTCCAATCAGCTAAACAAAAGGCAACATATGCTGTTCCAAATTGGGAAAGCACACCAAGGACTACAAACCAGTTGTCCTAATTTTTTTGTAACTAGTATATTATGGCCACCCCTTGATAGTTGTCTTTCCTGAGTTGTGTTGACTCTTCTTGTTGTGGTGGGTGCATGAGAAATTTGCAGGTTTAGGTTGATGCATTTGTAGGTATTAGGTGGTCTGATTGAATGTGATTGAAATCTTAAAACATGTGTTTTCTATTCAATTGTTTTGATTTCAATGCGCTGCGGAATTTTTAAAATTGAAACTAGTCCTATCAATCCCAGTTAGTGGATCAACAGACCCCAAAGTGAGTGGGTTGACTGCTATTCTGAAACATTTATATAGTTCATGTAATGTATATACATATAAATATAAATTCTTAAAAATAATAAAAGTTGCACAAAATTCATGACATTCATAATTAACAACAAATAGGTCTTAAACAGGACTGAAACTGACCAGTGAGGAGGGATAAAAAGAATGGTGGAGGCAGCAGATCATGGCCAGGAATCTCTAGAGATGTAGAGGTAGACAGAAACTAAAATATATAGAACTGCAAAGATATAATTGGCTATGTAAAAGTGGGTCAGAGAGAATTGCAGAGAGCATGAGATAGACACAGAAATAACACGAGAGAGCTGCAAAGAAGCAAGCTCTAAATTAAATTCTTCAGTGATGTTATGGCATTTGAACTTTGAAGGCTGGAATCCCTTCAACACCCCATACAAAAGCCTAATTAAAGGATTAAACTTCCAAGGGATTTTTTGACATTTCAGTAGGCTCTCACGGGGGCAGTGTGATAATGCATCTATTCCCAATATCTCCAATGCAAAAGTTGCCACATCGTGAGCTACACTAAATAGAATTATATTGTGATAAACTAGTGATTACTCAGTTAACCATTTTGATAGGGAAGGAGAGAAGAGAATAAAGACGTTGAATTGTGATTATGATTTGAATACAAAAGACCAGACACTAACCCTTGTTTTTATTAATACTGGATCTAGAATAGTCGGGCCAAACTGTGTTTGGGATTGCTAGGTTTTGATATTGTTGGGGATAGTCAGGTCAAGCATCACCTGTAGTGATGAAGCCAAACTTTGTTCAGGTTACCTGGGGCCAAACTACATTTGGGATAGCCGGTGTCAACTTTATATGATAACGGTGGAGGTTATCGAAAGAGATGATGCTAGGGCAAACTGGTCTAAGGCATTTAAGAAAAATTATGGACATGGCAAGCAGAAAAATCCACTTATTTATTGAGATTCAGTGTACTTGATATACCATCGTTATAAATACAAGTTGTGTGATCTCATTATAGACACAAAATTTACGGAAAATTATAGAGACAATGGGATTTTACTAGATTTCTAGACTTTAGGGAACTTGGCAGTGTAATAGTGATGAGACAAAGCAAGGTGGATGAGACTGTTGTGGTACCATGTTGAAGTTGCGGAGTTTTAGAAAAGGGAGGAGTGGTAATGGTTTTTTGTGAGGCAAAAGACTAAGGACTAGCAACAACCCTTATTTATACTAATATACAAGACTTCTAATCTGAGCTAATTTTGGAAACTAACCAAGGTGGACTTTTAATTATATTTAAATTTTAATTAGGGAAAACTCACGAAATATGAATAAATATGGGAACTGATCCCAATCGATAGTCTAAGGTATATCTTAAATTAATCTAAGATACAATCCAAATATAATGAGATACAATATTTTTTATATTCTTGCTAGATAATGTGTATTTAGCATGAAAATATTGCTCAACCAATCAAAATACAATTATTAATATGCAGTGATTTAAGAATGTTCATTGGCTAGGCTTTACTTACCTTGCGGCCAAACTCTGGACAACTAGGGACCCCTTCCCACCAGGGGGTTAATACCAAAAAAAAGACACTAGTGACTTGTTTTGAATTATTATTATTATTATTATTATTATTATTATTATTATTATTATTATTGTTATTATTATTATAGAAGATTGAGAACTTTGAAGGATGTTTATGGGTTTTATGCTATGTGTATTGCCTTTTATCGGAGAATAGTCTAGTATATTGCCACTTTCTTGGTGAGAGACCATGAGCTTTAGTTTGTTATCACTTAAGTTTTTTGATTTATTTTTTGGTATGTTGGTATAATCTCAGTCATGAAATTTGTTGATTACTTGACAGGCCTTATACTAAAGAGGGAAGTTTCAGTAGCATTATTGAACTGTTTGTGTATAGGGTGAATATTTGTCATCATTTTTAGGTGCCTTTTTTAATTCTAGTGTTTTATATTGACCAAAGGAATCTTATCCGGCAATGGTGATTTCCGGCAATGGTGATTGTTGTGTGGAGTAAGATGTCCTGGTTCCCGAGCTAGAATATCATATTATTTGTTTAAATGGGAATGGCTTGCTTGTGGAAATGTGGAATTTTACTTGAGTTACTATGATACCCCATTTTATTTAATGTACGCTCTCAATTTGTCTCTAATTATTTGATTCTTTTAAATGTTCTCCAGGAAGAAATCGAAGAGGAGGATGCTGATTCTATTGAAAAGGTGCTTTGGCATCAGCTGAAGGGCACATCTGAAGATGCTCAAACGAATAATAGATCAACAGAGCCTGTTTTAACGAGTCACTTGTTTGATTCTGAATTTGATTGGAATGAGATTGAATTTTTGATAAAATGGAAGGGGCAATCTCATTTGCACTGTCAGTGGAAGTCTTTTGCAGAGCTACAAAATGTATGATACAATCTTATTGTCTGTTTTCACTCTCTTCTTTTGTTATAAAATTCTTTCTTATAGTTTGTTATTTTAATCATCCATGTTTTTTGGAGGTTTTTCTTCATCTCTTTTTGGACGAATTGTAATAATACATCCTGTTTACATGAGATTGCAGCTCAGTGGCTTTAAGAAAGTTTTGAATTATACAAAGAAAATAATGGAGGACATCAGGTACCGGAAGACAATCTCAAGGGAGGAGGTAAATATTTGAGTTCAGCTACTAGAAGACTTTATTTTAGATGCTCTAATTCATTTTTATAGATCTTGATGAGTTGATTCTATAATAAATACCAGAGAAGCTCTTGCTGAAATTTATTTGGAGGATATTGTTTACCAGTTTACTTGTTATTGGAAGTTTGCATACGGAAGTGAACTTCCTAACCTGACTTTGTTTCGATAAAGGTCTATCTAATTAGGCCATACTTGGTGCAGGATGGCTATTTGGCCTGTCATCCTTACTTTCTGAGGCGTTTTCTACCTCTTATTATTCTTGTTTTGAACTCTTATTTTTTTTCTTTAGCCTATTACTCATTCTAGCGGCATCATGAAATTAAATGTATATTGATGAGCCACGTTTGGTTATGTACATGTTATTTCTTACTTGTAAGTTTTCAATACATTTCAGTCTGATGATGTTATAGATCACTCTTCTACCATGATAATTTCAGTTAAAAATGACACTTATTACATGATTTGTGTTCATTTTTTGAACATTATTTATTCCTGTATGCAGATTGAGGTCCATGATGTGAGTAAGGAGATGGATTTAGAAATTATCAGGCAGAATAGTCAGGTTTCCTTCCTGCTTTGCACAATTAAATACTCTATTTTTTGCATTTCCTTGAAATCTTTGATTTATTTGGATATTTGCATATTCAGGTGGAAAGAATAATTTCAGATAGGATCAGTAAAGATGATTCTGGTGATGTTATCCCAGAATACCTGGTGAAGTGGCAAGGACTATCATATGCTGAAGTGACTTGGTACATTACATTAAATATAGTAGATTTATTTTTTGTACATTTTTGGTGATCCGATGTCTTCATATTAGAAAGGACGATGGGAAGAACATTTATGCATTGTCTTTGCACTGTGCTTTCAAGTTTTAAGCCCTTATTCAGGAAGTACTTGTGCAGTAATTATATGTCTATGATGTATTACTAATACTATGTGATTCTCACATTTTTTTTGTTTATTTATTGTACCAGGGAAAAGGACATTGATATCGCTTTTGCTCAACATTCAATTGACGAGTACAAGGTAACTAATCATTTTATTTACTTGGTATTCTCATAATACTGCTGGTTGTGGGAAGTTTATTCATTATTTGACTGGATTCAATACCAGAGTTATTATTAAAATTTGGCATGTATTTAGCATGTGGAAATTAAGATGACCTGGCTACAATGATGTAGGAATTTGTAGTGAACATAGGAATCTGAAAACGATTGTAAATATAATAGGTAAATTGGGCATGAAAAAATTACGGATATGAGGACATGATGATTTTCAAAATTTTAGGATACTAGATGATTGGGATACAACTAAGTGAGTAATCAGATGCACTTGGAGCCATATTCTCCTAATAAAGAAGTTTGAATTTTGGATTTTTTTTTCCACCCTGAACTGTTTGTGGTTTTGTTCGTTGTTGCTTAATCTGTGTTGACTTTTGATCTATATCTTCATTCATTTAGCTGAGTTCATCTGTATCATAGCCCAGCGTTAAGCATGCATTGGTGAAATTAGTATTCGGAACAGTGACCAGATGGGTAGTCTCGGGGTTTCTCATCTACGTCCATCAGCATTAGGCTTTGTGGTGGCTGTTGTATTATGTTTTTCTGTGGTGCATAAGGAAGATTCATATATGATAATTGGGATATTATTTTAAATGAAGTTTTTATTTTTTCGTATTTGAACAGGCTCGGGAGGCTGCAATGTCAGTTCAAGGAAAGGTGGTGGATTCCCAGCGTAAGAAGAGCAAAGGTAAGGTATCTTTCCGGTTTTATTAGGTTTTGTGGGGTAATTGTTAAGCATGATTAGGATGTTTATTGTCAGCAAATGTTGGTCTAGTTGGTAAGGATGTGACTCATATCCCACAAGGGTGTTTTTTTGATACAGTATGAACAATAATCTAGTTTCATCGGTTTATGCTTTAAATATTATATAATGCTGTGTCAGTTGCATTCTTAATCCGTGGTTGTGATATTTAGCAAGTTTGCGGAAGCTTGAGGAACAACCTGAATGGTTGAAGGGTGGAAAGCTCCGTGATTATCAACTTGAGGGTTTGAATTTTCTTGTTAACAGGTATGCGTGTATGTTTGTATTGTATTTTTCATTTTATGGTCTTCTAAACTATGCCTATTGCATTTGAAGCTGGAGAAATGATACAAATGTCATTTTAGCTGATGAAATGGGTCTTGGGAAAACTGTTCAGTCAGTATCAATGCTTGGTTTTCTACAGGTATAGTATCAGTTATCTGTTTGATTACAAACGCTCTTATAGTGTAATACAAACATGTATTTCTGTTCCTTATACAGAATGCCCAGCAAATCCATGGCCCTTTTCTTGTAGTTGTGCCGTTGTCTACTTTATCAAACTGGGCCAAAGAATTCAGGAAGTGGCTTCCTGATATGAATATTATCGTATACGTTGGTACTCGGGCAAGTCGAGAGGTGAGACATCCCTTTTTGAGTTTTTAGTTCATACAAAAATAAAACTGAAATTTATCAGATCTGTAATATATTTCAGCAACTTGTATTTTTATTAGACTGCAGACATGTATGCTGAATGAGATAACCTTATAAGGATGCACATTGCAGTCCCTTACAACTAAATTTCTGAAGTAATAACTCAGCTTTTATGTCCAACACTAGTCTTTATGTGCTGGTGGAAATACAACCCTTCAATATGGTTTAAGAACATATACAATAAAAAATAGTTGAACAAACGGACTTAAAAACAAGGAAAGGCTAGTTTAGTGTGGGATTTTGTATCTGAGAAAGCTCTCTTTGATTCCTATTTGTTCTACACTGTTTACATTGTGTACTTTATTCAGGAAAGTATGTTTCTATCTTTGGTTTTGCACAATTGTATGTTTTTTCCTGCATAATTAATATATGAACCCACCTCTTTAAATAAACCTGAGCAAATAGGAAGTAGTTCGTGTAGTTAGTAGCTATCTCATGAATGTTGGTTTTCCTGAAGCTCTGAAACTTTTATATATTTGTACTTTGTAAGACAGTATGCATCCCATTTTCTAGGAACATTTTCTAGTCCTAAGTTAATTCATTTTACACTGGTTTAGCTTTGGAGGAGATGATGTAGCTTTAGATATGAATATGGTCGAGTGCTATTTTTATTTATCAACTGTTTAATCACACACTGATGCTAGATTGCCATGGGTGTTCAATTTATCATACTTGGTTGTTTTTTATTACAAGGATAAAGGTTTTTAAATCTGACAGACCACAAAATATGGTGTTATCTAGTTAGTTTTTATATTACTTGGGAGAGGATAAATTGGCTATTTCTGTATTTTTCTCAGCTCTTTTATGTAGTTGTAGTTCTGATTGATCTTAATTGCTGAAAAGTTAACAAGTATCAAATCATTAATCATACTATTGTTTATAGTGATCTACATGTAGATAGTGTAATTTGTAATCAAAGCCAGTAATTGCTAGTCTTTGTAGTTAATTTTTAATTTTGAATCTTTATGGCAGGTTTGTCAACAGTATGAATTTTATAATGACAAAAAGCCTGGTAAACCTATAAAATTCAATGCACTGTTGACTACATATGAAGTAATTTTGAAAGATAAGGCTGTTCTATCCAAGACAAAATGGAATTATCTGATGGTAGATGAAGCTCACAGACTAAAAAATAGCGAGGCACAGTTGTATACATCACTTTTAGTATGTAACTTTTTTTAATTTAATGTTGAGTTATTGTTTTTTTCTGTTGAGGTAAACCTTTATCATTAATGTTGGCTTGTTTTTGTGCTGCTCTTTTAGGAATTTAGCACCAAGAATAAGTTGCTCATCACCGGTACTCCGTTACAAAATAGTGTTGAAGAGCTATGGTAATAGTAATACTTTCCTTTTATAGAAGACATTTCAAAGATCTTTCTTGTATTTGCTAGCTTTCTTAATATTTTTTATACGGATAAGTGTCGAGTACCTACCCACATGATTCTATTTTCTTTCAATGGTAGCTGAACATGCATGTAATTAGTTGATGCACGGCTGAGTAGCTTATTTATATATCAATTATTTTTAATCCATTTTAAGTAGCCTACATGGTTAGCTGTTCTGCAAACAATATTGAAGGAGTTAACGTTGACATTTATCAAGGGTGGCTATAGCATGCTTGTTCATATCCATCTTTATGCCGCTCGCTGTTACAGTTTGATTACTGAAAAGAAACTGAGTGAAATAGGAACGTTTACAAGAGAAGATATTAGAGATAGAAGCAATTGAAACTTCAATAGTATTTTTGATGTGTGACTCCATTAGAGAGTGATCCTAACTACACTATGCCAAAGTCACTACGCTGACTGACCACTGTCAGTTCAGAAAGCTAAAGGAACTCATGCTGAACTTAGAGCCTGGCGTAAAACAAGTCAGCTTATTCTAACATTCACCCTTCTGATTCAAGTTAGGAGGTGAATGCAGGAGAAAAACCTAACATTTTGATTTGTCTTGAAGGTTCAAACCCACAGATATGGAATTGTCTTTTTTTTTTTTTTTTTGTTGTTGTTGTTGTTATAGGAGACTGATTTGATTTGTGGTTCATGATTATAAATGCACTGTCTTGATTTCTGCAGAGGTTTTATTTATGCTACCTGTTATTTTATTTGTATAACATTCTCCTCCCACTCTTCCTGTTTTGTAGGGCTTTACTCCACTTCCTTGATCCTAACAAGTTCAACAGCAAGGATGATTTTGTTCAAAACTATAAAAATCTGAGTTCTTTCCATGAAAATGAGGTATATATTATTATAAACATAACTACTATTTATTCCTTCTTTTGTGAGTTTGACAACTTTGTCCTTCTCTGCTACATGATTTTTGTTGGTCTTAATTTTTCTTTTCACTGTTATTAATGTGCATATATGATTTTATGTTAGCTTGCAAATCTTCATATGGAATTGAGGCCACACATACTTCGAAGAGTTATTAAAGATGTGGAGAAATCTTTACCCCCCAAAATTGAGCGAATCCTTAGGGTTGAAATGTCTCCTCTTCAGAAACAGTAAGCAATTTTCTTTTTTATTTTTATTGATAAAAAAAGTTACTCCTGTTAGTCCACGTTCTATTTACCTGCTGCTGATTTCTTTCCTTTAGGTATTATAAGTGGATTTTGGAACGTAACTTTCAAAATTTGAACAAAGGAGTTCGTGGGAATCAGGTTACATCTCTATCTCGTGTTTCTAGTGATCATTTTTGTACATGGAAACTCTGTGCTTTCTTCACTACGATGGTTAATGGACAGTAAATGCCAATACTGGTCCTAAACTGCTGAATTTATATTTTTACATATGCTGCTTATAAAAATTCTAATTTTTTACTCTAATGCCAATACTCGGCTTATGCTTGGTTTCTTTACATTATGTAAATGTAAACATTGATTCTCAATAGAAAGATGCCAGAGTTAGTGGGGTTTATTTTTAAGGTTGAAAATTTTCAAATTTTCATTATTTGGATATATTTGAAAGAGAAAATAAAGTTGGATCTACATGCAAGAAGCTATTTACGGTTTTTATTTACCATTTGTATTGGGAAACCGAAGTCCCACATTGAAAAAAGATAAGCCCTAAAAGTAGATTATAAAGAGTGACACCTCTCACCTTACAAGCTGGTTTGGTAAGGATGAGTTAGTTTCAACATAAAAATCTAATACGGTCACTAACCAAATTATCCACACATCAATCCCATTAGTGCTAGGCATGGGGGGATTGTATTGGGGAAAATCCAAGTCCCACAGAGAAAATGACATGGCCTGAAATTTGTTTATAACGAGTGGCACCCCTAACCTTACAACTGGTTTTGTAATTATGAGTTTTATGGCCAATATAAAAGCTAATAATTTTAAATCGTGGTAATATATGTTATCAGTTGGACTAACAAAACTTTGATGAAATTGATTGAATATTATATGTATACTTCTAAATCCTTTCATCCCAAAAAATATCAATAAGTTAGTAAATTCAATTGTACTTTGTGCTAAAATTCAGGTATCTCTTCTAAATATTGTGGTGGAATTGAAAAAGTGTTGCAATCATCCCTTCCTATTTGAAAGTGCGGACCATGGCTATGGTGGGGACTCTGGAGGCAGTGACAACAGTAAACTCGAGAGAATTGTCTTTAGCAGTGGCAAGCTTTTGATACTTGATAAACTGCTTGTTAGATTGCATGAGACTAAGCATCGTGTTCTGATTTTCTCTCAGGTTTGTTGTTGAAAGTTGATACTGGTGTACTGGATGGTCTTGATTGTTTCTTGGTTACTTGTGCAATTTGTGTTTTCATTATAGTCTGGTGGTTGTGCCTCTCTGGAGAATTAGTGAGATCACACTTTTGAGCGTCATTAATTCAATTACATATAAGACGATTAGATGTATTTTGAACATATTTTAAATACGTTATGGTTGGAAGGATTCGGTTGTTGAAAGTGGTGCACATTAACTGCTGCTTATTTCCCCCTTTCTGAGAAGTTACATGAAAAAAATAATTTACTTAAGCAGGGGAAACCAAGCGGTAGTGAGAATGCTGATTTAGGCTTCATTATTGTACAAGGTTCATTGAGAGGTTCCTGTGAAGATCATATTGCTAATGATTTTTTATTAGGCACTTCTAAGCACTCTCTTCAACTTTAATGTGATACACTTTAAGCATTAGTTTATGATTATGCTAACTTATAGGAGGTTGTTTTGCAGATGGTCAGGATGTTGGATATATTGGCACAGTATTTGTCACTTCGAGGGTTTCAATTTCAAAGACTTGATGGCAGTACAAAATCCGAACTGCGACAACAGGCAATGGAGCATTTCAATGCACCTGGTAGTGATGATTTTTGCTTCCTTCTTTCAACACGAGCAGGAGGTCTAGGGATCAACCTTGCCACAGCAGACACGGTCATTATATTTGATTCTGACTGGAATCCTCAAAATGACCTGCAGGTGTATTTCAGTTGATTTGATCTCACTCTTAACCATCTAACTATCTTGGTATTTACCACCATCTCTATGTTTCTTTTAGGCAATGAGCAGAGCTCATAGAATTGGGCAACAAGATGTTGTTAATATATATAGATTTGTGACAAGCAAAAGTGTTGAAGAAGATATTCTGGAACGTGCTAAGAAGAAGATGGTATGTTCCGAATCATTGAGTATTCAATGGCTGTTTTGGTTTTACTCTATTTTGTGTAACTTTGGTATTCTATCTTTTTTAGGTATGTTTAGTATTAATATTCTTGTACATGATAGATTCAGTTGTGTGTGGACATGCCTTGATGTCAATAGTTATTCGTGGGAATGTGTTCTACAGGTTCTGGACCACTTGGTGATTCAAAAACTGAATGCAGAAGGTAGACTGGAAAAGAAAGAAGCCAAAAAAGGAGGAAGTCTTTTTGATAAAGTAAGATCATTTGTGAAATTGTATATTTTTTAGCGTGTGTGCACCATACTATATTATGTCTCTTGCAGTTTGAATAGATTGCATTGAATCATTTCAAATGAAGTCTTGGTTTTTCCTTTTTAATTTTTTTCATAATTATTATGTCAAACTTTTTCTTCTTAAATGACAGAATGAGCTGTCTGCAATATTACGATTTGGAGCAGAAGAGCTTTTTAAGGAAGAAAGAAATGAAGAAGAAAGCAAGAAACGACTCTTAAGTATGAATATAGATGAGATTCTTGAAAGAGCTGAGAAGGTTGAAGAGAAGATAGACGAAGAAGAACAAGGCAATGAGTTATTAAGTGCATTTAAGGTAAGATATGTGGACAGTAACATAAATTTGTTGTTTTTATTGTTTAAATTATGCGTATGTTTTGTTGCAATGACCTTTTCATTTCAGGAGGGGGGGAAAGATACATTTTGACAGGATGAGGTAGTAATAAGCTGTTTCTCCTTTTTTATGTGCAGGTTGCCAATTTTTGCAACGATGAAGATGATGCAAGTTTCTGGAGTCGTTGGATAAAGCCTGATTCTGTATTCCAAGCAGAGGTTTGATCTTGTTCTTTTATTGATACATTATTACAGAAAATCTGTAATGATGTTGAGTTTTTAAGATTTATGTGCATGTAATGTTTGTTTTAGTTAATGCTTAGCATGTTGTTCTTTTACTTGACTTATCTTTTATGTTTCTTTCAGGAAGCTCTGGCTCCACGTTCTGCAAGAAATATTAAAAGCTATGCCGAGGCTGATCCATCTGAAAGAAGTAATAATAAAAGGAAAAAAAAGGAACCTGAACCACCTGAACGAGTTCCGAAACGTCGGAAAGCAGAGTATTCGGCTCCTGCAGTACCAATGGTTGATGGAGCCTCTGTCCAAGTGAGAAGTTGGTCATATGGGAATTTATCTAAAAGAGATGCACTCCGTTTTTCTCGGGCAGTAAGATTCTATTGCTTCACGTATTTTTCTGTGTTATATTTCTATAAAAAATCCTATTGCTTTTGGGAGCCCTAATGTTTGAGATCCTCTAAGCATTTCCTTTCTATATTGTTGACAATTTTCCTCCAAATTTCATTTATATTTTCTCCCTGCCATCTGTGGATTAAGTAGCTAGTTAGGTGCTGTGGGATCAGCATTTAAACATCAATAGTGTGTTGTAAAGTGTAGGGATGTGAGTGAGCAGAAGAGAACTGAATTATTGCATGTCCATATTCTACCTGGTGTACTGAGTATGAGACTCGTTTTTGTGATAAGATCAGTGAAGCTTCTTCGATATGTCTGGGTTTGTTTGGTTAATAATATAGAATACAACCTAAACATAATGCTAGGTGTTCCTTTTAAAAATCTGTATGGTAAGCCAGGACACATGTGTACATGATAGTCTCGGGTTTATCATGACAATGAATTAAAGAAAGCTTGAAATGGCGTCCATATTTCCTGGGAAAACTGTTTTTATCCTGTGGGGGTTTCTTGTGTTTATCAGTGATCACGTGGACTTTTTGGTCTTATGCACATATTCTTTAATTTATATTTGCTTCCATCTTGCTATTATCCATTGTAGTAAATATTGTAATGCTGTATGATCATTCTAATTAAATGGCCAGGTTATGAAATTCGGGAATGAGAACCAAATCGACATGATTGCTGCTGACGTTGGTGGTGCAGTTGTGGCAGCTCCACCTGAAGCACAGATTGAACTTTTCAATGCTTTAATTGATGGTTGTTCAGAAGCTGCAGAAATTGGAAATTTGGATCCAAAGGTTTGTGTAACATTGAACTCTCTTAAAGCTGGTGCGGAAATGTGGTTATTTGATTCGATATGATTTGCTTGAGATCAGTCCTCGGCCTTTACTATTTATAACAATACGCTTACAATCAAAATACCCCTCATTTATAAAGATATCTATATAATTAATCAAAATACCCCTCATTTATAAAGATGTTCTATTATTTCCTTAGATGCTTTTAACGTGTAATATTTCATCCAGGGGCCTGTGCTAGACTTTTTTGGTGTCCCAGTGAAAGCAAGTGATCTACTAACCCGTGTCCAAGAACTTCAACTCCTAGCAAAGCGCATTAGCCGGTATGAAGATCCCATTGCACAGTTCCGTGTTTTATCATATCTCAAACCTTCTAACTGGTCCAAAGGTTGTGGGTGGAATCAAAGTAAGCGTACCTTCTCAGTAGTTTGTGGTCTGCATCCTTCAAGTGACTCTATTGCTTCTTTTGCTAAAAGTGTTTTACTTTTTACAGTTGATGATGCCAGATTGCTTCTTGGAATACATTACCATGGATTTGGTAATTGGGAAATGGTTAGATTAGATGACAGGCTTGGCCTCACGAAAAAAATAGCACCTGTAGAACTCCAAAACCATGAAACTTTCTTGCCACGAGCTCCAAATTTGAGAGACCGTGCTAATGCCCTTCTGGAGCAAGTATGCCTATTACATGAATTCAAATTTTAGCCATGTTCTTGTTTCACCTGTATTTATGATTTACAAATCTGCTAATTCATTCCTCTTTATTATTTATGTTTCTAATGCCTTTACATGCTTTGCATTCTTCTGCTAGACTTCATAGTTTACTTTTTAGATGTTTGGTATGTGATAATTCACATGGACTAGAACTCAATTTACTACTAGAAATGTGCACCGAACAAACACAAGCTAGGATGTCATAATATGAATTGAAGATAATATTAACATTTTCAGTTTATGGTAGATTGTAGTATGGTTCAGTGGTACAACTGCGTAGATGTTTCTAGAATCTTGTAATGAACATGTTAGTCATTGACAGTTTTATCTAACAGAGATTGTTCTGTGCCAGATCAGCAGTCTGAAACAAAATGCTCTCTGTTGACTACATTACTTCAATAGTATATATATATATATATACACACACACTCCCTCCGCCCCAAAATATAAGCAAAAACTAGTTAACAAAAGTTAATGTATTTGGTGCAAAATTTAGATTAGATACAACAACTTTTGTTGACCCATTTTTGCTTATATTTTGGGACGGAGGGAGTATATTGCAGAGGGAAATAAGACAGAACAAATAAATCAAATATTCTATCATTTGATTCTATTAATTGCCATATCACAACACTTTCTTTGGTATTTCATGTCTTGATGGATACTACATTATTTGCTGAATCAATATTTACTGCTTGTCACTTGTCATAATGTCTTCATTTTTCTTATTGTCTAGGAACTTGTTGTTCTTGGGGTAAAAAATGTGAATAACAGAGTTGCACGGAAGCCTTCGAAGAAAGAGAAAGAACACATGATGAATATGTCACTGTTACGTGGACAGGAGAAGAAGAAAAAGTCGGGTTCTGTTAATGTCCAAATGAGAAAGGATAGGTTACAGAAACCCCAAAAGGTTGAACCTATTGTAAAAGAGGAAGGTGAAATGTCTGACAATGAAGAAGTATATGAGCAGTTTAAGGAGGTAAAATGGATGGAATGGTGTCAAGATGTGATGTTTGAAGAAATGAAAACTTTAAAACGTCTTCACAGATTGCAGACAACTAGTGCTAATCTTCCTAAGGAAAAGGTATCGCCGTAGGCTTCTTTCCTTTGATGATGTCTGTTTGAAATATGTTGCCCTACTTAATTCCCTGTGTGCACTTTAGGTTCTTTCAAAGATACGCAACTATTTACAACTTCTTGGGCGAAGGATTGATCAAATTGTGTTAGAAAATGAAGCTGAACCATATAAGCAAGATAGTAAGTGCTTTCTTCATTGATATCCTAGTTTTACTTTTGCCTCGTGGAAAAGGTTTTGGTTAAAGCTGCTTTCTTCATGTGTCGGGAATACTTTTAACGTTATTGTTGGTCTCCTATTTCCTCAGGGGACAGGAGTTGACCTATGTTTTTAGAGTTCTCTATTATCTACTACATGACTGAATTTGTTTCCTTGTTTATTTACAGGAATGACTGTACGACTGTGGAAATATGTATCCACCTTTTCCCATCTTTCAGGGGAGAGGCTTCATCAAATATATTCTAAACTTAAACAGGAACAAAATGATGAGGCAGGGGTTGGTCCCTCTGCTGCTTCATTTAGCAGAAATGGAAATCCTTTCCATCGCCATATGGAGAGGCAAAGAGGATTAAAAAATATGGCTAACTACCAAATGTTAGAACCTGACAACAATAATAATTCAGGAAAATCTGAGGCATGGAAACGAAGAAGAAGATCTGAAAGTGATGATCATTTTCAGAGTCAGCCGCCACCTCAAAGAACCATGGGTAATGGAATCCGAATTACCAATCCTAACTCACTTGGGATCCTTGGTGCTGGACCATCTGAAAAACGGTTTGTTAGTGAGAAGCCTTTTAGGACACAACCTGGTGGAGTTCCTTAAAGTGGCCAGTTTTGTGGGATCTTACTGGTAGATTACTCGAGTGTTGGTGGCCGGCTTTCACTCTGCATTCACACAGCTTCAGCTACTGTATATTCTCTGGAATTCTTTTTCCAGCCATCGGAATAAAATCTGCTGATCCCTTTTTGGCATTCTCCTGAAGTCGATCTGAAAATATCTCAACTCTGGGATCTGCATCGTTGAACAAGGTGGTTGAAGCAAATGAAGATTTGCTGCAAGATGAAACTGAATCTTGCCAATTGTTTCTTTTTGTCCTTTTGATTTCTACCCTAGATTATGAGCCTAGCAAAATGTTTACATACGAAAAACCTTTAAAAGAAAAGGTTTCCCACTTGCTTTAGACATACTTAGGAAAGTATACATTGTCAGTTCTGCAATTTTATTGGACTGAACTGCTCAATCCATAAAGTATGTTAGTTGATGCAACCAGAATTGTATCTGATTTTGTGATATTTCTAGTTATAATGTCCAAAATTTCGCAATTTTTTTAAGTGGGTTTCATTAATGAATATTAAATGAAAAATTAGTTCTCATATGCCCCATGTTTTTCCTGCATCTAGCTAAAGCTTTGATACTTTTCCAATTTACAGTAGTTCATAGAATGCCTCTGCCCTAGGGTACTCTATGAAACTATTCAGGCATCTTTAGATTTTCTTTTATCAATTCTCTTTCCTTATTTTAAGTTCAAATAATATTTGGCATATGTAGTAAGATAGTTGATAGTTGATTCAACAAATTGATAACTAGACCACTAGGATGATATTCTCAAGTCTCAACTAAGACATATTAATGCTAGAACTTTTATAACATGTCAAGATATCTTGTGTAGAGTTTTCTATCACGTTTAGTTTGCTCATATATTTTGATTTGGATGGACACATATGGCTAGTCAGCAAAAATGTTGATGAATTGTGTTACAGTTTATGTGGTAAAATTTTAAAAATAAGTATCATGGGAGCTAATTCAGATGATAGGGATATTGTATGTATAATTATTTGGATTTGAACAAAAAAAATTAAAATCAAGTTTTTTTAGTAGTTCTATTTTCATTAATGTTGTTGTCTGTTTTTTGTTCCATTTTTGTCTTTTATTATATATATTTTTATTGATAAAAAGTATTAATGTCACGTATAAATAATAAAAGGTTGGTCTCACGAGTCTAGCTCAGTTGGTAGGATATTTACACTGCAGAGATCGGAGTACGAATTCTGGTACGTTCACTTATTCACTTTTAAGAGGTGAAATTTTAATCATTAAACTATTTGACAAAAAAAATGATAAAAGGCTGATGTTATCATAAAAAAAAATGATGAAAGGCTGCTGATATAAAAACTGAAGTTAACTATTTGTTTGGAATATCAATTAGTGATTTTTGTTAATTAGTTTTTTTTTTGTTAATTAGTTAACTACTAATAGAGATAGACATAGACATAAAAACTCATTGCAATTCAAAAATCGATGGATGACCGTTTCTACAAACATATCTACAGCCACGTGGATCCTATCTTTTTAGCCCTTAATTAGGATTTTTGAAAATGAATTGAGTTTATTGTTTTGATACGTTATATACTCTGTCTCAATCCATATTAATTATAAATACGTTTCTTCATTTCCATTTCTCTCACACATCATCACACTTCTATCCCTTCATACCTAGGTATGTTCCTTTCATTTCTTTCCTTGCCACCAACATACAAAATTCGTTGTCATTGAGGCTTCTATATCATATTTAAAAAAATTACTATTATTACTAATAATGATCATTGTTTCACTGATAGTATCATGTATGTGACACATTATTTTCATGTGTTTTAATATCTATAATCTATGCTTGGTTATTTCTATTGTACTCTCTTTATACAATTTTGTTCATTTCACTTTCATTTCATTGTTCATCTTATTATCTTTCCAATGAAAAATGATATTTACATAAGAATTTTCGAGTTTTAAGAGGGCATGGTGCGTATAAGATTTTCTTGTGTAGATGGCATGGTGCAACAGTTTTGTAAACCGTTAGACCTATTGGCGACCGATAGACTTATCGAGAAAAAGGTCTAACGGTCATGGCCGTCTTAAAGAGTTAAAAATCTAAATTGAATTCTACCATATATAACACATAAAATTGTGATATGTCATATATATAGCAACTATTTTATGTTGTTCTGGTCACAACTTCTTTTAGGTAAAAAATTAAGCTAAAGTTTCAAATAGACAATGATAATAATCATCATTGTGATTAAAATGGTAAACACGTGAATACATTTTTAATGGATTTTATACAGGTTGAATTGAAAGAGTTTTAAAGAACAGAGAAAATAAGATGGATTATGCTTATGGACCTGGAAAAAACCATCTCTTTGTTCCTGGACCTACCAACATTCCCGAACATGTTATTCGCGCAATGAACAGAAACAATGAGAATCATCGTTCTCCGGCGATAACAGCATTGACAAAATCTTTACTTGATGATATCAAGAAAATTTTCAAGACTACTTCTGGAACTCCATTTCTCATCCCCACAACCGGTATTGTATAATGATTTATAAATTATTGAATATCAAAATCACTTTATTAACTTTTTTAATAATTCATATCGCTTCCTAAGATTGAAATTGTCAATTTGATCTTTGAAGTTAATGAAATTTCAAGCTAATACTATATATTGAAAAATCTTGATCACATTAGTCCTTTTACTACAAATTTTATCGACCGACTCAAAGACAAAAGAACTACTATGATTGAAAACCACATTGAAATTCGTTAATTTTATAAATCAAATTGTTCAATGTCTATAATTTTAAAGATGAAATTGTTAATGTACTTCCTCGTAGTTATTATTACGTAACCAACACTCATAATAGACTGGAATTTTTCGAAACAAAAGAAACCTGATTTTTATGATCCTGCATTTGTTTTAGGTACTGGTGCATGGGAGAGTGCACTGACAAATACATTGTCTCCCGGCGATCGAACTGTATCTTTTCTGATCGGCCAATTCAGCTTACTTTGGATCGAACAACAAAAACGCCTCAACTTTAATGTTGATGTTATAGAAAGTGAATGGGGTGAGAGTGCTAATCTTGATATTCTAGAATCAAAACTTGCTTCGGATAAAACACATACCATAAAGGCGATTTGCATCGTTCACAATGAGACAACGACCGGTGTCACAAATGACTTGACTAAAGTGCGAAAAATCCTCGGTGAGCACCATATCTTTGCATTGAATTTGTTCGAAAATTGTCGTAAAATTATTGCATCAATGACATTGTGTTTTTGACTCAGACAAGTACCAACATCCGGCGCTCATTATTGTTGACGCGGTGTCTTCCATCGGTGCTCTTGATTTCCGTATGGACGAATGGGGAATAGATGTGGTGGTGACTTGTTCTCAGAAAGCTCTTTCTCTTCCAACTGGGATGGGAATTGTATGTGCAAGTCCTAAAGCCATTGAAGCTTCAAAATCTGCTAAGTCACTTAGATCTTTCTTTGATTGGAATGGTTACTTGAAATGCTACAAGTTGGGAACTTATTGGCCATACACTCCTTCAATTCAGTTGCTCTATGGTCTAAGAGCAGGCCTTGATCTGATTTTTGAAGAAGGATTTGAAAATGTGCTTTTAAGGCACAAGCGTTTAGCCAAAGCAACCAGGTACGTAATTCATAATTAAGTTATTTAGATTTTAGAGCTCTATATGTTAAAATTACTTTTATTGCACCTATATTCGTCCATACTCCAAATGTCCATTTCTAACACGAACATCTATAATATGGACGAATATGGATGGAAAGATTTAGTCAAAAGTAATTTTTATGCGGCTCGGAAGATTCTTACTTCTTGTGCAAGCATTTGAAATTGAGTTAAACCTATGTCCACATTCTATTACTTGTATTTATTAAATGTTTCTCCTTATCCCCTTAAACATCATTAACTGAAAACAATAATAATTGTTTTAGTTTATAAACTTTTAAGCAATGATTTCTAAATATTATAAAATGTTGTTTTAACTAAATGACATTTTTTAATGACAAAATCTTATAAGTTATGAATGTATTATATGCTAATGCAGGCTTGCAGTAGAGGCATGGGGTTTGAAGAATTGCTGCCAAAAGGAAGAGAATTATAGTGGCAGTGTGACTGCTATTGTTGTTCCTCCTAACATTGATAGTGGTGAAATAGTTAGTAGAGCATGGAAGAAATATAATTTAAGCTTAGGAGGTGGATTAAACAAAGTTGCTGGAAAGATTTTCAGAATAGGACATGTTGGTCATTTGAATGAGGTAAACTATTTTTTGGCTTATATTTAGGAACATTTTATTCTATTTTTTTTGTACATAGACGAGATGGCAAAGCCACCAATAAACTCACACACATAAGTGGAGTGACCGGGGGTTCGAACCCAGGTCATGGACGTCCGGCCTAACAATTTCGGCATTTTCTGCCAGTTGAGCTAGGACATTTTATTCTATTTACTAATACCGCAGACTAATTATTATATTATAACATGAATTTAACAAATCAAAGCACAAGTTAATAAAAATAACTATCCTTCAACAATGTATAAAATGAATAGTAAACATTTTTTGTCATTTATTTTATTTTTGTTTTTTAAGTTAATTTTAGATTTCACTTTGGTCTCTTGATTTTGTGTGTTTTATTTTGGTCCCTTAAATTATGAATGTTGAACACATTTTAGTTCTTTAAATTATAAATATTAACATGTTTTGGTCTCTAATATAAGGACTATATTGTTTAAAGTTTATAACTTAAATGATCAAAGTATCCAATATCAAGTTATAACTTAAGTAACCAAAATAAAACTAAAATCAGTTAAAAGATCAAATAGTACTCCCTCTATCTCAAATCTAATGATGTTTTACCATTTACATAGTAACTTTATAACAATGCTTCAAAAAAAAAAAAACTTAAAAGATTAAAATAAAACCTTAATTGGTGATTTAGTAATTATTTTATGCATAACATTTGCAGCTGCAACTTTTGGGTTGTCTTGCTGGTGTGGAGATGACACTCAAAGATGTGGGGTATCCAGTAAAGCTTGGAAGTGGAGTTGGTGCTGCAAGTGCTTATTTACAAAACAACGTTCCTCTAATCCCTTCCAGGATTTGATTTATGAAAGTCATTCTTTATGATTACATTTATTTTCAAGATTCTTGACAAATGTAATACTCATACCGTTTCTTTTTAATTGTCATTTTAATACAATTTTATTTTTTAAATGTCATTTTTTTCGTTGTTACAGAGAGGTTTTTCGGGTTTTCTTTTTAAATGTCATTTTAATACATTAAAACTATAAGTTAGTCAAATATATTTTTTAAATATAGAAGGTAGTGCATAAATGTATTAAAGTCTATAAATTGTCAAATATTGGACACTTTGTTGCTTCAATTAGAATTATTAAAGTTTCTTATAGATTTTTTTATGAATTTTTCTACGGGTTTTAGATTTAAAGACTAAAAACAAAAAATTTAATTGATTTAAAATCTTACTTAAAATAAAAATTAATATAGGAATTAAAACTAAAATTACGCGTATATATAAGACGAAAATGATAAGCTATGATTCCACATTTCCACCTTACATTTGTCTTCCATGGAATCATTCCCATATGCTTCTTCTTACTTTTGGATTGGCAAGCTCAGAAATACGACACGTGTACATGCTGTTCAATCTTGTGTATCACTCCACATTGGCAGCTTACCCTGTACATGCATTAGAAATTCAGAACCATATGTGCTGCTTCATCATGATTTCAATAATGAAGAGATAATAAAGTACTATTAAAATGTGATTTTTGACCTTTTAAATTTCTTTTTTTTTGGTAACATTTTTCTTTTTATTAAATGGTAAGAGATTACACTTTATTCTCTCAAATAAAAATTAAAGGTGAGATAATTCATTTTCATAATCTCATTATTTACTTCTGACCAAAAGATAAATATTAAATACCACTTAAATTTACACATTTAAACTATAAACTCTTTAATGTATGAGGTTCACGACTAAATTACTTAGTAAGAAACAAATCTATACACATAAATAGAAGATTTTACGTTTAAATATGAGGCATCACAAATATTCAACTTAACAATTTTGACATTTTATTATTTGAGTTAGAATATTCTCGTTAATTTTCTTCTAAGCACAACTTGTTGGTTGCACTAAAAAATCAATGTTTTATTGTCTTCACATCTAATTCTGATTATCTAAACGACTAGACCTACCAATACAACTTGATAGGACTACAAATTTGTCAAATTGATAAAAAAAAATTCCCCATAAATCATGTGAAATGACACATTGCAACCACTTTCCTTTCGGCAAATAACCTTGCCTCGAAGCCATTTTTCAAGTGACTTTTTATAAATTTCATTACAATTTAACTTGATCAATCTCTCTAGAGGCCGAGTCTAATTAATGTAAAGAGTGTCATTGTGTTGCAAATAAAAAATGAAATATTCTTTAAATATTGACTTGTTACTCCACATCCAAAAATATCAAGATGCTACCTTATATTTCCATCCTTCTTTGTACCCTCCATTCTCTTTGCCGGTAAGATTTTTGAAGACCCCTCATTGCAATATGTTTCTAGTCTATAGTCCTTACCATATTCTATCTTTCGAGTCATCATAAGAAATGGAGCCAAAATTGAGATTAGTCATCTCAGTTGATAATTATTAAAGACATTATTGTAAATGTTAAAATTTAAATTTCAGATTCTCCACACTTAAAGTGTATGAATCTAATCATTATACAACTTGGACAAAAAATAATAAATATTGCTAAACATCAATAAATCATAAATTTATAAAATGTTCTTAATAAATTACTTCCTCTGTTTCACAATGAATATCGTTTAAGATTTTTACATACATATTAACGATGCAATAATTATGTATAAGATTTTTACCAAATTAACCTTATTTTATTGGCTTGTTTCTTTAAATTTAGTGTAATAGTGATAATTAGATAATTGAACTGAAAAGTAATGCATTGAAAACAAACAATATTTTAACTAAAACGACACTCATTTTAATACAAATAGATAGAGTAACAAATAAATGTGGATACTAGAAAAATGAACAAAAAAAAGTTGTTTTTCTTTTTACACAAAAATAAAATTGTTAAAAAATATAAAGTGGGGTCCAAAAACGTGCTCACGGATAATTAAGTTGAGGTCGTTCACACCCTATCATTTCCAGCAAAATTCCGTTGGGACAACGTACGAGAGCAATCATGATGATGATGATGATGATGATGATCTGAGGAACCTTGTTTGTCTCAGAGTTCTTCATGACATCCATGAAGCAAAAAAGATCCAAATTCATAAGAAAGTAACAATTTTTCGAAATGGGTCTGTCAAAGGAGAATGTAACAGGTCTCATTCTAGCATTGGCTTCAAGTTTGTTCATTGGGTCAAGTTTCATCATTAAGAAACAAGGTCTTAGAAGAGCAGCTTCATTTTTTGGTGTCAGGGCTGGTTAGTCTTTTTTTTTTTGTTTCAATTTTGGTTTTTTTGAATATATAATTAAGAGAACCTTGTTTTTGTAGGTGTTGGTGGGTATTATTATCTATTGGAACCACTATGGTGGGTTGGGATGATTACAAGTAAGTTTTTTTTTTTTTTCCTATGTTGTTGTCTTGTTAATTCACTTTTTTTTTATTGGGGGGTAGGTTTTGATTTTGTTGTGCTTCAATGGATTTTGTCTTCATTGTTGATTTTGATTTCATCCTATGAATGTATGAAATTAATTAGGTCTTATTTTATTGATAGATATGAGTTTTTGAGTCCCTGCAGTTGGAAGGGACACCACATTTTATATGCAGGGGGCTAGAGTTCGAACCCCAAACACCCCACTTATTCACCTTAAAGGGTCAAATTTCTAGTCATTAGGCTACTTGATCAGAATAAGAAAAGATACGAGTTTTTGAATTTTGTTAGTTAGGTTTGAGTTAAAGTTGTTTTGCTTTGTCCGTTGGAATATTGGAATCTGGATTTAATGCTTCAAACATGCTTTAGTGTTGTACTAGTAGTAGTATTATACTATTATTATTGATTGATTGTTAAAAAGAATCTGCAAATTTTAGTTTAGTCGTTACTCTGTTTTTAATCTTTAACTTAATTATCTTTTTTTGTGTCAAGTTAGTCCTTTTTTCCGTGTCAAGTCAGTCCTTTTTTCGTGTCAATTTAGTCATTTATGTTTAAAAACGTCAACAATGTTGGACCAAACGTATGTTACTAAAAGTCTTGACCAATCGAAAAGGTAGATCACAACATCTTCAAATCATCAAGATAACATCTAAATTACATTATAATGAATGTTACAATAACTAATCCATCAAAATGTTGTAATCTAGATGATCTTTTTATTTTTTTATCTAAGATTGTGACTTCGATGTCGTCAACATAGGTTTAATTCTGATGCTGAGTGGTGAAACATTCTTTATATTACACCATTCAATGGTCATTTACACAAATTTGTAACATAAGTGGAATAAGAATGAAAGTCGGTTCAATGGTGTAAGCATTTTTAAAGATAAAAGACTAATTTGACATGAAAAAAAGAGAAAGAACTTATTTAAAACTTTAAATTAAGTTAAATGACCTCTAATGTAGCTTTGCCTTTAATTTATTATCGAGGTTTTCTTTCTTCCCCTTTTTTTCTATCTGATTATTTGCAGTATCTGTTTTTGCATGGTCTCTTGTTCAGTGATTGTAGGCAAGGTTGCAAACTTTGTTGCATATGCTTTTGCTCCTGCAGTTCTAGTTACCCCTCTTGGTGCATTAAGTATTATTGTGAGGTATTCTTCATCTTAATTTTCTTTCTCAATAGAATTACAGTAGTATTGACTTAAACTTTGATAACACGGCTGTTTTTTCAATGATGTTTGCATGGTATTATCCAGTGCCGTTTTAGCTGACATTATTCTGAAAGAGAGGCTACACAAGCTTGGAATATTAGGCTGTATAATGTGCATCGCTGGTTCTATCATTATTGTTGTTCATGCTCCTAAAGAGGAACCTATCACATCTGTTCTGCAGATATGGAATATGGCTACTCAACCAGGTTAGGATTCATCACCTTTTTTTTCTTTCTTCTTTTCAATTGCCATATATTATGGTTCTCTGAGAACTTGTATTTTTTGCATGCAGCATTTCTAGCATATGCCGGGTCTATAGTAGCACTAGTCTTCATTCTGGTTTTTCATTTTGCACCAAGATGTGGACATACCAATGTGCTAGTTTATACCGGCATTTGTTCATTGATGGGCTCCCTCTCTGTAAGTAAATTAAATACCGTTTTTGATGCTCACTCTTCTGTTTAATAATGGATCAAAACTTCAGAGATTTCTTTACTCAGAGTTATTTAGTTTGAAATATAGTCCCTCCTTTCCCTTTTAGTTATCGTTTTAAGATTATTTACACATATCAAGAAAACAAAAAAAATTGTTACTTTTGATGAAACTATATCTTTTTTCCTATAATACCATTAACTATTTATTATCTCATTCCACTTATTTCTCTCTCTGCAATAAATAGTTAAGGGTGCTATTAAAAAAACAATAGTTAAAGTTGCATTTAACATTGAAAACGACAAATAAATAGAAACATAGTCTTCTATAAAAGTGTCACTTAAGAATGAACAGAGGGAGTATATGACAGGAGAAATATTTATTCTTGTTACAAGTATTTGGGTCTTTGCTAGTCGCTAACATTATCTTGCAAAATCTGGATTCTAAGCTTTAACTTCTAGCATTGAATTTCATAAATGAAGATTCGGCTTTCATGTAACTTTATGTTTTATTTATATGTACTGACACTGTTATGTTTCAAAGTTCACCCTCCAATTGTATGGATAAATATATCTATCCAAATAATAATGGTTTTTCTGAAAAATGTTTTCTTTTTGTTACTAAATAACTAATTGCATGCAATTTACCTTTTTTTGGCAGGTGATGAGTGTCAAAGCACTTGGAACTTCTCTGAAATTAACTTTTGAAGGGAATAATCAGTTAGTTTATCCACAGACATGGTTTTTCATGTTAGTTGTGGCCATATGTGTCGTCATGCAAATGAATTATCTTAATAAGGTTTGTTACTTGATGACTCTTAAAATTAGCATACTGGCCATATATATCTACGAGAATCCTTACAATGTAGCAGATTTTAACAAACCGCTACTGTTCTGGGATGCGCAATTTAGTACAAAGTGTTATTGCTATCAAATAACTGCTATAGCGTTGTAACATAGCAAAATTTGAACAAACTACTATTTTCTGTGGTCTGCGATTGACAATATTGAAACAAGGTCATTGATTTAATTCCATTCCATAGTATGTGTAAGGAAGTTAGGGCAGAGCCGCAGAGAAACCCTTTGAGAAATAGACATTGGTTTTATTTTTTGTGTGATTCTTTTTTATTCTTGAAGGTACGGTTGTGCTTAACTGATTGAAGATAGTTTAGGCTGAGAGTATAATTTTTTAACCTTTCTTTTTGAAAATTTTCTTTCGTTATGGGTGATGCATGCTAGATATTCAATAAGTTATTTCTCATATTAGCTTAAAGATGCAATTTATATTTTGTTCTGATCCTAGTTTCTGATATACCACCCTTTAACATGTTACCAATGGATTATTTAGTGCATTTCTAGAACTTGTGGACATCAATGCATCATTCATTCGTGTCATGAAGTACTTGATGGAGTTCCACAAAATATGTAATGTTTGAGGAAAATGCACAGCAAAGGGAAAGTTGTGGAGAGAACCTATAGAATCTTGGAGTTCTCAAAAATTAAGACAGAGGAAACGAATCGTATGTTCATTAAGATGTGAGTCATCACTATTTCTAGGTGAAAATCGGAGGTCACCCTATCCTCACATCACTCCGCTGGTTTCAGAACTTGGGAATCCTTTTTTAATCTTAATATTGTTTAGAGATTGGTCGGTATGTAATACAAGGCTCAATTTGGTTGGATGAAATAGATAAATGCTTGAACTGTAATTTGTGATTGCTGATTGCCTATCAATAAGACCGGTGATATTCTTTAGCGGTGAATGTTAGGCCATGAAATGCAAACTATAGTAGAGAAAAATTTTAGTGGAGATGGGGTAGCTAAGGTAGATCCGTATGTATGCATTATCCAAGAAAAAAACAAAATAGACTATTTAAGGAGTAATAACAAGTGAGTTTTACTTTAGAGAAAGTTCAATTGTTGGAGCAGTAACTATAAAGGACAATATGGCGAAAACTTATCTAAGTTGGTTTATACTTGTTCTGGCGCGACTGGTAATCAAGGATTGAAGTTTTTTCTTTTTTTGGTAGTATTTGGTGCGCCGAGGAAAATAGAGACACCAGAACGAGAATAATAAACCACTAGGGTTGGCCCAAACATAAGGCCAGACAATCTCTCACTTAAAGCCCCCAGCCCACCCCGACTCAACCCTGTAAGTAGCCCACTAATTTTATGGCCTCAACTCCATTTGATACCTTGCAAAAATTGTACATGTGAGGCCTCTCATAGTTTGTTCACTCTAGGGCCTCCTCTAGCTTTAGGCCTCATTGTGCCTTGGCCGTCAAATATTCATCACATTAACATCATTAACCGTAACTGTTGTTCGTGCCCAGTATCATGAATAGACGGTTTTGCAAAATATATACCTAATGGTGGATGTCTTGTGAACATGTAAGACAAGATGCAACTACTCCATTTTTGAGATACACTAGGATCTTCCTTACGACATTGATGAAAATACTAGCATTAATGTTGTTAGATTATTGGTACTAGAATCGCCCCCCTTTGACTTGGTGATCTATTATATTCTATGATGTGTGTGTGTTTCTCTTTTCAAATTGACGCCTCAATGATATTCAATTGAAAAATACAACAAGATTCTAATCAGATTTTTATGCATTATAAAGTTTGTTGAAATACTAAAATAGTTATGCATTGCTAACATGATTATAATATTTCAGGCTCTTGACACCTTCAACACGGCAATCGTGTCTCCTATATACTACGTCATGTTTACAACACTTACAATACTTGCCAGTGTAATAATGTTCAAGGTACCATCAAAAAGTTTTGCCACTTTACATCAATTCGTAAGATGTTACCAGTGTCTATGAATTCTGCTAGAGTCTAATTACATTTCAAAATAATGCTTGCAGGATTGGGATGGCCAAAGTTTTTCAACTATTGTGTCAGAAATATGTGGCTTTATTGTCGTGCTCTCTGGCACAATAATGTTACATCTGACCAAGGATTTTGAAAGAAGCCATTCTTTTAGAGGTATGGTAAAATTTGATTATATACTACTTACTTAATTCAGCTGCTACTGACTGGCCAGACCATGCAACACATGAGAAGAAATTCGCCGAAACAATCTATGTTAGTTACAATTTACAGTTTGTTGTATTCAGTTATTGAACAGCAATTTGTTTTGTTGCAGGTGGCACACCTTCATCGCCTGGCACATTATCAGTCCGGCTTTATGCCGGAAATGGGGACTTTTTACTTAAGGAAGACGAAGAAAATGAATCTTCTGAGAGTAATTGCTAACAAAGGCAAGATTTATGTTAAATGGTTTTATATGACACAGTAAATGTCTTAAATTTGGAGAAGTTGAACCTTTCTCTGGCAAAATGAATGAGAATCCCATCTTATGATACCATGCAGCTGCAGGTAGTATTGTAAACATAGAATGATGGGAAGTTTCTGAAGCTATTCTTTCATGGATTTAATTGATACACACCGAAAGTGTAAAAATATTTTTTGTCAATCAATCATAACCGTTAGATAAATAATTTTTTTTAACTTCATACAAATGATGGTTTGTGATTGATTGATAGTGTAAAAGTTTTTACTCAGACAATGTATCAAAATTAAACTATTCTTTCATTTTGAGCATCTCAGGAATTATATCGACCTAAATTTTTTAGTTTGGACTTCGCAAGGTGCATATTGTACAGTCTCCTCAGTTGCTTGTGTTAGATAAGGTCATTGGATTGAGATTACTTCTCTTCTATGTAAGGCTCTTTTTACATGAATGAAGAAAGTGAGGATGTAGATTAGTTTGTGAGAACCATATACATATTATGGTGATTTTGTATGGCTTTTATAATATTTATTTGTTTTGCAATTTGACTTAGCATACAGAATTCATTTGTGGTTTGTAAGTATAGAGATGTACAGGAAAATAACTTACTAAGAAATTTCTGTTTAAATTTGTAGTTTCTTATGAATAAGAAATTATGTTATCATTTGTAAACATGTTCTTGTTCTTACATGCTCAAACATCTTTGTGTTTTTGAAGGACAATGATTATTGTACATTTTCTACAAGTAGATGTTTGTTAGGAACCATAAGAGGGGCCTTCAAAGCTTTAACTTGTTTGAAGAATCCAAGATCCTCAAAAGGGTGATCTTAATAATTAGGCATCATGTAATTTCCACACTCATTCCTTAGTTGTCTATTTTCTTTGTATCAAATTGTCATAATGATAATATTGTCTTAAGAGGAGACAAATATAACATTGATCACAAGATCAGGTTTGTCTATTGTGTTTGTTGCATGATCCTTTTTCAATTAGTCACAATATCTTTAATGCAGCAGTATAATGCACACTCCTCAAATTTACCACATACAAGTTTGTTTTTTGATAATTTAATTAATGTGCACTCTTTTGTATCTAATTATTATAACGTCTGTTTCAAATTAAGTGTCGCTTTAATAAAAAAATGTTTTAAAATAAATGTTAGTTATTATTTTATTTTCAATTGTTTTCAATTTATGGTGTTTGATAAAATTAACCTTTTTATTTTGAAATTATAATATTCACCACCGAATGCAGTGACTGTTCCTCTTGTTAGATTAGAGGCATATTAAAAGATAAGATAATTGATCCATAGATTTAAAGTTTTTACGTATCTAAGACGAATATCGAACTCTTAACCTTTGATTAAGAGAGGATAAACTCAACCGCTGAACTACACATCTGGATTGATGAAATTAACAATTGACATTTAACTAATATTTAATAAAAAATAATTGAATAAAAAAACTATTATTAATATTTAATTTTTTAAGTACGATATGAAAAGTAAAATTAAAAAAAAAAAAAAAAACAACTACAAATCTAACAATCATCAATCATAAGTCATCGGCTATAAACTATCACCGAGAGTCGGCGGTAGTATTTCCTTAAGCCTTAAGGAGTTAGAGAGCGCGTGACTTGACTCGGTGTGAGAGTTGGAGTCGGTTTGACAATAAAACTTAAACGCAACTCAGCAAACTGTGTGCTCTCTCTCAAATTCAATTCAATAAAAAAAAACAAAAATGGCGAAAATTGAAGCGAAGCTAGATATGATCGCTGACAAAGTCGTTCAATTCTTCTCCGGCAACGATCTTCTTCCCACCTGCGATCAAGATATCATCGAAGTATTCTCTCTCTCTCTACCCTTTTCCTTTCGTTTCGTTTCGTAGGTTTTTTTTTTGCTATACCTCTTAATTCAACTATAATCATTAGTTAGTTACATTAGGTTAACAAAATATCATAAATTAGGTTCAATTTGAATAATAAGCACTTGTGATATGAGTCTGTTTGGAAGAGCTTATTGAAAAAACTAAGCTCTTCAGAATCAGAATAGCTTATGAAAGTAATTTTACTTTATATTTTATTGAAAGTAACTTATTATGCATTAGTACTTGTACGGTGGCGAACAATGCTTAATGAAGCTGATTATTTGCATCTTGTAGGGATGTGAAAGAGAGGTTGCTGCGGTCGAGAAAGAACCAGAGGCTTTGCAAGAATCTATCTTGCGTTTATCATGGGCTCTTGTCCACTCTAAACGTCAACAAGATGTGCAGCGTGGAATTGCAATGCTTCAATGTAAGTATACCTCAAAATGCATGTGTTTATTATCTATGTATGTGCAATTATGTTGATAGTAAAGTTACATGTCTATGCCAGCATCAACAAGTAATTCTTCTGATCCCCTGCGGCAAAGGGAGAAGCTTTATCTTTTGGCTGTTGGATATTATAGGAGCGGTGACTATTCAAGGAGTAGGGAACTGGTTGAAACATGCTTAGAGGTATGGTTTTATCTCTTTGTTCTTGCTCTTGTTGTTACTTGAGAAATATTAGAACTGATCCTGACACGCCTCTAATTTTTTAGGGTTAATTGCATGTTTGGAATTGGTCCCTTACGTTTATTTTAGGTTTCAATTTAGTTTCTTATGTTTACAAAGTTTCAAGTTAGTCCTTTCTGTTAAATTTATGACTAAGACATTGATGTGGCTAATAGAGTTGCATACGTGGTCAACTTATGAAGGTACCATGTGGAAGTTTAAGATGAAATTAACTCAAAATTTGATGAAAAGGACTAACTTATATTGACATCAATAACATGAGGACCAACTGAAATTTTTTAACCATAGAGGACCAACTTGAAACCTAAAACAAATGTAAGGGGCCAAATATGTGATTGAGCCAATATTCACTTCTTAACTATAGTAATAGAATGAATGATTTCATCAGTTGCTTTTGTAGAAAAAATCACATCTGTGTGTTTTCTTCCACTGTTTTAAATTATATTCAAAAACATCATTTTTTTTAAAATCTGACTTCTGTAAATGCATTTTCTGTTAATTTTACTGTAACAGTTTGTAGGATTAAGATATGATTTTGTAAATTTTGTTGTCTGTTGAGGACTCTCCACACTCGGTACTAATCAAAATATAGTGAATAACCTTGAACAATTCCAATTGTGTTTTACACTGGTTCGAACTTTCTGAAACAGGGTAGCTTATGACACAACAAGAATAATGTGCATGACTTTTTTTCCTCTTTTTTTATTCATATACTATAGTCTGGTTCGTTTGAAATTTATAGAGGGAAAAATGACAAATTTATTATCCATAAATTTAAGATGTTTTTTTTATAAACTCCAAAACTCATTCATTAACACCATAAATTTTCTTCTGCAGATTGCACCTGACTGGAGGCAGGCAATTACACTTAGGGATGCGATTGAGGCTCGAATAAAAAAAGGTTCTCGTCAATTATTGATGTTTCTCCATGCATTTTATGTCCCTCTTATCATAACTTGGGCTAAATAACACTGATATTGTTTCTAATCTATTCCTCCGTTGTAGATGGTGTCATTGGGATTGGCCTTGCTGGAGCTGCTGCTGTAACTGCTGTTGGACTGATTGCAAGTGGGATTGCGGCAGCCGTCTCTCGTAAAAGGTGATAGAATCATTTCTATTAAGCATATGGTCTCAGATGATGTGTAAGAGCAAACATATGTGATACCGTGAATTTGTTGCATCTTACTCCTTTTAAAGGAGGGAGCGAAAAAATTATATGTACAAAGTGGTGGAGATAATATTCAAGTACTAAGATATATGTTCTGTGTTTCATGTTTTAAAAAATTCTGTATTTGTCTCCATCAATTTTTTTCAGTCTTTCTTATGATGTAATCTTGTTGATCAAATGCGAATACTTGCGTTGAATCTCTGATACATGTTTGCATATTGCACAACCACTAAACTCCTTGAATGATGATGCAGGAGTACTCGTATCCGACTGTATAAGTCGCTAATTGCAATTTTTATCTTTGGACAATTTATAGGTTATATATTTCAACCAATGGTTAATATTTTGTTTAGTAAAGAAATAAATTCCTTAAGTTTAAAACAATGGTTATGCAGCAAACTTTTCACCTAAAAATTAAATTCAGGAATTTCCTTGAAGCTTCCTTGTAGCCTACGAGAATAATAGACAAAGAAGGGATAATTTTGAAACTTCTTAGCAGCTCAAAGTACATTAGCCATCATGAAACATAGGAAGTTATTGTAAAACTATATTAACCTAATCATTTGGATTAGTAATATTTTAAAATGATCTCTTAAATTCTAAAATGTTAATTAAATTTGTCTTTGTTAATTCGAGGTTTCAACTCCAATTAATGTTCATAATAACTATCAACTATGTTATACTTGCCAGACAAATGAATAATGTTAAAGATACATTTGATAATTAACATAAAAAAGATACATTTGATAACAAATTCTGAAAGAGTGAAGAATTAGTTTAATATTTTATGATTTTTGGGTTAATTTTAAAATATTGATAATGTAGAGTAATTGAAACTAGATGTAAGCCCGTGCATTGTGCGGTTGGAAAGTAAAATTAAAATAATGTGTGGCAATAAAAAATATTTGTGATAGATATAAACAGATGGCAATCAGGGAGATTGAATATTGAATAGAAAGATTGAACATATAGAGTCAAACTTAAGAGGCAAATATATGTTACAATATACATTTTGAATGAAATGAAAGAGTAATATAAAAATGAGTGGAATCGAATTGAATGGGTAGTTTAACGGCAGAAGAAGAATAATAAAAGTTGATTGATTTGTTTATTCCCTTTTTACGTGGAAAAGAAGAAAACTTAAGCTTTGATCCCTTTTTAATTTATTTTTTGGTTTCGTTTTGATCCCTTAACTATTAAAAGTATTATTTTGAAATCCTTTTTTATTGACCAATTAGAATTGTCTTTCGAGATCTACAATTGTCTAAAAAAGTTTCAAAACAATGATAGCTACCATTAGTTATATAGTTGTCAAGAACTAACATTTAGCTCACTCAACTTCCACGTTAGCTTTACTACAATGGTGACAAGCTACTGTTCACGTACATTATAAATAATTTATATGATGGACAACAAACACTAAAGTTGCTCTAGATATTAGATATGGCTATTGACAATGAAAGAAAGAGATCTTTGTTTGTTTTATAGATGAGTTGTAAATTCATTAGATTATATTCATGGTAAATAAAAATATGGAAGAAAAAAAAAACAAAGGGAAATTTCATATTTTTTTTGTTAAAGGGTACCTTCGTAAATTCATCCAGAATGCGGCGTAGATTATCATATAGAACCAGAAGAAATGCAAAAATACAGAGCTAAAGAAAAGAACAAAACAACAATGTTGAGAAACTTTTCTGCAACTCTCGAATCTTCTAGAAAGTTCCTTTCTTCTTCTTCTTCCAAATGGCGCATTCAACCTTCTCCTTCTCATTCTTCTCTCTATTCCACCGCCACTTCCGATCTCGAAAAACCACCAAAACTTCTTGTAGTTCAACCACGTATCCGTTCCGAAAAGCTTTTACAAGCTAAACTCAACGAAGCACTTTGTCTTGCAAATTCTCTTGAAGATCAACGTGATGGGTATTTTCATACTGATTTCTTTGATAAGCCTTTACCTCCTCATGTTATTGTTCAAAATCCTTCTCTTAAAGGCCATAAACCTCGTTCAGGTTCTCATTCTAACTCAAAGTTTCTTTCTTTTTCTGTTTTTGTGTAACCCCATTTTTAAAATTTTATGTTTTTGATGTTTTTCAGGTACTTATTTTGGAACTGGAACTGTTGATACTATTAAGTGTCATGTAAATGCTGAAGCATCAAAGCCTACGGTAAGAACAAGATGAAATTTTTTTGTTTTTTTTTGTTGTTACTTCATGTGATTGGTTATTTGGGGTACTAAGTTAGTTTTTGGTTTACTAAAACGTTAGTTGGTCTAGTGATGATTGACGCTGAACTTAGTAGGGAGGACCCCGCAACTTCGTTTAGGGGTAGCTGAAACCAATTTATGCCAGAACAATAGTTCTAGGCCTCCTTCCCCCTAGGAACTAGAGTGAAAACCAAAAAAAGTTACTGTTTGGATTTGTTTATTTATTTGAGTTTATTAGTATTTGTGAAATTGTTTGGAACTTGGAAGTAGTTATGAAAAAGACTTATGAGATGTTGGTTAGTTGTTTTTAGCTTATTTTTACAAGTTTTTCATGGTAGCTTATGAAAAGAGCTTATGGCTTATATGAAAAACAATTTGAGTTTATTTTATCTTTTGTTATAGAAATAACTTATACATGATTATTAGTATATGATAAGGATTAAGGATTATGCTATAAGCACTTAATTAAGATGTTTATTAAAACATGACTTAATTTAGATTTTGGTTTGTGTGTGTGAAACAGGGTGAAGTGGATGTTGTTTTTGTTAATGCCATACTATCTGGTATTCAGATACGAAATATGGAGGTAAGTTTTGTTTGTGTAATTTTTGTTGAGGTAACAACCATTTTGGTCCTGGAATGTGTGAGGCGCTGTCACAATAGCTCTTAAATCTATCGAAATTACAAAAACATACCTAAAAGCGATTGACGTTGATCAATTTGGTATTCAAAATCATCTTTTGTTAGTTAGCTTGGTTTTCGAATGTGGTTTCCGTTTGTTAGTTTGATCCTTAAAATTATTAATAAATAAAATACAGACTTGGGTAAATATTTGTAATTTCAATAGGGTTTAAGTTCTGACTATAGTGACATTGCTTCACACATTTTACAGACCAAAATGACTGTTTACTCAAATTTTCTTTAGGAATGAAAATTTGTGTAATTTTTATGAGGATGTCTTGTTATTGTTAGAGGGCTTTGGGAAAACCGGTGGTCGACCGTGTCGGTCTTATAATTGAGATTTTCAATGCACATGCATTCACCAAGGAAGCTATGCTGCAGGTATGTTTTGTGGTTTTGTTCAGCTATTTGATTGATGCTTGATAGTTAATAGAATCTTGTGCTGCCATGTAACTGAGAGTGAGCTTTTACATCCGAGTGTGTAGGCTGAACTTGCAGCTCTGTCGTACAAGAAGTCAAGACTTGTTCGTGTTTTAGGCCCTAGTGGTCGATATACATTTGGTGCTGCTGGAGAAGCCGAAGTTGTCAGTGGCCGAGGGTTGGATGTTTCTTTCCACTAATTTTCTGCTGTTCAATTTTATTTTTGAATTGAAAGAAATTGTTATTGTTTTGATTTTCTAATGTTAATTGATGAATCAGTTAAATTGCTACTATCAAATTTGAACTCTCATGGGAATCTATTACTTTTTTGGTTGGGCATAATACATATACTGTTTGGCTCGCCAAATATTACTTCGCATACCTGTTTAGTTTTCATTTTACATTGTTATTATGAAGTACAAATGTGGTTGAAAACTGAATATGATATCTATCACTTCTCTTCACATGCTCTTTCTCTTATGCACATATTTCTGGAAGAATGTCTAATTCTGAGAATCTATGCATGCTCTAGCCTATTCTATAGTATATTAGTATCGGTAATTAGTAAATTGTTGATTAGATTAATAATATCTTACCTTAATACTTGTCGATATCAGGCGAGGAAGTGGGGGCCAAGGTTTTATGAGCGGTGCTGGAGAAACTGAACTTCAGCTTCAACGACGAAGGTATAACTGTCATACTAAATTTTCAAGATATATACATTTATCCTCAATCTATTCTAACTTTTTCTTGGCATATCTTATGGTTTCCTTATAAATTTGTGTTATTTTCAAAGCTGGTTTTTTACTTTCTCACTGCATCAAGTCGATGCAAATATTACCTGTAATCAATTTTGTTGCAACCATAGTATTTGGAAGGCAGGAATGTTAAGTAAAATTGTATGTTTTAGGCTTAGAAATCTAAATTTTCTCTGAATTAAGGTTTGATCATACCAAACACTGGTCCTGACTGATTTCCTTTAGATGCAATGAACCAAAGCATGCATTGTTACAAGTTTTGTTGTGTTTCAGACTTTGATGAATGCAGCCATGTTTGAGATTAACCTGTTCTTGGCATTAATAATGTAGTTTTGCTGAATATTTTGTCCAGTTTATGATGTATGATTGTATGAACTGCTTTTTTTTTTTATTTAAAAAAACTCGGTAGCCGGCCCAAGGAATGACTAATCCGAGGGGACCAATCCCACCGCCCACTTGCGGGGGCCCCATTTAAAGCCAAAGTTTTTGCTCTGTATGGACTAGCCCACCGATATATGAACTGCTTGTTAATGTGCAATTGCTGTATTTTTTATGATCACCTTGTATTACATAACTTGGTCACTGAATTGTGAAAACCTCATAGAGTCTTAGAAAGGAAAAGCTATCTAAAAACACAAATTGAAGAGGTTCGCCGTACCCGTGCTGTGCAACGTGCTGGTCGGAAGAGGCACGGCGGTTCATCTGGAGAACACTTAGCCACCGTTGCTGTTGTTGGGTATACAAATGCTGTAAGTCATCTAAGTATATATGTGTTTTCTATTTATTGTAATTAGACAGCA
The DNA here is from genome assembly GCA_951804385.1 of Trifolium dubium. Lineage (NCBI taxonomy): Eukaryota > Viridiplantae > Streptophyta > Magnoliopsida > Fabales > Fabaceae > Trifolium > Trifolium dubium. Next base: position 2,514,031 of record OX638067.1, read on the forward strand.
TCATTGACATATATGCCTTCTGTTTTTATTAGGGAAAATCTACATTAGTTAGCAATCTAACAGACAGTGATCTGTATAGCGATTGTCGGTAAAACCACTCTACTTGTATATGCATTTACATCCTAAAATATTCTAATATAGTTACTTTATCATGACAACTTTATATGGTGTTAATGTATTGCAGGCTATTTGCTACAGTCGATCCTAGATTAAGAAGCGCCGTTCTTCCTTCAGGGTAATGTCTGACTAGAAACTCAATATTCTAATCTGGTTGATAACATTTGGTATGCATATCTATACAACTCATTATTCTAATTTTTTTAACTTGTAGGAGGAAAGTGCTTTTTAGCGACACAGTAGGATTTATATCTGATTTGCCTGTACAGGTAATGACAAAGTCATGAGCAAATTGCCATGTCAACATCTTTGTTTGTTGATTTTGTCTATTATTCTTCAACAATGACACAATTGTCCTTTTTCTTTATTTTCTGAAGTTGGTGGAAGCATTTCATGCAACTTTAGAAGAAGTGGTGGAAGCAGACCTGCTAGTGGTATGATTTTGAATCTCCTCTCATTCTAATTCTTAATTAATCAGTTTCCAAAACTCATCGATCCCCCCTTTTTTTTTAAGCATGTGGTGGATTCTACTGCTCCAAATCTTGAAGAGCATCGCACAACAGTGTTACAAGTTCTTCAACAAATAGGCGTGTCACAAGAGAAGCTTCAGAATATGATTGAAGTTTGGAATAAGGTAAAGTAATTTATCTCCCCTTACCAAAATGCAAGAAAAACAACTGACTATTTATATTCAATCAATCTCTTAAAATGTTCAGATTGATGCGGAAGAAGAGTGCACGGATGTTGATGAATATCTCGATGAAGATGAAGTGGCTGACGAGGAGGATGTGAATAGTGAGACATTAACGGAAACCGAAAATGTCTCTGAGCAGTCACTGTGCGACTCTGAGATCATGGAAGAAAAAGAAGACTATTCTGATGATTGGTTGTACGAGGAAGATATTACGGTTAACGAAGGCGATTTTTGTTTGCCGTCATCTGTGGCTGAGCAACAAAACGAGTCCTCTAATAAAGACAATGGTGTGAAAGATGTCAGCTCGATGCTACCGTCCGGTCCACATGTGAAAACATCTGCTATCACAGGAGTCGGTTTGCAAGAGTTGATGGAACTAATAGATCAGAAACTAAGTATTCAGGATAAGAAATTGAATGGTGCACAAGTGGTTGAAAGAAATTTATTTGATAGAAAATGGAGGCCCTCTCATGCACAAGATTCTAGCATTGCAGTAGAAAATTAGCTTTTTTATTTTGTATGCTTTGCTCATTATTTTTCTGCTACATCTTTTCTTAACAGTTTTGCTATCATAAAAAATTAGAAGACATTTATGGTATATTATAAGTTAATTTATGGTACACAATATGTTTGTTTTGACACAATGATACACTATATGTTACAGTTACATAAAAATGTGCTATATGATGTATCCATTATTCCATTTGTATAACACATGTGCAACTCAAAGTTTGATCTGAACATTAAAAATACTAACTGATTGCAAAAAAGTTCCATTGCCGGGAATCGAACCCGGGTCTCCTGGGTGAAAGCCAGATATCCTAACCGCTGGACGACAATGGAATTGTTGATTAGTGATGTACCACAAAACTAAAACAATCTTATCAAACGTTATTGGTTTAAGTTTAAGTTTTGATTTTGTTTACCAACTTAAAACAACCTTGGTGTTTTCAACTTTGGTTTTCTCATCAGAGTATAATGAAACCATCTTGTTCATGTCCAGAGCAACTTTCTTGTTCCCGCAGGAAGTTCCAAAGATTTCACTGTCTCACCACCAATCAGCGCTGCATTTTTGAAATAATCCTCTTCAAGCGGAGGAATCATCCTTAGTCTAAGTCTAACACCTATTATCGTCAACACATAGCGGAGATCTTCTTGTGGATCAATTTTTCTGCTTTTGATTTCAGTTCCGGGATTTTCTCCTTTGTACAAAATTTTTAGTTATTACCTAAGTTAAAATTTCTTAAATCTACCATGAGAATAGAATACAATTAGCTATAATATTAATGTCATTATAATGAGGTAAGTTATAGGAGTAGCTTGTTTTATAATTCTGGCTATTTATGATGAACTTTCTAGTTTTTAGAATGTACCTCTCATATAATATTGCGTTCATTTCATAATACATGACAATGAAACTGTATGCAATCAAACTTGAGGCTTACAATTTACATACAAAACTCTCACTATATGATGACATGGTGAGTGAAATACATAATTGTTATTAGTTGTTAGTGTATATTTTGTATATATCAGTGTAATTATATTCATTTTTCTCATATTTTAAACATATAATTTAACCAAACTTTAAATGAAAAAACATGTATGTATCAATGAATAATGCTGTTCTTGGAGTGAAGACATGGACCCACGAATCCACTATTTTTCTCACTTCTTAAAAAGAGATATAGAAAAAATATTGATAAAAAGTTCCATTGCCGAGAATCGAACCCGGGTCTCCTGGGTGAAAGCCAGATATCCTAACCGCTGGACGACAATGGATTGTTGTTGAGATTCTGCATTGATATATATAGAATTCAACTAAATAGAAATGGAGCATATCATATTTTTCCAATTATTGTTTAAAGTTTTGACACATCACTAGCTAAGACTGTTTTAAACATTGGCCAACAATTTGAGTAATGAAAGTCAACAATATCATGCACCTATTCCATTGCTTCAAAAAACAAGATGAGGATATCAATTAATTTTTATGATAATTATTTTTATTACATAAATGTGTATTTTTATATAATTGAATTTGTAATGTATAGTAAAATTAACACGGTTGAAATGATTTATTGATATAAAATGACATAAAAAATATTTTTAAATAAGATAATAGGATAAAGTTAAAAGAAAAAATAATAAGCTATAAACTTAGCTTATCAAAATAAATTAAAAAATAGTCAAAATAAGCTATAAATTCATAAACTATAAGTTCATGAGAAATATTATGTTGTTTTATTTATAATGTTGCCAAACAGACCTTTAAATTACACAACTTAAAAAAATTAATACATACGATTATACACAAAAAAATATGGATATGCAACTTAAAACACTAAAAAAAATTGAACTGAAATGAGAGGGGAATCCGCGCGGACGCAGGCCCCCTCACTGCCACAAATTACGACGTAGGTACTACCAACTTGGGTAGACCTTAGACCAATTCCCTTCCTTTATGTGCAATGGAAGTCATCGATCTAAGTCATGGGCCTTCTTGATCACCCAAGGACTCCGTCCAGGTATGTACCTATTCCAGTTCCACACTTTTCTTATTTATAACCAATCACTCGCGCTCCTTTTTCTATTTTCTCCAATGTGGGACTTCAAAATTCAAATTATATAACTAGTACTTCATCACTACTCATTCATTCTTGTTTTGTTTTTTATACCCAAAATAGCAAAGATTCTTCCATCATGAATTGTCCTTTTCTCAGGAGGATGAAGAACCTCTGTTGTTCAATATTTGCAAGCTGAGCTGAGCTCACTTCTTTGAAGGGAATAGAAATATTTGCAATGATGACAATAAGGTTCAAGTGCCAACTCCATGACCTCAACTCCATCCATGTGTATACTCTTTGAAGTTCAAATCACATGTTATACATTGTATTTATCAAGAAAGAATGCCTCAAATGGATAACTGCAAAAAGTATAGGACTGCTCTGACATATCTTGTTGGCTTAATTTGGTCATTCTATATTATCATTGAAATTTAATTTAAAAATGAAGACCATATAATATGACAATTTTATTCTTTTATTAATAAAATCCATTTGTTTGAAGAATTTAATTTATATGCACCGACGGTGTAAAATTATTTTACACGTGCATCCAATTAAATCACGCCATGTAAGCATTTATGGAGATATTTTAGGAACTAACCTATAAAAGTGGCATTTTATTGTGTTTTGATTGGATGCATGTGTAAAAAAGTTTTACACTGTCAGTGTACAACAATTAAACTCTTGTTTGAAACTGTTTTTTAAAAGATTAAAAATGTTTTTATTTTATAATAAAATTGTCATTTAGACAGACCAAATTTTCAAGTAGATAAGTGATTTATTTCTTTGCTTTAGACAAAGTGGCAAGTATCACTCAAATTTATAAACACAACTGCAAGTTTGCAGGTTCAAAATCAAATAAAAGTATTCAGTCTAACAATATCAATGTATAAGTTGAACCAAGACTTGTAGACAATGATTTCTTCATTTTATAAGTGAAAAATCAATCTAAAATATCAAATCTTAAACAAATAGTTAAAATTTTAGCATAAAAATATCATTTAAAATAATCCCATAACATTTAAATATACTGACTCACGTGTATAATAGTAAATTAAACCTCTCATATCATCCATTCATCCCTACTAGGCTACTAGCTAGATATTGCAGTTTTATAAGATCAAGACAAACAACGAATTTGCCAGAGCTATTCTATATCAAATACTACTCATTCTCAGTGCCATGGCTAGAGAATTTATGATCCGTGTGTAGTTAAAGACAAATTTGTAAACGCATTTGCTTATGAAATTTACACTGCAGCTCTTTTCAACCAGAGCCTGCAATCTACTAAGAATTTACATTTCTCACCCTCAACCCCCACACAACGTACATATAGGGAAAAAATGGACAATGAAATCAAAATGAGAAAAAAGAAGAAAAGGAATTACAATATCACAATCAATCTCTATTCTCTACTACTATGCCAGTCCACAGCTTCCTTCAATGCTTTATATTAGATGAAGCCAAATGTAATTAATCAGAACAATCTTGCTCTAATTTCAGCCAAAATGTGGAAAAACATCTCATTTACAGGTTGTCCGTGTCAATGAGCCAGATCCTCACTCCCAACACCAATACTCGACTTGTCAATCATGCGTACATTGTATTGTTCATATACTCTTGTGCGATTCTCAGACCACCAACTTTCTGCTTGTTTCTCACTGAACCGCTTCCGACTGTATTCACCAAAGTTAAAACATGGATTATTAAACTGTTAATCGTGAGAAGAAAAATCATGCATGCTCCAAAAATGGCAAGATGAATAATTTTTGTTAAGGCCTTAAAACCATGAATATCAAATTTTACCATTTTTCCTTTTTGTCAAAAGTATATCTTATTATACAGTACCAAATTTTACAGATAAAGTTCAGTAAGTTGACAAAAACAAAAGTATGCGGAGCATTTCATACCTGAAGCGAACTCTCTTAAGATCTATTACACCTCCTGGTAGGGAGGTTAGCGTAATATATACACCAGGTTCATCTTGTTCAACCCATTCAGTTTCACTACGGGATTCAATATCCTTTGTTTTGCTCCCATTTTTATTAGCTGTATCTGACTGGCTCTGTTTATTCTGACCTGTACTACGATTACTGACAGTGCTTGATCCATTTGAAAGCAACTGGTTATTTGATCCAGTTAAATCTGCTTCTGGGCTTGTTGCTTGAATATTTAATCGATCAATAGAAGCATAGCCATGTTCATTGGAACTAAAAGAAGCAATAGAAGGTGGTTTGACACTCTTAGCTGCTCCAACAGGTAGCCTCTCGGCCATGTCCTTCAACTATTCAGCACAAGACCCAAAAATGTTGGATCAGTAAGCCACAAATACAGCCATCGCAAGACTAGAAAAGACTAAAAGGCATATGAAAATTAAAAGTTTCAATATTTTGGCTTAAAACTGATATTGGACATCATTTCATATTTGTGCTTTTGCAAAGATAAGTTTTTCTTGAGATAACAGTTGATTAGCAAAAAGACAAGGCTCCCCCATTCCCACCCATTATATATAAAGTTTTTTGCTCTCTTTTCTTTGTTTAGTTCATACGTGTGCAAGAGATTTTGGCTGCAATAGTTGTCTAATTGTTATAGTGGTTCAAGGTATTAAAGTTTCTACCTGAGCAGTAAGTGACTTGATCACTTCCTTTGCTGCTTTACATTTGGCAGTTTCTTCCCCAGCAATTGCTATTGCATCTTTTAGCTGTTTAGAAGTTCTTTCCAACTCGATTTCTTGAAGTTGGGTTTTCCGAGTCAGGCTTTCCACCTAAAAAAGGAGAAACAATTATCAGGCTCGCTAAAAATAGACAACCAAGTGCATTTGACAATTTATGATAAAAATAAAAATTAATTATTGACAGGTGATGGGAAGAAACTCCTTATTCTTGATTTATTGAACCATCTAAAAACTCGAAGGCAAAGAAAAAAGTGCAAGGTGGAAATTGAAATCAACTCACTTTTTTAAAAAAAAAATATGAAATAAAAGATTGAACTACACTACCACAGAAGAGACCACCTTCAACTGTAAAATAGCCGCATATTCTGAATTGTAATTAGTAAATTAAAATTTAAATGGAAAGACTACATCTCTAGCATGAGCATTGCAATTGAACATTGACCTGAATTCAGCTCTTCAGTATTACTACCGACATCCCCACATAGTAGTATCAGACAATCCAACAAGTTACAAGTAAATTATTAATTGTTTGGACTTAACATGTGCCTTGCTACCGACATCCCCACATAATAGTATTAATTAGCATATATTCCCTTCTTGTCCTTGTTTTTACATGTTGTCTGGATCATTTTATTAGACAGATCACATAAGTTAATGTCATAAAATTGACTGGTAGAAATACAAAATGGGGTGCCAGTTATAGTCCATCTTTGTAAAATTCAATTTAAACATTTATAGCAAGAAAGGGGATAATGTCACTGAATGCATAAAGCAATATACCTGTGCTCTTAATTTAATAACCTCCTGACTGAGGCTATCATTAGTCTTCTTAGCATCATCCACAACTATCTTTGGGGTTGTAAGACCTCCCAGTGTTGGGGTTGGAGTAGTTGAACGAGGTGGGCTAGGCCGTCTAGATATTGGGGATGTTGCTCGAGAAACAATTCTAGATCCAGGAACAGAAGCTGAGAAAAATTTCTTTGAAGACCCAAAAACAGGATTTAAAGATTTCGAAATATTCATTGCTCCCCATTGTGAACCCCCATTTGGAACAGGAGAGACACGGCTACTGTTGAACTCCAATTTCTTGTTTTTCTTTGAAGATTTGCTTTCCACTTGTTTAAAGGATTCCACTGAAGCAAACCTGGCAAGTTGATTACGAGATCTGGTATCCAATTTATCATCCTTATCAATCAACTCAAGAGACCCCTGGTTAATACTGCCTCTTCTGCTAACGGAAGAATGAGATGAAGAATCAGTTTCCAAAGTTTTCCTAAGTTTATTAAAACAACCATCACATACACGATAAGGTTTGTTGGGATTTGGAGCCATTGAAGCCTTAAGAGACTTCTTACTGCTACATGAATGGCAAAAAACAAGTCCACAATTATAACAATTGTGACGTTTCCTTTTGAAATTAAATGGAAGACGACAGCCTGAACACATAGACTGGTCAACACCAGATACCCACTTATGCAGACAGATAGCTGCAGTAAAATTAGTTCCACAAGCAATACTTTTTACATGTTTGTCTTTCAGAGCATCTACTAGTGTTGGATTGTTTCTATCATCTGTATCCCCGTGGCCTAAACGTCCATTTGCACCTTTACCCCAGGTGTAAACTTCGTTCCTTAAAGTTAGAACTGCAACATGATATGCACCACAAGCTATCTCCTCCACAAAACTCTTCGAAAGTTTTCCTTCAACGCGGGTTGGTAGCTTCCCATCAGCTTGAGGATTTCCTAACTGACCATAGACAGGACTTCCCATTGCAAAGACATGGCCTGAGGTGGTGAGTGCAACAGTGAGACTGTGTCCACAAGCAACTTGACAAAAGTTATGTTCAACAAGGGCAACACAGGTTGGAACGAGTTTAGCTTCCTTATCACCGTGCCCAAGTCGACCTTTGTCTCCATCACCCCAAGTAAACAACTTCCCTGAAGAACAGTTGCTGGAACTTGAATTTCCAACCATGACTTCCACAACTGCAGCAGTATGCCAAACACCACAAGAAGCTCGCATAGTACGAAGACCTTTCAGGGACTCGACTTCTCTTGGTAATGAAACACTTTTTCGGTCTCCGTGCCCCAAAGCACCAAATGTGCCGTCACCGAAAGTGAATAACTGCCCAGCAGATGTTACAACAGCAGTATGCCATGGTCCACATGAAATATATGAAACATGTATGCCTTCCAAGGGGCCATTTACTCTTTTTGGGACCCAGTGGCTTACTTGATTTCCATGCCCCAGAAGGCCATAATTGTATGCGCCATTACCCCATGTATAAAGATCACCTGAAAGTGTCACAGCACATGTATGATACTCCCCACAAGCTACAAGCTCAATATTTGTATTGCTTAGAGCGTCTATAAGCTTTGGATGGAGAACATCAGATTCTACACCATGCCCAAGCCTCCCTCCTGATTCCTCTCCCCAGGAGAAAATTTCACCTTGTTTGGTCACTAAGGCTGCATGTCGTCCACCGCAAGCAATATTCTGCACATCAAGAACTACCGCAGATTCTAAGGCTTTGGGAAATAGAGAATCAATTTTTACACCCAAACCACTCCCAACTCTATGATTACCACCACCAACAACACCATCACCGGTGCCTTCCCCCCAAATGAAAACATCCCCTAAAGCATCACCATCATCATGACCAGATCCTTGACTGGATGAGCTGACAGCACTTGATAGACTAACTCTAAAAGCATCCATACCCATTGTCTTCATATGACCGTGCATACTATCTGATCCTCCGGATGATACAGAGTGGACAGAAGCACTGGCAGAATCCAGAGGGAAGAAACTTTTTTGAGGAACGGCATACAAGACCACATCTAATGCTTTATCCAAACCATTTTTAGGGGGGCTCTCATATGGGCTATGAATGCGAAGGGGATCCCCAATATCCTGAATAGGACAAACAAACATCCTCTTACCAAACATTTTCAATAGCAATGGAGTTATACGGGAAGAAGATATAAGGGACACAGATAATATGTTAATACCTTTTGCAAGCTCTCATTACTATCAAATGGAGAATGTAAGGGGGAACTTCTTCTTGTGTATGTTCGAGGACTGTTAGCTTCAGATGGAATACCATCACTTCTTGACTCTGTTCTCCACTTCCGGTGATGGCTTCGTGAAATCAATGCTTTCAAACCGCTGAACCAAACCTCAGCTTCATCTTTATCCTTGCATATCTAGTAAAGAAGAACCAGATCACTAGTTTGTATTAAGCTTTTATAGACAATATATTGAAACTGTTCACGATATCAATTACATATGTTTTAACAAAGCAGTAGGCCAACTGCAGCCAAAAACCAAAGGGATGAGAAACAAAGAAATCCGTACCAAGTCCAGTGACCTTTCATTGTAGATAAGAGAAAATGACTGGTATTCCTTCTCAGGTCGCGGATATCTTTGAAAGATAGGCTGAAAAAAGCAAGATCCTTGTATTATCAATCAAGATAGAGAACCTTACCACATGAAAACGCGTTAATAAGGAACTATAAAAATATTTATTTCTATCAAACACCCATGCACATGCATAGTGTCTTTTTACATTAAATTTTCAGAACAGAGCACTGGATTAGTACAAAGCGCCAGCAAATTCCTAAAGCAAACGACAAGCCAATAGCTGCCATAAACAAGTACTAGCATATTGGAAAATATTCAGAATATAGCAAAAGACAAAGCCTTTTACTAGTACATGGATAATAGAAAAGATATCACATTTATATTCTTTGACGGCAAGCAAATAGACCTCACAAGATAATGCATCCAAAGTCAAGCAACACAAATTGTATTAATCACATTAATATCAAGTAGAACACTACTATCCTATATCAACTAATTCTCACAGCAAGACATGACACTGTTGGCTAATTCTGGAGCAACAAACAGCCATGATTTCTGACAATGTAAAAACCTACCGTGCGTTGTCCAGATATAATTCTAGAGACATGACTCAGTTTAAGGTGCTTCTCTTCTTTCCCTGAGAACCATATCAAAACAGATTCATCCTGAAAAGAAGAAATAGTAAAATCAAATACCTTTTTTAGCAACTGAAAAATATCTAAAAGAAAACTTCAGTCTAGTGACAAGTAAAAACACATAATTAATGAACAATTTACAAAATAACAATAACAAAATAATCATGTGGCTTTCAAGCATAAAATGACATGAAGATGATTCTATTATTCCCAAATATACCCCTTATAAATAATGGAACTACTAATTTATCTTGGGAGATGCGTTTATACACAAAAGGGTATATTAGTAATATTCATACAAAAAATAGACATAGACCCCTTAAATGCATAACTTGCTTTTCCTAATATGTGTGTAAAAAGAAAAAAGGGCTTATGAAAGAAAAGAAAAAAGGACAGGTTGTATTTTTCATTTCTCTTTTAAATCCATTGGATACTTTGCATTTTCACTCTCTAGTAGTCTCTACCATAAATTAGACACACTGTTTGCTTTTCAGCTTTGAGAACGCCTGCTATCTCTCTCCCTACTGGTTTATGAAGAAATATTTTCACCATTATTTCTTCATAGGGACTAAGTTACTATACAATTCTTGAAGAAAAACAAATGAGTCACATTTTAACAGGGATTCATTTTAATCTACCATAAAGGAGTGCAAAACTCACATTGGAAAGCCGAAAGGGGCAAAACTTGGGTTTTCCCCTTCTTCCATATTTGAGCAAGCAAGCCCCTTTTTTCAAAGCAGTAATGGCCTGTCATTAAGATCAAAAAAGGACTTTAGTAAGCAGAAGACTTATTATAACAGGGAGGAAGCAGTATATAAGCATAGCACATGGATAACATTTGACTGATAAGCACCAAGAGTATCCTATGTCTAACACTCTTATCTACTACTAGTAATTAGTAAATATTATCGTTACAGTACACTACATTCACCCTGTATTTCTGCAAGAGAATAGGAACATACTAAAACAGCCATTGAGTAAATTATAATTTAAAAAATCCTAGTGTGTGAGAGCTAATAATCAGAAATTTTCACTGCCATTCATAACACCATGAGTTCGTCTAAATTGACTTGAGCTGATTCAGTCAAATATTTGAAAAGCACTAGAACTCCTAAAAGCTAAAACTTATATCTAAACACTCCTTAAGTAAATTTGAATCAAATGAAAAATTCCTATGAAAAATTCCTATTGACAGCTCATAATCGAAGATTTTTCACTGCCACTCATAAAACCATGAATTCCGTCCAAACTAGTTTGAGCTGAATCAGCTGATGATGCACTCAGATACAGCAGCTGGCAGCCAGCCAAAGCAAATTAATGAATCAAACTTATTGCAACTAGACTTCAACTGACATAACAGAAATTTCGCACTCCAAGCAAAACTAAGCCAATCACCCCATGCCAAACTTGATATCAAAAAACAATTGCGCTCAACGGTTATCACAATAACCAAAATTTTAAAAAAATCACTAACAAAGTAAACTATACAGTGCACAAAATCAACAAGCAAACATTACACTATCAACAAAAGCAAAAAAAAATCGAAAAAAATTGCGCATAAAAGATATACTATTAGTATTATACATACCTGTTCAATGTCTCTTTCTGCAGCACCAGTTCTGCTAAGATCCGAAGTCATTCTATTCATTAAAAACAAAAGCACAAATTAAGTAAAATTTAATTTCAAAATTAAACACTAATCTAATTAATTATTCACTAATCACTACATTTTCATACCCGAACCCTTCCATTCATCAATTCAACCAAAGAATCAAAAAATTGGCGCGTTCCACCAGCTCAAAGCCTTCACCGGCGCACAACCGTGAACTCGCCGGAACCATAACACTGCTCCGGAACTTCACGTCGCAGCAGTACAGTAACGACGACGACGACTGTAGTTGGTTGTTGTTCCGGCGCCGATTAGGAGCGGCGGGAGAAGGTAGGTTGCGGAGGAATGAAGCGATCGGAAAAATGTACGGATAGAGGTGATTTGGAGGTCGGAGAAGTCGGGAAAGTGCGGCGGGGAAGAAAATGGAGGTGAGAAAGTGCGGGAAAAACGGAATGGGAGAATCTAGAGAACTATGATCTGAAAAATCAGTTGCAGAAGAGAGAGAAAGTGAGGTTTAGAGAGAGAAACTGAAGTAGTAGAAATTATTAATATATATAAAAAAAAAATATGTAAAAAAGAAAGAATGAAAGAAATGAAATACTGTGTCTGTTGCAAAAGAAGAAGAAAAAAAAACAGAAAGAAGCTAGAAATGAAAATGAAAATTAAAGGAAAAGGAAATTATGTTAATAAATTGCCCTTAATCTTGAAAATATTACCATTTTTGCCACTAAATCTCAAGTTTGTAATTAGAAGCTTTATAATTTATATAGATAATTATCTGATTATAAAATAAATAACCTATTTTGAAATGAACCGAACTTATCAAAAAAAGTATGAAAGATTTTAGTAGTTTAGAGTTTGGGTGAGTTATAGTGTTAAGTGATTTTAGTCTTTTTTTAAAAGCAGGTATAGGATCGAATGAACCGTGATCATTTTCTTATTAAGCTCAATGTTAATTACCACTGAATCAACTAATGTTCGGTGGTTTACTAGAATATTTAAGAAAACAGCTAAACAACAGTTAAAATACCCTAACTAAATGTTTGAATGATCTATCAATCGTTAGTTCATTCGGTGGTGATTGACGTTGAACTTGATAGAGAGGATCACGGTTCGATCTCTGCAACTGCGAACGGGAAGAGAGTGAAACTACTTGATACCAAAACTGATCTCCAAACTAGATTAAACTGATGGTGAAAACAAAAAAAATTTTTGAATGATCTGCTCTGCATTTAGTGTTTCATACGTTTCAAATAAAATCATCTTATACAATGGCTATTAAATTGAAAGATTTATTTACTACTTTCTGAATGAATTGTTTTTTTCGAGCAATAAATGTGTTTAAAAATTATGATTGTTCTTATTAGTCAACTTTTTTTTTTGGTAGTGATTTTAGTCAACTTTTGAGTCAATAGACAAAGTGTTTTATTTTATCTGCAATATATAGTTTATGTTTGATAAGGCCAAATTTTGATTTTGTATCTTATAATTTATGGTTTATAAGTTTATTTTGAAAAAAAAAACACATTTAGTAACTTTTTTTACTAGTTTATAATTTATAGTTTATTTTTACTAGCTTATACTAGTAGTTTATTTTTTTTCTTTCAATTTTACCCTAATTATCTTACTTCAAAAAAAATTAAATATTAATTAAACATATTATTTTTAGGTCATTTCATATTTATAAATTCAACCGTTAATTTATACAAAAAACTACAAATTCAATTAATTAGTTTATCCGCTATAACCAAACGTATCAATTATCTGCTATTTTTATCAAACATAGTCGTAGACTTCATTCATAACTATTTATAAGACTTTTCGATATATTAATATTATTGTGTTAAACATTTTTATCTGAATTGAAATATAAAGCCTCACATTGTTTGAATTTCCATTATGTTTACCACTACATCCACAAACAAAATAAACCTATGTAAAAATAACAATTTTTTAACAATTTTTTTAAAATAGTGAAATTGATTTGAGAGTCAGAACTCAGAATCAGTAAGGATTAGATATGGAATATTTGTTTTCTCAAAAGGGTGGTTTTGGAAGGGCATTTTTTCTGTGGAGGATAATGGCACTGCAGAAAATGTTGGAATCACTTTTTTCTAGTTGGCTGGTGGTGGTGACAAAAGAAGAATAACTCTATGCTTCTATCTTTTCTCTTTTAATTTGCTCGTGCTCATAAATTTTTAGATAATAAATCTAAATAAAAAGTGAAATATTATTAAGAGCTTCAATTTGACTATGGGTTGCTTGCTTGGATTACTAAGTAATCAAATGTGCACATTCTAGGAAGAATTTATTTGGAGTGGATGGTATAATAGAGACTAACACTCTTGATTCGGTGGTAGAATAAAAAATAAAATTGATACATTGAAAAGATAAACTGTTTTCATCAGGATTTTATCTCTGGACCCCCCCTTATTCATTCCTCAGAATCTGATTCAATGCATGTCTAATACTCCCTCCGTCCCGAAATATAAGGGAAAAAAACCACTTTTCTTTGTCCCAAAATATAAGGGAAAAAAATCACTTTTTTCCTTATTTTCATGAAATTAAATGTAAATTGCATTTAATATTCTCTCTCTCCACTTTTCTCTATAAACAACAACCAATCAAAATTTATTTTACATCTTTCCATGCACTTATTTTAAGAAAAATTCTACAAAACCATATTTTTAATTCTCATGTTTATGTTTTCTTAATAAGTGTGTTTTTTTTATTTTCCCTTATATTTTGGGACGGAGGGAGTATATTGTAAGTGGTAATAAATTTGTGTCTTGGTTATTTTAATCAAATATAAACCATTAAATATAATTTATTTCAATTGATATTTGTAGTGACAAATAATATTGAAGAGAAAGAGTTTTAGATGATCCAAATCCGTGAAGATGTTTACTCAATTAGTCAATTTAATTAGGGTTGCTATCATCCTTGTTGGATAAGGTTGATATACCTCCAAGTAATAAAATTCCAAATAAGCTACTATATAAATACTCCTAATAAGTAACATAATGTAGCAAAATGGGGACATGCAAAATCAACTATTGGCTAAGTAACTAATCAATGAAATTAAATCCATGAATATGCATGTGCACCATAGTTGAAGTTCACAAACAACCATGATACCTTACCAATTGTACTCTGTCTTTCCAACCCTTTGTTAGTGATTGAGACCAACACCAATATGATGCACTTTTTACAAAAGTTGAACTTAGCCACATTTTATGGTCCCCATTTTCCTCTAGTGGTCCTAATTTTCACATACTTTCTAACTTCTCTAGTCCCACATTTCTACTGTTAATGGGGTAATGTACCTATCAAAAAGACTCAAATCCATAACTCTCTTACCACATGATGAAAAGGTTTTTTCTCTAATTAAAACCACCCCTTCACAATTCATAAACAGTGATGTTGCTTTCATATCATGTGGTATGTGTGTATGTGTTGGAATTAAATTATATTTTGATTTAAATATAAGATTTTATGCTTACAAGTACATAATTTATTTTATCCTCACTATTGTATCTTTATGTGTTTTATTTGTACGAAGTTTTTATCACTATTAGTGACAATTAATTTTTGTTAGAAAACTTGTGTAACACAGAAGATAGATTCTTGATCAATTTCTTTCAACTAAATTATTTTCATATATAGAAGTCAAAAATTAAACTTCTAACTACCTGCTTAAGGGGCTTAAGACTTTTAGCACTTAAATCAATTTACTATTGGTATATGCTTTTGTTTTTTTAATAAGGAAAAAAAAATTAGTATCTTAATTTTTTAACTCTTCTTGAATTGGTCAAACAATTTTAAGTGTCTTATTTGTACGAAGTTTCTACTCCGCACATTTGTAATATTTTCTTTTGTGTGCTTAATTCTCTTGGATTAAAAATAAATGTTAATATGTAGTTCACTAACATATGTTAAATGGTTACAAATTTCACTCTAAATAAATAAATAGGATGTTTAGGATTTAAATTATAAAATGTAATTGCAACTTATATGTATGTAAGATGATGGAGGTATTATGAACAAGTAATAAGGCTGCAGATTATTATGCAATCTGAAAGAACAGATTATATGGGAAATACTTCAAGAAGTTATGCGGGGGCATCCAGTATTGCTAAATAGAGCACCTATTTTGTATAGATTGGGCATACAAGCATTTCAACCCATTTTAGTAGAAGGACGTGCTATTTGTTTACATCCATTAGAGCACCTTCATTGGAAGGTATTTAATAGTTTGTTCTCCAAGTGACAATGTAAAATATTATATTTTAGTTAAAATTTGTCTTTGAAGTTTGCCAAGTGGAATACCATCACTTGGTAAAGTAACTTTGGTGACACGGTTCTCAATAAAATTTACTATTTCTTTTATTAAGTTTAATTTATAGACTTTGTCCTATAGTGTATTTTTAATTGTAATAAAATTAAATATGAATAAAATAATGATACGTGGTGTATAATTGTGGAACCTAATATAAGTTTTTTAAAATTGTACTCTTTGAGTGAAAAATGAATGAGTTATTTCAAGATGATGTAGCTCTAATGAGATCCACAAAAAACTATTAGAGTAGTTCACCAATGAAAATGCTCTTAATTTGATATTACTCTCATATTAATTGAAGCAACTTTTTGTTTAACTAACTTTACAATAAAATGAAATAACTAACAATAATTTTGAGAAATAGTCGACCAAACCTTTATAAAGTTCATTTGTCAATTTTAACCAATATGGTATGAGAGAGAAGCTATCATAATTCACCCAATGTTTGCCAGAGAGCTCATCTTTAAGCCTGACTCGTGTGAAGAATTATTCTTTCACTCAACTCATGCATGCGTGGCTACTTGTGGTCCTTCAATTATTAAAGAGATCTATCTTTTCATGTAACTTCATGTTTCACACTCAAATTTATGTATCATTAGTATCACCGTACGTAGTAGAAAATTTAAGTGAGTTGGTGTGATTTTAGTATATCTACTTTGACATTAAATATACATTTAGATTCACATATTATAACATGTTATGTTAGTAGTTGATAATAACATGTGATGATTTCAAATGATTAATATATTTAATTAAAGGAGGGATTATTAAAAATTATTGTAGTTTAATGGTTAAAATTTCACCTTTATTCGAATGAGTAGAGTGAAGTTTGAAGCCCGGCTCCTCCTCCTATATATAAAATATAATGTTTTTATATTAACCAAATTAAAGTCACGTAACTCTTACATAATATTCTAACAAAATAAACAAACATTGTAATTTTTTCATACCTTTGCATGTGGGGATACCTAAATTGGATTTACTTGTCAATTAATTCAATTAATTTTGATGATAAAAGAACATGTACTACATAAAAAGCATCGATCCACTATTCAAAATTTCAAATAATTCAAATGTCAACTGCCCAATATTGTGCTAAGATTTAGTTGTTGATGGAAAGACTCTAAAAGGTAAGAAACCAACTCATAGAGAAATGCTTAATGGTGCGACATATAGCCTACGAAAAGTAACGACTAATATTGACAAGTGGTTATTGGCTTAATTTGTGTTATTGTGTTCAATTGAAATCAAAACAATATTTTTTCAGAAAAAAAAAAGAGCCTAAAATCTTAAGTCGCTGTTTCTTTTGGTTGGTTATTGGCTTTCATCTTAACAGCTTTGTTCTTCAATGCAATTTTATAGGTGTCAACTACTCTACCTTCTTCCTCAAATCGTATATGAAATAAATCCCATCTTAAATTGTTTGTTCCTCACTTTAATCAAAATAGAGTTTTGTAAATCACAGATTTAGCAATTTCTGTGGGGGTTGGAGAGGTTTGCTTCAATTTTGATTGTGATTTTTCATTATTAACGAAAGAACTCTCTGTTTTATCTCTTTCAATTTTGATGTTTTTGCAATATTTATGCTATTTTGGGATCAATTTTGCTCTGTTTGTAACAAATAAATAAACTAATTAATTATGCATAACTGAAATTATATAACCTAAATAACAATCTTTATTATTTGCCTCAACATGTTGATGATGGTAAAAGGAGAATCTTGTTGAAACTTTGATAATGGAAACCGTTTGCGGTGAGGTGGTTAACTCATTAAGATATGGGTCATGTATTTTCAATATTTTATTTATTGCATTTTTTAAAATAAATATAGAAATTTTATATAGCTTCGTTACTTTTCGCAGCCTATAATTCGTACTCAATAGCACTACTCCAACTCATATACAATGATATATCAAGCAACATACGGTTTTTACATAACATTTAGTTAGCACTATTAATTAGTATTTAGTGTTCGTTATTTTTTCAATTTTTTTATACATTTAAACATTAGGTTGTTGAGAATAATGCCTAAATATTTTTTGAAGATTTTAGATTAAGTGTCCGTTTGGCCGGGCTTATTTTCTACTTTTTTTCTTCTCCTTAAAAATAGTAAAGTAGGAAAAAAATGTGTTTGATTCTACTTTTTTTTATTTTTTAATTCTTTAGTTTATTTCTCTAATACTTTTAAAGAGAAATATGGCTAAATTCAATTTTATACTTCTCTATTTCGTTTAAGCTAAATAGAAAAGTAGAAAATAAGCCGGGCCAAACGGGCACTAAAATATAGTTTAGATTTATATTTAAAATAAATTAATATTAGATTTAAGATTTATATTTTTGTTTAGAATATTTACGATTTGTTTAGAATTTATAGGATTAGTTTGTTATTTTTAGAAGATATGATTTAGAATTATATTTTTGTAACTCTATAAATAGAGCATTATACCATGAATTATAATGAGAGGAAGAGAATGAGAACAATCAATACTATATTTGTTATATTCTCCAATCTCCAAAGCTTCTTCATATAAAAATATATCCCACCAAATTCCGCAACACAAAATCAAAAACCACATCACTGATATATACCAAAAATATAACCCGTCAGAGTGGTATCAGAGCCTGGTTCAGACATGTGAAGATGGAAGAAGAAGAAGAAGAAGAAGAAGAAGAAGAAGACATCATCAATAACCAATAACCATAATCATAACTACAACACTACATCTTTATATGTTACATGAAACATACACATGTGTTAGATAACTCATAACCAAAATCAATGCATGAAAAGTAAGAAACATACACATGTATTATATAACCCATATCCAAAACCAATACATGAAAAGTATGAAACTTACACATGTATTACATAACCCATAACTCATATCCGATACATGAAAAGTATGTCCATGTATCATATGAAGATGTAGAAAAACAACAACGACAACAACAACAACAACAACGACAACAACAACAATAAAAAAAAGATATACAATTAAGGAGGAGTGTTTTGAGAAACAACAACAAAAGAAGAAGGAAAAAAAAATATCAGCTCAAATCTTAGATCGGATATACAACAAAAAGATATTCAGTCAAGGAGGAGTGTTGAGAATAATGCCTAAATATTTTTTGAAGATTTTAGATTAAAATATAGTTTAGATTTATATTTAAAATAAATTAATATTAGATTTAAGATTTATATTTTTGTTTAGAATATTTACGATTTGTTTAGAATTTATAGGATTAGTTTGTTATTTTTAGAAGATATGATTTAGAATTATATTTTTGTAACTCTATGAATAGAGCATTATACCATGAATTATAATGAGAGGAAGAGAATGAGAACAATCAATACTATATTTGTTATATTCTCCAATCTTCAAAATTTCTTCATATAAAAATATATCCCACCAAATTCCGCAACACAAAATCAAAAACCACATCACTGATATACACCAAAAATATAACCCATCAGAAGTAAGGTGGATCTATGTAGCTTAAGAGGGTTAGGAAAGGCTAAAGGCCTCAAATAATGTTCACGTGCATGCTATAGAAAAATGTTAATAGTTTAATACTTGTCTTTAAAAGAAATTCAAAGAGATAGTTTTAAGGTGAAAAATGATATATTCACTACTTTAACAAATATTTGATTAGTATTTTAAAGACAAACTTTTATTTTTTGTGTTCTTTAAACAATGCAATTTAAAGCAATAGTTAGAATGACTCATAGTTATAAACTAACGAGATTCTTATATCTCTATTCTAATATTCAAAGAAGCAACTTGAGGAAGATTTGGATCTAAGAATTTTAAGAAGTGGGGGCAAAATTTTACTTGTATACTTCCTCCGATCTTATATATAAGAAAGATTTATTTTTTAGATACATCAAATTTTCAATGTATCTAAAAAGGATACATTTTCTTATATACTATATAGGATCGGTGGGAGTTTTATATAAAATAATTTTTTTACATATATATAATATTAAAAATATATTATAGTTTTGACAAAAAAAAAATACATTATTGTATAGTTATTTTGAAATTAAATGTACGATATAAAAGAATAATATAATGGTTTCTTATTACTATATTAGTGTACCTCCTAATCAAAATACCTCAAAACTACTAATATATATAGATATAACATATATAGGAGTGCAAGGAAAAATATTAGTGCAGGCATGTGCCCACACAAGCTTATGGGTGCATCCGTCCCTGGGGATGGACCATATGATTTTCGGATGGATCAACCCAACTAAAATATGCAAGGACCTACTTGATATTCAATAGCTGTTTCTTACTAACTATACCTGCTCAATTGCTTTCCATGTTCATTTCCTCTTTTTTTAAGGTATGTTTAGATGGAGGGTTTTGAAAAGAAGGGTAGAAAATGATGTATTTTTCTTCTTTTTTAAAAAAGTTTAATTAAAATGTTGAATGATCATTTATCCATTCAACTTTTTCAAAACTTCAAATATATATCAAAATTTAAAACTTATTTCTCTCAGTATAAACTAAATATACGTACCCTAAAGTATTCACCTCACTTTCCTCTCCCTCATTATAAAAGAAAGAGACGAGGGTAAGGGGGAAGTGAGGCAAGACCAGTCAAAGGGAGAGTGATAATTTAAAGGAAATAAAATCAAAGGGAGAGTGATAAAAAATAAATTTTGAAATTAAAATGAACTAGAATAAAAAAGAAGTCATATTTTCAAACCAAACAAACCTTAGGTTGTGTTTGGCATGACTTTTTTCACCCTATAAGTTGCTTTTAGTTTGAAGTTAAAAAAATAAAACTTTATCGAAAAAGTAAAAGCTGTTTGATGTTTATTATTATTTTCAACTTAATTAGTTCTTTTAAGTTAAAACTGTTTGGTAAATTTTTTGATATTTTAGTACAAATTTATCATAAATAACATGAAATTCATATTTTTTTTGATAAAAAAAATTATATTATGTATAGATGTGATTTTTTTATATAGTGCGAATAAAAATTTATAAATAAATATATCGAATTCAAAAAATTTAGAAAATAGTTCATAGCTAAAAATATAAATCATCACAAATTTAAACGATTTAATTTTATTTTCCAAAAATTTATAGAGCTCATATAGTAGTTATTTGTTTTCCAAAAAAAAATTGCTGAAAATTGTTTTCCAGCAATCTAATGGGCACTAGAATGATGAAGGATGTATGTAAAAAATGAACGTGCTCTTGTGTTACACAAAATGACAATAGAATATATGAATTAAACATATAAGAAAATATTGTACGTACTTGCAATGCGTATGGACAGCAGCAATTGTGATTTGTAATATTTATGCTTAGCCATGTGAGTGTGACCTGATTTATATTGCAGGAAATAATAAAATAAAAAGTGACAACCACAAGGATCGATGGGTGGTTTTTAGCTCCGAAAAGTGAAAAAAAAAGTTCATTTCATTATCTTATTTTTAAAGTCACTTTTAGTGTATTTTCTTCATAATAAAAATGACACTTTTTATTTTAATGACTTTAACTAAATAGTGTTTGGCCTCACTTCTACTTAAAAGAACTAGTAAAATATAAAATAAGTGAGGCCAAACACAACCTTAGTGATTCAGGAACAAGGATTTCTTTATTGTCGAGTGATAAGGTTTTCACCCACAATACTCTTACTAGACCTCATACATTATTGGACCAGTAAGTTAAAATCTCATTTTCAAGTCGAAAAAACTAATTGTTATAGTTGTCTGTAAAAACAATATGCTAACAATGTCGATATTATTAGATTGGATACTTCTACGCAAATTCAAATTTGATACCTTATAGTTGTGTGAGTTTCAATAGTATTTACCATTTTGACTACATACTCCCCCAAAAAACCTAACTAATCTAATTCGTAAGATTTAACTCAAGTGACAATTCCAATTTTACTAGGTTAAACATCTTCACTCAGGTTCAAATTTAGAACTTCACAGTTGTGTGTAGTAAGTTTTAGGCAGTGGTCGCCACTTTGTCTAAAGCCAACAACTAATTATTCTAAATTAGTTAAGGCATAAAGTAGAAGTTGCCAACTCTTCAAAACATGATAAAATTGGATCAAATTAGAATGCCAAACAATTCTTTAATAAAACTACAAGACAAATAATGTGTATATATGAAGAAGACCTACCACAAACAGCTGCAGAAAATGCCCAAAATAAAATAAAAAAATTTAAAAGACCTAGTGGGTAGGAGTTCTACACCATTTTTTTCTTCCAAGGGCAATAGGTGAGCACAACAAACAACAAATGGAGTCATGTAACTAATTTTGTTGCTAAAAACAAGTGCTTCCAATGTTACTGCCTTGACTAGTAAATTGCATGTGTCTTTTTTAGACTGTACATACTTCTCAACATCTATCGACAAAACAATCAATCCAATGAGGAACTGGTATCAGCAGTTTCATCCTCGCTAAAGCTAGACGGCATCTCCGCAGCAGATCTACATCATAGCCATGTATAATGTTAGAAACAAGGGCAACCTACCGTAAAAAATCGGATATAAGCTTAATAAAAACATAAAACTGTGAAGCTGGTAAGCATTTGAGGAAGCGTTTATCAAACGTGATTTTGAATGAAACTACAGTAATTTGCGTTTGATGTAAAACTTGTAAAAGTTTTAACTTATGTAAATGCAACTTATTATCACTTGTAGCCAAACCGAGGTTTAAAGGAAAAAATGGGACGAATCCCTACTAGGAGCAAACATTTTACAAAGGCGCTTCTAGTTGGACTGGATGCCTGCGTCGCAAGTGAAGCTTGTCGTCCATGTGGAGCTCAATTTACCAACTAAACATCACGTTGGGCTTGAAAATCATCTTTACTTCATTAAAGAGGGAAAAAATTGTGGGTTTGAAGAATGTATTTGCTTATTTTGCACTCAAAGAAAGCATTTAGCCAAAAGCTTACTAGTAAGCATTTTGATCATATGCTTTTCTAAAAGCATAATAAGCATCTAAGTACACACAGACGCACAGCAATTATATTACCAGAGATAACACGATAAAATAAATCTTTAGCAATAAATGTTAAAGAAAAATGATCCACCAACAAAATTTTCTGTCTACTGGTCTCATTATTATTACAGTGAGCAGATGGACACTTATCCAATTTTCACAAGGCAATTAAATTAATTCATCCAAAATCTAAATCAAGACAATAAATGCCACTAGAAAATTATTGATCAAACCGACACAGCAAAAAGCAAGAATAAGTAATTTCTAAGAGGACCCGGGTGAACATGTTGCAAACAGCTATAAATGCTCACCTCTGATTTTTCCTTGGTTCTATCTCAGCAACAGGCAATTGCTTCACAATGTATGGTTGAAACGAATTGGCTTTAAGTCGTTTTGCAACCTATGCACAAAACAAAGTGAAACATCGTGAAAGAAGGAATGTGAACAGTGAACCAAATAGCAAATAAAAAATAATCACATTCCAGAGAGACAGATAAGTGCACACGTCGAAAACTCACCATAGTTTCATTTGAAATCATCCCTGCTCCACTTGCTTCACGATATTGCTTTTTTGCTTTCTTGTCCCCCTTGAACATCTCTTCCTGCACATATGCAACAAAATATCTCTATAAAAAAATGCAACAAAATTTTATCATATTTGAAACCATCTTAAGCAGAATAAACTGATCATTACAAAATAGAACACACAGTGAAACAGAAAATATATTAATGAACCTTAGCCAGCCTAGAAGATAGCCCTCTTTCTTCAGTATCCGCAGAACCTCGAGAATTACGGACTGAATTCGGAGGCTTAGATTTTACATGTTGACTCTTTTGTGCATTTTTTGAATTGATTTTATCATAGTCACGTTGCAGAAAGTCTGCATGAACACTCCTTTGCACATTCTTTGCATTGATGTTATCATAGTCAAAGTCTGCATGTTTAACTGCAACTTTTTCTTCATAGTGATCACTATGGTTAGAAGCAGAATCAGATCTCAACCCCTCAACACCGCGCTTGATATCCTTCCTATGATTCTTAGTAATATTATAAGCAGCTTCCCCGGTAGAGTCTTCATACAAATCCAAGGAAGAGTTCCTTCCAGGAAAATAAGCGGCATTGCTCTGAAAAGCTTGTCTCTGTTTTGTACCATAGAAAGCTTTCTTATCCTGTTTATCATGAACATCAGACTCATGCAAAGAACCAAAGTCATCTCCTTCCATATGAGTATCTTGGGAACTATGTTTAGTATAATACAAATCATATCTCTGCATGAACAAGTAAAAGAGAGTGAGAAGCAGGGATATTGCATCCCAATAACGCAGTTGCTACACCTACGCATATAAACAGGATAGCACAACATACAAATTTCAACAATTGACATGTTGAAGCTGGTTTTTTTATTTGTAGAATGTCAGGTCTGGTTTTAATTAAATAATATCTTCCACGTCATAAGCTTATCTAATCTTTTAAATGTGCATCATATAACTTACATAGCCATGTTCAAAATATGATAATATATTAGAAAGGTCCACTTACAGAGCTAAGACCAGGTCGTCTTTTTACTGTTGACATTTCTGGAGAATTCAGAAGAGCAGGATCGGCAATACGATATGATTCTGACATAGCATTAATAAGATTACAAAAATAAGAATCTTAGAATTCAAATTAGAATATATTGAATGCAGTTAAAATGAGATATTGAAAGCCAAAGTAAAATGCAGTCCTTACAGTTACGCCTAACCTAAGCTATGTAAGATGAAATATTTCTAGCAAAATATGGGAATAGCACAAATGAACTATCTCAGCCAAAACAGCACACTGCACAGAGATTATCATGCCAATACTCTATATAAAGACTTGAACAATCACACCTCTTATGCTAGTTTTTTGGGTTAGTGTTGGGCTCAGGTTCTAATATAATATCATTGGTCTATCCTACATATGATAATGGGACACCTGTATATGTCCACTACTGTAAACTTAGTTCACACTCCAGATGTCCAGTCTGGAACCTATATTTTAATACCTTAAAACTACGGCGTCTATCTTCATGAATAAGCTCTCTAATTTTAAGGATACTAATTAAATCCATAAATCTTCAAAATATGAACTAGATATGACAAAAGTTGCATGCAATTATGAGATGAATAATTGGGCGTACAACATAAATGAATGGTCAAGGTCAGACAAGTAAAAACAAATTCAACTATTTGTATATAGTGGTACAATCAAGATTAAGTCCTCTCATTTTCTCACAATGTGATATATCCTACCTATATCAGTAACTAGTTGGAAAGCATTTATTTGCCATTCTAGAAATGATTTACCGTATAGGATGCCAAACATAAAATAATGTCAAATCTAACTATCTTACAATGTGATGAATACAAAATATTCCTTTATCCTAATAAGTCAGCTATATTGTTCCAAGTTTCAACCCCAAACAACATTTTTTAATTTCTGATAACTAATACTAGTAGAATAAGACTTGGAAGAAGAAAAAAAAAGAAAATAGATTACATAACAGCTTACCATGAACTGGATCTTCAGTTTGGTATTCAAATGCCCCTGGAGGAAGTGGTTCAAATTCTATACCAAGTAGTGGACCATCTTCAAGATAGTTGCTTCCTAATTGCTTCTTAACAGCAGTGATAGCAGCATGTTCTATATCACTCTTCACTTTCAAATATCCCGATGGTTTATATCCCATGTTAATTGCACCTTTGGGATTTAAGGGCGGAAGAGCTTTGCTATGTGCTAGATATCTAGATGGCTCCGTCTCATACCGATCTTGCAAAAAAGAGCTACTCTCAGATGATGTGTCGTCCATTCCACTAACATTTTCAGAAAAATGATTCCTACGTCCATAGGTCATATCTGCAACCGACAAATCACGATTGTAGAGGTCATGGCTCTCAACCTCTTTAGGATCCAGATACTTATAATCACCATGTTTACTGCTTCCACATGAATCTTGCCCGAGTCCACTGCCACGATCCTGGATGACACCACTTGAACGATCTTGTCGTCCATTAGCATTTGCTTCTTCTTTCAACAATCTTTTATCTTTTAACCTTCGGTGGCAAAACCATCCAGATACTTGCTTTTCTGTCAACCCTAACTCCTCAGCAATCACTAATTTCAATTCCTCTGTCGGATATTTGTGCTCTGGAAACACAGGCAAAACAATAACTCAACAAAAAAATTACTTAGGATAAAATGTATTAACACCAATATGACAAAAATGTATCCCTACCAGTATAAAAGTTCTCCAAGCCCTTAAGCTGTGCAGGTGTTTTGAGCTTTCTTTTCGGATTTTTCTCCACTGAGACTTTATTGTCTTCTGGTTGCAACTCACTTGATTCTAAACACCAACCGAAAATCAAGAAGTTTAGTTCATGCATTAGAATGCAAAAAATAATTACAGCACACAATAAGATAAGATATACTAATACAACAATCACAAAACATCTCAATATCTTATGCTATATCAGCAGCTCAAATTGATCCAATATGAAATCTGAAAAAAGATGTAATTGAGGTACCGAAGTGAAGCTACTCATGGAAAATTTTCTTAAGAACCAAAATGCTTATTTCATTAAATATTGAATCAGAAAAAAGTTTTCACCAAATAAGCATATAAAAACATTTTTCTATAAACTAAAATAAATGGACATTCATAATATTGGAGCTATTTCAACAATATAGATCCTTCAATACTAACCCTTATCCCACACAGAAAGTAGATCCAAGTGCAGCCACAAATTTACAGTCAATGACAGCCAAACAAACAAAAAATAAGATCCACTCCAAATAGGGTTTTCATATGAGAAAAAATGTATAAAAAAAACACCATATCATCCTAATTTCAATTATGATCAAAATTAATCATACCCTTAAGTTTGACTCACTTTCCCATAACAAAAAGACCCCAAATTCAACTCCTTTATACCAAACCCACCATTGCAATAATCTACCCAGTAATGTAAACAAATCCTATTGTAGAAACTAGGGTTTGCAAATTACAAACAACATAACCATTGATTCAATTCAATCTATCAAAAATTAACCACAAAATAAAAAACCCAAATCGATAATAACAAAAAAAATGAAGATTAAAACACAATACCTTCCATTGTTGTGAAGAATTTCGATCCTGTGATGAGATTTGAGCGTGAAAAAAAGATGGAATTTTTTTCAGTGGGTTATGAGAAAAGAGAGACCCATTTACGGTAAATTGAAAAGGAGAATGTAACGTAAAAGAGAGAAGAAAATAGAAGTGTGTTGTTGAATTTTGAGCCTTTGAATTGGGTTAAGAAATAAAAGCTTGTGATGAATGTAGAAAGACAAAAGAGAAAAAAGAAAGAAAGAAAGAACAATAACAATTCGTCGTGTGTTTTTGTTTTGGTTTGTTCCAATCAAGCTTTGTTTGCAATCGTCAGAAAATATACATTTTTTAATTCACCATGATGATGATGATGATGATGATAAAATGAAAATAAATATTTTCTTTCTTTGGTTTTACGTCATATTTTCAATTTTAAAAATTAAATAAAATGTTTATATTTAATTAGATTGAAGTGTTTGTCCCAATAAGATAGCTCAAGTAGTAAGAGCTGAGGACATATGAGTTGGATAAAGAAAAGTTTAAGGTTTGATCTCTAACAGAAATAATTTATATTTTCGATCTACCAAAAAAAATCGAAGTGTTTGATAAATTTTAGTTCAAGTCAAACTGATAAAAATAAATTGTTTAAATAGTTAAGCTAACTGAACATTTTAAACATACAAGATCAAAAAAATTAAAGAGAAGACAGTTAAGCTTACTAGAAGAGTTTCTAAAATAACAAAATTTCATGAGTATAGCGAAAGGCTGAAAATTAGCAAGTCAATTAGCATTTTTATTGTCTTCTTACTAAATACGATAAATTTTAACCCGCCAACTACAATTCAAAAACTTTCTGATGCACTGAATCAACGAAAAAATTAACGATGATTTTTTTTGTTTGAGAAGGCAAAAATATTAACAAAGTAAAAGATTAGTTTCATATATTTTTTAGAAGGATAAAAAATTTAACAAAGTAAAAAAATAAATTATTTATATTGATAATTTGTTTAAAAAAATAAAACCCTCTTGTAAAAAAATTAAAAAATTGTCTAGAAGTCATAGCTCAACTAACAGTAAATGTCGAAATTGCTAGGCCGTCTATGACAGAATCTCGATCACTCCACTTGTGTGTGTGAGTTTATTGGTGGTTTACTACCAAAAAAATTAAAAAATTATCACAAGAATAAAAGTTCTAAAAAATAAAAAAAGTTCTTTACCCGCGCATTGCCGCAATTTTCCGCCGGCGACACTAACTTCTTCTTCTCCGATCAAAACCTAACCCTAAAAAACCACTTCAACCACCATCACCAACACCACTCTCTTCTCCACATTCTCCAATGAAAACAACACTAACACGTTCACACCACACACATTCTCCTCTCAGAACCCTCATTTCACACCACAAACCATTCTCCTCTTCTCTCCCACAACAACAACAACACCAACCTTCTCCTTCTTCCTCTCCCTCTCTCCCAGACGCATTCTTAATCGATAAACTTCTCTTCCGTTTAAAGCAAAACGATCTCACTTCCCTCCGTAACCACCTTCTCCGTTCTAATTCATCTTCAACCCTAACCCTAACCCTAATCTCTCAACTTCTCCTTAAATGCCATAATTACCCTCTTTTACTTCCCAATCTCATCCAAACTATAGCCTCCACGTGTCCACATCCAACTGTCATTTCTTCAATGGTTCATTTTCTAGTTCAATATAACAAGCTTCCGGAAGCTCAATCTCTTTTACTCCGTATAATTAGAAAAAGCGGCGTTTCGCGTGCTGAGGTAATTGATTCTCTGATTTCGAGTTCGAGTTTGAGTTTGAATTGTCGTGGTAATGTAGTAGTATTTGATCTTTTGATAAGAACATATGTTCAGGCTAGGAAATTAAGAGAAGGTTGTGAAGCTTTTAGAATTTTGAGAGGGAAAGGTTTATGTGTTTCAATTAATGCTTGTAATGCGCTTTTAGGTGCGGTTGTTAAGGTTGGGTGGGTTGATTTGGCTTGGAGTGTTTATGAGGATTTTGTTAGGAGTGGGAATAAGGTTAATGTTTATAGTTTGAATATTATGGTTAATGCTTTGTGTAAAGATGGGAAATTGGATAATGTTAAGGTTTTCTTGTCTGAGATGGAGGAGAAAG
This sequence comes from Trifolium dubium, assembly GCA_951804385.1. Lineage (NCBI taxonomy): Eukaryota > Viridiplantae > Streptophyta > Magnoliopsida > Fabales > Fabaceae > Trifolium > Trifolium dubium. Next base: position 2,543,258 of record OX638067.1, read on the forward strand.
GTGTTTATCCTGATCTTGTGACTTATAATACTTTGATTAATGCTTATTGTCGTCGGGGGCTTGTTTTGGAAGCGTTTCGGTTGATTGATTCTATGGCTGGTAAAGGGTTGAAGCCGGGATTGTTTACGTATAATGCTTTGATTAATGGTTTGTGTAAGGAGGGAAGCTATGAGAGAGCGAAATGTGTTTTGGATGAGATGTTGGGGGTTGGATTGTGTCCTGATGCTGCGACTTTTAACCCGATGTTGGTAGAGAGCTGTAGGAAGGAGGATGTTTGTGGGGCGGAGAGGATTTTTAATGAAATGTTGCATCATGGTGTTGTTCCTGATTTGATTAGCTTTAGTTCGATTGTTGGGGTGTTTTCTAGGAACGGGGAACTTGGTCGAGCGTTGGAGTATTTTAAGAAGATGAAAAGTGTTGGGTTGGTTCCTGATACTGTTATTTATACCATTCTTATCAATGGGTATTGTAGGAACGGTGATATGTCCGGGGCTCTGAAATTGCGAAATGAGATGGTGGAGCGGGGCTGCATTATGGATGTGGTTACATATAATACACTATTGAATGGATTGTGTAGGAGTAAAATGCTTCTTGACGCCGACGAACTGTTTAAGGAGATGGTGGAAAGGGGAGTTTTTCCTGATTTCTACACTCTAACCACTCTCATTCACGGCTATTGTAAGGATGGAAACATGACTAAAGCACTTAGTTTGTTTGAGACTATGACTCTGAGGAGCCTTAAGCCTGATGTGGTGACGTATAATACATTGATGGATGGCTTCTGCAAAATAGGTGAAATGGAGAAAGCGAAGGAGTTGTGGCATGATATGATAAGCAGGGAAATATTTCCCAACTACATTTCATTTAGTATTTTGATAAATGGATTTTGCAGCTTAGGTCTTGTGTCCGAAGCACTCAGGCTGTGGGATGAAATGAAAGAAAAGGGTATTAAGCCCACCCTAGTTACTTGCAACACCATAGTAAAAGGCTATTTGCGTGCTGGCAATTTGTCAAAGGCAAACGACTTCTTGAACAAGATGATTTCGGAAGGAGTTCCTCCCGATTGCATCACGTACAATACTCTTATAAATGGTTTTGTAAAGGAAGAGAACTTTGATAGGGCTTTTTTCTTGATTAGTAAAATGGAAGAACAACGACTGCTGCCTGATCTCGTCACATACAACGCAATACTTGGTGGATTTTCTCGGCAAGGTAGAATGCAAGAGGCTGAGATGGTATTACATAAGATGATTGATAAAGGCATCAATCCTGATAAATCAACTTACACATCACTAATAAACGGCCATGTCTCTAAAGACAACCTGAAAGAGGCATTTCGTGTCCACGATGAAATGCTGCAAAGAGGATTCGTCCCAGATGACACATTCTAGGAATTATACTGTTACAGCTGTCAACTGGTACAACATTACAGCACCATGTTCTTAATTCTCGAATATGGAGGTTGGGCATTCTATCTTTAAGTGTCATCTAAATTTGCTTCATTATGTTATCAACATTGTTTTTATATCCTTGTGATGATTTATTCAGATAGATATTTGTTGTGTTATGTCTATTTGTTAACGATGCCTTTCCTTGGTGCAGGTTCTGTAGATCGAGAACATGCACACCCTGGTGCATGCCATTTCCGCCCTAACATGTAATGTTAGTTGAGCCTTTGTTGGTAACATAAGAAAAACAGAGAGGGTTTGTTACTTGTAAGCTATGCAATGGTGAAAGCCTCCACGCTTCCTTTTTCATGCTTTTAACTAAATATTATTTATAGTAAGTAGGCTATTGGGCATGATTCATATGTATTTTTGGTATTTGATTCAATAATGTGATTACATATTGTGACTTTCAATTTGAACCGACGAATCACATGTTTTGGATGATTGGTAATGCAGCCCATCCATGTTTCTAAACATCTAAGCACATGGTTAACAGGAGGGAGATGGCGCCTTCTTTCTCAAACTTCATACATGTAGTTCTGTAAGTATGTTTTACCAGGTATTCTGATTACTAAACATGGAGGCAATATAGTTTGGTAAAAACTACTGGGGAGTGGGACTGCTGATTTACGAACTATACTGTTTGAGTTATATTCATTCTCTAATGAATTAACCGTAAATTGATTAGGCATTTCGCATGACGGTTGCATGGGGACGGGGTTCATAGTTTCTATTTTGTTGAAGCCTTGAAGTCATTGCAATTATGAAGCATAGCATGGAGTTAAAATAAAATTCTTCCTTGCTCTTATGCTTGAGAATGGTCCTCAGTCGCCATTTAATATCTTGCTCAAGTTCATTTTAGTTGCAGCTCTCCCTAATTCCGTACCATTGAAATCGAAACAATGTAAGCTGTGCAGATTTTGGTTCTTGTATTTCCACATACATAGCAGTTATAGCTGACTAAAATGCGACGTGCAGTTGTGTGATCAATGGATGAAGAATCCACAGATTATTTAATGTATCTGAACAGAAAAATCCTTCTGAAGCAAGCTGCAGAATGCAGTTTTATTGTGGTAAAATTTTCTTAATTATTTTCGACTTTTTCTTCTTCTAAGTAGTCAATGAAAAGCCATCCTGTCATGAGGTTGACTTCACTGGCTATTGTATTTGTTATTATTATTATAGTGTCAAATTACACTTTGATGTCCGAATGATATGAAAGCAACATATCTGTAAATTGTAGTATTTTATTTTCTTTTGATGTTCAATTTTATGATGCTATATGCTTCAAAAAAAGTCTTATGATGCTATAATGTTTTCATTGCCGCAGTATATTTTGGAGGACTACAAATGATCAGTTAAGTTTAATGTTAACGAACACAATATCGGTCGTAGGTCGTAGATCTTCCTTGCCGTCATCTCCATCATCAATTATTATTAAATAAGTCGATACTCTTGAATCAAACTTATGATCAATGCCATTAACCAGTTCATGCATGATGAAAGTTTAATGCCATTTGTTTTTTATTCCTTTGTCTGCATTGGGCCATCTGACCAGGCCCAATTATAATTTCAATTTCATTTATAGAAAATCATATTCTATTTCGCACAACAATACAAAATACAAAGAACAAAGTAGAGTAGTTAGCAACAAGAGTTTTAGATAATATGTATGTACACAAGTTATAAGATAAATTATCTATATCATCATCATTATTAGAAAGAAACAATGGCAGAAAAAAACAAACAAGCAGACACGTTTAATTTAACTTTTTTTTTTAATTAACAAAGATAGTGTCTGCTTCTCCTCTCTTTTACTCTCTCAATGGGGAGAATATTTCATGATTAAATGATGATCATCACAAACATACATGAACCTAGTTTGTCTTATGGGGTGGGAGTTGAAAATTGAAATTTTTGAAAGCCTTTCAGATTAAAGCAGCAGCCACATTGTACCCAAAACAATACAGCAACTACATAACTAATGGGTTATGACCAGAATAATTAAGGGCTAAAATCCAATCAAATTTAGCATTATTATGTTTTCAAAGACTTCCTCAAAAAAAAAGTTTTCAAAGACAAAATGCAATTTTATTTACGTTTTTTCAAACAACCTTAAATATTTAGGTTTTGTTTTAACCATGAAATGTGAAGGAAAAAAGTACTAACATACAAAAATGACATCATATTGTGATTTAGATGATTGTATAAAAAAAAAAATACGTACTACTACTTTAAAAGGATAAAGTACAACCCAAAAACATATATTTGGTCAAATTTTAAACTCATGCCAATTAAAATGGTAATCCACGATTTGGCCAAGGGACATATACAAATTCAAACACTCTAACGACATCATCATTGCATTGTCTAAATTAAGGTTATTCCCACACACTAATTTGTTTTTTTTTTGGTCAAGACACTAATTTGTTTTTAGTTGACCAATATATGCAGCTCAACAATTATGCAAAGAAAACACTGAATGAGGACTTAATAATTGAAAGAAATTATTGTCCATATACAAATTCATTTTATTTTATAACATATACAAATTCAAATTTGTCCAAGCAACCGTAAAAGCTCTTTATTCAACCCAAGAGACACTTCTATACTTTCTCATAGATGCAAAATACTATGGAAGAAAAAAAACTGCGGCTGCAATAGGTTTGAGATTAATGATGAAATTGATAATGATAGTGGTGATGCACATTGATGGTAAAGCAATGAAAATACTATTCAAACCATTTAATGAAAACAATGCAAAAGAAGAAATGTCAACAATTTCATTGTCATTGCCGATGATGGAATAAGATCACAATAATCTTGGTTGAGAGCTATTAGCCATATATAAATAAATAGTATAAATTGTGGAAATGGATAAGTATATGAGGTCATATACTAATTAAGCTTATTAAGGAGTAATAAAATACTACTAGCTACTATATTTATCTTATCTTTAATTTCCTTGTCTTTGACTGTATAATCATCTGTTCCTTTCAATTTTATCATGTATTCTAGTAGTAAAGATGATGATGATGATTATAATAAATTAAATAATAACAATAATAATAATGATGACCATTTTAAATAAAAACTACAAAAACATATCAATATGATTAGTTGGGTCTCTGAAAGTGGTTAAACTCTCACAATCAATCTGAATACAAAATAAATTATGCTTGATTGTTGTTTCTGTAGGAAAGTTTTATTTGTATTTATTCTTTTTATTTTTGAAACATTGTATTTATTCTTGTATTTTTAAAGTTAACGTAGTTATGCAATATTATTAATTATTTTACATAAAGAAAACATAAGATTCGGAGTGAGGGTCGACATAAATCAAACCCAAAAAAAAAATTAAAAAAATTTAAGAAGAAATACATTACAGAGTTTTATGATAACCATCATCGAGTATTATATAAAGAAGTAAATATGTTTGTCGAAAAAAAACTAAATACATTTTTTTTCTTCAAATTTTTCCTTTTAGACTTAACTTTAATAAAATCATGTTCATTTGTCTAAAATTCTTCCAAAATAACAACGTTCATGTTAAATATGTTTATTGCACGCATCTTGTCATCGCATCACTCTAAAGTCGACAATGTACATATATATATATATCATAAAGTTCTTGTTTGCATCAAATAGAAATTTATAACGATTTTTTCTTCGGCTATTGAATAGATTCCCCAAGAGCGAGACTTCTCGACATTAACATCATTTGCTAACATCATTTGCTAACTGCTACTAAAGACATTGTGAATTACAGTACTACTGGAAGCATCAACCTTAAAAAATTAAGAAGAAGAAAAGTAGAAGTACACTATATGAAAGTTGAACATGGCAATGGAAAGAAACATAAAATCCAGAAAACAAGACAAATATACGGAGTACTAGGTGTTTTTTAATGCCAAAAGTTTGAAAGAAAGAAAAAAAAAAAGAATAAAAAGTTAGAATTATTTGATTGTTGATGTATGCAAGACTAGTAATAAAACCTTTATTAATACGTGAGATTACATATGAATATTTTTCAAAATTCACCGTGACTTAAAATATTAGGATTATGATAGGTAATAAGTAATTATCTATCAAAAAGTAATGAAGCTGAAACGACATATGAAAATACATACAATATTTTTTCCTTCTTCTATTTGACTAATTATTATCTTTACTCAGTCCCTATCTATCAAATTGCAAATTATAAGTTTATAACCCTCTCTAATCAACTTGATCTTGATTGCTTAAGTAATTAAAACAAAGCCTATTATGACCAAATGTCTAATATAACAGAAAAATAACTTATAGATTAAATCAAAGAAAAAATTAATAGTAGGCGCCACAATAATGTTGATTTTTAGTTTTGAATATTCTTGTAAAATAAAATAAATTTCCATGCATTTTGATATGGTGGAACACAAATTAGAACTTACGTGCAATTCTCTACTTTTAACAATTAATTCTCTACTTCAAAAAAAAAACAATTAATCGATGTGAATTTTACTTTTATTTTTTTAATTATATAATTATTTATATAAAATAAAAATTACACTTGAATAAAAGATAAACGGGCAACAAACTACGCCGCTAAACCTTTCTGTATAGCAAAACTTAATTTTTGAAAAATTACATTCATAAATCTAGGCGACACGACATTGCTATGCATGACCATTTGGACTCTTTTCAAAAAAAAAAAACAGATACATTTTGTTAATATAAAAGAACTATAAAAAATAAATATTTGTAGAAACTAAAATCAAAATCTATTAACTTGTGATTAGAAATATATTTAAATTATTTTATGATTATTATTAAAAATCCAGTTTGAAAGTTTATTTTTGAAGCTCTTCATATATAATCATCAAATATGATTAGATATGGTTGTTAAAATTTAATTTTGAGACTATATAAAACCAAAATTAAATAAATAAATAAATTGAGACTTCATTTATTGTTAGGAAAATAGTGGTTCAAAGTTTGTACCGTCTCCTTTATGATCTTCATGTTAGCTCAACTATTTTTTGTTTGATTTTGTTTGTTGAGTTGTTGCTTAATGAGGTTTTTTAATAAACTTGATATATATTTATTTACTAATCATATATCTAAATTATTTAGGCTTTGTTTGGGAGTTTGGAGGGGAAGGGAAGGAAAGGGAGCGAAGGGATAAAGGAGGGAAAACCTTCCCCTTGTTTGGGAGTTAAAAAGTCAACAAAGAAAGGAGATGGAGGGCTTATGTAATAATTTTACTAATTTACCCTTTTTTCTCTTAAAATCAATACATTTTGTTATACCTTGTAATTTATCTTATAAATTTTTTTTACCAATTTTATAAAAATTCTTGAAAGCATGAAAACTTTTTTTTAATTATTTTTTTCTAAATCTGAATTTTTTTGATAATTTTATTAAAAATTTGATACAATAATAATAGCTTAAATTTTCTATGTATAAAAAACATATTTGATATTTTCGATATCGGGAAAAAAAATTTGTAGACTTTTTTTCGATATCAGGAACAAAAAAGTTATCGAAAATTTTCCGATTTCGAGAAAAAAGTTTGCAGAATTTTTTTTCAATGTCGAGAAAAAAAGTTGTCGAAATTTTTTCCGATTTTGAGAAAAAAATCGCAGAATTTTTTTTCGATATCGGGAAAAAAAGTTATCGAAAATTTTCCGATTTTGAGAAAAAAGTTTGCGGAATATTTTTGCGATATCGAGAAAAAAACTTCGCAAAATTTTTTTTTGATATCGGGAAAAAAAGTTATCGAAAATTTTACGATTTCGAGAAAAAAGTTTGCGGAAATTTTTTCGATATTGGGGAAAAAAGTTATTGAAAATTTTACGATTTTGAGAAAAAAGTTTGCAGAATTTTTTTTCAATATCGAGAAAAAAAGTTGTCGAAATTTTGTCAGATTTCGAGAAAAAACTTCGCGGAATTTTTTTCGACATCGGGAAAAAAAAGTTATCGAAATTTTTCCGATTTCAATAAAAAAAGTTTGCGGAATTTTTTTTTGATATCGAGAAAATAAGTTGTCGAAATTTTTTCCGATTTCGAGAAAAAAACTTCGCGGAATTTTTTTCGACATCGAGAAAAAAAAGTTATCGAAATTTTTCCGATTTCGATAAAAAAAGTTTGCGGAATTTTTTTCCGATATCGAGAAAAAAAGCTGAATTATTGTGAGGGTAAAATCGTCAATTCATATGTTTAACCCTCCAAAACCCCCCAATTTGGGGGAACTTTGAAATTGGATAAATTAAACCCCTTGAAACCCCCCCAAAACCTTTCCCTATTTTCTTAAAACTCCCAAACAAGGGATTAACTCTCCACAAGTCTCTCTGTCCCCTCCCTTCCCCTCCAAAACCCATCTCCCAAACAAAGCTTTAGTTTAAAGTGGTGGAGGGGGGGGGGGTGGTGAACTATATATATATATATAGTAAGTTTGATTATCCCTCACAAGTCACCTATAAAGCTCCGACAGGACATGATTTATCATGTCGACATATCAGTGTCCATGTCATATGATGGAATTCATTACAAGAAAATTAATTTATAGTAATGGAGTTTTATTTTGGTCTCATTTGATTCTGACTATATATATCAACTATATATATCAGAAATGTTTGTAAAAAATAAATTGAAATTATTTATTAAATTTAACTTAATTAATAATATTTATATTATTAGATTGGATAATGTTATCTAATCTAATTTGAATCTTGTTCGTACAGAGGGATAAATGAGGGTATGTTCTGACCCGACCTCAAGTCCACATCTCCGAGAGGTTGTCCACTTTGGGATTTTAAGTGTCACGGTTTTGTCCTTATTCTTTATAGAAAATGTGCCTCGGTGGTTTGAGGAGTGTGACGTATTGTATATAAATTACCATTAACCTCGAGTTATAAGCGATGTGGGACTTAAAATGAGCTAGAACAAATCTAATAGCTCTAGCAATAGCAGTTTATATATGTAAAATTCAAATAAGGATAATTGTCACTTTGTCTTGTCTATATATACAAAAAATAAAGGTTGCCAAATACTATTGGGATATATAATAATCTCGTTTATCATGTGGTCTTGATTATATTTAATTAATTAATGAAAGAAAAAATAATCCTCAGTAGGAGTACACACATACATACATACATACACACTTGTTCATCTCATGTATGACAGCAAGTAACAGCCAAAAAACAAAAAATAACTATATAACCTAATTGGAACCGAGTCAAGGAGGCCAATTTTTTCCTATAAAACGGTTTTGGAAGTTCCTCAAATATCAATGCCCTTCCATACTAAAAAAACAGTTTCTTAAACTAAATTAAATTAAAAATTTGTCCAATGACAATTTATAAAATAAGAAAATGCTTTTTGACCCAATTAAAATAAAGATGTTTTTCAGACAAAAAAAATAAAAAATAAAATAAAGATGTTTTCCATATATATATAATATATGCCACAATGAATCACACCCGTTTTGACTCGTTATCTCTTGTGTAATAAAATAATAAAGTTCCCAACTGTCGCTTTACTTTTTGTCACATGCCTAAAACTACAAGATATATAGATAAGACAAATTGCAATTGAAGAAGAAAAAAAAAGAGACAATTATTGGAGATCTTGATGTATATTAGTCTACAATAATTTTCAACCAAAAAAAATCTACAATAATTAATAATTACAAATGTTTTCTTGTCAAGTAGTCTATTGATTTGATCAACACATTTAAATGTAAAAAATATGAAATTTAGGGTTCGAATTCCGATCACTCTAATAATAAGTGTAGCTACCATGTGAGCATTTAAATGACATAAGAATGTTGTGAAAACCTACTTTGTGTAAACCTACCATGTCAATAACTTACAAAAGAGATATTTGAAGTGATTAGTCATTGTAGTTGTGTGAGTTTTAGACAACACTTTTTGTTAAGAGGGTCGCATCGAGTGTGAGATGGTGAGATCATGAGTTTACAAGTAAAATTAATTTTCACCAAGTCAATTTTATACGAATGAATTATGTTAAACTTTCAATTTTAAAATAATATTAGAATTTGGTTCAACTTTTGCTGGGTTATCAGCTATTAAATTTCCGTTATCAAATCATATATCTTTTATAATACTTAACAATACTATACGTGAAGAGACGGATTAGGTCAGACTCACGGTTTAAAGACTTTTCACAATTTGTATAGAAACTAAAAGAAAAACTTAAAAAGGTAGTTTATGTCATGCAATGACAAATAAATGCTACGCAAGTTAACCTGCCATTTGACTTTCTTAAAAAGGAAGAAAAGAAAATTGGAAAATGGCACATGAAAATCATATGCTTGGTCTTAAACCGGCAACAAACGTAGATAAGTTCGACTTTATTATGTGCTTATGACGAAGGGAATTAACTTGTGCCTAGTGACTTATAAAAAAAACTTGGTTGGAAAGAACCAAATGAACAACTAATTATTTTGAAATACTACCTCCGTTCTTTTTTACTTGTCGTTTTAGAAAAAAATACCAAAATAAGAGAGGTATAATTTTGCACCTTATATTTTTAATATGTCTTTTTTTTAAATATATCATATTTTTAATCTACCAATAAATTCCTTCTTTTTCCCAAACATTATCTAATTTCAAAAAAATTGTAACAAACTTTATTTAAAAACAAACAAAATTTGTATACAATAAAAAAGATGTTATTGTTTCAACAAAAACAATTATACAAAATTTAGTCAATAAAATAAAATAAGAAAAAAAATATAATAGATAATATATAACCTAAATTGTTAAAACAACAAATAACAAAAAATAACTATTTTTTTTTAAAACGACACGTAAAAATGAACGGAGGTAGTATTCATTAATCTAGCTTTAATAATGAATAATAATGATGAATTGGTTGGGATCATAGAGATTATTCTCACCAATATACGTACTTTTTAATTAATGCTTTCAAATAAGTAGACTTTTATTGGGTTGATGTGCTTATAGTATTATTTTATGACGTTGATGCAATTTGCTGGCAAGGCAGTCATGTGGTGGTTAATTGATTTTAATCATAATTAATCACGATATATGATTATGAAATGAGCTGACTGGAGCTATCTTGAGTCCTTGGAAAATGATAAAAAATTGTAATATATTGAAATGTCAATACATCACATGTTACTTGAGTTTTAAATAAATATTTTATTTAAGGTAAAGTAGAGATTTTAGGTTTGATTTTTAAACCGCGTTTTTAGTAAATATAGACGATTTGTTACTATTTTTATTCTAAGAGTTAAATATGATAATGTTTGTGTTAATTTTTTGAAGAATTTATATTTGTGGTAATTGATTTTTAGTAAAAAAATATTTGTGGATAATCGATTTTTAAATTTGCATAAAAAGTATATTTGTGTTAACACTTTTTTTCAGCAGGTTTCCTCCGCTATAACTCTATTTGATACATGTCAACGTTGATCGTGAATATTTCTTCTGTCAAAACATTTGTGTAAATAATATTAATTCACAAATAAATTATACAAAATTGCTTAAGCTTATATACAAAATTATAAAGACATATTAATTTGGATAAACAAATATTTTCTTTTTATTTTATGATTGTGCATATATTTTTTTTTTCTTGAGTTGTACTTCAAGGTAAAAAAGTATTTACCATAATCAAATAGGTTTGTTACATAAATATTCAAACATATATAATAGCAAGAATCAATGGTATCATATAACACGATACTCGCTCTCGTCTTATTTATAAGCAAAAATTACTTTTTAAGTTTATTTAATAATCAATGTATCTAGCTTAAATATAAATTTAATACATTACTTCTCCAATAAACTTAAAAAATAATTTTTACTTAAAAATAGACCGATGAAAGTAAATACTATATAAAACCTCTCCAACTAAATCGTCTCCAACTTATTCGATTTAAGAACTGATTAACCCAAAAGATTTACAGAGGATTCATTTAGAAAGAGTACACTTAAAACTTGTAAGCACTAGCTAGATCAGTTCAAGTGGATTAACCACTTTGAATATATTACATGGTCAAAGGTTGTGGTTGCATTGTGTGATGTTCGTGTGGGATGTTTTCTCAATTAAGTTTAGCACAAGGTAGTGTGTCCTAAAAGTTCCCCCACACACATAATGAGATTGAGAGATGTTCAAAGCCGACATAGTTGACCTGACCACCGACCCCATCAAACCATTGCCCCCCACCAAAAAGGGTAACCCAAAAAAGTTAATACTTTATATTATAATCAAACTTATAATAAAGTCAAATCATTTCTCCATCTTCCCTATATATAACCAAATAATCCTTCTTCTATTCTCAAAAGTCTTTACACAATATTTCTCTAATACTACATCTTTTGAAAATGGGAAATGCATCAATCACTCTATGTTTCAATCATAACACAAATTCATCGTCGTCTTCATCAGTTAAGCTCATTTTTTGGGAAGGAACTGCGAGATCATTGAAAGGAAAACATATAGCCGGCGAAATAATGTTCGAATTCCCAGAAATGATGGTTTGTCATGCAGATTCATTCTTCATTGGACATCCAATTCCAGTTTTATCAATAGATGATGAACTTATGCTTGGTCAAACCTACTTTGTTCTACCTATTGACCGTTTTGCTATTGACACCCTTTCAGTTTCTTCAATTTCAGCTTTTGGATCTAACCCTAATAAATCTCCTATTAAATTTGGGAAGTGTCCTTTTGAGTATTTAAAAGGTTCTAATGGAAGGGTTGTTATTAAGGTTATGCCTGAATTTATTACTAGTCTCATCAATGGTGATAAAGAGATGAATATTAATGATGGAACACCTTATAGCAACGGTTTTCTTTGTAGTACTCCTGAGTTGAAAAAACATTATGAACAACTTGTGAAGTCTAAGGATCAAGTTTGGTCTCCTAAGCTTGAAACTATTACGGAATATAAGGTTAGATTTTCACCATGTAGGTTCATAGAATGGAAAGAAAAAGAGAAGCCAATGGAATTGTTTACTAGTAGAATGTAATAATTAATTCATGTAATTTTAATTTTTGATGTTACTAATTGTTAATTGTTAATTACATATATAGTTGAAATATATTCAATATTCAAGATGAATTATTACATGGTGAAATGTTTTAAGGTGCATGCCTTTATCATTTTTAGTAAATATTGTGACAATCATTAAACATTTTTTTTAAGGATATATTAAGGTTCATGTTAATCACTCTTCTTAAGAGAAAACATGCAATACGCGCCTTAAGAAATGTGAGGAGCAATATTGAATGTTCTAATCAATCATCATATATATGAATTATGAATTTAGTGTTCTAAGTTTTAAGATTTATGTAGCATAATTTCACGCTCTAATTAAAGAATGACTAAAGTATTTGGAGATGCTAAACAAAAATCTAACAATCTTTTTATATGCGCTATATATATATATATATATATATATATATATATATATATATATAAATCAAATATATATTAATCAAATCTTCTATTATTTTAACTATTTTTTTTATTTATATACAATTAGTTATGAAAAAGTTATTGAAAAACGATTTCAATAAAAATAAATTTACATAGATGAGACGACACAGCCACCATAGCTTTCATTAAAAATATTAATCTTAAAAAAAATTATTGTTGTTTGTTAGAATCTGGTTTGATTTACTTGTTTTTATCTTGAAGTTTTGTTTGTTTTTATCTAAAAATGGCTCATTAATCTTAGTTATACAAAAAAATTCTCTAAAAAAAATGTCACATAATTGAAAAAGTGTAATGAATGAGAATCGAAAAAGTCATACATTAAAGAACTCTGAAAAATAAAATAAAATGTCTTATAATTGAAAGGTGTTAAGAATGGGAATCGAAATGTGGTACATTAAAGAACTCTAAATTCTAAAAAATAAAATAAAATATTTCATTATTAAAAAAGTGTCATGAGTGAGAATCAAAGAGTGATACATTAAGAAATATTTTGTTTGTTATAGAGATGATCTCATATATAACTTGCCACATAGAAATATATGGGTATTTGACAGTTTGCCACATAAAACTATGTTTAGGAGAAAGATATTTGTTAATATATAAAACTTTCTCCATGCTATTTGGACATTGTTTTTCCATGTTGTCCTTTAGTTTTATAAGATTGTTATTGATTTATTAAAATTATATATGTTTATTATAACTATTTGGGTGTAAATTAACAAAGTGAGTGCACATTATTTAATTAAATTTACCAATTTAACTCTCATTTTCATTATCGCCTCTAATTCAAATTTACTTCTTTCGCAGCCAACATCTCCAACATTAGCTTTCTTATCAACTCAACTCTTAGAAATGGAGTATATATTTCAAAGAGTTTAATTAACGTGCAGGACCGACTCAGAAGTTGTGTCAGCTGTGTCACAATTTTTGGCCTCCAAATTTTGACGACCTCTAATTTTTATTCAGGCTCGTCATTTCCAACATATATCAAATATCTTGTTTGCAAATCATTAGACATGAAGTATTGTTTAGTGTAGTGGTTACTCTTTGCGAGATAACAATGGTAAGGTTGTCGGTTATAATCTCGGCTGAGAGTTATTTTTGTTATTTTCTGCATTTTAAGTATAAACTAATTTTTTTTGTACATCGGAAATATAAATTGCTTCTGTCAGAGCTTGAACTATGGATCTTCCCCTACCCAACTCACATGTCCTCCGGCTCTTATCACTTGAGTTATTCTACTAGGACAAACAGAAACTAATTAACAAGTTATCCAATTATTATTATTTTCAATAGATTTTTGTTTTTAATTATATTATTATATAATCTAATTACAAATGAACAGAAGATAAAAGGGCAACAAGTTGTGCCACTACTTCTTTTTGGATTTCAAAACTCATTCTTTTAAATATCACATCCAAAAACCTATAGATTTTTTGTCTAAATTTCTTTTATAGATTTAGAGAAGTTTATGATATTTTTATTTTTTTGGTATGAGAGAAGTTTATGATATTATAACTAGCTATCTTCCTACTTATTTAAAAAAAAAAATATATTTTGTTATTTCTTTTTATAAAGTGATTTTTTTGAATAAAAAATATATTTATTTTATTTTATCTTCAAAAGATCTCTTTAGTCGATTTGTTTGGGACTTCAAAATGTATAAGACCACGTTGTTCTAACATGTCAATATTGCACATGTTAAAGCAACTAAAATTAGCCTCACAAAAAAAAAAACAACTAAATTAGTATTTTTTTTAATATTTGTAATTTTTTTTATTGAAAAACAACTAGTACTACTTATTAAAAAGTTGTGCATTTAATATAAAATAGACATAAGTTCCAATACAACCTTGTTATTTTAAATTTTTTAACAAGTGCAAATTTCCAAATGATAGAAAAATCCTATTTAAAAACAATCAAATAAAATAGTTGGAAATTTTATTTTATTTTTATTTATAAATTAAAAATGTTGATTTTTGTAGCATCAAGTGTATTAATTTAACTATTCAACTTTAATTGTGCAATATGGTAAAAAAAAGTATTAATTTAACTATTCAACTCTCAATGGTTTCATGTTTAAGCTCTTTCGCACAAAATTTATGTGCATTTTTTTTTATACTTTTTGTATGATTCATAACATAATAAACTATATTTCCTTCAAATTCATGATTTTCTTAAAATTTGTTATAACCACACAAAATAAATTTATGTTAAGAACCATATAAAAAAATAACTAAATTTTGACACGTCTTTACACTAATAGTCTAGTGCACACAGATATTCGGCATGTATTACTACTTTGATTAATATTTAGCATTGGTTGAAAATCTGAGTGATGATCGAATCGTATTCATTTGATCAAGAAGCATTATCCATCCTTTATTTATTTTGATAAAAAAAAAAAAAGACTACAACTGTTTAAGGACCTTACTTGTTTATTTTTCTTTTCTGTTTTGCAATATGGGCTCGAAGCCCATTTTTTTTTCAGATTTGGTTAGGATCAACCCACTTTATTATTTTACAAAAATGGTTTATCACTCAACATTCTTACAATATTGAACTATTATTGTTCTTATATTTAATTCAATTGCTTCGACTATAATTTGAAAGTATCTTGGTCTTGATATTATAGATACTTTGTTTGAATTCTATAAGTTAATGTCTTCTTGATTTACATGTTTTGAGCCTCAAGTCTTGATTGTTATGTTTGTATTTAAAATTTAAAATAGACTCTAATTTTCTCTCTTAAAAGATAACTTTGTAAAATCATACTAATTTTTCATTAAGTTGATATTAATATCAACTTTTAATTCTCACAATTTTTCATGGAGATTGGAGGTGATATTATTATATTAAGAACAACAAAGAAAACAATGACTCTAAAATTATCTTGATCTTCTTTTTTTTTAGAAATCTAAGATTATCTTGATGTATTAATAATAGTTTAAAGAAAAATGTTAATGAGTGCCCTTATAACATTCGTTAAAAAAACAAATAAGAAAATATTATGTTAAAAGTAGTGTAATCAACTTTTAAAAGATTAAAAAGTATACTTTCTTGTACAAAACTTTTTAACAAGTGACCTAAGCTTGATCCCAGTTTTTTTTAAAGCAAATTTGATCCTAGTTTAGAAACTATTTATTACTATATTTTTATATTTCAAGTACCAAATTGAAATATTGATAGTTTAACATCAAATTAAGAGTATATTCTCTGTATTTATTTCTTCCAAACTGAAATAATGGTCACTCTTGAAAGTCCTCCCCCAGACCCCCACAAGCCTGTCCAGAAGGACCAAAACAACTGAACTGAAGTAGCTATGCTTCACTATTGCATAACACAAAACAACCACAAAAAAGTGACACTTGTCGTATATAAACAAAAGATATTATTTATAGAAAACACAGTCATGTGATTTAACTGAGGAAGAAGCATAGGGTTCTAGTGATTTGAGCAATGATGTTGAGATTACATAAACAAGTCTAGAGATCCAAGAAAATATATAAGGCCCTGGCTTTTTCTTTTCATTGTGAAGGACCACTCTACTCTACATTACAAAGTACTCCTAATACAAATAGTACATAGACAGTTAATGCATTGCACCCCTTATATAGGACTATATTCATGAATTCATTCTAACAATGGCCCAACTTTGGCCCAACCACATTCTATGCCACCTCTACAATAATCATAATCATCTTTGTGATTTGTACTTTTACATGTGGGCGAGACAATAGTAAATCAAACAAAAAATTTAATTTTTATAACGTTTACATTTTAAGTAGCGAACTCAACAAACTGTTTTTTAGTTCACTTAATACACAAGGAACAAGAAAAAGGCAAATTTGAAAAGTAGGGGCGCGGGCAAGAGATGGGAGCACGAAAAAATATTTTCTTTTTATTTAAGTTATCTATTTTACAAAAGATAATGAAAGATGACGCAAAGATACAACCCAGAAATTCACCTTACACACCAAAATCAACTCCTGGACCGTCCCAACCAAAGCAACCCGATATCAGCTACAACAACCAAAACTCTAAAAGTCACGTAAACTGAAGTTAACACAGTAAACAATCTATAGAATCTTAAAATCACTCAAAAAACAAATAAGAGGAAATCTTTAGTTTCGCTGTACTCCACTTCCAACTCAACATATTAATATCTTCCCTTAAAACATTAACATTCACAAATACTGTTTGCAAAAATTTACTACTACGCGCCTTCCACATTGTCTAAATGATAACATGTCATATCATCAAAAAACCACTCCTCACCTTTTAATTTCTCACCGCGTCGTCAAACACCACCTCGAATAAAGACACAGTGCATGTTTGATTTCACTTTTATTGTAGAAGTCTAAGAAAAATCATTAAGTTTTTTAGAAGTCAAAATTGATTTTAGAGATTTATAATTGATTTATTTACATTAAGTTTTATAGAAGTCAAAATTAATTTCACAAATTTCTGTTGTGAAATAAAATAAGAAAAGCAAAAGAATAGAGAAAGAATATTGTCAATCTTATTCAGAGATAGTGTGTTCTTTACATGAATTATAGGTTCTATTTATAGATAAATATAATGGATACATGGCTCAATACCTATACCAGCACCTACTATATTCATAACACTTTCAAAAATTATGTTTTACTTTTTTTTTAATAAGTGTAATTTTTATTTTTCTCTCTTATAATATGAGACGGTGGAAGTATACACACTCCAAATAATCAAATATTCCTTCTATCCCTATTTATACGAGTCAGTTTGACAAAATATTTGCTTACTTGTATGAGTCTCATTTGCAATTTTCAATAACATTAGCTTTTTTTTTTCTTTCTAAAATTACCTTATTTACTTGATTTATTTTGTTGAACAACATAAAATTCTTTTTTAGAATACTACTTTAGCATCCCACTTGTTCGTTTTCCATTTACTCTCTTTGTCCTCATAGTTAAAGATAAAATTAGAAAATCAATATGATTTATCAATTAATTTAATATTAAAATCAACTTTAATAATACACGTATTTTGTCAAATTAACTCTTATTATTTGTCAAATCAACTTCATTAATACACGTAATATAATATGAAAAAAAATTAGTTGGAAATTAACGCCTTGAAAATTCACATCAAATGGAAAATTGAATTTCTATGATAGTCTCTATATTAAAATATAAGTCATTTTGAGAAGAAAAAAATGTGTATCGAAATATAAGTCACTTTATAATATCAATGAAATATTTAATGTTATTTTTCTTATTATATCATTAACTATTTATTGATCTTTCTTTTTTTACTTTTTCAATTTATCTGTTTTATAATACTATTAATGAAGAACAATTTTATAAACTAATTCATAATTTTTTTTTTCTATACAACAATTCTTCCATGTCTTCATCTATATATTACTCCCCCCGACCACAAATATAAACAAATTTGATTTATTTTATATATTTAATTATTGATGTATCTGATCCATATTATAGCTAAATATATCAACAGTCAAATAGAACAAAAAAATTAAATTTACTTATATTTATATTTATAGCCAGAGAAAATATAATCAAACCGACTATATTTTGACACAGATGGTTGTAGTAACATTAAATTGTGGATGAAATAGTTTGACAGTGTGGGGTGGGCAAAAAAGGGAGTGATTAATTAAGGAATGTAGTGAGTTTGGAAACCAAGGCAGACGACAGTGCAGTGTAAGCACAGAAAGGAGCACACGCGCCGCAACGGAAGAGTGTGTAGGCCCCGCATGTAAGTAAACGCGTGAGAAAATCACAGCAACAGCACGAATACCAAGACACAGAAACAAGAAGAGAAGCGTTGAAGAAGAAGAAGAAGTACCCAGAGAAAGAATGAATGAATGAATTGAATTGATGGTTACATTACTACTCTACTTTGTTTATTTTTAAGGGCTCGAGACATACACACACACACCTCGTCATCTGTGTGTGTGTTGTCTTCTTCCAACAACACATGAAATCAAATGAAACAAACAAATCCCACTAGTGATACATTACTCTCTCCGTCCTAATACAAGTTTGTTTAATTTATTGAAAAATGATAAACATTGTCCTTCGGGCAATGGTTAAGGAAACAGAAATAGTAAAATAATTTTTAGAATTTGTGTCTTTTATTTTTCTAAAATAATATAACACAATTTCCAATACATGTATTTCTTATTTTAGTAACCTTAACTAGTGTCTTAAGAGCACTAGTTATTTATTTTATGTATATTAAAAAAAGTTTGTATTATAATTATTTTGTTTAATTTATGTATATATTTTATTAAATTATCATTTATTTATATGTGTAAAAATTTGACGCCAAATAATGTTACAAGTTTGGTACCATTATTGATTCTTGTCGTAGGTTACTAGCTTTAAATTAAAACTGTAAAATCATTTATGTTATGAGACAACTCAATCGAGTAGCTCATAACTTAGCGCAAACAACTCTATTGAAACAATTATCATGAATGAAATGCATTAAAAGTTTGTTTGGTTGGAATGAAAGAAAATAGGAAAGAAGGAAAACACGGAAACCAATGCATATATTTGGACCATTTTATAATTCAAATACATCTCTTGAATTCTGTGTTTTTCTTCCTTCCTACTTTCTTTCCTTCCAACCAAACAGACCCTAAATTTATTTGTAGAATAGTATTATTCTCATCTTAATCCTTTGTCTAGCCTTTCATACTTGGCTTCCACTACTAAACTTCTCTCCTCATTCTCACACTCTCTCTCTCTCCTTTAATTTAACACATCAAATATACTTTACGTTTCAACTTGTTTATGTCTTAATATTAAATAATTTTCAATTTTTTAAAAAATAATATTTATATATGATATAATATTTGAACAATAAAATTTGTATTCATTGTATGAATAACTTGCAAAAGAAAAAATAAACAAAGTTTTCACACTCCAACTTCATAATACACACCTTATTCTCCATTTTGTCTCAAATATAAGCAAAGATTTCTTTGCAAAGATTCATTGAATCATTTATATATTTAATCTACATTTTAGATTAAATACATAAAAAATTCAATGAACCTACAATCAAAATCTTTATTTATATTTAAAATCGGAGCGAGTATATTTTATTACAATGAGAATCTACGCTACGAAAAAATGGAAAATTAAATCAAAATTTATAATATAAATTAAATATATTAATTATTTAATGAATTAAAAAAAAATTGTTTTTTATAAAAAAGCACTGTACGAAAGATACACATATACAATGCAATAAATAGCTGTGGAGGATGAGGAGGCTGTGATCGAAACTTTCATAAGGCCCTCTAGAGTTAACTGGGCCATGATTAAGTAAATCCATGAGCAAGGGCCCACATAAATACACCATTAATGCATGTGCATAATTGATTCAATCTCCTTCTTACACCCCCTCTCAATCCCATACACGCAAAATATTGGGTTTGCGTTTAAACTAAAAAATGATTTAGAGGGACTTCAATAAATAAATACTCGTAAAAAAAGAGTCGAGGAAATAAAATACTGACTCCATTTCATATTATAAGAGAAAAATAAAAAATCACACTTATTAAAATATATATATATATATATATATATATATATAATATAATAATTATAAATATGTTTTTTTAAAAAGTTATATAAAAAGATGTAAAAATAATTTTTATTGATTATAAAAAACGTAAGAGAGGTAAACTTTTTTTTAAAAAAATAAATATTTTTTATTTTTCTTTTATATTTTGGCGTAAAAAAACAGACTATTTTGACGCAAAAAGATAGGAGTAAAATTTACTGATCTTAAAAAAACAAGACTAGTTTTGTTTTCAAGTGGAATTTGATTTGATTCGATCAGATGCTACAAATCATATCATGAATAATATTACTCCAAGTTGCATAAAAGTTCGTCTTTTTGTTTACTTTGAGATTTGTAATTCATGATAGTGTACTCGCTTTTAACAAACTTCACATGCATTATAGTCAATTAGTCATTCATTTTGATTTACATTCTTTAATTAAGAATCTTCTCGTGCTCATTATCATGCCTAAAATACTCCTTATACATTACTCTCTTTGATTTTTTTTAGCAATATATAAAAAAATTGAAAGTATCAAATATAACTAAAAATTATTTATATTTTTATCACATTCACATGTATTTAACGATTCCATAATAAAAAATAGGAGTAAAACTAAAAAAAAATGACTTAAATGCATTTAGACATTTTTTTAAATTTGCTTATACTATATATAAGACTGGAAAGAGCGTTATATGAATAATTTAAAATTTGACATTTGATAAAAGATAGTACTAGTTTAAAAATAAGTATATAAAGGAAATTAATTTTTATTTTATAAGATTGTAAGTTGAGAGAAGTACTCCTAATATATATAAGGAGAACGTTAAAATGTGTCCTCAAGGCATATGTTAAGAAATTTAATATAGAAATTCTACTTTAAAAGTTGTGCATTCAACTTTTTACAAGTCAATATGTTATTTTTTCCAATACAAAATTACTATTTTGAGTTCCTTAACATATGTCTTTAGAGCACATGTTAACATGACTCTATATATAAAAATGTAATAGTAGTACTAGTAATGAAAATCAACTACTAATGGTGGGTATAGAAAACTGGGTTGGTACACTACACGGAGCTCAAGAAGATAGATGAGGATTGATTGAGTAGGGAGGGAAGATGAGCAATCAACATTAAACATTAAAACCTAAATTTACGGAAGTGGCGTGTTGTCTCTACATTGCCATGCAGTTTTTGTCTCTAGGCCCGCCTTCTTTTCATTTTCCTTCCCATTCCAATTATTCACTTCAATAACTCTTCTTAACCATCTTGTCTTACACTTCTCTTTTTTTTTTAGATAATAATATCTTCCGTCTAAGATTGGGATGATTTTTTTTTGCCATGAATCGGTGACATTTCAAAGAGTTTAACACTTAATTGAGACATTTAAAATTGCTTTATACGATGATCGAATTGATAATATTTAATTAAAAATTAATCTACTAGTACAATATTCTACTCCCTCTTGTCCAACGTACAATATTTTTGGTCATCGTGTGGATGATCCCTCATACTACCCCATCGATGTCCCTAACATATCTATGATCTTATCTTCACTGAAATTTAACAAGGTAAATTTTATTTCCATTGTTTTTTCTTTCCCTATATATACTCTTCATGAGATCATTTCCTCCTCTATAATTCATGAGATCCCGGCGTGAGCGAGTCACATCAAATACAAAATCTGAAATTAGGCAACAAAAGTCGAATCACCGTCTAATCCATTCATACGCACCGTTGACTCATGAACAGTGACACTAAATTATGAACTAATGAATGAAAATGACTGAGTGAAATTAAATTAAAGTGTTGAAGAATAAGTAAAGTTAAAAAAACAAGAATAATGCACTCAATTCAAATCCAGGAACAAAGACTTCATCAACCATCCCCCTTGGCAATTGTGACTAATTCTTCTTCATTCCTTTGATGTGAAACTCATACTAGAGTGAAAGATTTAATATTATTTTCTGCTATTTATTTATTGAGAACAAAATTCATTTTATTTAATTTATCTGTAAAGGATTAAATAGATAATACTAAAATTTATAAACATAATTGTAAAAATTTGATAATGTACCTTATGGACATAGTACTGAAAATGTAATTAAATTATTTTATTTAAAATCAAATATAAATTGACATAAAGATAAAAATCATTAGAATATAAGGTGGATATTATCATTCAAAGATTGTAAAATGAGCAGTTTTTAATATGTCCCTGACTATTTATTAGTATTTCTAGAAATTATGAAAAGTCTATGATTAATAATCAGCGTTATTGTGAAATTAGTTAAATTGATAAAATATTATATTATATATACAGTAGACGGATATTTGAATTTCGATCATCCTATTTATCCACTTTAAGGTGAAATTTTAACCATTAACTACGTAAAAAAAATTATCGGCAAATGCATTGAAGGGAAAACAGCTGCTTTGGCCGTAATGGTTTTGCCTTTTTGATTTTGATGTGTATATGAGTTAAGTGGTGATCATCAGATCATGCATGAACTCATGTAAATTTGGGTCGGTGGAAATTAAAGCTAAGCAACTCAAGTACTACAACTATCATATACTCCCTCTGTCCCGAAATGTAAGAGAAAAAACAAAAATCACACTTATTAAGAAAAAGTAAAATATAATGATTAAGAATATGTTTTTTTGAAAAAAGTTGTATCGAAAGATGTAAAAATAATTTTAATTGGTTGTTGGTTATAGAAAAAGTAAGAGAGAGAGTAAATTTTTCTTGAAAAGATAAATGTTTGAATTTTTTCTCTTATATTTTAGGACAAAAAAATTGAGTTTTTTTCTCTTACATTTTGAGACGGAGGGAGTATATCATGCTCTTCTGGCCTTTCTCACTATTTGTATTTGGTTGCCTAATTGTGTACATATTATAAAAAAATTAATACTACAATTTTACAAGTAAAATGATTTCAGCCTAAAATCAAACAGTCTAGTTGTAACTGTATCAAATTAAATTAATTCCCTAATTATACCATTGAGCCTACAATAGAAAAGAAATTGCAGTATTATTTGAAATGCAGGAGGAACCATATAAATATTACTATCAAAATGGTTTACATACATGTTGCTCTAGGAAATGGATGACTCAACTAGATTAATATAGTTGAGTCTAGGAAGGATCATAGAACTGTTAAAATGGATCGGGTTGAATGTGCGCTATAATTTGTTGTATAACAATTTTTTAAAATTTGTCAAATTTATTAGGCATTTATCTTTCATCTATTTAATTTTGTTATAAATTTTTTTTTTAAAAAAAGGGCCGGGCTCGAGTTTGTTTTTTGCAGCCCATTTTTTATCCGGAGTTTTTAACTAGGTCTAATGAAGCCCGATCAGACCGCAATTGAGAAGTTAAATGTTCATAATTCAAGTACCGATAAAGAAAAAAATTAACATAGTATAATATATTACTACAACTAACATTGATTATAAAAAAATAACATACACGTTGCTCTAAAGTATTGCAATGGTGCATTTTTAGTACTAATGTAATATTGCACACTTCCTCCTATTTCTCCTTAAATTTATGCCTGTCAACGCGATTATATATTGTGGTGGATTCAAACCATTTTTGCCACCTTTTAAATACTAAAAAATGCAAAAGTAAGTTTAATAATCGATTATTTTGGTCATCATACAATTTCAGCCACGGGGTAACAAACAAGGACAACATGCATTATGCATATAGATCAATAATCAATAAATAGCGAATACAGTAGGTTTATAAGTCCAAAATTTTCTAGCACTTTTTATGTTTATAATTGAACTCATGGTAGTAGTATTAGTACTATAAACTCTTATTTTTGGGTGATGAATAGTTCTAGAATTTGTTTAGATGAATATAAATTGTTTGAACACATTATTTAGATATTCTCATAAAAAGATACATTATTTAAATATGATTTTTCTTTGTATTTCTTTTCAAATAATATAACAAAATATTTGTAACTTTTTTTTTTTGACTAAAACAAAATATTTGTAACTAACTATGCAAGATATATGATCCTCAATGTATTATATTGGAGTTTTTTTTTTTGTTCGACAATGTATAAAAGAAATTGGAATGTGATGAAAACATTGAAAAGCATTAAAATAAAATAAAGGCATGCATGTATGAGATAAACATATGATTAACTGATGGACAGAGCCAAGATCCGATGAGAATTAAGTGATCAGAAAGAAGCATGCAGAAGCCACCCAGAGAGGGGCAGCAGCAAAGCAACACTAATCAATGAATGAATGTCTGTTTATTTATGAAGTTGAAGAAGAAAAGATGATAATAATTTTGTGTGTCAGTAAAACAATTACTAGTATTGTATTGCAAACAAGGGCAACATAAATAGTAGTACTACTAATTAAAGACTTTATCAAACATAAACAGACTTCCTTTAAATATTAGTTTGCGGTCTCTACAAATTTAATGAGTTTGTATAAAATTTTAGTATATCAAAAAACTAATTCTTAAAAATCTCAATTTTACTCTAAACTAAACATTAAAAATACTCAAAATTTTGGCGATAATCTATCAACTAATCGGGCTTGCTGGACTGTAGAATCGTCCATGTCTACGAGCATGTATAGTTCCGTCGACAACATTATTATAATATGTAAGAGTTGAGAGTTTGAATTTGAAATATCCTACATATTTATTTTAGACAATTCTCAATATAATTTATCTATTTTCTAAAACAATTGTTTTAACTAATTATAATTGCCGATTTTAATTTTAAAATGATATTGATTTTGTTTTCAATTGTACCATATGATTAATATTACGTGTATTTTTTCCAATTGGATAATTATATCCATAATTGATAAGAAAATTTAATAAAAGTACTATTTTATCTCTTTCATTTGTAATTTTTTTAATTAATATAAATGATCAAATAACTTGCTTAGAAAAAAGATGGGATTATGAGAGGGTTACATAACTTACATTACTTTTTAAGTGCATCATTATCAAACATGCACTTTATTAAAAGATAGAGGTTATTAATTGATTTATGGGGTGTGTTTGCTTTGAAAAAAGAGGGTACTTTCACACACAACACACACACACACACTTCACAAAACTTACAACAAGCTAAGACGTGTGTCTTTAACAAGAGATAAAGAGAAGAAAAAGAGAAAGAGAGAATGAATTGAATGAACCTTGAGAGAAGTGATTGATGTGAAGACTAGAGAGGAAATTAAACTAGTGGCCCCCAAGGGGGGCAACAAAGAAAGATATGAAGGTGCCGAAAGAAGAGTTGGAAGAGACAATTATATCTATTCTTCTATCTATCCTTTGCTTTCCTCTTTCTTTCACGTGCCCTAACTAAGAAAGAATTATGCTTGCTTCCATTACTTTTCATCCTCATGCCATTCTTAAACACTTTTAGTAAAAAGCTTTAAGCTAATTATAGAGCTTCCTATTATCCTTAATTAAGACATCAACTTATCACACGTGCCCTAAATTGTTATTTCTGTTAATTTAATGACTTACATCACTCTCATGACTCATGAGATTTGCTTTGTACCAAATATGAAGTAAATTATTACTTTGTGTTAAAGATAGTTAATTATTAGAGCCCCCTTCAATATTTCAAGAGATATTTAAGTTTATTAATCAAATTGAACAAAATCTCACTTATCACGTTCCATAGATCTATTTTGACCATTTTGAAATTTAGATATGTTTATATTACTTGGGGATATATTTTTTACTGTATTAATTAAAACAATATGATTTGAAGTTAAGTATACAAATTACCTCAAATAAAGTAAAAATAATTTTTTTGATATAGCACGACTCTGCAGAGAATTAACTTTATGCATTATATATTCAATATTTTTTTACAACGTATATTTAAACATTATTATACAATACCATACCAAAAAAAAAACATTATTATACAATATTATAAAAAAAAGAAGTTAATACAATTAAATTATTGAAAAGTACGTGAAGGTATTAAATATATTAAAGTTTCTTTAATAATGTTCAATTATTTATACATCAATTGATCGAACTCTTAGATTTATAAACACATAGTCTAAAATGGTGGCAAAAATATCTAATTTTAATAATTGTTTTTTACAATGTTGATGTTCGAAATGATGTTTAAATTAATTTTGAGATTTCTAGACTAGAGTGGTGGCAAAAATATTAGTGTCGGAAAAGCCGACATTAAGTTTCCCCAAAAACAGAATGGTTATGGCATAGTTGGCGTCAGAGACGGATTTACATTGAGACATAGTGTGGCTATAGCCACACCAAAATTTTCGATTTTTCGTAAGTAAATATACATATTTTTATTATATATCTAGTATATATATATCTAATGGTTAAGCCAAATCAGTAAATCGTCTCCAGCATAGGGTCACTAGATTGATTTCTGGTGAATGTGTTTTTGCTGCCTTTAGATAATTTTTAAAAAAAAAATATAAGGCAAATTGCACTCAGCTCCCTTAAAGTTTTCTTTAATAACATTAACACCCCCCTCTATTTTTTTGCAAAGACATTAACCTCCCCTCCATATTAACGATCTGTTTAATCACCGTAGTTAAAACAAAGAAAAAAATTAACACAATGGTAAGAAGATGAAGTGGTGATAGACATGGATGTGTAAGCTGTAGCATATACCGGCAATTATGGAATGTCTATTGCTGCCTTTCTCACCATCAGACTTGAACAACTGATTGTCTTCCTATTAAAACTAACATAAATGATGCAATTAGCAGAAAATTTTCAAAATGTTCAACAAACTCTGTGGAATTCAGTGATTAAAAGGTTTACAGCTATAAATTTGATTTTAACTCAATTTTGATTTCTTAAATGTTAATCTTAACTCTAAAATTTATTTGACTTATATGTGACGAAATTGATAATAGTGTACATAGATATATTATGTTTAGGATAAATAGCTTTATAGTTGCCTCTAAAATTTAAAATGATCTTTGTTGCTGCTTATACATGAGAAATAATTCAACAAATTATATGTGTTATTATAAATAGTTTATTTCATAATTTCTTTCATGTTTAACCACGCCAGTTTGCAATATCTGGATCTGTCCCTGTGGCGTTTAACCAATGCAACTCTGACACTAGTAGCACCGGTGTTGAGAGCTAACATTAAAATTCGAAGCTAATAATAAAGGGGTTTCCATTAGTGACTGTGATACAAAATACAACTGTAAAAAAAAATCTATCAAACAAAATAATAACTTTTAATGATATCAATCAATTTATGATGAATTCTATGCAATGACAATGCAAAATATTTTTATAGATGAATTCAATAAAATCATACTCCCTCCGTTTTAAAATATAAGGAAAAATAAAACACATTTTATTTGTCCAAAAATATAAGGGGAAAAAATAGACATTTATGTTTTCTAAATATTAATTTTATTTATTTTCATAAAATTAAATACAGATTACATTTATTTTTTCTTCTCTCTCATTTTATCAATAAACAACAACCAATGAAAAATGTTTTTACATTTTCCTATGCAACTTATTTCAAGAAAAATTCCACAAAATCATGTTTCAAATTTACATTTTTTAATTTTCTTAATAGGTGTGATTTTTTATTTTCCCTTATATTTTGGGACGGAGGGAGTATTTTTATATGGTACTCCCTCCGTCCTATAATATAAGAGAAAAAACAAAAATCACGCTTATTAAGAAAATTTAATATATAATGATTAGAAGTTTTTTTTTTTAAAGTTGTATAGAAAGATGTAAAAATAATTTTTATTGGTTGTTGGTTATAGAAAAAGTAAAAGAGAGTAAACTTTTATTGAAAAGATAAATGTTTAGACTTTTCCTCATATATTTTGGGACAAAAAAATTGAGCTTTTTTCTCTTATATTGTGTGACGGGAGGAGTATAATTTAAGGTGAAAGAGAAGATTCATTTAATGAATGCTTTAATTTTTGTAAGTGTTATGCATTAGACTAAAGCTCAATATACTAGCAAAAATTCAATTCACCTTAAAGATACAAATTGACATGGTAATACTGTTCATATATGTTTCGGACCGAACTAAAGTACAATCCATATTACAAAGCCCCAATTCTCCACAAAGAAAAATTGGCATAAACTATAATTCATCTCCATCGAAACTTGCGGTACTCCTACCCGTAATGGATCTGATGACTCATAATATCATTGAGGCGGCGTGCTCTCATTGGTGGGATCACCACCATCACGGAAGGACACTCTCATAGTCATTTGTCCTGTATATACTCTTAATATGGCAAAACTATCATAAATTCACACACACACAATGAAGAGATCAGAATCAATCCCTGGTTATGAACATTCGGCCTAATAATTTCAATATTTTTTATCAATTGAACTATGACTTCTAGACAAATTTCAGTTATATTAAGGACTAAAGGGAGTACAATATTATATACATTATATTTTTAAAAATTCATTGTATTATGATAGACAATATTCTTATAATAAAATTGATATTGCTATTTTTTTTTATAGACACGTGAGATTGATCGTCAAATCAATAATAAAAAAAATGTAATCGTTGACCGGGAAAATAAATTTTATAGAAAGAAATTTAATTAAAACCTAAATTAAAATTGTAATTATTGACTGTGAAATAAATTTGTAAGTGTTGATCTTTAATTATTTATTTTGGGTTTAATGGCGCACATGAAAAAAATATTCCGAGTCAGCGCTCTTAAATGCAATAATAAAAAAAACTATTATAAATACTACAATATTGTTAGCATCTTCCTCATAACAAAAAATGGTGAACAACAACATAGGGTATACAGCCTCTAACACCACCGCCACCACCGCCACCACCACTACCAACAACAACAATAATTGGATGATGTCGCCACTCTCCCATAGGCCTATTTGTAGCCCCTTGGGATCTCAGAACAACCTCAACCCATGTGTCATAATCAACAAATATATGGATGGTCCCATCGAAAAAATTGTCATTGAGATCCCTGTGGGAGAAGACATCGTGGAGGCATTAATCAACTTGGCTCAGCATCATCAATCCATCATTACTGTTTTGGAGGGTTCTGGTTTTGTCACTGACGTTACACTTATCAACCCGATATCCCATGCCCCTACTTTTTTCATTGAAGGACCGATCCATATGCTATCTCTATCTGGAACATATCTTAACACCAATTGTGGTACAGTTCCTCCACGGTTCACCACTAATCCTTCATATTCCTCTTTTTCCATATGCCTTTCTGAAGGTACTGGACACATGTTTGGTGGAATTGTTGGAAGGACAATTAAGGCTGCTGGTGTTGTTTTGATTACCGCCACTCTTTTGAAGAAACCCCAATTTTACAGAATGGACAACTTCAATGGAAAAATTATTGAAATTGAAGAGTGTGTTAAACCTGAATCTAACAAAAATGTCACTAATGTGTCAAACTTTGAAGCAGTGGGTTCTTGTTCAACTCAATTGATTTGAATGTCAGTGGAACCACACTCCACTCGCATTAATAATTTTTAGTTAGCAAAACACTCTAAAGTGTTTTCATTTTGTTGCTTTCTGAGTATTTTTAATGTTTGAATAAATTAAAATTAATTTCTTGTTATGTCTTATTTAAAGTGAGATTAATTATCAAAAAAATTATCTTTCAGCTTAATATGTCTTCATCATACTATTTAACTTCCTTTTTTTTGGTATGTCAGCTTTCCTACGAAATATTTTAAAGTTTCTTTCATAGTGTTCAATTATTTATACAACAATTAATCGAGTTTTAAATTTATAAACCCATGCATAGACTATAAGGGTGACAAAAATATTTAATTTTAATAATAATTTTTTACAGTGTTGATGTTCGAGATGTTGTTTAAATTAATTTTGAGACTTATAGACTAAAGTGGTGGCAAAAATATTAAAGTCGGATAAGCTGACACTAAGTTTCCCCCAGAACAAAACGGTTATAGCCTAGTTAGCGTTTAACCAACGCAACTCCGACACTAGCAGCAACAATGTTGAGGGCTGACGTTAAAACTCGAAGCTAATAATAAGGGGGTTTCTTCTAATAGTGATTTTGATACACATTACAACTGTAAAAAAAAAACAAACAAAATAATAACTTCTGATGATATCAATCAACTTAAGAAGAATTCTATGCAATAATAATGCAAAATATTTTTATAGTTGAATTCAATAAAATCATATTTTCACATTTTAAATAAATAAATAGAATATTCGAGATTCATTTATAATTTAAAATGAATGAATAGATTTCACATTTAAGAGTAGTTTTTATTTACAAATTTAAGGTATGTTTAGTTTCACGTTATATAGAATTGATTTTGATAAAATTAATTTTAACAAAATTGAGTTTAGTAGAATTGATTTATATTTTGATACATTTAATTAAAAGAGAGTTGAACAATAAATTTTAATATAAAAATCAATTCTAAAACTAGAAGTTACAATTTTAAATTTCAAATATAATCAATTCAGAAAACAGAATCAATTATATTTTACATAAATCAAACATATATCAAAATCAATTCTATACACGTTCAAAATCAATTCAATCATCTCTAAAATTAAAAGAAAACATACACTTAAATCTTACTCGTCAAAAATGAAATCTGACAAAGACAATCTAAAGAAAAGAAGTGTTAGATATGGAAATGGAAGATAGAAGAAGATATATATCCAAAGAAAAAAGGAAAAAGATACACTACATGACACCATATGTTATAGACTACAGTATATAGCACCAGAGTGCTACTCAAACATAACATTATTAACCTTTTTTCCCGAAAAATACGTTAGAATCTAAATCATGCGTATCTCACATAACGTGCGTTACACGCGCCGATCGGGGTAATATTAGAGGAGAGAGAACTTAAACGGCGTCGATATTGTGAGGATGAGAAATGCACAACGCGCTAATGTGAGAGACACGCGCTTTTGAAGTAATGAGTGGTGTCATGTGAGTGTTCATAAAATTACAAAAACAAGAGAACAAAAGTCTTTATGCGCTTTTTTGTTCACTCCTCTCTCTGTCTCTGTATTTTTTTACTCCTACTTCTTCATCCCATTTTATTATTTTGTGTATAAATAATTTTTAAAATATATTTTGTACCGTGCATTTAGTTAGTTTTTTTTTGTCTAAACTGAAGTATCCATCGCCGAACATAGGAACTAATTTCTCGTTAGATTTGAGACACCTTCATTAATGAGATAGCTGGTTCAAAATTTAAAACTGCTCTATATCAAAGGTGAGTATCGAATCCTCGACATTTAATTAAGGAATAATGAGTCCCAACCGCTCAACCACACTCTTTAAGATACATTTAATTAGTTTAATGTTGAACTTTTATTTTTTATGATTAACAACGAAAATAAGTTGGATTCAATTAAATTTTGTAAGAATGAAAACTTCGTACATAATTAAGATGCTTTATATATAACATTTGTATTATTATCACTTTTTTTTTTGAGAGGTAGTCTAATTACTAGAAAATTTACCCCTTAAACGTGAATAAATGGACATACTAGATTCGAACTCCAATCTTTACACTTCTATAAAATATATCCAACCAATTAAAATAAACTCATGTCACAATATTATTATCACTTTAATAAAAAACAATTGTAACTTAAAAAATTAATAAACTAATAGACCAATAAAAGTAAACATCATTATAAAATATACTATACTGTATATATATTTCAGAGATTTCATCATATAAAATATTCTTTTTTTTTATACAATAAAATATTCTTATTTCAATTATACTTTATAACACTAAGAATAGACCAACATTATTGTTGGCGTAGTAAAATAAATGACAGGTTTTGAACTCTGATCCATATACATAACAACATGCAATATTTTTACCAATTAAATTATATTTATGAAAACAAAATACAATCTACATTTAAATATGAGAAAATCAAATGTAGATAAATTTAGCTAGTCGAGTTAATAGTTAAAAAATAAGAGGTCAATAATTTAAATCCCGGCAAAAAAAAAATTAACATTATAATATATTAACAATTAACATTGCTTATAAAAATAAATATAATAAAAATGTAAACAAAGTTAAATTACTAAAAAAGGCCTTCAAAATAATAATTTAATAATAGTAGAACTCTTTTTTTTTTGGACAAAATAATAGTAGGTCTAACTATTGGCTTAATTGCACTTATTCTAGTACAACTTTTGTGATAAGTTTAAAAGTTAAAATTTAAGGCATAAGATCAACATTTTAATTATTTATATTTTTTTGATTAAATAATATAAATTATTAAAATATTGGACTTATGCCTTAAATTTTAATTATCTATGTAAATTTTTAGTTTTTTGTTTTAAAATAAATGTCTTTTTAACCTAAAATTTGTTTTAAAATATTCCGTGCGAACATATCTATAAACAAAAATTATTTTTTAGGTTGTGAAATATTATGGTCACATTCTCTAAGGTCTTGTTTGGTTCGAGGTTTTTGGAGGGGAGGGGAGGGAATATTTTAAATTTTTGTGTTTGGTTCAAATTTTAAACGAGGGGAGGGGAGGGGGAGTAATGATTAATTTACTTTTTTATCCTTAAAAAAAAGATTAAATTATAATGGATATATATAACCAAAAAAACAAATCTAATGAATAGAAAATCTAAATTTTTTTTGTTGTCAAAAAAATAAAACCTAAATTTTTAATATTTCAATGAGGATAATTTAGGATTTTAATTAAAAAGTGTGGGTAATTTTGTCAACATAATAAATTATATTTTCTCTCACTTCACCTGCTTAAAAATCCATCCCCTCACCTCACCTCACCTCCCCTCCCCCTCAATTGAACCAAACAGACCCTAACACACCCATTTAATATACTCTAATTAAATTTAACCACATCGCTTCACTTATACATTTATTTTAATTATTTTTATTATTATTAAGTAAATGAATAAAGAAAAAGAGTGATGTAACTAGTTTTAATTGGAGCGTTTTAAAGAATATGAACATAATATTTCTAATACATTAGTTGTTCAAATCTACGCACAAATAATCCATTATCTGATACAAGTTTACATCTATCTAACATCTATCTTATTTTATAAAACAAAACACTTACAATTTTTTATTTATCTAATAATTCGATTTTTCACAAAGGCCGATAATTGGAGAGAAAGAGAGAGAGAGAGAGAGAGGACAAACCCACCCAACACATCTTGAGTTTCACTTTCCAGGAAGCCCTATTTAGAAATAGTAAAAAAAGGAAGCAAAGAAGTTTATGAAAGAAGAAGAACAACAACAACAACATGGTCTGCAGCAGCAACAATAAAAAAAGAGAGAGAATTTAGAAAAAAAAGGTCGTTATTGAATTTTCTCATTCATTCACTGCTCTTCCCTCTCTGTTAACACTGCAACCAACACTCTTCTGTTTCCTTCTTCTGTTCTGGACCCTCCCATCCAGAAACAACAACACTCACACACTCTCTCTCTACCATAACCTTTTTCCTCTCATCCAGTGTTTGGAAAAAAGCCAAATTGACAGTAGTAGTAGTAGTATCCACAATTACAGCTCCAACAACAACAGCAGAACAAGAAGCAGCAGGTTTCAGAAAACAACAACAACAGAACCAGAATATCATATCTTATCATAAATAAATTCATTTCTTCCTTCTTTTCTTCCCTTTCCCTCTCTTCTCACATAAACATCAACAAATTAAGTAAAATATACTCTAATTCCTATATTCTCACCCCCCTCCATATAAGATCCACACCTCCCCTACTTCAATCAACAATAACACCACATTACATAACTCACTTGTATAGTTATATTACTATTACTATATACCCTTTCTTTGAAATTAAAAATAAAATAAAAACTAAGAAAATAAAATAAAATTATATAGTTGTGGCTACTACAAGGAGATTACCTTCAGATTCAGGAGCTTTTGCTGATTGGGCAGCAACTTCATCATCAACAATTCGTGCTGCTGCTCCAGAAGATCTTTCACTCGGTTTTAATGCGGGTCCCACCGCCGGACCTTCCACCGGACCCACCTCCGGAGGTGGTATATGGCCTGGTTCAACAAGGTCCGTTAATTACGGACCTGAAATGGGTATGTTTGTTGTAGCACCATCTCCTTATCACCACCATCATCATAGCGGTGGCCACCATGAAGCTGCTATTATTTCCGATCATCATTCTCTTAACCCCGCCACCGCTCTCGGTGTCGGGGTTATACCTTTACTTACAGCTTCACCTTGTCTTGAAAATGAAAGACAGCAACAAGGTATTCAATTTTGGCATGAACAACAACATCAGCAGCATCAGCATCAGCAACAACAGCAACAATCTTCACATTCACACTATTTGAAAAAACATCAAGGTTTTCTTGATCATCATCATCATAATACAAGTCCAACAAATTTAGTTCATCACGGTGGTGGTGGTGGAGGAGGGTTAACTGGTTCTGGAACGAGTAGTGGTGGAGGAACAACTACTTGTCAAGATTGTGGAAACCAAGCTAAGAAAGATTGTAGTAATAGAAGATGTAGAACTTGTTGTAAAAGTAGAGGTTATGATTGCCCTACTCATGTTAAGAGCACTTGGGTACCTGCTGCTAGAAGAAGAGAACGTCTTGCTTCGGCGACAACGACGGTGGTTGCTGCTGCTGGTGGTTCTAGTGGCTCAACTTCTGGTGCTAAGAAACCTAGACTTATTGCTTCACAAACTACTTCTCATACTTCTACTTCTAATACTACACCTCCTAGAAGCTTTGACACTACTTCTAGTCATCAAGGTTTGTTAATTTTTTTCATTCATAATAGGTTTTCTAAATACATGTTTAGAATCATAGTGAATTTGTCAGAATTACGGTTATTTTGTGATTTTCTTGAAACCCCTCTGAATTACGGTGGGCCATTGTAATTCCACTAAAGAGTTGGCCGTTGTGATTTTTCCTTAACTATAAATTTTAACATACACTATAAACTCTTGCATGTTTTTGTGTAGAGTTACAAATGAATTGAACCAGCTCAAAATTATTGATATTTGTTTTTATAATTAACTTGTTTAACTTGGTTTTCAAATGAACCGAACTTAAGCTGAAAATTTTGTTGGTCGAATAACTTGAGTATAAACAAGAAAAATGCATAGTTTGACTTGTTTGAATTTGATTGATTATAGACTAGATGCATCAGCTATTCAATGAATCTTAAAAAATGAATTATCTTATATAAAAATTGGAGATAGTATTATTTTTTACGGTGTTTAGTGATGGAATTCAAATGGTTATGTTTTGATTTGACTGTGTTTATGTGTGTAGATGCAAGTTTCAAAGAGTCAATGCCAGGTCAAGTACGTGCACCAGCAGTATTCAAGTGTGTTAGAGTGACATCAGTGGATGATGGAAAAGATGAATATGCTTATCAAGCTGTAGTGAAAATTGGTGGCCATGTTTTCAAAGGTTTTCTTTATGATCATGGTGTTGAGAATAGAGAAGTTTATCCTAACCTTTCTGAGCTTCATTTAGGAGGAGGTGGTAATAATAATAATAATAATAATAATGGTGGTGCTAATAGAAATGGAGTTTCATCTTCTTCACCAATGTTAGATCCTTCTCATGATGTTTATGCAGCTGCTTCAAGTGGTGTTGGAGGATTACTAGGAGGTTCAGCTTATGGTAATCAAATAAATTGAATTTACTAGTTACTATTAATATTGAGAGAATGAGAAGGGAATTAAATTAAATTAATTTTCTTTTATATAGGCTATTTGTATCTTATTGCATATGTCACTATTTTTCTGAATTTTTCTACTTGGTTTTTTAGTTCTATTCTTTGTTCTCTCTCAAATTTGCCTTTGTCATTTCATGAGTTCAATAATCATTCAATGACAAAGGATAGTAATAGTATGATCATCATTTAACTGTTAGACATATAGTTTATGTACCAAATTAACTCAAAATGGAAAAGCAAAGGTCCATTATTTCACTGTTTTAAATTTTAATTTCCATTATTTATTGTAACACTGTTCACTTTCTTTTTCTTTGACAGCTAATGTTTTTGTTTATTTTCATTGTTTTATATATTAAATATTGTTTAAAGTTCAAATCTACAGTGTGATCACCTTGACAAAAATCTACAGTATAAAGTATTTGATAAATTTGATAATGATGATTTTTAAAATTTTTAAGTCTTAAAATATTTTATGATATTTTTACAGAGGCGTCTAATATAGACCTGATCCCAAAGGTTAACCTTACTATTTTCAGTAAATTTTAATAAAATATTATATCTCTTTTTTTACTAATAATAGTAAACATTCATCTTTGAACATTTTTGATAGGTTTATATTAGATGAACTTTGTTCATTCAATTCTTGTTTTGAATATTATAATTTTCAGCATGATATATTATACTTAGTATGTTGGTATGAATCTTTTTTTTCTGAATAGTGATACTACACCATTTTCATGTTTTATATTCTCACAATGTATATTTATATTGTTATATACTACCAATTGGATTCTATATATAGATTGCTTTGATATAAATATTGTAGGCTAAAAATAAATGTTGGTTTATACAAGTAGTTTCTACTTTAGACTTAAGCATGAGAAGTAGTTGTAATGTCACCATCATTTATATTTATATGTCTGTCCCTTTCATTCTTAGTTCATTGGTCTTCTCTATGCGTAAGCAGCCTGCAAAGTTTTTCTGCATTTCATCAAGACATGATGTACTCTTATTTCCAATTGTTCTTTCATTATAATTCAGACAATAACCATTACATATATCTTTTTATCTCATCATCTATCTTTTTTTAAAGCTTTGTTTTGCAATATCTTCTAGTCATATTCATGTCTGCATTTAACTCTTTTTGTTCTTCCATTTTAATGCTCCTATTCTGCTTTACAACATTAATTCTTTATGCCTTTTACACATTCTTTGTTGACAAAAAATATTTGATTTTTGTCTCTGCAAATGTCTTTTTTATTTTTAATCTTTGTAAAAAAATCTTTTGTTTTTATTCTTTTCAAATATTCAACTTTTTTTCCCTTGTGTTAACCCTTTCTCTGGGTCTTAGGAGATAAGACCTCTAGCAGTCTAGAGTTCAGCCAAAAGGTAAATAAAACATGATTAAGTTATTTTTTACCAGGAATCAAACTCAGATTCTTCCGAAATTTGTTTTTGTTTAAACTCATTAATCACTTGGGGTTTCAACATTTTGATTTTGAGATTCTTGTTATTTTGTTTTAGACCATCCAAAACTTATTTTTATTGGAATTGGTTCATTTATATATGTTAAATAGTTTTTTTTTTATAAGCATTTATGTTAAATAGTTGATTTTAGTCCTTCAAAATCACCACTAAAAGAATTTTATTATGAACAAATTTGTAGTGACTAAACCAAATATTTGTATATTTGTAAGGGCTAAAAACATATTTATATTTACATTTTATTTGTATGTTGATATCTTTGTTTGATATTGTGTGGTATGTCATTTCATCTTATCAGAATGAATGGTGTCTGTGTTTCTTTCTCAGCATTTAAGTTTATATATACTTTATTGTCTGGGAAGCTGCAGTTTTTTGTCACATGATGTTGGCTAATGGATAAAAAATAAATGATTGTCTCTATTCATTGTATATTTAGATTATCTTTTCTTCCACATGCTGCCCCCTTTTAATTGTCTCGACATATTTTATATATCATGTGGATTGCATTAATATTATTTTCTTATAAAAATGTAGTTCTTGTCTTTGCTTGCTATACAATTATATGATTATTGTTAACTATAGGATTTTGCTTGTGACATTATAGTATAAGTTAGTAATAGGAGTAAATAGTATTACTAGTAGTATATTTATATTGAGGTTTGTAATCACACAAGTTTTTGTCTCATAATGTTGAGCTAGCTGTCCAACACTTGCTATCTTGTCATTGGAAAAGTAATCATTGAGTTTACCTTTTCACATATGGGGGTACCAATTATTCTATGTCTCTAGTTACAAATTAACTAATGGTTGTATAGGAAAATTGAACAAGTTGTGTTTGTGCCCTAAATCATGTGTTTGTCATGTTCATTAAGGTGGGACATTTTGTTTTCCCTTTTGTGTTTGGTTTTTGTATTGCATTTCTTAAGTTGTTATTCTTTTAACACTTCATTTGTTTTCTTGTCTAATGTGAATGATTGGACAAATCTATCTTTGTATTCTTAGTGTGATCCTCTATATTTGGTGATTTTTTAGTTGTTGGTGTTTTTGTTAGAACTTATGATGCTATACAGCTTCACATGATTGGTGTAATGATGGTTGTACATATAGGTACATGTCTCCACTGGTGGGTACACTACCCTTGAATTGCTCAAGTTAAAGTCCACTCCGTGTTTTGTTAGTACATGCTTCATTTTTTTGTGCTTCTTTGTGTTATAAAAGAAATTGGCATAGGTTGCCTATTTTGAGATTCATTGCAATTAGGGAATCCATGTTGTCATAGTAAGTTTGGACTATCTGATCATATGATGACTCAATTAGGTCATTTAGGATTCGACAGTCCGAACTTACTGACAGTCGCATGGATTAATGATCTGAATATTAGTTAGATCTATGGTATGTGTCATTAGTTGAAATTGTTCTTGTACATGTATACATGTTGCACAATTGAATCTCTTGTTGAGATGTGTGGTTTATCTAGGACCTAAGGGAGTATATATGATTTACTTCCCCACATACTCCATTGTCAGTGCAGTGCTCCATTTGGTTCAGTCAATTTTATTACCATCTCTTTTTTAAGCTTTAGTATTTAATTTTGCACTCTAAATACATGTGCTTCCAATTAGTTTCTTCCTATCTTCTATTCAAATTCAATGGGATTGTGCATATCATTTTGAATTGACCTTCAATATTTGCCTTAGGTAATGTTGGTGGAAATTTATGTTATTTACTTTGGAATTGATTGGGATGGTGATGTTTTTTGGGGTTGCCACTTGCTAATGCTTTTTTTGCAAGGAAGGATTATATATACTTCCTTTGGTTCTAAATTATAAACAAAATTGAATCAGAAATATCAATTTTTCTGAACTATTTTTGCCCATAAATAATTTGAAGCTCTGTCAAATATTTTTAGAAGTTTGAATGAGTAGTTTTTGTTTTATTGTGATTTTACTTTTAAATTCTAAAATTATTTTTTTATTGTTGGAATTATTATCAATTTGTTTTAATGGTAAATTTATGTTTTCAATGTTTGTAGTGTGTATCATCTTTTTGGTGTAGTAGTAGTAGTTTACAGCCTAGCTTGTAAGTGTGCGCCGAAACTAGTTCTTTATGCTAGTTACCAAAAATTAAATACAAGCTATCTAGCCGTTGATTTTGTGTACCTTATAATACTACATGAAAATGTAGGTCCTATTTATTCATGCACCTAATTTTAGGTATAAAAGCATTTAGGGTCCAAACGAATTTGACTTTTGCATGTGATTAACGTCTAAAAGTACTAATAATATCCTTATAATAAAACTTCACTAATAATCATTCACTTATTATAAAATGTTGACAAAGTGTTGGTAGAAAAACTTGCTTGGACTATTTTATTTGTTATACTTCACTTTTCATGAGATATTTTTATATAGTAAATTCCGATTAGTAATTTTTTCTGAATTCAGCCGAAAGTGTAATGTTATATGCTGATTCTATCCTTTCCCACTAGTTTCACTAGTGCACTTTATGATGCATAATGCATTGTATCAACACTTATTTATTTTAGTGTATTAATTAGTACATAATAATGATAAAATTGTAATATTTGTTTCATTTTTGTTTATAGATGAATTAATAAATATCAATTTATAAATTTATAAACGAGAGATTTTGAGTTTTGAAGTTAGGACACCACCCATATTCAACCTAACAATTTGTATATTTTTATAAATTATTTGTAATTATTTAGTGTAAAGATGTATTGAAAAAGAATTTAAAATACAGGAGAATTTTGAATTGACAATCATGTTAGTGAAGTCATGGCATTTCCATTCTAACACTAAGGCTGCAAATGGTTCTGAATTTCTGATAAATTTCCTTGATATTTTGTATCATAAACAAAATTTCTTGCATTTCCTAAGCAAAAGTTTCCATTGTATTCTCATGATCATAAGTGTTTGGTCCATTATTTCACAAAATACTTTGCACAACAAAATGAAAAAGAAGTAGATCATTTCCAATGCAAATTGTTTCTTCAAATAGGTAAGTTCTATCAAATTTGGGTATATGAGCACAGCCTCTATATAAGGTAGACAAAGACAATAGAAGCTAGCTACACAAATTATAATTCACACCTAAATACTAGGTTGTCCTATCCACTAGTAAGTAGTAAATGACATTACATACATTACATGCCAACTTCGTACGAAAAGTAAATAAGTGAGGTGCAATTATATTTTGGCAATATTGTTAAGGGTAGACAGACTAACTTTCACGTGATATTTATGTATGTAAACATGGCTTATTATGATTTTTTTTGTGTACATATTTTTTGAATAAAATACTACTATGGAATTAAAGAAGAAACAAAAAATCAAAAAGAAGTTTAGATGCTTCTTTATCTTGCTTTCTAGGTTGGGCTTTGTCATGTCAAAATTAACCAATAATTAGTTGTTAATTATGAAAGTGGTGGGGTAGTATATAAGAATGCTAACCTTAATTTTTCTTAGGGGAATTTAGAGTGAATGAAGTCCTTATATTAACAAACTATATATGTTTGTTGAATATCTGTGATTATTTTATCATATAGTGTATTATATATTTAAAAGTAAATTAAAAAAAAATTAAGCTCAAAATTTTGAGATTAGTCTTATTATAGCTGGTTCAAAGAAAGCTCATGTGAGAATCTATGTGGAGCCACTTGTTACCAAACTAATTGGGTGGTGTGGTGTCCTACCAAATAATCATCGTTGTTGGTTTCACAAAGCTTTTGTGGAATACTAAAATATAAGAGTAGTAAGTAACACTAGTATAGGATATAGAAACTTTTGATGGAGGGTCCTTTGAGCATCTTACGTAATTTGTTTTATAATTGCTTAAGTGTCTTAATTAGTTGAGAATCAAAAATAACTTTTGGCGGACATGTGCACCAATTAATACTCAAGTATGCCATTCAAACTTTTATATCAAATTCCATGCTTAATTTTTTTAGAATCATTCTAAAAGTTTCTTTTGTGAGTTTAGTTTATTCATCATCTTTCTAGTAGTATATTGCACTCGATCATATGCTTCATGATATTATAGTGATGTAGTACAAAATTCCAAATTCCTTGCTAGTAGACCTAACCATGCTATAGTTAACCTACCTCTCTATTTAATATTTAGATTTAAATTTGTGATTAATGTATACAAACATTAAATCATATTTCACGAAATCACATGATTATGATATTAATCGAGTGTAATTTATTCAACAACTAATAAAAATTAGACACAAAAAATTTAGGCTTAAACGTCATTTTAGTCTTTGTATGTACGCCAAATTTTGGTTTTAGTCGATTTTATTCCAAAATAGTCCCTGTATCGACCAAAATTTTTGCTTCTGGTCCCTAAAGCAAAAATTTGCAGGAAAATTCGTAGGAAAATCAGCAGGAAACTTGAGAATTTTCCTGCAGATTTTTGCTTTAGGGACCAGAAGCAAAAAGTTTGGTCGATATGGGGACTATTTTGGAATAAAATCACATATAAGGACTAAAAACAAAATTTGGTTTACATACAAGGACCAAATTGATGTTTAAACCAAAAATTTATAAGTGGATTACAAATTTGTTTATGGGTACTGGAAAATGTACTCGTGTAGCAAAACTTCATTTACTATAGTCCAATTGTTGATATTGTGGTGATTATAACTTGGTCCCTGGATAACTATGTCTATGTATAAGTATATATTGATTTTAATCGTAGCACCAAAAAAACAAAATATGATAGCACCAAAAAAAAAATATTGATTTTAATCGGAAGACTTTGTATGTTGTTAATTTAACTCAGTTAGTAGATACATTGCACGTAATATACAAGGATGAAAGTTTGAATTAAAATATGTTTACTACATTTTTAATGAGTGAAATTCTATCCACAAGATTACCTGACTAAACAAAAAAAAATGTTGCCGGCCAATGAAAAATAGTTTGTGGATATTGTTGTAATTTAATTATAACTATTTTTTGACTAAAAAAAGAAGACAGCTGGGGGGTGTTCGTAGTGAACTGTGGAGGTGCGTGTAGCATCTTCCTTGTTTGATGTACACAAAAATAATTCCAATGGCATGGGTCATAAATGAGCCAGCCAATTTTTTGAATTGGGCTGAAAAATCCAAAGGTTTTTTGTTTTTTCTTATGATTATTGTTTTAGGGCTTTGTTTCAGCTCCATATTTCTAAGAAAACCCCCACATATTTTTTGAACTATACTTTGAAATGGTGTATTTTATTTGATAGAAAATGTTAGTAGCTCAAAACATTCTTTCGTTTTTTTTCTTCAAATTTTTTATCTTTTAAAAATCTAAGACCCATTTAATATTTTTCTTCTAAATATATAGACCATTTTTTTCGAGATAGTTATATTTTGAAACACATTTAGATTTTAGACAGTATTTGAATAGAATGTATTTGTATGTGCGGGCGCGTCTAAAGAAGGTGCGAAAAACTTGTGACCACGAAAGACTTTCTCATAAAATCTAAATACAAATATCTTAAAAATGAAGTTTTGAAACAGAGGAAGTAAGGTGTTGGTAGGTAAGCTGTGACTTTAATAACTCACAAGTCATTATGTAATAAGGAAGGAACAAAATGATAATAATATATAGTTGTTCTCCACTCCACTATGAAGTGGAAGAAAAATCACACATCTTGCTAATGCTAATTGCTATTCATAATTAATGCATGCATGAAAAAATTTGAAAGTGATGTGAAATTGGTTGGTTTTTTCTTTTCTAGCTATATCCCTTTTCCCTATTTGTTAGTATTGTTTTTCTCTCTTGTTGAAATTGTTTTATGGATGTAGTGATGGTCTATTTTAAAGGGTTTGGAAAGAAACAAGCAGATTATGAGTCAAAGGTTATGATTTATGATGTTACACCCAACATTTACGTAGAAACTTTTCACATAATTATCATTCAAATTAATTGTGGTGGATGAATTGCCAACAAGTAGTTTCTTTCTTTCTTTTCTTACATAAGTGTATGGTTGAGAAAGCTTTTCCTAATTAGAGATAGATAGAATATTTAGGTGAGTGCCATAGAGTGGTCCAAGAGATTAAAATTCTTAGATTCTAATGACGGACGATAATACTTTTTAGAAGTAAAAATTTATAAGTCGTCTCATTTTTACGGTTAAAAGAGTGACATGATTGACGTCAATTCAATACAAATTACATATTTATATGATTTCCATTATTTGTATCGAATTAGTATTGATTAAGTTATTATCTTAATCATAAAAATGAATAAGATTATTAATTTATA
This sequence comes from Trifolium dubium, assembly GCA_951804385.1. Taxonomy (NCBI): domain Eukaryota; kingdom Viridiplantae; phylum Streptophyta; class Magnoliopsida; order Fabales; family Fabaceae; genus Trifolium; species Trifolium dubium. Next base: position 2,587,252 of record OX638067.1, read on the forward strand.
CTTCCGAACAAAATGAACCACAATAGTTTAATAGTTTTAAACATTTAAAATTCCCTAAAAATCAAATGCAAAAAGAACTTTAGAGAAATAACTAGCTTTTATTTTATAGTGGTGTTATATGATGATGTTTGGTCGATTAATATACACATCTTAAACAATTTTCACAAAAAATGCAAGAGCAATTATTTACTTTATTATCTTGGTAATGCAATATTTCCATACTTGACATAAACAAAAACACATGGGAGAGATCAAATTATTGGTAAACAAAATGAAATATAGAAAGAGATGATTATCCACTTCTCCTAACAAACTTATTACATTACCACTATACTATAGGACAATTTGGCTTTAAGCCTAAAGTCCCTAAGAAAGAAAGCCATTATATATTGTCTTAAAGCATAGGGATGGTATCTATTGAAAGATTGTGTGGTATGAGTGATTATGAAGATAGTGGCAAGTGGGTCCTCCAATACCAATATTATGAGTGGAGCAAATTATGCACTAAAAATACGGAAGCTGCATTGTAAGCAAAGCAAACCAAAACACCAAAAGAAAGAGGTTTAAATAGTAATTTTAATTCTTAGTTGCTGCCACGGTTGGGTCGGACGTTTATACTAGTAAAAAAAGTTAAAATTATTAGATCAAACGTATATTTGGGTTCAAACTTCAGTCTCTTTATTTTGCATGTGTAAGTTTTTAAAGTATCGAAATTTTAATAATATATTTGAAAATATATTTTGTTAGGTAATTTGATCATCGTACCTTTTGTTTATTAATTTAGTTCTCAAAGTGTCTTATGTAAATCAGTTTAATCCATAATTATTTTTGGTATATAGACGAAATGACAACCATCATATACAAATACACACAAAGTGGAGTGATTAAGGTTTGAACTCCAATCATAGACATCCAACTTAATAATTTAGATATAATATTTTTTGCTAGTTGAACTAGAACTTCTGAACATTCCATAAACTATTAACATAAGACATATTTAGCAATATTTTTATAATTTTGATACAATTAGAGAAAGTGGCATCCAAACAAACATGTAAATCATCATGCTGTTTCTCTATTCATTTTCATGCTCCACACTTCAATTTTCACCTACTACCACAAGCTACTTTGTTCTCCATTTCCATAAAGCAAGCCACTTCTTTGAACTTCAAGTTTCTCCTTATACCTCCTTTCTCTCTTTGCTTGTTCCTCAATTCATGGATTTTTCTGACAAATATCATCAACCTACAAGTTAATCTAGTAGTATACATAATGAATCATGTGATCCAACACCATGTTACCATTCATTCTATTAGGTGAGAAAATTATTTTCATGCTCTTGTTAATCCTTTAGATACTTTTCTCTCTTTCCAATTTTCCATTAATTTGTAGCTTATCTATGATTGAACCATCATTTTAGTCCTTGAAATTTTAAGATCAAATTAGTCCTTCAAATTACTAAAGTAGTAATTTAGTTCTTTAAACCTAAAAACATCATTCAATGTAATTTTTCAAAATTTAGCAACATATTTTAAATGTTTGTCTTGATATAACGAGAGCCAGTTCAAGTCAATATATAAATCTTTCATTGATTTTAATAGACATTTACTAGAGAAATGTTTAGATGTAGGGACTAAATTGATTGATGTTATTTAGTTTAAGAGATTAATTTTCCATTTAGTAAATTTGCAGGACTAATTTGTTCGACCCTTATAATTTTAAGGATCGAAATGTTGATTTGCTCGTTTTTCTTCGATAATTTTTTTAATTTATGTATCCCAAAAGGTGCAGGAATTGGATAAATTAATGTGTAAACAACTTGGTTAGAATGGATTCATTCAATCAAAGCCATCAAAATAACAACTTTAGGTACAATCCAAATTTGAACAGAACAACTCAATTAGATGATGATGATGAAGATGGAGAGTTCACAGGGCTTCTTGACATATTTGTTCATCATGCTAGAAACATTCATAACATATGCATCTATGATAATCAAGATGTATATGCAAAATTCTCCCTTACATACAATCCAGATGAAACTTTTTCAACAAGAATCATCAATGGAGGTGGTAAAAATCCAACATTCAATGAAAACTTGAGAATCAAGATAACTCAAATAGACGCCGTTATGAAATGTGAAATTTGGATGTTTAGTAGATCAAGAATTCACATGGAGGACCAACTTTTAGGGTTTGCTTTGGTACCAATTTCACAAATTATTGGAAAAGGAAAAGTCACTCAAGATTATAGTCTTTCTTCAACTGATCTTTTTCATTCTCCAGCTGGAATTGTCCAATTAACACTTTCTTTAGACACGTCTTTAGTATCAGAATCGTTAAATAGTTCATCGATATCATCAGAAGTTATTTTGCTTGATAGGAAAATTTCTGAAGTTATGTTGGATCCAATTGAGTATTCAAGAATCGAATTTCCCAATATAAGTATTGTTAAGGAGAATCAACAAATGGTTTCTGAGTATTTCAATCTTGCTTGTGCCTCAAGTAACAACAAATATCCAAGAAAGTTTTTACCTTTTCTTCATCTTGGTGCATCTCCTCAACTTGATGATTGTGAAATGATGAATTTGAGTTCACCGGATGAGACTAATCAAGTTGATTCCATCTCTCCGAATGAAAGCATTCAAAACTCCGGTTTCGTAAGCTCTACTATCACAAGCTTAAGTGATGATCGAAACTCGGCAGATTCAATAGAAAAAAAGAATCATTTAGGGGGTGAATTAGCAAATTCTGTTACTCTTTGTCCTGATACACCAACTTCAAAGAAAGAAGTTGAATCAAGAAATGAAGAAAAAGAAGAAAAATTCTCAAACAAGGAAAAAGAATGCAAGAAGGATATGAACATAGAAGCTACTAAGTTTGGACAAGTTTTTAATTCTCCAATAGGGAATATTAATCTTGAAGCTGAGGAATGTGCTATGCAGAAGCAAATAGTGGACATGTATATGAGGAGCATGCAACAGTTTACCGAGTCATTGGCAAAAATGAAGCTTCCGATGGACCTTGACAAACCGGAAAGAGAAGATCAAAGTGGTGAAATGATTCAAAATCATGAAAACAAGAAGTTGGAAATTGATAATAAGAAGAAAAAGGACGGATCGCGTGTGTTTTATGGTAGTCGGGCGTTTTTCTAATTGTAATTATTTCAATTGTGGTATGCAATTATAGTCGCGGATGCAACGTAAAGTATTTAGAAGGTTCTGCAACCACTAATTGGCTGCAATTGTGGTCGCATCAGCCACATTTTCTTACAATGTAGCCGCAATCACAATTTAAAACAATGTTTCTAATCTCTTATCACCTTTGGTTGGTGAAACTTAGCTAGAGATGAGATTGAGAGTTTAATTAGTGATAACATCAAGTACTTTTGTTTCTTTAAAAATATTTATTGCAGATTTTATTTGGTTTGTGACTATGTGTGACAAAAAAAAAGGATTCATGAGTATGTGCAATTTTTCTGTAATGTAATTGTGGCAAAGTTTTAATTAATATACTATGCCATTGAAATCAATGTCATTTTGGGCATGTGTCGTTTATATACTTGTACTAAATAATTGTTAGCTCTTACTACCTATAATCTTATTTATAAGCAAACTTCACTTTTTAAATATATTGAATAACTAATTATCTATAAAGTGAAGTTTGTTTATAAATCATATCAGAACGAGTATTATTCTAAAATTAGTATTAGATAATTACTTATATTTTCAAAAGAAATCATATTATACATTGTTCAAAAATTTATTTGATAAATTATCAAATCATTTTTAAATTTTATGGAATTAATCTATTGTACTCAATACTGATACGCGTCAAATACTTTACGATACATATAAGGAATTATCCAATGATTGAATCTTATTTTTTAAATAAAAAAATGTTGACACTTTTGTGATACTTCTCAATACGTATCAGAGAAATATCTAGCGTTTATATTTTATCCATTCTTTGAAAATAAATAAAATGTATCAAAAAATGATTAAAAATTTGGTTTATGTGCATACAAATTTTCAACTATTAATGAAGAATATAGAAAATGAGCAATAAAATTACAAGACATGTAGTTCATATGTTTTAATAATTTTGATGTAAACGTTTCTTCATTATCAATTTTAGTTATATTCTTATATTAATTTTTTATTAAAATATTCTAACCATATCATATCTTAAATTTTAAATTTTTTTCATACCACCGTATCATATCGTATCTGTGTCGTATCAAATATTCGAGTTTCATAGGTTGTAACGGATCTTAGATAAAATTTAATTAACACTATCGTTAAAATTTAATTTAACCTGATCGGTATGGTGATAAAACTATCATTCACTTATAAATGTTAGAATTTTAATTGAGTTAGATTAACCCCTACAAAATCGATTGGTATAGTGATAACTATCATTCACTTATAAGTTTACTTTTAGACTTGATCTCATTACAATGACACTCTTTACATATATTTATATTTTTATTATATGGATAAAACTAGTTAAAAATCTCATGAGCTTAATTCAGTTGGTTTGACATATTGCATGGGAGTACAAGAACTGAGGTTCGGACTTAGTATGTCTACTTATTCATTTTTATGAGGTAAATTTTTAGCCACTAGACTGCTACCTGACAAAAAAAAACTACATTAAAGATTCACCATCTTTATGTTATGAGTCTCACATTAAATATATCAAAGTGTTCAATATTGTATTTTAAGCCATGAGGCTCTTCTACTTATTGGGCTAATCTTTTGAGTTGAATTCTCCTCATGTGCTTAAATCATAACAATTAGTGTTTTCATTGAGAGTTGTGCCATGGAAAGGGCTACTTTTTTTTTAATAAGCTAAATTAACCCACTTTAATTGGTACTGGAGAGAATAAAGGGCTACCTATACACTGGATTAATGTGTTTCACCGAATACTGATAGGTGAGTGAATCCTCTGAAAAGAAAAGACTATCATTGAGTTAGTGCCGATAGAGTGAAAGCCTTCGTGGACGTCGACTCTTAAAAGGCGCGACAATATTATGCCGATATTTGAGTCATGAGATTCTCTCACTTATTGGGCTAGTCTTTTGAATTGAGATTTCTTAAATCATATCACTTTATTAAACTTTTAAGGATGATTATCTCTCTTAAAGCCTGTTTTGGCGGGCTTATACTAAACGGACCAAAACAGAACGGACATACCCGCTTTGCTATCCCTAACAAGAAGAGAACTATATTAATCAGTAAAATAAAATATGGATATATTCTTCATATAAAAATATATCTAAAAAAAATAGTCTTTAAATAAAATATATCTCATATAATTTATGCTATTCAAACACGAAAAACCCAGATCAAATATTAATTGTAAAATATACAATGTTTCTTACATAAATCAATAATGTATTTGTTTGACCAATGAATGACTGACGTTACGAAACACTCCCTCCAGTTAGTTTTTTTTTTTTGTTACAAAGCTAAGAAAAAAAGAAGAAGAAAAAGACTAAGCTCTCAGGAAGAAGACGCCTGAAGTGTCGCTCTGAAGAAGAGGACTGATACCAGCCGGTGGATCCAAGTGTGTGGCAAGGTTATGATCAGCTTGTGAACCAAGCTTGGCCATGAAATCTGCAGCCTGGTTGCCCTCTCGCAAGGTGTGGTACGGCGAGAAATTCGTTGCTAACAAAATATCCTTGATGTTTTGGATGAGAACAGAATACACATGGAGAGGTGGAGTGTTCCCTTGAACAAGATTAATGGCAATGAGTGAATCCGAGTAACAAGCCACGTCCTGGAGTTCCATCTCAACAGCCATGCGCAAACCATGGTGGATAGCTTCTAACTCAGCAAGGACAATGTCATCAGTGTGGTAAAGGCGACCAGAGTAGGCGGAGAGGAAAAGACCACCATCATTGCGGAATGAAATTGATGTATTTTGTCTATACTCTTTCTGTTTTAAAACTTTGATCTTTTTAGAATTTACATGTAGATAGTGTTATGTGGCACAAGTGTATCATATTCTGCACCATGTACAAATAGTTCATTTCACTCTAATGAATACAAATTTTATAAAATCGACCGTTGAATTAAAAGTTTATATCATATAGATCATTCATACAAAATTTAAAAAAAAATGAAAATTATTTAATATGTTATTGAGAGACGTCAAAATTAACGGTTGACTAATTTTTATTGAATACTGTTAACTTTTATGAGTCTCAATAATATATCAAATTATTTTCATTTTTTTTAAATTTTACATAGATAATCTATATAATATAAACTTTCAATCCAACAGTCGATTTTGTAAAATTCGTATTCATTAAAATGAAATGAAGTACTTGTGCATGGTGCACAATATGATGCACTTGTGCACCATAGCATTTGTCAGAATAAGAAATAATAAAGATTGATAATAATTTTTTTATCCTTACTTAATTAAGAAATATAAGATTCATTTAATAAGTGCTTTAGTTTTGTAAGTGTTATGAACCGGACTTAAAGCTCAATCCAACTAGCAAAGACTCAATTCATCTTAAAGATACAAATTGACATGATAATATTGTTCTTGTATCCATCGATGCTTATGGCACACTAGTCCGGAGCAAGATAGTGCCTCCATTGTACTATTTGGCAATGTGACATGGTAGTGGAAATGTGGAATCATCACTCTCATGTAAGTGATATATATATATATATATATATATATATATATATATATATATATATATATATATATCCTCGAACCACAACTCTCAATTTACACAACATTTATCCCATTTCGTACACTCTTTTTCTCAAGCAAATATTAACTTGATCGTCAGAGTGCTAACTCTTTTTGCGTGTACCCCACTTTGAGATCAATAACGGAGCTTATCACCACCCACAAATACCAACATTTCCTACTAGGACTGCCCAGTTCTGTCCATTTAGAGTAATTAGGGTATAAATGACAAAACATATGGTACCTTGGTTTCTTAAAAGAACCAAAAATTTGGGACAAAGGGAGAAATATAAACTAAATATATCAATTATTTAATGAATTTAAAAAATAAAACTCCACTAATATGTATTTTTGGGTACATAGATAATACGGTTAAGCCATAATAAACTCACACACATAATAGAGAGGCCATGATCGAATCCTGGTCATGAACGTCCGATCTAGTAATTTCAACATTTTCTGCCGATTGAACTAGGACTTTTAGACAAATATTATGTTAGACAACATTCTTAAAAAAAAAAACATATTACAATTTTTTTTATAGACATAGTTGTGAGATTGATCCTCAAATCAAGAATCTAAAATAAATTTGTAATTGTTGTAAGGGTTCGAGTACCCCTTGTTTAAGTTTTTTCCTAAACTCTCCTTTGATTTTGTAAGGGTTCAAGTTCCCTTGTACTCCCTTAAAAATAATTGCTTATAAAAATAAATTGTAATTGTTGACCGTGAAAATTTCACAGACAAAAATTTAATTAAAACCTAAATTAAATTTGTAATTGTTGAATGTGAAATAAATTTATAATTGTTCATTCTTAATTATTTGTTTTAGGGTTTAATGGCGCATATGAAAAAAAAATATTCACAGCCAACCATTTAAAATGCAGTAATCGGAAAAAACTATTATAAATACTACCATATTATTAGCCTCTTCCTCATAACAAAAAATGGTGAAAGACAACATAGGGTATACAGCCTCTCACACCACCACCACCACCAACAACAACAACAGTAATTAGATGACGCCACCACTCTCTCAAAGGCCTAGCAGTAAACCCTTGGAATCTCATAACCACCTCCACCCATGTGTCATAATCAACAAAAACATGGATGGTCCAGTCGAAAAAATTCTCATTGAGATCCCTGTGGGAAAAGACATTGTGGAGGCATTAATCAACTTGGCTCAGCATCATCAATCTAGCATAACTGTTTTGAAGGGTTCTGGTTTTGTCAGTGACATTACACTTATCAACCCGGTGTCTCACACCCCTACTCTTTTCATTGAAGGACCGATCCATATGTTATCTTTATCTGGAACATACATTAACACCAAGTGTGGTATAATTCCACCACGATTCATCACTAATCCTATATATTCCTCTTTTTCCATATGCCTTTCTGAAGGTACCGGACATATGTTTGGTGGAATTGTTGGAAGGACAATTAAGGCTGCTGGTGTTGTTTTGATTACCGCCACTCTTTTGAAGGAACCCCGATTTTCCAGAATGGTCAACTTAAATGGAAGAGTTATTGAAATTGAAGAGTGTGTTAAACCTGAATCCAACAACAATGTCATTAATGTGTCAAACGTTGGAGCAGTGAGCTCTCGTTCAACTCAGTTGATTTGAATGTCATGTGGCGGAACCACCACTCCATTCGCACTAATAATTTTTAGTTAGCAAAACACTCTAAAGTGTTTTCAGTTTGTTGGTTTCTAAGTATTTTCAATGTTTGAATAAATTGAACTTAATTTCTTGTTGTTATGTCTTATTTAAAGCGAGATTAATAAATAATAAAACTTGTCTTTTAGCTTAATATGTCTTCGTCATGCTATTCAACTTCCTTCGTTGTATGATTTGTTTTTTTATTTGGTATGCCGGCTTTCGTACGAAAATATTTTAAACTTTCTTTCGTAGTGTTAAATTATTTATACATCATTTGATTGAGTTCTTAAATTTATAAACTCATAGACTAGAATGGTGGCAAAATATCTATTTTTAATAATTATTTTTCGACAGTGTTGGTGTTCGAGATGTTGTTTCTGTTTGGTTCAATCGAGGGGGAGAGGAGGGATTTTTAAGGAGGTGAAGTGAGAGAAAATATAATTTATTATGCTGACTAAATTACCCATACTTTTTAATTAAAATCCTAAATTATCCTCGTTGAAATTTTAAAAATTTAGGTTTTACTTTTTTCACAGCAAAAAAATTTAGGTTTTCTACTCATTAGATTTTTTTTGGGTTATATATATCCATTATAATTTAATCCTTATTTTTTTTTTGTTAAGGATAAAAAAGTAAATTAATCATTCTCTCCTTTCCCCTCATTAAAAATTTGAACCAAACATACAAATTTAAAATATTTTTTCCCCTCCCCTCTAAAAACTCGGAACCAAACATGGCCTAAATTAATTTTGAGACTTATAGACTAGAGTGATGGCAAAAATAATAGCGTCAGATGAGGTGACACAAAGTTTTCCCCAAAACAGAACGATTATGACCTAGTTGGCATTTAAGCAACTAGTAGCACCTGTGGTTAGGGCTAAAATTCGAAGCTAAATAAAGGGGTTTTTAGTAGTGATTGTGATATACAAAAAGAAATGTAAAATTATTTCTATCAAGCAAGATAACTTCTAATGATATCAATAAACTTTTGATGAATTCTATGCAACAATAACGCAAAAGAGTTTTATAGATGAATTCAATAAAATCATATTTTTATATGTCATAATTTAATTGCACACATATATAAGTATGAAGTTTTACATTGTTTTGTTTGTGTATCTAAGTTAAAGGGTTAAATAAGTTTTTAATCCTTATAAATATTTTCAATTTTATTTTCAGTCTCTATAAAAATTTTCATCAACTTTTAGTTCCTCAAATATTATCAGTAATATTTTTGGTCTCTACTTTTAAATCAACTCATGTATAATTTCACATTTTTGAATTATATTTTTAATCCATTTTTACAATATTATAAGAACTTCTCCTACAAAAATATAGAATTTTTTAACATATGATAAAAAAATTTATAAATTTTTAAGCGCAAAAAACTAAAAAAATAATATTTGATTATTCTATTTGTAAAAAAATTTCAACTTTTGTAATAGAGATCCCTATAATGTACTAATCACTGAAATTTTTTAAAATTTAGACTGAGATACTCGAATTGAATGAAAAAGAGGGACTAAAAATTATGATAAAAAATATTTGAAAGACCAAAACCTACTAATTTTTTTTTATGGACTAAATATGAAATTTGACATATTTATTGAGACTAAAAATATATTTAACCCATTTGTAGAAAAAAATAAATATATTTAACTCTAAGTTAAAGGCACAAGTTATGGGGAGTGGTTATAGTGCATAATCTTTTTTCTTATGCACCGTGCATAAGTAATGAAAATTGCTTAATGTATTTCTAGATTGCTTAGTATACCTCTAAGATTATTTAATGCACCTCTCAAATTTCTAGCGCATCCCTTGAAAATTGTGAGGCGCACTAAACAATTTGAGAGGTGCACTAGAAATTTGAGGGGTGCGCTAAGCAATTTAGAGTATTTATGCACGGTGCATAAGCCATATGTTTATGCACCGTGCATAGGCCATTTTAGTTTCTATAAAATGGTAACCTTCGAAGTTTAGTCTTTAATTTTTTTTAAATTTTTTAGTCCCTGAAAAATTATCCTATGCTCAGTTTTGGTCCTTGCTGTTAAATCATGTATTTTTGAATAATTTTTTTGAAGGTATATTTAGATTATCGTAAAAAGTTCTTTAAAAAAAAGCAGCTTAAAAATTGATTTGTAGGTTATGATTTTTGTTACTTTTATCTTGAACTTTTGTGATTTAAAAAATTCATATTTAATTCTTATTATGTTAAAAAAGTTTAAATTTAAATTAATAAAATTTATATAATATTTTAAAGGGTAAATATCTGCAAAGTTGGCAAGTTTTTAATTTACCCCTTGTAATAACTTTTTTAGAATTTACCCTTAAATAAAATATCAAGAATCCCTCATTTACGATTTACCCCTGGTTTGATGATGTGGCATGTCAAGTAGAATTAGTTTAGTTTATAATTATTTTTACTATTTCCAAATCATTTAAAAATTATTTTTTATTAAAAAATAATACATAATTTGATTAAATTTATTTTTTGTTTTGTTACTCCCTCCGTTCGAATCGTCCTCAAGCTTAGTGTTGGAAAACAATTATTTGCAAAACTAAAGTATTTATAAAATCAGTTTAGAAAATAGCCAACCGAAACTTCGTAGCTGAGTCGCAGACTAAGTCGCTTTCTTTAAAACGTTTCGTGGTACTGCCAATTGTGCAAGCAGTTCTAAAATATTACGACGCCTCTAGGATAAAACAGCTTCGATCAGAAAAATATCGAAGTTCTACTGCACTTGTAGAATTCGGGCAAAATTACACGCTTTATGATTAGAATAACTAATCACTTGAAATATTGGTATCGAAGTACCAACTCTGTAACAAGAACCAAAAAATTTCGATGAAGAAGAATATGTAAACTCTTATACTATAAGGGCACACCCTTGTAATGGGGTAGTAGAACATAAACACTATTAAAGTCTCAAGTCCCACCAATGTAGAACTCAACAACTTTTCAAAATTCACATCATTCACACATTAGTGTAATGCTCTTACTAAACCAAGTTCTTTTCTTCATCATTTCCATTCAATTTCTAACACTTAGATATGAAATTGAATACAATATATTTCATTTTTGTTATGGAAGACTAGAGGTATAATATTTTCATTTTTGTGTTTCTCTGAACACGGATGGAAGAAAAATCCATGAACAATTTCATGTTTAACTTTTTGGTCTATTTTGTGATGAATTTGATTTGATGGTGAAAATGATGATGAACAATGAAGAAAATTTGGGTTTAAGTTTGAAGATATGAAGATTTGTTTTTGTTTTTGTTGTTCTTAGTATTGTTATTGATGATGTTTTGTTGATGATGATGTTGTTGTTTTTGTTCTTGGTCTTATTCTTAATGATGGTGGTGCTATGGTGGTGATTGTAGTGATGCAGATGATGATATGGAGGTACGTAGAAGATGAATTTTAAGAAAATTTTGTATGATTTTTGTTTTTTTATTTTTAATTTAATAAATTTATAAGAAGAAAAAAAAAACAAGTTGGAATAAAAAATAACCAACACACACTCAGTATGCCACATCATCAAAAATAAAGATTCGATGTGCCAAGTTATCGTGCGAGGGGCTAAAATGAGAGATTCTTGACACTACAATGGTGGTTTGAAAAAGAAAAAATTGGCTAAATTAAAACTCGTTAACTTTATAAGGGGATAAAAAACTATTTACTCTCATGAAAAAGTCATTCAAAAAGTTAAGAATTTAATGATGATTAAATAATCTTTGAACCAATTGTTTCACTTTTTGAGGTGTTTTTAGTACAACGAGAAATAATTTAGTCTCGACAACAACAAAAATTAAATAAATGTAGTTTAAGTAGGGACTAAAAGTATAAAACTATGTGCAATTTTTTTTATAAGGGACTAAATATATAATAAAAATTATGTAAGGACTTAACTTAGAAAAACTCCATTTTTTCTTTGGTACAAAGAAAAGCTCCATTAGTCGTTTCAAAAAAAAACAAAGAAAAGCTCCATTTTATAGGGTTCGAAAAAATAAACCAAAAAAAAAAATTGTATAGTGTATCCTTAATTTAAAAAATAATTGTTTTCACACAATTTGTGACAAATCATCAATTGTTATTGGTATAATTACTGTAGTAATAAATAAATAAAAATCGTTTAAAATTTTATATTATTGTTTGCGGTTTTATATAGTATATTAAAAAGTAATAATTTTTTTAACAAGGAATGAATTAAATATGAATTTTAAAGTTGTTTGTGCTTTAAAATTTATATTTAATTTATTAAAAAAATACAATTTTTTGTGAAAGTGATTTTTATACTATTATAAACATGAGTACAAAACCTTATTAAAAAATATGAACAATACATAGAGTTAACTTAAAAATAAGGGCAAAAAATTATGATGGAAAATATTTAGACGCAAAAAGTGTCAAAAAAATTTGAAAGACTAAAACTCTATAATTTAAGTATTTTAACCCCTTGTAAAAAAAATATTTAACCCAAAATATTTGTAAGAATAAAAAACATATATATGTAAAAAAAATGTAAACTACATGCTATCTTTTTTGACTCAAAACTTATATTTTGCACATTATCAGGTTGAGTTAAAATTCCATTATTTGTTGTTTCATTTGATTTGATACTACTTTGCAATATCACAATGATTTTACTTTTTTTTCTTTCTTCACACACACACACACACACACACACATATATATATATATATGTATATTGGTATAGAAGCTAATAAAAAGAAAAAAAGAAAACTAAAAAGAAAAACTAAGTACGAGAGAAGAAAGATCTCATTGCGTCATTCCTCACGAATGCCTTCTGAAGGAGATGTATGACTCCCGAGGTCGGCATCTGATGATACTCCAAGTTTAGCGAAAAAATCTGCATATTAATTTTCTTCTCTTAATGTATGATGAAGATAAAATGAATATATATTATCATTTTGTTTCATCTATCATATTTTTATTTCATAAATTGAACGTAATGGAATGGACATAAATAAATAACTTGACTTCCAAATTCCACTATTTTTTGAGGCAGCCATTAATTTCCTTCTCTTTATGTATATTGGTATTATACTCCCTCAAAATACTATTTTCCCCCAAATTTTAAAGAAAAAAATATTTAAAAAATAATTTTATTATTCACATAAAATTAAATAAAAATTGCTTTTAATTCTCTCTCTCTCTCTCTCTCTCAATAAATAGTAACCAATAAAAATTATTTTTATATTTTGTCAAAAAAAAATTACTTATTTCAAATTTTTGATTTTCTTAATAAGTGTGATTTTTTTCTTTAGAATTTGCAACGGAGGGATTATTATATTTAGCTTTAGCTAATATATATTAGGGAGCCAAAATTTATTTATTTTATATTTGATGTTTTAATTATTTTATGCTTGTTGAGTTATTTCGATATATAATCATGTGAAAATAAAATACAATGACGGTACTATACTAACTAATGTTGGAATTTATTTAAAAAATTTAAAATGCAATCTTTTTTTGTTTTTTTTCCCCCAAAAATATCTTTAAAAAATATATTTCCCGAAATTTTTCGTCTTAGTTATTTGTAGCTCATATTTTTAACCTGCTAAAGTAGTTATTTTTGGACTTAGATGTGGGAGTTCACGTTATGATCGTCTACATTTCTCAAAAGAAATAACAAACACTATTTAATTATTTATAGAGAAATGGACATAAAAGAAATTTAAATTCTCTTACAAAATAATTAAGTATGGTGGAACGACCTATTTAGTGGTCGAACCTACTACAAATTTTTTGTGTCTATTACTCTCCAAATAATGTTTGCCATATTTTTTTTTAAAATGGAGACGCGAGCTCTCTGACAAAACTTTGTCCTAAAAATGTTTTTCTTTACTTACACTTCAAATTTGAAATTTGGGAAAAATTAAATTTTATATTGGGTCAAAAATACTAATTGGGACATAAACTGTAGCAATGTGTGAAATTCAAAGCCCAAAATTATAGATTTAAAATAGAGGAAATAAAGAAAAAATTAGATTAAATGACTTGACTAAAATGCATTTAATCTTTGATTTGACTATTAGATGAAATAAGTTGACTAAAATACATTTAATATATTTACTTTTTAAGTATATATGGTAATTCGAATCTTTGACCGCTAATATTTTTAGTTATTTATTATACAAAATAAACTAAATAAATTGTACAATTTTGATGGTTTATTTTACAAAAATTAATAAAAAGGTTTTTTTTTTCAACAATAAATTAATTCAAGTGCTAAAGGAATTGAGTCTCTTAAATAGATAGTTTGAAGTTCGATTATTTATAAAAAAATTCAATTAGGGGCAGAGAACACACTAAATATGCCCCACAGATTCATTGAAAAAGAGTAATCGAAACAATAATTTGAAACTTTATATATAAAATATGATTAAAAAAATAAAACCCCTATGACTAAGGTGCATGCACCCACAATTGGAAAAACTATTATAAATACTCTACCATATTGTCATTCTCTTCATCAGAAAGAAAATGGAGGAATACAATAGAGGGTACACTATCTCTCACTCCACCATCACCAACAACAATTTGATGATGCAAACCCCATCATCAACACAAATTTCCTTCAATAGGCATGTCAGCCTTCCTCGAGAGGCACCGGAGGAACTTACTCCACCCTCCTCCAAAAGGCCAAGGGGTAGACCCCTAGGCTCTAAGAACAAGATCAAAGCATCTGATGTAATCAATGAAAACACAGAGTCTAACATGAAAGTGCTCTTCGTTGAAGTCCCTGTGGGTAAAGATATTATCGAGGCTTTAATCAACTTTGCTCACCGCCATCAAGCTAGCTTAACAGTGTTGAGAGGTTCTGGTCTTATCACTGACATTACACTTCTTCAACCGGTGTATCGTGCACGTACTTTCTTCTTCAGAGGACCGTTTCATATGACATCTCTATCTGGAACATACATAAATACCAATTGCGGTGATCATGTTCCTCCCCGGTTTGTCACTAATCCTATATGTCATCCTTTTTCCATTAACATCTCTGGATCTGGTGGAAAAATACTAGCTGGAATTGTTGGAGGTACAATTATAGCTGCTGATGTTGTTTTGATTAAGGTTGCCATTTTGAACAAGCCCCAATTTCATAGGGTGGTCCAAATCGATGGAAATGTTTATGAAATTGAAGAGTCTGTTGAACCTAAATCCAACAACAATAATGTCATCAATGTGCCAAATCTTAGGGTATTGGGTGCTAGTTCAACTGATCAGCTGAATCATCAAATAGTCCCCCGTCCTCTTCCTACTTATGCGGATGTCATACAAAGGAACAACTCCACTCACAGTTATTAGCAAGCAAAACACTTTCAAGTGTTTCTCTTTAGTTATTTTATTAGTATTTTTGGCGTTTTGAATAAAATAAGCAATAATTTGTTTTTAGGTGGTTTTTTCGGGATGCCAATATCATTGGAATATCTTTGTTACCACCTTTGTACCGTAGTTCAAAATTTATATTTCATCTTGACATGTCTTTATGATAATGCTGATTAATTGCATTTTTTATTTTTCGTGTCTAGTTTATTTTCTTTTTAGTGTGGCGATTATCCTATATCAAATAATTTAAATTTTATTTTACCAATTTTTTTTAAAAATAATTCTTTCATATTTGTCAGTTATTTATACATACATATTGATTAAGTTCTTATAGCTATAAACCTAGAGGCTTGAATGGTTGGAAAAGCTTCTCACATTTGTTTGTTTTTGTGATGCGGTCAAAGACGGATCTAGACATTTAATAATGGTGTGTCAGAAAAAAAATATAAATTAATTTTTTTAAAGAAGTTAATTATATTGAAAATAATATTGTTTAATGCAATATATTTACAATGAAAGTTGTTTATCATCTATTTCTTGAAAAGAGCTAATACATATAACATCATTGTTAATTGTTCCTAGACTATTAACAATTTTTTTATTTACAAAGATAAATTCAATCTGAAAATTTATAGACTATTAACATTCAAATAATGTTGCATCGTTCTATAACATCTAAATTCATAGATAATCATGTAAAATTTTAAGAAAATCTAATACAGTTTCATTTGTCATTTTGAGCTCAATTAAGGTCAACAATATTAAACAAAAATATATAAATCTATAATTTTGATTGATCTCAATAATATATCAAATTATTTTCAATTTCTGAAAATCTCTATAATTTTAATTTATATATTTTTTATTCTGTAAAAAAATTGACCACTACTATTATTCTTGATTTATAATAATTATTTGTGGTGGCAATATAGCAATATTTTTTTAAAAAAATTCAATTAAAAGTAAACTTGTAGCATGCACCCATAACACTTCAATCACACAGGCACTCATACACGCCATATTACCACCAAAACACATGAAATATTTTTTTTCTTTAACCCACCTAAATTATTTTATGAGAAAATCAAATATGATACCTCGAGGAAGAGTAGACTTCTAAGTCGCAAGTCAATACCACTAAGCCAACTCAAGTGGGTTAAAACTCATGAAATATTATGATTAAAGTAGACAACGTGTGTGTGTGTACACACCTGCATTGCATATCTATTAAAAATAAAAATTTCATTGTGCTATCGGCCTATATATAAATCCGCCCCTAGATGCGGTTTGATTTGAATTAACTTTAAACCAAAACACTGTATAATTCAAAAATTAAAAGATACATGATTAATTCTTCAAGGTTATTTGTTTTTTCCTGTGACTTTTTTAATCGATTCTGGTTTTTGATATCGGGGTGACTTGAAATCTTAACAACTCTTAAAGGTTTTTTATTTGAGCATTTTCGTCAGTTTGAAGGTCTTGAGAGCTTCTCCAATAAGTCTCGATTGACTTTTAACATAATTTGGATTTCAACTCTTTTTACTATTTGGAAAGAGCGCAATTTGAGACATTTCCACATAAAATTGGACAAACTTCTCTCTTTATTAGAAAAGGTTAAACTTCAAGCTTTGTGATGGCTTAAATCTTTTTTATATTGACATGATTATCCTAGTAATGTAATTGTTGACATGATTATCGGTAATACTCGAGGCTGACAAGGGTGGAGAGTGAATGCCGGTGCACAAGGCATGACAATGTGCGGCTCCTAGCAGCTTCTAAGCAATAGCCCGAATTCACATCGGAATGAGAGGGATCCTGAGGCTGTGCAGGTATGAGACTGCATGGTTGAAGAATGGTTTATAAGGATTGATATGTACTACATATACCAACAAGGTGCATCTTCTTTTCGGGAGCCCAACAAATAAGAACTCCATAGTTAAACGTGCTTGACTTGGAGTAATGTTTGGTAGAGCCGTCAAAATGGGTCGGGCCGTATGGGCCGGGCCGTTAAACCCGAAAAAATATCGGGCTTGGGCTAGATAATTTATACTTAAATTATTATCTGGACTATTTAGCCTGGCCCGAATTTACCCGTTAAAAATACGGGCTTAACCGCATGGCTCATGGGCTGCCGTTAGCCCGCATATATGTATTTTTTTTTTGTTTTTTTAAGACACAACTCAAGTCCAAGTATTGCAAAATAGTCACAAAATTATAATTATGTTTGATTATGGTCATTTTAGTTTTTTTTTATGATATTTTGATTGTAAATTATAATTGTATTGTTTAATTATGCATGAACCTAGTTTTGTTTGAAAAATTATTTGAATTTATTTCATGTTATTTGGTTGATTGGTAACTTATTTTGAATAATGTAAACATATTTGTATTATATTTGAAATGTTTGATTTTTTTCTTCCATAAAATTGTTTTTTGACAGTGAAAAACAAGAAAAAAAAATAGTCAAATCCGGGCCGGGCTTACCCGAAAGCCCGTAAAGGGCCGGGCTCAGACACTAATTTTCCAACTTGTTTTTTATTATGGGCTTTTTAGTCCGGCCCAATAAAACCCGCCGCTAGTCCGAGCCGGACCGCCCGTTTTGACAGCTCTAGTGTTTGGATGGGTGATCTATCTGGGAAGTTTTCTAGAATGCATGTGAGTGAGGACAAAACATGCTGAAAAGACTCGTGTTGATTTGTGGGGCCAATCGGTCACCCGGAAAACAGTCTGGGATGTTACATTATCTATCACGTATAAATTAATACTCTGTAGACAAATTATGTAGTAATCATAATATGTTTGATTTAGTAAGAGGTAAAAGTACTACTACTCTGTTTTATAATATAAGAGAAAATTTGATAAATAAAATTAATGTAATTAGACTAAATTTTTAATCAAATAGATACATTAATTTTTGTTGATTAATTTAATTTTATATTTTTTAACAGATAAAGTACTACTCCCTTCGATTTTAAATATAAGAAACTTTTTACTTTTTAGGTTCATGGAATGATTGATGTATCTAGTCTATATTATGAACCAAATACATCAATCATTCCATGAACTTAAAAAGCGAAAATTCTCTTATATTTAAGATCAGAGGGAGTATTTAAGATAGTTTAGAGTGGAGCGAAGAAAATAATCCTCTATGCATGAGGCGCGTCATCAAAGTAAAGTTATGCACCATCATACGGTCCACGTTGCATCAAAATTCAACATTTTCAAGTTTAATTCTTTCAAATCTCATCAAGTTTTTGAGACTCTTAAAACTGAACCTATGAAGATTCAACTTTTTTTTTCTTTCTAAAATCCAATTGATCACTTGTTTATTCTTTACTTTATGAGTAATTTTTAAAACGAATTTTTTTGTTTGAAATAAAATACTGGTTTTGATTGAATTTTTTTTTAATTCTTTTACCAAAAGACATTTTTTTTTTCAAATTAATATATTTATTTTGGTTTTGGTTGCACCTAATAACATAATTTTAAATAAATTTTTCTTTTTTCAAACATGGATAAATATTTTCTCATTAAAATAAAATCACAATTATTAAAATAGGAGTGGTTGGTGGTGGCCGGTGACCGGAGCCCACCACCGACCATTGTACCTGCCATTAGGGAGCTAAATACGGTGTAGTTACGTCCTGCTGGCTGCTAGTAATGAGAGTCTGCAGTTGACCACCACGTTGACCTACGACAATCACCACTATAGTTAAATCCTTACTATAATTTTTAAAATATTTTAATGTTTTCAATAAATGGGAGGTGTAGAAACTAGAAGTGATGTTTTAGGCCAAAGTGAAAAATATGTTTGGGCTTAGTTAAAAAATAATTTTGGGATGATTATAAACCAACTCGGTCATTAAGTTAAAGAAAAATAAAAAATAAGTAATAATTTTGTTTTAACAAATTAATAAATAAGTTTAAAAACATAAAAATTGATATTTTTTTTTTGTTTAGACCGGGATATCCACCGCCGAACGCAGTGACTAATCCCTCGCTAGATTGGAGACACCTCGATGGGTGGGATAACTGACTACTTCATATCCAAGGTGATAATTGAACTCTCGACCATTGGTTAAAGAAGGATGAGCCTCAACTGCTCAATCACACCTCTTGGATTTGAGCCCTCTAGAATTTGTAAAAATGATACGTATTTTAATAGATGAATATCCATCAAATTTAAAAGAACTGGATGAATTATATATTTGATTAGATTATTATCAAAAACTTTGATGGATTGTAATGGAGTAATGGATTATTTTGATCCATCCATTATAATCTAAATTCAAATTCATCCATTTTGTCTCCCGTAATTATATTGTTAACTTAACTAAATTTTTTTTTTCACTGATATTAGAAATTTTTCATAATTTGTAATTATTAGAATTTAGGAGGTTTATAATTAGCCACAAAAGCTAATTTGCGAGTTGAGATTTGCACTACATTTATAAAGGTTATCTATATATGTTATATCTCTAGCCAATGTGGAACTTCTAACACGCTCTCTCACGTCCAGAACTGAACAAGCTGGAAGGTGGAATCAACAATAATGGGGGCCCGAAATATGGGAGGTGTCCACAACAAATAACAAATAAATCTAGGATATGCTCAGATACCATATTAGAATTTATGAGGTCTATACTCAACCACAAAAGCTAGCTTAGGAGTTGATGTTTGCACTATATTTATAAAGCTTATCTATGATATATCTCTAGCTAATGTGGTACTTCTAACAGTAATATAATGTATAATCCACGAAAATTGTAAAAAAATTATCGACATGAATAAATTGTTTTTGAATCCATTTAATGAATAAATTTCTAGATCAACACATATAATGTGTTTGTGAATCCTTTTTAGGTGAGGAATAAAACAAATCTATTTTTTTACCGAGAATAAAAAATCTCATAATTCGTAGTCTAAATTGATTTTAGAATTCATTTCTTAAAGATATTTTTATCCCAACACATAGTGTGTCTGTGGAACATTTTAAGTTAGAAATCAAACAAATTTAATTTTTTTATCGATATTGAAAAATTCTATATTTTATAGTGGGTGCAACCCAAATGGGCGGCACACTCTCACTAAAAATTTCAACACTATTGCATGTCTAAACTAAAATCAAACTTAAAATCTTAGTTAAGTTAGAATAGTGTCATATGATATAACTTTTATTTTTAAAATAATTAACCCAATTAAAAACAAAAATGTTTTTTTTGGTAAATCAAAAATATCTTCTGCACATAATTGTAGAAACTATCAATTCAAGATAACCATGAGATCCATTTAATAAGGGTCACACTAGCGTATTTAGTTACTACTGTACACTAGTAATATTTTTCTATACGTCCTTCTACAAATGAAAACTGATTCAATGTTGAAGTTAATATAATCTAGCCAATTTTGATATTTTGTTTTAATTCAAGGGGTTATAGATTTTGAGTCGCTTTTGGATAAATTATTAGCACATAAACTATATATCCTTAAAACTATATATCCTTATTAGATTTTCTAGTACAAAGGTGACAAACAAATTGTATACAACCTACTATCTATTATTATTAGTTCCTTGTTAGATTTTCTAGTATAATTAAACCGAGTGTGCTACTTTTATTAAAATCGATGTGTACTTGGGTGAAATTTTGTGCCAAAAAAATTAAGTCGTTTATATTTTTTATAAGCTAAGTCGTTTTTTAATATTTAGTGCTTGTGCATCCCTCGATCTAAAGCATATTTCTATCAATTTAATTTCATAACTATTTCCCTAATCTCACTATTTTATCTCATCTTCTTTGTCTTCTCACCCTTATTTTTTATCATGTGCAGCAGAAATCATATTCATTTGTGTTAGTAAACATACAAATCTTTTTCATCCAAATTTTCGTCAACTCTTCAACCAAATTTCAATATTTAGATTAATCTCATGGAAGAGATATAATAGTATTAGTACTCTTATCCATGAAACTAATCTAATAATTAATATTTGGTTGGAGAGGTGTAGAAAATAATGTTGGAACTAATTTAATAAAAATATACATATATATGTATAACAACAAAAGATTAATTCAACAATCATACTTTAGACGGAAACAAAAAGCATGTATATAAAATATGATCTACGACATATTTGATTTATCAAGAATAAATATCAATAATTAGGTATTAGGAATACCTGAATTAAGCTTTAATAGCGGCCTCTCAACAACACCAATCAACAGATGAGATGATCTGAAACAAACGTCAATATCAAATAATTGTGTCACTATGCTCGATCAATCCATTGCACAACCACACTCTCTCTATATTGAGTTTGTAGAAGCTTCAAATGTTATTTTCGATCTCATGTGCATTTTCACACTGATGTTGACATATCGATGTTGTGTCTAGTATATTCGTGCTTCATAGCTAGCTAGAGAATCCCATAAAGTAGACAAATTCTGGAAACTACTTTAAATTAGATCTCATTAGATATCAAGAATTACATTCGGTGTATTAGTGTTTTTTTTCTTTCAAATAACAAATATTATTAAGCAACTCTAAAATAATATAAGAGGAACAAAAAGCAAAAGAAAATAAATGTGAGAGTTAGAGCGAGCCAATAAAGCTCCTTTACTAACACCGCAACACCGGTTGAAACCCGGAAACAAAAACACCCCTACCACTAATACATTTGGTGTATTAGTGTGTCACGTAGTTTCGCATTTAAGTCATTTAATTTCAAATAAACGATCAATATCGTTTAAAAGTATTTTATATTACACTACAATATATGAATCATCTAATCTAAAATTAAAAATTGAGATCGTTTAAAACATGAAACTGCAGAATCATCTAATTCTTAAACATAGATTATTATTATTAGGTTATATGATAACCATTATTAACCATGTTACAAGCTCTTTCAACTTCTCTGCTGTAAAATTCTATCTTAGACAAAAAAAAAACAAAAAAAAAAGATATTTTATTAAAAAAAAAACAGAAAATGAGAGACACATAATAACTAAAAACCAGCAGAAGCAAAGTGCAGAAACATGGCAGATCGAGCTCAAGCAGATTTATCAACCGACGGCGCCTTTGGCTTCACCGGAGAAGTAGCAGTGACAGCAGCTGGAGGAGATATAGTTTTCTGCTGAGAAATGGTGGATCTTGTGGTGGTTGTTTCAGTAGTAGTAGTAGCAGATTGATCTTCAGTGATGATAGCTTGTGCTAAGTCAAAAGGTTTTGAGAAGATATCCTCCGCGGCAGCGGCGGAGAATATCTCCGGTGGAATGGCTTGAGAAGGTTGGCGACGGTGACGAGACATGGTTGGTTGGTTGGTTGGTTTGGTTTGGTACTTGTGGTTTGTTGTTTTTGGATAGAGAGAAAAACAAATTGTGAAGTGATATATAAAGGGATTTTATGAGAATACAAAAATAGTTTTTTAGTTTTTTTAATATTATATTTTTCGGGTTTCTATATATTCTTCGTCTAGATACATTGTCGAATATTAAATGTGAATATTTTTAGAGAATTGAATATTGATTTTTTTTATTTGGTAAAAGTATTGAATATTATTGATTGACCTTACTGTGAGATTTTTTTTGTTAATTACATACCATATTGTAAGATTTTTTTTATTACTATTATTGTTTTTTTTTTCCATGTGAATTAGGCACTTCTTTGACTCAAAATATTTAGTTTTTTCTTTCTTTTGACTAAATAGTATTTCTTATGATTTGTTGACTGAATCATGAAAATAAAGATTAAAAAATATTCGTATTAAAAACAATATGATTTTGTTCATTGGAATGGATTAGTTTGACTAACTAAAATTTAAAATATTAGTGAAAATATGTTTATATTTAGCATTTCATAATGTATTGTTCAATATATTATACCATATATACTCTGTTTGGTCTTTATTATAAAAAATAATTGGATCAAACAAATTAATGTATTTAATTTATGGACTAATTACATAAATTTGATACAATATGCCGCTTTATTTTATTGTGTTGTTTTTTTTCTTGGGGTTTGGTCTAGTCCCCCCACTTTTGTATATATTTTTAATTATTTTATTAATATATTATTATGAGCTATAGATAGAAGACGGGAGTGTCTAGGTCTAGATGTGTCAATTAGTTGGTATGTCTATTCATTATTTGATGCCTAGACGCTTTTAATTTATCAAAAAAAAATTATCTTTTGTAACAAAAATTGAAAGTAGTATTACATATAGAGGTGTAACATAGTTCATATGTATAGTTAAAAATAATAATTAATACAGTTAAAAATTGAATAAAGTATTGTAAAAAGGGGACAAAATTTTTAAAATTGATACACCTTTCGTCCCAAAATTTTGCTCTTTTTAATTTTATTCTAAAAATTTGGCTTTTTCCGTAATTAAGGTACAATTAATAATAGTCTATCTGTATCATTATAAAAACTAAAATATTTATTAAATGAATTTTTTATCTTTTAATAAAATAGGGATAAAAATAGACTTAATTTAGTATTAATTTTAATTATTTCTTAATCGACGTGCAATATTTTAAAATGACCAAAATTTTGGAACAAATGAAATATTAATTTTGGCACAATGCCAGAGTAAAAAAAAAATACATTGTCGACAAATTACATGTAAACCATCATTTATATGATTTTAAAGTAAATGTGATTAATTTATGTGATCTTAATTCAATTTTTGGAAATAATCTTCAATATTATTATTATTATTATGATTTTACTAAAAAATTATTACTATGAGATTGTGGGTATAAGTAACAATGGAATAAAGGTTTTCAATGTGATTAATTGTTTCTTTTGAAAGTACAATTATTATTTGTAACATCATCATTTCTATAAGACTAAATAAGTCTTTTTTTTTTACTAAATAAGTCTTTTGCTTTTTACTAGAGATATTTTTTGTTGTAACAAAAAAAATTATGGTTTAGTTAAGTTTTGTAAATGTACTCCATTTGTTATTTTCTAAATACTATTGTTTTTTTGACAGATTCTAAATACTGTTGTTATTTAATTAAAATACTGAGTTCAAATAGCTAAAGAGTTTCATATAAACAATTAAATAAATCATTTGGAAGAATTTAAGTTTGATTCTTGATGAGAATAATTCTTAATTAAATTTTACATATTTTTCGACCGAACTCTGAATTAAGCACACATGTGATTGATAACATAGTGAGACTCTGAATTAATTTAATAATGACTAATTTTGTTGTAAACTTATTACACACAAAATAAATTCTCTCATCTTAATTGAATTTTCTTCATACATAAAAACCGATGATCGAATTTTTGTTCACTTATTTAATAAAATCTTATCTATTAAACTCTTAGTTTGACCATTAATTAAAATAACTAGACAAATTAGATTTGTGTTTTAACTTTGTGAGCTTACCATTCAAAAGTGATAACATTTCTTCTTGGATTAAAAAAAAAATGTAGAGCCAATGTGACTCCCACATGATTGTGAAAATACATTGGACCTATGTGCTTCTCCTATTCATTGTCTCAAATAATTAAGATTATGTAAGATTGGATCAAAACATATGCATGTTATTATACATGATAATTTTGATATAATTTTAGAAAAAGTCTCATTCATATTAACTTGTATACTGAAAACAAACCAAACAAAAGGCAAGAACAGTTGATCCTGAGTGTTTGGAACATGTTACAAAACGACAAAAGAAAAAAACAGTGTCTATAATTGATGTACGATATATGCAGAAAAACAGGCTCATGACAATTTCCAAAAATAAAAATTAGAGAGACACGTGCTGCACCTGCAGACACTGATTTGAGTACACTTGTTTTTGTCTTCTTCTGCATATATTCTTGCGACAAATCACAAAATCTTCAAACCATTATTGATCTTTCAATATTATCCACACAAGATAAATAAATAAATAAATAAATAAATAAATGTAAAATTAATACTATACAATAATATTAATTATTTTATTGTTTTATATCCACGTCCCATTCTGCATTCCCCACCCCTTTGAGAGTACTCATTATGCTCTCTTGCTCTTGATCGTACATAAATGAATGATGAGCTTTAGCTATCGATGATAATTGTTGGGATTAAAAGAAATATTAGTTTTCTACAATATGATGAATTAATATTAAAACCTTTATCCAAAAAATGATTATATTTAGCATGTGACACAATGAATAGAGATAATTTGGTGAAAAATGGATATTTTGTTGGAGGGAGAGTCTGCAATAAATCTACACCAATTAAATCTCTTTCAAGTGTAAATAATTTTTTTATTAACACCAATAATTCAAACGTAATAAGAAAAACAATTCAAGCGTAAATAAACTAGTTTTATTCATCTAGAAAAAATTGAATCAAATTAATAATTTATAAATTTAAAGGTTTTAATTTTTTTAACTAAATATCCCTCTTTTTATTAAGTTTACATTTTTAAATATATTTTTGTCAACAAATTTTCAATTAAATAATTTTTAATTTTTATTAGTAATATTTTTACATAAAACACAAGAAATATTAATAATGGGCCATGAAACCCATTAGATGATTGAATATGTGTATGTGTGGGCGTGTGGTGTGACTGAGAAGGGAGGAGATAGGTAGTGTAAAGACCCAATTACCTCTTTTTCTACTCTATTTTTGTTACAAAATGGGGCATAGCACTAGAGTTGTAAAAAATGAGCTGGGTCGGCGGGTCAATCCATTAGCCCACAAATTTGAGCGGGCTAAGCTTCAAAATAGTTGGCCTAAAAGTAATCAGATATTTTTTGCCTAAGTTCATGTGTCTTTCTGAGGATTGTGTTGGGCCGAGCTAGGCCATCGGACTTCGGGCCGATCCATTATCAAATTTTTTATATCAATTTTGTAAAAAAATATCATTTAATTGAAAATTATTACAAAAAACATAGTTTAACGTGTAAGTTCAATAAAAATGATTATATTTACATAAACTTTTAGTAATTTACATCTGCATACAATTATATCTCAATAAAATCAATAATGATGAAGAATTAATATATCAAAATCACTTAAAAAGATCAAATAAACTTTAAAAAAATAATATAAATTGGATCAAGGCGGCCTATAAACCAATCGAGCCAGACAGGATTTTTGCAGTAGTGTCACTAATTCATGTCCAACTAAAACTGGGTCGGGCCAGTCTGACCCATGAATAGTACACAACCCCATGGGCCAAGGTGGGCCAGACCGTCTCATTTGACAGCTCTACATAGCACAAAAGAATTTTTTTAAGAATTTAAAGGAACACTCTTAAGCATGAGAAGAGTTCTAAGCTCTTTAGCAGTTCTTGTAACGTATAGATCTAATGAGTTCAGAGTTAAATTAAAATTAGTCAATCAATACACACCAATATATTCTCTTTAAATATGATTAATCTCAACTTATTAATTCATGTTCCAGAGATCACAAATGTGTTTGATCAAAGTAGAAATGTTATTGTGCCACTTAGAATACTCATGCGCAGCTATTCATTGTTCTACAATTTTGATATTTGAATTATAATTTATAAAGATTGTTTTTCTTATATTAAATACATGCATATTCAACAATAAAGACACTAAAATTGATTCGGTTTTTGAGAAAATTAAAAATCAAATGTGGTTCTGGTTTAAGGCGAATTTAAATGACTTTGATTGCATGTTTAACTTATGGTGGTAAAGCCCTTGTGTTGTATTGAGTTATGGTTACGGGACAAATAATTTGTTAATGTTGGGTTTTATTGTTGTTTTCAGAACTGATTGTATGTACTTTGTTGCCAAGCTATAACGATGATTAATTTATTTTATGTTTCTTTATTGATTCGATTTTTTTTTCATAAACATTACAATTTTTTTTTGTGACCGTGTCAACTAATAACTTTGTCACTATCTACTTAAAAATGAATAATTTATTATCTTCGACCTTAATTTATTTCAATGTACATACCATATATCTCTGCATAGAGCGTGTCGCAAGAGCCCACTACTTTACGAGAAAAACTACCGAAACATATACCATTGTTGTCTCAGAGGATACCACCACAACTTAGAAGATTAATTAGACGTTTGCTTGCATCTATTAATTTGCTGAAGTCACCTAAAATTTGTACAATCTAACAAAATTAATCTCAAATAAACAACACAACGTAACAAATACCTATCACCGATTAAAATGTCCAATAAATTAAATATACTAATATAAAATATAGTAGTATATAATAATATGCAAAACATCCTTTCAAAAAAAATTATATGCAAAACATATAGTATAGGACTCACTTAAAAAACTGTTAAAGAGATACATATGCTTAAATTTTTTCTTTTTCTCTTCCAATCTTGTTCTATTTCAGCCTTTTTCTAATAATCTTTGGTGCTGATAAGAAAAGAAAGAAAATATAAGTGTATTTGTGATAAGGACGGAGTGAGTCTTTGTTATTTTTGGTACTCTTTATGTTTCAAAGTTATTGTTCTTTTAGAATTTGTTAGAAATAATATAAAATTATTGATGTGACCTTTTCTAACAGTTTAATTTTTTGGGATAATCGGTCATTTGACATAGTATCAGAGCCTCTATGATTAAGTGGTCTAGAGTTTGATCTCCGCTCCCCTCACTTTCTAATTAAAAAGTAGAATTTAAGCATATGGCAGGTGAGCCTATGCATTATCCACGCTTCAAACCCAAGTAGACTCTTGCGTGAGGGGGCATGTTAGAAATAATATAAAACCACTTATGTGGCCTTTCATAACAGCTTAAGTTTTTGGGATAATCAGTCATTTGACAGCTAGCTTGAGAGTTGAGTTTGCACTACATTTATAAAGGTTATCTATGTCATATCTCTAGTCAATGTGGGACTTCTAACATACTCCATCACATCCAGAACTAAACAAGTTGGAATGTGGAATCAACAATAACGGGTGCCCCAAATATGAGAGGTCTCCACAACAAACAACAAATTGATCTAGGATAGACTCTGATACCATATTAGAATTTGGATGACTATACTCAATCACAAAAGCTAGCTTAAGAGTTAAGGTTTGCACACATTTATAAAGGCTATCTATGTCATATCTCTAGCCAATGTGGAACTTCTAACATACCCCCTCACGTCCAAAACTAAACAAGCTGAAACGTGGAATCAACAATAACGGGTGCCCCAAATATGGAAGGTCTCCACAACAAACAACAAATAGATCTAAGATAGGCTCTGATACCATATTAGAATTATTGAGTGTTGGGCCTAAGTCATCCTCTCAAAACCAACTTGTAAGGTGAGGATTGCCTCTACTTTATAAACACTTATTCAGGCCATATCATATCCGATGTGAGATTTCTAACACACCCTCTCACGCCCAGCACTATTGGGCTTGGTGCGTGGATATAAATGATGGATAACCTGGTCGGATACCTGTTAGCAGGCGGCCTAGTGGACCGTGGAGAGACTTTTGCTACCATCTTAGAATTGAGTGTTGGGTCTAACTCAACCTCACAAAAGCTAGCTCGAGAGTTGTGGTTTGCACTATATTTATAAAGGTTATCTATGTCATATCTCTAGCCAATGTGAGACTTCTAACAGAATTATATATATGGATTAAGAAATGATAAAAATTGATAAGTCTCTTTTATTATTTCTTTATTAAAAAAGAGAAAATATATTTAATTAATATTTTAACTTTTATAATAGTACAAATGATAAACTAACACTAATTTTTAAAAAGAACAATAAATGTTTTTGATAAAGGTTTTAATTTTAATTCATCATATTGTAGAAAACTAATATTTCTCTTAAAAGGACAATTAAAAAAGGTAAAAAAACAATAGTTTTGGGATAAATGGAATATCACTTACTAATTTTTTTTTTGTCAAAAAATGGTAATTTAATTTTTGTTTATAAAAATAAACTTAGTAATTTATTCTTTATAATTATATTATCAATTATGTTGACGCCCCTATCTCTTCATGATATATAGAACACTTTACTCTTTGTCAAAAAAAATAATAATATAACACTTTACTCTCAAATCCCCTAAAACATAGTTTTCTTTCAACATCAATATAATACAAGTTTAACCATATATAAAAATATAAAATCATGATTCAAATATCACATTTCGATTTTCCAAATCAACAATAATCTTGTCAATAATAGTGAATGTGTTGCTTAAAATCTTCAAACACTAATCAACTATAAATTTATCTATTGTCAACTAACTTATCAACTAGTATCTATTTACTTTTTATCGAAGAAGACTTTAGTTTAATTTAATAGTTGAAAAGATTAGTCCATTATAAATCAGATGAGAATTGGGCAAAGTTGAAAGCAACATAGAATAATTGGAAGCATTTTTGAAGTGGGTATTTTGAATATTCAAAGGGGACAAATAGGAATATATCTCTGACCAGGATTTGCATCCTAATGACCAAACTTTCCCCACTTTTCCTTCATTCCATTTGATGTTGACCCCATGCCCCCACCCATCACACTCATCTCCATTTTACTTCCTTATTAATGAACTACTAAAATATAAATTTAAATTGAGTCAAAATACTCTCCAAAATAATTATATACCGAATATATATATATGGTTTAGGGTTTTCCCTGTATATAACCAACTCAAAAGTGTCAACTTACGTCTTGCATATAGAGATAAAAAAAAATCCTCATGTTTCATCCATGGAAAATAAATACTATTCCTAACTTTTTTTTTTTAATATATACGAGATATTAAATCAATAAAAAAGTTAATATATTTGATTTATAATGTATTCTAAATACATACATCGAATCAATTCTTATAAAAGACCAAAAATAGTACTATTTAAAATGTATTAAATTAAAATAATGTGGAAAACAACTCACAACAAATATTCAAACATTATTTTATTATATTGATTGTTGTATTATAATTCATTCTGTTAAACTCAATTTTATAGGTTTTTTCATTTTGCACTTGTAATAGAAGTTCTTTTTATGATAATATTTAATAGACTCTTTATAATTCTAATCATTCACAACTTATGCGGAGACTAATATGAGACTACTATCATATATTAGTAGAGCCGGAGATCTATGTGAGAATTAGTTGATAGTTTACTCTTTATAATTCGAACGAAATCATACTTGGTGGTAAAAAATAATAAATTTAAAGTGATAAAAATGCTAATGCATATTTTTCTCCAATTTATCTTTAGTATGAAAATATTAAGTGCTATTTTTTTTTCTATACTAAATTGAATATTAAGGAAAAAATGGATCATAAATAAATAGTGAGAGACCAAAATTAAATGAGCATTATTTTGAGAGGTAGGGAAGTGAATATCTATCTACCAACGACAAGTACATCTTCAGATAATAAGCTCTCTTTATGAGTTCTGATACCAAATATTCCATTTCACTCATACATTATACTTCACCATTTATTTCAATTAATTCATTTTTTTAAGTAACAGATTCATAATTTAACTCACACTTTTCAACACTTTCATTGCATTGCTTATTTCTTCAAAACCTCAATCTTCATATTTTCATTTCATCAAACACTTGATACCCATTTCATATTTTCCTCCAAAGTTTGAATCTTTTCAATTGGGTTGCCATGAATTGGTGCAGATCTATTTATTTACGTGAGTCTTAATCCAACAATTGAATTATGTAACTTTTTAATTTTGGGGTTTCATAAAGTTGTGATTTTTATTGTGTTTTGTTTCAATTCCATTGATTTGTGTTCTAACTGCTATAAGGGTTGTGTCTGTCTGTGCCACATTCATTGTTATGTATATGTAACTGCTTTTGTTGTTTGGTTTGTTGCAGATGATTTTTCTTGTTGAACAAATAAATAACTGAAGTAAAAGGTTGTTTCAAAAAGAGGTTTTTTTTTTTTGTTTATGTTGATTTTATTTTTTGTACTATGAACTAAAGCTATGATTTTGAAGGAAAAAAGAATTGGGTAGGGTTGATAGTTGGATTGGAGATTGATAGAATTCATAGGAAGTGAAAAAGTGAAGATTTTTGAAAATGATTGTGAGGAAAAGCATGGGGAGGGTAAAATCACTACTTATGCTGCTTATGGTGTTGGGATTTTCATTTGCAACTTATAATTTGGTATGTATGATGATAGAACATAAGGCAGGAAATGATTTGGGATCATTTGATGAAAAAGGGTTAGAGATTATAGACACTAAATCAAAATTTCATGTTGCTGTGACGGCAACCGATGCTGCTTATAGTCAATGGCAATGTAGGATTATGTATTATTGGTATAATAAGGCGAAGGATATGCCTGGATCGTCTATGGGAAAGTTCACCCGAATTTTGCATTCGGGAAGGGGAGATCAGTTGATGAATGAAATTCCTACTTTTGTTGTTGATCCTCTTCCTGACGGCTTGGATAGGGTATGTACTTTTCTGTTTCTACTTTTTCAGCATGTTATTTTGGTGTTACTGATTTAATATCAACGATACAAAACCAGCTTGTAAGATGGGGGATAATAATGTATTTGTCAAATGTTATAATCATTGTAGTTAGAGTTCATTTTTGCTAACACTGGTGAGGAATTCTCCCTTGCCTTATTGGAAATGCAATGAGATGAGTGTAAAGGGAAGTATGATTGGCTTACATGAATGGTTTTATTTGAATGTCCTGTATGTTTTTGACTGGCCATTGGTTATTGTTAACTACTTGATTTTTAACATTTAGCTCTTACGATATCTTATATTTTTAGTCCGCGTGATTTTATATCTTATGTATTGTGTTGCTACTGTCTAAGCCCTGATACAACATTGACTGTGTAGTGCAGACAAGACAACATAAACTGAAGTGCGGTAAAACAATATGATAATCTGCAGTGATCATTTGATCATATATGGTATAATCACTTATCAAATTTATAGCATATAGCATCATCCTAGTCCAAGAAAACAAAGACCACTAGGAAATTCCAGATTTGACCATAGTAGAATACAATAGTAACTTATTAATTATCTTAGTTCACGAATCTAAGACTGTTTGTATGATTTATGTAACCATGTGACATTATATGTGTCTTGTTGGTTTCTCTTTGTCATTAGCTTGGCGTATTGCATTGTCATTACAGTTGAAACTTCAATGATGTAGTTATTTTGCTTCTTTTTTTCTGTCGAAGAAATAATCTGAGGACGTGTTCTATGCTTGCATCTTGCTTCCGTCCTCGACTTTCTTGCATGCATTCTGAATAAAACAGACATTGAAAACTATGTGACCTCATTATTTGTATTTCTCTCTTCCCTGATCAGTGATATTGTCTCAGCAATATAATATCTGATCAAGCAAGTATTATCTAGTGTTGTCATATAGTAGCTATAGTGGCGCTAAGTGTAGTGAATTTTGAAACAATCTCTATTGTTCCGCAATATGCTATTTATTATAAAGTGTTGTTGAATATTGGCGATATAGCACTGTAATGGAGTAGGCACAACACATAACCATTGATGTGTCTTACTATAACTTAATTTCAAATTTTTGAATGTCAACATGTAGTATTTATTAAAGTTTTACACCCAAGGTGACTTTATTTACATATGCCGGCTCCTAAGTCTTAATATGTGAGTGCCCGAAATAAGCTGCTTTTGAACAATGATCCTTGGTCAAGTTCATACTTGAATGCAATCATGCTATATACTGATGGATTTTACGTTTGCAGTTACAACGTTTTGACTTAACATGTTCCAAACTATTGATAATTATCAACTACATCATGAATTTTATTGCATTGTTCTTAATCTTTCTATATTTTTTGCATGTGGTACATGCTCTTATCAATATTTT
Source organism: Trifolium dubium (assembly GCA_951804385.1). Classification (NCBI taxonomy): domain Eukaryota; kingdom Viridiplantae; phylum Streptophyta; class Magnoliopsida; order Fabales; family Fabaceae; genus Trifolium; species Trifolium dubium. The sequence goes on from OX638067.1 coordinate 2,620,788, forward strand.
GTTTTTGGTTCAGGGTTATATTGTCCTAAATAGACCATGGGCTTTTGTTCAGTGGCTGGAGAAAGCAAAAATTGATGAAGAGTAAGTGTCATGATTTTGTAGAATTTATGTTTTTTTCTTCAAGAGTGAAATCTAAGAAGCACTGCGTTTTATGATTCGTGCAGTTATATTCTGATGGCAGAACCTGACCACATATTTGTTAATCCTCTGCCAAATTTGGCTTCAGAAAGCGAACCAGCAGGGTATCCATTTTTCTATATAAAACCAGCTGAAAATGAAAAAGTTATGAGAAAATTCTTTCCCAAGGAGAACGGCCCTGTTACTGATGTTGATCCCATTGGCAATTCCCCTGTAATCATCCACAAGGTGAATTTTCAATTAATAATAGCGTGCATTAGGTGCCTGTTTAAGTTTACATTTAAATATGTTTTTGATCCCTGCAAATATACAATATTTTGTTTTGAGTCCATGTAATTTTTTGTTTTGTTTTCAATCCTTTCAAGTATACCACTTTTTGTTTTTGATCATTCTTGTTTTATTTTAGTCATTGTAAAATTTGTTCATGTTAGAATTACTCCCTACAATGTGTAATATTCATCTTAGTCCTTATGTAGCCCCTATTCGAGGGACTAAAATCAAATGCTCTTTATATTAGTACATTACAATAATCAATTCCAACGTAAAACATTGTTTTAGGGACTAAAAAAACAAGGACCAAAAGTAAAAAAGTTGTATATTTGCAAGGACTTTAAAAAAGTGGTATATTGCATGGACCGAAGACATATTTAAACCTTCAATTTTATTTTGATATCCTAGACCCTTATAGTTATCATTTTTAGCAACAGAAAGACCCCTATAGTTGTTTGTTTTTACTGTTAATGTTTTAGTTATCTAAGTTTATTATGAGCTACATAGTCTCTTCCTAAGGGTTTGATTTTTTGGTATCATCATCAGTACTTGTTGGAGGAAATAGCTCCGACCTGGGTGAACATTTCGTTGAGAATGAAAGATGATCCTGAGACAGATAAAGCTTTCGGATGGGTGCTTGAAATGTAAGTCTTACTTTAGAAATTTGACACGCAATGGCTTTGTTTCTTGTAAGCTATCTCATTTAACTAATGTTGAGTAAAGGTATGCTTATGCTGTAGCGTCTGCGTTGCATGGTATAAAGCATAGACTTCGAAAAGATTTTATGCTACAGGTTCGAATTCCTCATATCGTCTAGTACTTTCATTTCCTTTTCCCCTTTCTTTCCTTTGTTACTTAATGGAGTCATAGAATTTGTCGCATGAATCTTTGGAATTTTTCAGCCGCCTTGGGACACAGACGTAGGGAAGAGTTTTATCATACATTATACATATGGATGCGACTACAATTTGAAAGTGAGTCCATTTCTACTTCCTATTCGATGGAGAAACTGTTTTCCTTTTTTATTTGCATATATCACAGTTGCATGCTTAGTTGTTCGATTATCCAGTCATTTACTCATTATCGATTCTTCATCCAGGGGCAACTAACATATGGAAAGGTCGGCGAATGGCGTTTTGACAAGAGATCATATCTTATGGGTCCTCCACCCAAAAACATTTCCTTACCACCTCCTGGCGTTCCTGAAAGTGTGGTAAGTCTCTTCATTGCATAATAAGACAAGATTTAGTATCTTTATCTTATTAAGTTTCACCTACACTACAACAAATATGATTGTTACCTACGGTCAAATTCCGCTGGAAAATGACCTAAGCGGACGGTAAATTATCAGCACTGGTGGCTGAGACTCCACCACATAATCGTCGGTTGCAAACATTAGCAGCATTAGCTACGATGGTTTCTTGTTTATGTCAATTAATAGATTCTGTAATGATATATTTTGCAGGTGTGGCTTGTAAAGATGGTCAATGAGGCTACTGCAAACATACCTAATTGGGAATCATTAAATAGAAGTCAAGGCAAAGATAAAAAACCATAACTCTTTGTGCTTTAAGATGAGGATCACAAACACTAATTACAAGTCAAATTAGATTAGTTTTTTTCTTATGTCAAATTAGATTAGTATAAAGGGTGATTTTGTCCTTGCTTTGAAAATAGAATTGTGTTTTTTTAACAGCAAGTTAATTTTTTTGCATTCAAACATGTACAAGATATTTATTCCATCAAATATATTTTTGCCATCAGATTATTTCAGAGTGCAATCAATGAAAAAATCTATACTTCTTTCACCCCGCTATCACCTAATAAGCGTTAGTATTAGTGTTGGTATTGTTTTTATCGATAGGAATCGAGTTCCCCACCATGGAGTTTACAACACTCACATACTTTGCGTACTAATTGCTTGCGCTAGACGCCTATGGGAAAAAGCATTAATATTTCACAAGTCTTTCCATTGTTAACTTAAACTTCACTTTCACCCTATTGTGTCGCTCCTTGGAGGTTTAGGAGCAATGTCTACATCCATATATGTTGGCTATGCGATTAAAAAGGAGGTTTGGCTTCAATAGAAGATTTGTTATATATCCTATTTTTAAGAAATGTAGGTTTTTTTATTCAAAAAAAAAAAGAAATGTAGGTTTTTATTTATGCATATAAATGTATCACAAATAAAACTCTCATATCCTCTGATTTATAGATAAAAAGTCGGGTATTGAATTTGGGTTGTATGTAAACGATTTAATCTTATGATCTTAAACACTAATTTTCATTTATATACTTCATGTCATTTTTCCCCTATATAATATCAATTTTAACAAAAGGAAATATAGATACTATAATAATCAAGAGATTATTATGAACACATTCAAGGTGAAGTGTATGAGTGATTTGTCTGTAATTATGATTAGTTGAGAAGCATCAAGGTGAACTTTGAATCTTCTTTACTTATTATAAAAAAAACTAGCTTTATGAACACATTCAAGAGATAGGGCAATTTTTCTTCCAATAATAAAATTTAGAGGAAGAGTGGAGGAAAAATCTAAATATTAAAAATTGGAAATAGAGAGGCAAAGAAAAGAAGTTAGGCCAATTTTTACCACGCCAAAAAGAATTTGCTAAAATGTACGATTTTGGGGAAATAAATAACATTTTAACATATCTCACATACTAACTACTAAAATTCAAAATATATAAATTTTGATATTATCAAAAAAACAAATTAATGAATAATTGGATGGTAGATAAGGATCACATAATCTTCACATCAAAAGTTTAGGTTGATGGTAAATAAATACCAAGGGAAAAAAGTATTGAAGATCAAAGAGTACCATAAAAATACCTAACAACAAAATCTTCACATCAAAAGCAAAATTTTAACTCACTCCTTGATCAATATGTGAATCAAATACTATTAAACAAAAGTAGACAAACAATTGGTACCTCTGGTCTGCTTTTGAACATACAATCAAACATAGCTGCATAGATAAAGATAAGAAACAACTTAATCTTATTTAAGATTAGATACATCATATCCACATGGATAACAAAGACATATCCAGTGCCCAACAATCCAACAAGCATTATTATATGTAATATGTAAAGTTCAAGTAAATCCTTGACTTGGGAATAAAAAAAAGTGAATGGTGTCACTTATCATGCAAATAAATAAAAGGACCTTGACAAAGTTGAAGCCCTAAAACACATGTCTAGTGAAGTACTTACTCGAGCATGCCCCACAACGTCATTAGCATATTCCATTATCCAACTTCAGACACAACCACTTCAAACCTATCAACCTACCCAACTAGTTTGAAGCTTTGGGGAAGAAAAAGTGCTAGCACTATGCATCATCGGCAGCTAGTTGATGGTAAAGTTTCTTACATTAAAGGTGGACACCACATTACATTTCCGATAAGCTAACAAACCATATACATACCAACCAATCCCAGAAGATAAAAGCTCCAAGAAAACTGGATAATCTTTAATTTATCACCTTCTACTATCCGTCCCCAACCAAAAAAGGCATTTACTTAACAAACTTTGAACTGTAAAGATGCTTTCTTATCTTCCTTCTTTTCGTCTTTAGAGTTCAGTATAAACTGCAATAATTTATAAGAAAATTATGCGGTAAATTCACCAGTAAACACAATGATCAACCAACAGTTTAGAAGTTTGACAACAGCAGTTAAAACACAAGGCAAACAGTCAGAAGCTTGAGTTTAGAAATTCGATAACAGCAGTTAAAACACAAGGCAAACAGAGTAAGCAAACAGAGTCGGTTACTGACACAAATTAGAAAGTTTAGTGAAAGTAGGGTATGTTTGACTATCATCAATGATGATACGAATTTCAAGCTGTTATAACTTATAAGCATACGTTATCATCAGTATTATGAATAATTTGGTACCAACCTTTTGGAGTAGCAAGTTCCTGCAACAAGTCTAGGCCAAAAAAACTCCAGTAACATTCACTGACAAGGACCTGAGTAGGAGTTTGAATGGATACAGAAGGGAGGCAGAATATTTGTAAGAATCCTTCAAGAACCTTCAATACATAACTGTGTTAGTAATTAAAAAAATAAAAAAGGTATCCAACAAACAATCAGCAATAGATCCAGACTAGAAGCATACCATTAATACTCTTCACCGACATCACACCAAGTAACGACCTGTCCAGATTGACTGTCCTTGAAATTGCTCAGGCAGTGGAGTAAAATTCTGATTTCCATTTGTGAGTGGCTGTTGTGGCTGCTGTTGCTGTTGATGATGTGCTTTTAGAAGCTCAGAAGTATGATAATCTTGCCAACCATTCTGTATGGGCCCCTGCAGTGCAGATGGAACTTGTTTTCCAGGAAAGGGAAAGCAGGCTGTCCCACTCAAACCATTGTTATTTACTTGCTGGGAATTTGATTGAGTGTAAGTAATAGGAGCATTGAGGCCTAAACCTTTGGTTGGTGACAACTGATATCCATCCAACCAACTGTAGTCATCAATAACACGATTTTCACTAATTGAATCTGGAACAGAAGATTCCATATCTAGCTTAGGAGAAACATGACTGAATCCAGGAGGAGGTCCAAGGTGCCTAGAAGGACGGCTGACTGGAGATTTTTTCAAACCAGCTTGCAAAACTGATGATGACTTCACAGTAGAGTTATTATTATTAATGACTCTAGAAGATGCAAAAGTATCAGGTTTGGATGGTATCATCAAGACTTCAGCTTTTGAGAGACCATAAAATGAACTAGTACCAGTACTTACAGATTGCTGATTAGGAACTGTAAGTGAGGCATGGTTAAAGATTGGTACAGATTCATGCGGTGGGAACTCGGGTTTCACCACATGCCCATTCTCCAAGAATCCAAGACCCTCAAAACTGTTGGTCAGAGACATTCCCTCCTCTAGCCACCTTGAAGAATGTTGCTGAACTGGTTGCAAGTGTTGAGGCATCATAGAACTAACAGAAGCAGGCAAAAACGTTTGATGGTTCACATCATTGGCAGTGTTAAAAGTAGGATTGACGTTAAATTTTATATCCCCTCCAGAAGCTGTTGGGACAAACTCTAAGCCTTTGTGGGATACCCCAGATGAGACAACTGCTACATCGGTTCGCTTCTCTGCTACTATAGGTTTAAAGACAATAACCTCGTCATCGTCCTCTTCTTCCACAAACTGGTGATGATCTGGCTGAACAAACCCTAACTTAGGTTTGTCTGATGCGTTTTCTTTCAACAAATCATCTACAACAGGTGTGCCAGAGGCAAAAACAAAATCATTTGAAATACGAGGCTCAACACCAATAATAAATTTCTTCCCCTTTGAGTCAAAATATATCATTTGTTGATCAACCCTAACAATGTTCGTTAAAGCCTTTCCTGCAGCTAAAATCCTTTTGACCCGAGCTTTTCTTTCTTTTTCGCCATCACTCCCAAGGGAATGCTTCTTTGAAAAATCCAAGATCGTTTGTGCAGGGAGAAGTGGAACAAATCCTCTTAACTCAAAGTCCTCCCACAAAGCAAGTCGGTTATCAGTTTCCCCTTCTTCATATCTACTCATGTTATTGAAACAAGTCTCCTCTTCATCATCTTCAATAGACATAAACCCAACTGAAAGTAGCTTGTTCAATAAGGAAACACAATGATTCCAAAACTTTGATCTAACAGTTGCTTGATTCTCATCCACGTCATTGCCAGCAGCATGATTAGGACAACATGCCAACCATTCAACAAAAATCAAAATGCCTGGTAAAAGATAACTACAAGAGGGATCCTGCAACTGGACGCATCTCTCTATTATAATACTCATCAGTTCGAAAGCTGCAGTGAACGCATTCTGAAGTACAACAGCACGCTGTACAAATTCTCCATAACTTTGGCCTTCAGATTCCTTATTCACATTATGAACTGTAAAGACGATAATGGAAATAATTCTGACAATGGCAAGACCATTCTCAAGAGTATCCTGGCCAAAATTCAGCTCTTCATCTTGACCTGATGACAGAAGCTCACGCATGCCAGCGCTAATAAGAGAGAGAACTTCGGTGAAAGTCTCAAGGCTACCATCATGAAAAAACGAAAAAGAAAAAAGTCAGAATGTATCCATCCTCAATGGTGTAATGCATGAATAGGTCAGTGTGCGTGCATCGAGAATATATATATACCTTGTACGAGTGAACAATATTCCATTTAGGCGGATGAAGCGAGTGCAGAAGGATTTGTAAGTCTCTAGTATATTGGATGCTCCTTCATTTTTAGGACTGGCTTCCACAGTATTACCCCTTGTCACATGTTTTGTTTCAACTTTTCCTCTTCCTCTGCCAGCAAATTGCCCAGAAGATTCCTTGACTGCAACAGCTTTAACATCACCAGAAAGCTGAGAGTAACTTTGACGATTCTATCATGGTATTGTAAAAATAGTTATTAGGAAAATAACACCATAATACCAAAAAGATCATGGGCAATATGGAGTCAACAGGAGTCGATGCATTTAAAAAGATCAACAAGAAAAAAGGCAACACTATACATTTAAAAAACTAAAGAAGATCAACAGGAGTCGATGCCAAATAAACAGAATCTTTACAATAGAAGATGTGCTGCATTGCAGTTACAAATAAAATCAAATATAAGTACATGCTGGTTACAGAACTACTCGTATGACAGTAACCGAAGTCTGTTATAACAGACTCATTCTAAGACAGCAAGATTGTTACAATAGCTATTTCGTAAATAAGTGGCAAAAAAATTAGTTCCCCTCATAGTTATTCAACTATAAATGTATCCTGGTCTTCATTGTAAAATGCATTAGTTCAATCCAACTATTTCCAGTAATAAAATTCACCCAAACTTTCTAAGCTTACAAACATTATTATTCCTTTCTCATAGTTTCTCACACTACTGATTTGAATCGCCAACTATTATGCACACTATGTCTACAATCATGTCTGAAAAATATTTATACATCAATGCTAGATTAACTTGTAAGCTTGTCTGAAATTTACAACTTACAAACTTCTAATTTATATTTGAAAATCAAATACTAGAAGTAGAAATGAACGAACTTTGAGACATAATAGTTTTATATCAGCATGAAAGGGAGCTAAAAAATATCAAAGTTGAACAACAAATAAGAAACAGAACAGGATACCAACATATCAAACAGCTGATACTTTTGAATATAAATTTTACGTTAGATGTTTCAGAATCAACTTCATTGTCGCATTACCTTCTCAAATGCAACAATTAAATTATCTCTAGCCGTTGTAAATGGACTATCCACAGCCAGACTTCGAAAATAACGATAAATAGTCGCCAGCTCATCACCACAATATGAAGCCAACAAGGCCAGCTGAAATTGATAGATTTACCAAATTTATATTATATACAATAGTAATATACCAAATCCCTAAATATGAGATATGAAACAACCAAAAAAATCACAACAAATGCAAGAAAGCCAAAAACCTGATGGTGGGGATTCCCACTTGAAGGCCAAATAGACGCAGCTTGTAAATAGTAACTAGAAGCTGCGGTGAACTCACGCTTTGTTGAGTCACCTTCACCATACAATCCTTTGTAGCGAGCAAGATCACCCAAGTATATCAAACAACGATGACAAGATATCAAACTTTTCTTCATCTCAGCAGATTTCTTTCCATCTTTCTCCATCACAATCAGATTCTCTGAATCCTCAAAGTAACCTAGAGGAAGCCCGTGCTTTGCTTTGATTTTCATGATAAGATCATGGTAAAACCCAGTTGCCTCTGAGAGGAAAGTCTTCAACTGCAGCCTAATTTTAGTTATCCGCTCCGGTCTTGCAGAACCTTTCCCACCCTGAGATGATTTTGAGTTTGCAGAAGTACGAGCAGCATTGAAATATCCCCTTAATTCTTCAATCCGTTTGTAATGCAGTTGCCAAAGAGCAAACTCAATACCGTGCTTCTCGGAAAAAGCATGATCCTCAAGAATTATTGCTTCATAATTCTCACGCAACTGTGGCCAAATATTTCGATCTGACGGGACCTGTGCTTGAGCTGACCTATGGCGCTTTCTCTCCAATTCAATGTTCTAAGTCAGAAAAAAAAATTCCTTATTAAAAAATTCTTGCGAGTAATTAGAACACGCAAGCTACAGCATACAATAACCAGAGTTACATGTTCTACATGGTTTTCCAAGCAGAAAACATAAAGTTATAGGTTTTCATTTTATAATCAATTAATTAACTTAACATTCAAGAACTCCACAAGTGTATACCAACAAGTGTGGAGCTGGTAGCAAAAGAGACAAATAAATCCCAATGTAACCAAAACATCGAAATATGCAAGGAAGAAGAAAAACTCATTCCCCTAAATCAATCCACAAGAACACATTCTCTAAATTGAACTCCGTATATGCAATGATGACATATAGAGTTGTCAACTGTGGATAGCGGAAAATAGCGGATTGTTAAAATTCTGCTATGTAGTAGTGATATAGCCGCCACTACAGTTGGCTATTTGACAACACTTGGCATTAAATAGTGTATCACAGAACAATAGAGGTATTTCCAATTTACGCTACGCTAAAGCGGTATAGAGCTGCTATTGCGGCTATTTAACAACATTGCCAATAATACTGATTCCACTAATCAATCTACAAAAAACCTACCCACAAAAGTATGACTTCCTAGTTCCTGTATGCATATGCCCGTATAAAATGTAGCAAAAGAACAATATTGGCAGATAATTAGAGATATAAACAAAACAAAAAAAAACCCTTAATTTGGCGATCACGACAATTACAAAGTTAGCACTTAGTGAATATACAAAAAAGCAAAAGAGAGATACCTTGTTTAAAAGACGTTGTGCACGCTCCCACGGTGAAGGAGCAGACGTTTTATCCATCTCTACTATCATCATCCATCAATCAAACATTCATTGACAAAACTCAACCTACACAAAACCAAAAAAATTATTCATTTACTTAAAAAAAACCCAGTTTTTATTTTTGGGTTTTCACCCTCTGGTTCCTAGGGGAAGGGGGGACTAGTATATAGTTCGGGTCAAGTTCTGACATCAAATGGTTTCAGCTTCCTCCCAAACCCGGCTTTGAAGTAACTAAAATAAAAGCATCACAACACCATTATCAATTTATCATTACACAAAATACCCCAAATATCAAATTCAATGTAAATCATCATAACTAAAATTCTACCAAAAGTCAACAAAACACACAAGTGATTAGATTATCATAAAAAAAATAAAAAAATAAACCTAATAATTCGAAAATTAATTTTTGCTCTGAATCTCTAAAGAAGAGAAATTTCATACATAAAATAAAAATTACGAAACGATGCATGAATCAAGAAAGATAGTAATTAGTGAGAAACAAGAAACAGATCGGTGAAAATCAAAGAAGGAAAGAGAAAGAGAAGAAAAAGAAGAAAATTTGACCTGTGAAATAGGATTGAAGGATCGGTGGAGAATTCGGTGATGGATTAGGGTTTGGTTTGGTTGAGAGAGAGAGAGAGGTTGTTGTAATTTGAGGGTACAAAAGGGATATAATTGTTTTTTCATAAGAGTTTCTTGCAGGCGGTGAATGTTGAACGACGCCGTTTAGACTAAAGAATTAGAATAGAATAGAATCTAAGTCTTTGAATTTGACCTTTGATTGTATCTTTTTCTTTTTTGTCTCTTTTTTCATTTTTGATATTTTTTTAATTCTAGAATTAGAATTTTTATTTTTATTTTTAATGAAAAGTTTTGTTTTCTTCTTATTGTACTTAACATAGTTACTAATTATGGAACAAAACGAAAATTATTGATACTTTGTGTAAAAGAAAAGGCTACACAAAGAAACAAAATTTAGTCAATTATAGGCACATCAAAATATATGGTAAGTTAAAAATCATATGAAATACGAGAGTTTGTGTGACGCAATGTTGATCGTTATTGAGACAGAAAGTATCGAGATTTAATTTTTTAGTTTTAGCGCGGGATGTCAGGATCATGTAGACTCTCTAAACGACTTTGTTATGGTATGAGATTAACAAATTTGACCATGCGGATGTATCTTTATTAATCGGCGTGTTTTCAGAAGTTGCGTATGTGCATTAATGTGTTTTTAGAATTATCTCTACGCTTTTAGAGTTTCAAGAAATATAGATCGTTTATGTCGCATATTCTTGGAATGGGGGACAAAAACTCTAATGACTAGATGATAATGATTGCATCGATAATTGTTGAAGGCGCAACAAAATACTAATAATGAAAATAAAATTTAACATGTTTCTTCGTTTATTTCTTTTTTTAACTCCTTAACTATGCACCTTATGCACTAGTTTGCAAGACCATTTTATCTTTTATATTTGCTATACAATTTGTCATTTTTTGTCTAATAAAATCGTAGTCAGCGTATAAAATAGGATTAATTTAGAATTAAATTGTTGATATTGATTCAAAGATTGGACAAGATTTTAATTTAAATAAAATATTTAAAATAAAACATTTGATAATTTAATTACTTGACTAATTTAATTATCGCTGAAGAATAATTTCCGGCCGCAGTGTAAATGAAAAATATGTGATAGTAATAATAATAATAATAATAATAATAATAATAATAATAATAATAATAATAATAATAATAATAATGTATTAAAAAGATATTGAGAGGGCAATAATTCCATTCCATCAACCTATTCTCAACATAAATAGTACACCTTTATAAATACAATATGTAAAAGGAATTACTAATGAAGATGAAATGGGAATTGAAGATCAAAGTTCAAACATTTATACTTCATAAAATTGACGACCAAAAAGAAATTAATTCCATATTGCTACGCTAACATCGTTTAAAATCATTATACATTTATACTCCTATGATCGGCATGAATGAATGCGCCACCCATGCTTGCAAAAGGCATGTGATTGGAATAGTAGCATAACATAAATGGAGTAGCAGAAGTGAGTCAAATGACAACTCCCAACAACATTGATTTTCCACAAAGCATTAGAATCAAAAGGAGCTAAACATGTAAAAAAGTGAAAACTGTGAAACCTTTTCCCTCTGTAATTTTCCTTTGTACTAAATGATTATCATGATAAAAATGACAATCATTTTCTACCATCAAAAGTTGTTCTAAATTCACAAAATTAGATCCCCACACGAGAGTATTTTCTTTACATTGACTAACAAATGTGCTTGCTAGAAGTTACATAACATCTCCAACGATTTCCGTGTTACACAGGCACTCGTTTACCTCTATAGCGGTCAAAGAACTGCAAGTGGACAGAAAATTAGCAAGTTCAGTATAAAAAATTCAGATTATATGCAGAATTGCAGATGAATGTGATATAAAGCAACTATTGACATCAGAGTTTGCATCCCGTCCACCCACGATCATTATTTTTTATTTTCTTTGTAGAATACCAAGATGAAAGTTTTATATGCCTACATGTAAAGAAATGATTCACTACAGCTCATTGGTCGCAGGTTCAACACAAATACATAAAAAAAAATAGGATCCTTTGCCCATAAAAAAAAACGTGTAAAGAAATGACCAATGACCATACACACAACCTAAAGAATCAGCGGACGGCATAGCCTCGTTTGTATCTCAACACGGCCTTATTGAAATAATGTTTTTAAACCTAATTCTTTTCCAGCTTCAGTATCGTTAACTTTTAGCAGGATATATTTTCTGTCATTTGTCACATATATTAATGAAAAAAAAAAAGATGCTAAAATCAATCAGAATCAATAAAGATTTCTACAAAACTTCAAAGAAAATTGATTATTGATATAGTAGCTTTTATAATAGTGAATGTTAAGATGCTTCAGTGACGAGTTAGTTGGAAAATAAAAAAATTTCAATTTATCACAAATACATACCGATCGGATGAATGGCTGTTGAATCACCCAACCAAGAACAGGAATCTTCTGCAGAAAAACAGCTATTGTAGGCCAGAAACCACTGCATAATATCATCCATCATTAGCTTATAGCATACTAACATACTTAAACACAATATTAGAGTTTTTTTAAATTCCACCAAACCTGAATAGTACGATGAACCCATAAGCCTCAATAATCATGCCTAAAATAGGCCATCCCAAAATGAGAATAAAGAACCCAATACCAAATGAGATTGTTCCCTTGAAGAAAAGTAACAGGTAAGTGGTGTTACTGACCATGAAGAGAGTACAAGAAAGAAAGTGAAACAGGCAGTAAATTGATAAATAATTACCTTAAAATTACTTCGTTTCATGAAGAATTGCATAGTGGACTTCAGCCCAATGGTTAAGGACACTCCAGAAACAAACAGAATCTTATTTGAGCAACATAAAGATATTCAAGCATTAAAAAAATGTTATTAATTACTCAGCAAAATATAATTGAAGCAACTACGTAAGCAAAAGCAAGAAACTTGTCATAGAAAGAAACTTACATTTCCCATCGCTAGCAATCCCTTGTCGAAGAAGAAGATAATCCCAAGGAAAGAGAAAAATACACCAAAGCCAGTCAATCCTAATCCAATCTCTGCGTTGCATGCCAATCACAGATATTAATATATAATAAGATAACACAATTGTATGTAAATTGACAAAATAGGATGTTCAAAAATAACTTATACGTGATTTAGTCAAAACAATGCTTCTGCCAGCCACTATGATTAGACCATAACAAAAAGACAGTAACATGTGTCTTAAATACCGTATCATGTTATAATCAGGCCAATCTAATAACATATATCTTAAGATGTGTTCTTCCACCAAGAAATTAAAGAAAATCAACATGATGCATTGAGATATGATTGAGTACGATGAAATAAGCAATTGTAATACTGGTAGATTTCAATTAGCTTCATTAGGTGATGGCATTAATTTTAAATCAACAACAACTAAAAACCTCCCAAAGTGTGGCTGGCTTAAAGACTGGCAAGAAATTATGTTCTTAATTCCTCTATTTTACAATATTTCAATATGAATTGAGACACAAAATTTCCCCTATGCCTTGGCACAATGTTTGGAGTAGACACCAAGTGACCCAGAGGTTACAGGTTTATGCTGTGGAACCAGCCCTTTGCAAATTACAAGGTAGGGCTGCCTATTATAGATCACACAGTGAGTCCAATCTCTTCCGCCCTATCGCTTTTATCTACATGTATCCAAAATCTTTTGCCAACACACTCAAGGCACGGGGCATACAAGGTTGCATAATAAAGGAGATTGATTTACCAGGGCAACGTAAAGAGTTTTTTTTTTTTGTTGAGTAATGGCAACGTAAAGAGATGGTAACCAGGCATGTGCCTTATTAAATAACTAAGGCTAATAGAAAAATAGTTGTTAATAGTGACTACAAAATATAAACATTCTCCAAAATGAAGCACCGATTTCTTGAAATTCCACAAACTTTCTAGTTTAAGCTCTCTATTTGGCATTAAAAAATCTCAAGAATTTTGTCAAAAAACAAAAGAAATCTCAAGAAATATGCAAGGTAGGATAAAGGAAAACGACAAAAACATTTTTTTGCAAACAATCATAGCTTTAAATAGGTCAAAACAACATAACTATTGCAACGAATATTTGAATAATGAATAAGATAATGAATTTATGGAACTATAGCAAACTCAACAATAATTCATTCGTCTACAAAAATGAGTAATAAAGGAAGTAGATAACTCATACAATAACATTATATCTGATACAACTTACAAGAACAAAAATATAGTATCATATTCCACTTACTTTTTCGATCATTCATCTCAAAGGAAAGCATTTTACCAGCAATTTAGATGTCCAAGCACTTTGGCTACTCTGTAGTACAAAATAAGGAACTCAGTTAATACATGAATGAGAATCATCATCTCTAAGGAAAATTTAATTCAAACATCACCACATGATGATAAAAAATTTAATCCAAGTAAAAATATCCTAGGAGAATATTACATAATATTACAAAATATTACATAATATTCAAACCATGTAATACATCTAAATTATGTAAATATGATTGATTTCAGAGAAAGTATACACAACTATAAAAGTGACAAAAGTTCAAAAGAGTAGCAAGGAAATCCAATAAATAACAATCCACATGTACCGGAATACCCATAAATTGAAGAGCAATTACATATGATCCATGAAGTAGAAGAAGACATACGTGCAAAATATAACTACCCATCCAAAACATTTAATTGGTGTAATTAATAAGCCCACATCAATCAGTCAACCTGAATAAATCACACCATTATTCTCTTCTCTAGAAAGTATTTGTTAGAAATAAGAATGGTCTTAACTCATCCTCACAAAACCGGCTTGTAAGGAGGGGGTTGCCACTTGCTTAAAAAGACTTATTCATGTCATCTCATATCCGATGTGAGACTTTTTAACAGTATTCATTTTATAGCGTCCTTAATTTAAAAAAGAAAAATAAGCCCACACATCCCCTCGAAAACTCTCCATCCAAACACAACCTAAGTACTTCTAAGCCAAATAAAAGAAAAGTACTTCTTCTAAGCTTTTCCATATTTAGTATAATCCAAATTCCAAACATGTATAGTAAAATACATGCATAAATCACTCCAATAAAAAAAAAAGCAAACCCTAGAAACCAGAAATGAAGTTTTGACAAATACACCACTAAGCATAAATCTAACAAACTCTTTAGAATTACAGCATCGCATAATCAATTATTCGATTCAAAATGTTGCAAACTAAATCAATGCTCTAAATTGAAAAATCAATGTAAATTGAATATGAAATTGAACCGAGTGATTCATATAAAGAGGAAGTTCGGGATTGGAGAAAAGTGAAATAACAGTGAAGATCAAAAGCGGTGGGATCTTAAATCAATGAAATCGATCTGAAAATTAGAAACAATATTAGTTTAAGATTCAGAGTTACCGGTGAAAGGAACGCGGCGTCGCCGGAATTTGGCGGAAATGGTGACCGGGAGTGATGGTGGTGGTGGTGAATAATAGGAGTTAATAAATTCCGCAAGTTGGTGTGATATTCAATTTATAAGTTATGTTCAGTTCGTATTTAGGGAGATAAACACCAAGTTCTGGTCTTCTTCTTCTTTTTTTCTTTTTTTGTGGATAAAAGTGTATATTTTTTTTTGTTGAAATAAAAGTATCCACTATCGAATATATTGATTATTCCTATCGTTAGATTAAAGATACTTTAAAGTTGTTCTGTATTTGATGCAAGGATTAAACTCACGACTATTGATTAAAGGAAAATGAATTTCAATTGTTCAACTACACCATTGAATTATAAAAGTGTATATTTCATTTTCTCATATCTATTTTCATAGATTTTTGTTTTTTGTTTTTTTTTCAATAATAAAACATATATTTCTCTTTTTGTCGTAACCATAGCTGAATTGATAATTGGAGAATTTAAGTTTGAATTTAGAATTCTTACTTTTTCATAAAGACATAATTTTAACAAACTAGAGAGAGTGATTGAGGTTCATCATCACTTAATCAATGGTCGAAGGTTTGATCATCGTCTTAGATATGAAGCAGCTTTAAATCTCTGGTCAGCTACCACACCTTTTGAGGTGCTCTAATCTAACAAGGGATTAGTCACTGCGTTTGATACTGAATACCCCGGTCTTGAAAAAGAAAAAGACATAATATTTAAACAACTATGCTTTTTTTTTATGAACTAATCACTATGTTATTTTTTTAAGTTATCATGATATTGATACAAAGTTTCTACCATTCTTAGCAATCACTAATTTCCGTCAGAAAACTTGTATGACACACAAAATAAATGGATCTGCACATTGAAGCCAAATGAATGGCAAAGATACATAAATACTTTTGAACAATCAAAATCCCTCTAAAAAATGGATCTGCACATTGTAGCCAAATGAATGAGCCCCATTTCTTACTACAATATTGTTTTTTAGGGATTGAATTATGATGAACTAACAACTCTTTATTACATGCAAAATCTATTTGATTATGTTTGGGAAGACATGCAAAAAGCCAACATAACGAAATGAAGATTCGCCACTACATGTAGTCAGCACATCAGGACCGTCCAATCTTGACCGGATAGTTGGACGGTCCATATGTGCATGATTACACACAAACTTAGTCCCGTTGGAAGGAGCTTAACTAAGATAAGCACCATAAATAACGTAGATATACAACTATAGTATAACATAATCATTTCCATATAGATTGACATTACTGGCAATTGCATACAAAGAATTTAACAAAACATTACTAACATTTCCTCATTGAAGTTGTTTTGTTTAAGAACAAAATTCTCCAATATCTATTAACATGAAATAACATAATTACACCACAAACTTCCCCTAAAGAAACAAAGAAAAAACAAAAAAATTAAAAACTAGTGACCAAAAGGAAAGCTTTTTATGTCAACTCCAACAACCTTTCACTGCCAAAAGAGATAAAATGAAATTCACAGGAACAAAGAGAATGAAGCAGAAGTGTCCATGGACCACAAAGGATAAAGATACAAATATATGCAACGAGTCAAAGGATATACAAAATTCTTCACCAAGGAGAATTATTATGAAAGTTGTTATTTGGCTAGTTAACTCCATGATGGTGATGTTGGTTTGTAGACCATGTCTTGTGAAGTTGTAGAACCATAGTTCAAATCAAGGTTATGAAGCTGTTCCATCAACTGCGAACGCCTTTCCTTGAAAAAATCGAGACGGGTCGTTAACTCTACTAATGTTGAAGATGCTACAGATGGATGTCTTCCATATTCTGTCACCTGAAACCAATTTATTAACGGTATTATTATGAGCCAATTTTACAAATGATAAAAAAAAATGATATTTTGATTGAATAATTTGGAAATTATTTTTCATATTTTTAACAAAAGTATAAGAGTTATCACTTTTTGAAAAAAATACCCTATCGAAAATGATTTTTAACAAGATCGACTTTAATTCTTACCTCTGCTGCCCTTGACGTGGAAGGCACTGAGCCAGAATCAACAACACCAAGCTCATCTACAGACAAGCTAGTTGATGCCTCGGTGCTTTTTGAATCACTGGGACTTGAATCTATAAACGGCTTCCGAGATGGCTGCCTACTACCATTACCAGAAGCCAATACTTGTCCTTTGACATTTCTCCAATCATTGCCCAGAACACTCTCCTGATGAAATGAAAAGCCAAATTTTGCCTGTGTTATATTGAAGCAAGAGTCCTCACAACCATAAGCAATATACCATCCACAACCACAAGAAATGGACTAATATTTTGATGTTTCAAACTTTTGATGAGGCCATTAAAATATTAAACTTTACTCAGGCTTTTTTAGATGCATGTTCTTGTTAATAATTACAGCAGTTGCCATTTTAGTGGTAGAGGCGACAATTTTATGTATAGTTGCACAAACCTTTTCATTCCGAATTTTTTATTTTATTTTGAAAAAAAAAACTATAAGACATACCTCAGTCCTTTGTTTCCTTTCATGATTACAGAATGCAAGGGTTGAATCAAAATCTTGCTGAAGAAATCTCCTGTATAAAACAGATAACCTTACATAAGTTCACATTGTTTTCAAATAATAACTTTTTCCACGGATTGCTTAAAGATAACAAATGTTTGCATATACTCACGGTTGAGGAAGATTTTGAGCATGCTGGAATCGATCACTGCTCACATCAGTAAGTGAGCCATAGTGATGCTGTCTTTGCTGATTAAGTTGATGGTGAAGTTCCGCAACTTTTTGCTTCAACCTAGCCACATCAGCTTCAGCAAGTGCAATCTCTTCTAGCTCGGCCTTTGTCTTCACATTAGTAAATTTCGTAAGATCACGCGAACTACGAAAACAATCAAAAGAGAAGAAAAAAAGGAAGTTTCATAAGAATGAAATACCTTTGAATCCATGCCGCGTGAATTGGAAATTAGTCCTGAAGACATACTCAAACCAACTTCTAATGCAGCTCTAAGATCTCTCTCAGCTTGCAATTGTTCTTGCAACCTTGAAACCTATTGTTTATGGAGGAATACAAAAGGTATAGATAATTATAATCGCATATCGAGGCTTGCATAGATAGTAAATACACATGCAAAGTGTGACAATTCATATTGGCGAATACGTAAATATATAAAAAATTATTACATCTTGTTCAAGTGCCAAGCGCCGTTCATGCAAAGCTTGTTTCCTTCTCTCTAAGCTTGCTTGTAAAATTGCATTGCCTCTTGCCTAAAATGAAAACAAAACCAACTTCATTAAAGACAAACCATCAACATTATGTGATATGACATAAAATAAGCTAGAAAATAAACATACCTCCTTTGCAATTCTATGTTGCAAATCATTTTTCGCAATCTCTAGCTTCTGAATAGCAAGCCTGCAAACATCAAAAGTATTATGATTATATTTCTCATGGTAAAATTACAAAAAGACAGGTGAAGAAAATCTCACAACACAAAGAACTATCCAATAATATTTCTATATCGCAAATAACATTCTACCAAGGAAAATAGTGGTTCAAAGCTAAGAATCTTACTCCTCTTCTCCAGAAGAATCAACCGATTCCACTGACGGTGACTTCCTCGGCTGTTTAAATCAGAAAAAAATATCAGATGCCAAATATTGAAGGTAGGACTAGGAACACAGCTAGAAAATGGACAGGAAATACTAATTTTGCTTCATATAACAGAAGCCAAATAAATTCACTGCAAACATTATATGATATTAAGTGCCTGTTTGTTACAAATTATAAAAAAGTGATTTTGATATTCAATAATTTAGAGATTAATTTTAAAAACATCAAAGCTATTCTGTGTTTGTTTACCATAATGAAAACCAGTCTTGAAAGGAAAAAAAAAAGTTATAGAAAATGATTTTGAAGTGAAGCTACTCAAAACAGCTTCTTATTTGAAGTTGTTTTTAGATTATTATTTTTTCAATTTCATTTAAGAAAAAATCTATAACAAATTGATTAAAACTCCCAAAAGTGATTATTTCAAAAGAAATGTAACCAACGGGCCCTAAGTCAGCATAACTTAATTGCCAGCTCATAGCAAGTGTATAATCAGTACCGCATAAAAGTCTCATGTAACAAATGTTTCAAACAGAAAACATAAAATTGTCCTTGAATGGTTTTCATTATTGTCCCTGAAAGTAAATGCCGAAAAATAACAAACTCACATTGCTCCTTCCCCAAAATGTGGATCGCTTAGTGCTGAAGCTAGAGCCACTACTAGATTTACCAGTTTGCTTTACCGAACTTGATTGTGTCTCAATCACAGGTAAATGATTGCCAGGGTCCATTGAAGATAAAATCTCACCCATGGAACGATAAGATTCAGTGGAAGGCAACACAATTGGTGGATCCATATCATCAACTGAGTTCTCATTGCCCTTTCTTTGCTTGCTTTTATCCTCGGATAGATGGATATCAGGAACAGCATTCAGATTTGAATTTTCAGCCTTAGCATGATTACTGGTCGAAGATCCAACGTCGGAATCATCTCCTCCAAATGCCTGCTGCAGGGGCATACAAAAAATTAGTAAAAGAGAACAGAAGTTGAATAATTACGGCCAGTTTGGATCTACTCATCGAGCTTATCTACTGACATAAGCACCAGTGAAACTCTTTGGGAGAGCTTATGGAAACAAATTATGACACGTCCATAAGCATTTTTCAGCTTATTTCCATAAATGCTCAAGGATAGCTTATGAAAACCGATTATAGCTCATATTTAAACCGTTTGACTTTATTTTATCTTTTATTACTGAAATAACTTATACATAAGCGCTTAATGAAGTTGTTTATCACACATGACCTTATTTTGGTTTGATAATAAAAAGACAATAGACACAAGATCAGATAAGGGAGAAATAGGATGCAGCAAAAGATAACCTTGTAATCATAAAGATCGCTACCAGCATAACCACTACTTTCGCTTAATTTTCCACTGTGAACACGATCAGCGTCATCATCTGTCTCTTGATCATTTTCATTCTCTGCATCATGGTAACCATTTTCTTTCACGTCTATATTATCGTCATCGGTTGAATCCTCAGTCCCGCTGTTTTCAACTCGAGAATCAGCTGAAATGGAACATCTCTGTATGTTTTCTTCCTGAAACAGAAGAGAGAAATTAGGCTCTATATATAAACACAAACAAGAAAGAAATTAATCAAGTAAATACGGGCTAATCGAGAGATTCTTACATCAAACACATTCTCATACTCCTCCAACAAAGTGGTAATAATTGCTTGAGCGTTATTTGCGGCATTAGCGGCGGCAATAAGCTGAGCCGAACTATCACCACTCCCATCAAACTCATCTTCCAGTTCACATTCTCCAGCTAACAGAGGCCGTAAGAGCAAGGGTGCCATGCAAGCAGCAACAGCAGATGCAGTCATCCTATTCTCGTTAGAATGAGAAGCAATTGTGTGCATCATCTTCAAAATTCTGTGAAGGTGAAGATAACAATAAGTACATAAGTTTCACAGAAACTGAGGAGAACTAGAAACGTAATTTCTAGAGGTTTAGGCAGAGAGATGGAGGACCTTTGTAACAAACGTCGATTTGGCTCTGGAAATGTCTCCAATATAGCACAGCGCATTGCATTAATCCTAGATTCCTTGCGATCAATTTCTTGAAAATTAAAAAGATTAACTATCATAAGAACATCTCTCCGCATAGATTCACATCCAAAGAACTAGAGATCTGGCACAGTACAACCAAACTTGATAACAAAAGCATCAGACATATTAACATCAACAGTTTTGCACAATGCACAGCATGGGCAAGAGGCACTAGAGTCGAGGAGGTAAAAAGGTAAGATTCCTATAGCCTATAGGACAGTACAGGAGAATAACTGATAGAGCAAAAACTCATATGGCCTTTGAGTTTTTACCAAATGCTTCATGACTAAAAACACTCTGTATAAAAAAGCACACCTTTTGCTTATATGAATGCAATCCTAGGGAAAAAGGTGTCTTTAAATGGCATAACACATTCAAGAAGTCGCACTAAACAGCTGAACTCAGACTACAAATTTGTATTTTTCATAATGCAGAATTATGTTCCTATAATCAAAATATGCAGAAAAGTTTATCCTTGACAAACATTCAACATATTTCTGAGTCTGTTCCATATTTTAATCACATAACCAAATCTAAATTGTCTCAACATTAGTTTTTTTGTTATCATATTGCAGAACCTTAATACAAACTTGATACTTTATAAGAGAGAATAGGAAAAACTCCTCCGCACCTAGTAATGAACATCTGGAGTGACCCAATAACGGGTAACCCAAAGTATCTTAGATAGGCTCTGATACTATCTTAGATTTTGAATTGGAACTAACTCATCCTAAAAAACCTGTTTGTAAGGTAGAGATGCCGTCCACTAATAAACATTTTTCAAGCCACGTCACATCAAATGTGGGACTTCTCAACAGTAACTAACAAGCTAATAGCTAAATGGGGTTATCGAACAAATCATAAGAATGAACATAAATCGATAAGAGAAAAAACTAATGGAGCAATCTGAGCAGCATTTCACAAAACAAACCTATACAATTCATTCTTAAAAAGCATGCGGTTATAAAGAAAGTAAACACAGCTAAACTTACTATAAGCCTCTAACAAAGCAGTACAGCATGAAGCTGGAACTGGAGAGGAGGGAAGCTCCCTTAGAACATGCTGTAAATTGACCAAGTGGAAAGTCATTCAATAAAATGCATAATCTCACGTTTTTCATTAGATGACCAGTTATGGAAACTAGTATAGTATTAATACCTTAACACAGTCACCAACAACATGGGCATCTTCCTCTGCATCAAACTCAACCTTTCCTGGAAATATATCAGAAAAATTAAGGCATATGTACGATTCAAATTGCTTAGGGCATTTAAGAAATTTGTTACTACCTTGCTCATATTCTTGAACTCTTCGATCTACTTCCTCAACATCTGCAGACTGCCGCAGTATCCCTTCAATTTTAGTTCCTGCAGAAACATGTTTCATTAATTTAACAGTGTTTGCCAATTGTAGTATGAATCGACAACATGGTATTAAAGGCACTCTAACTAAAAAACTTACCATATTTCTCTAGAAACCGAAGAGCTTTTTCAAGGAATGATGGCCCTCCGTCAATATCTTCCAGTGCTAACAAAATTGGCCTTCCAACAACCAACGACTTAACAGGACGCTTGTCTCTCCCTGGAAGCACAAGAAGAAATATAGTAAAATGACTGAAACAAGTTGTTTGCTGTGTATATAAAAAACTACAGTAACAAGTATATGCACAAACCAATTAGGTTTGAATTTGTTTTAGTTTTCATTAGATAAATAGCTTATACATAAGCACTTATATGATACGCGCTTAATTAGGTTGTTCATCTAAACAAGGCCATATAGTAAACATCAGCTTATAAACTTAAAACAAGTGGAACAAGATTCAATTAATAACGAGTACGAACATTGATGGAAAGACCCGTCAATGGAATCGGTGGTATCATTCCTGAAAATCCCATTGTGTCCCATAACAAGGGCAGCACTTGGTGCTTGTGCAAGGGCTTGTTCAAGAGCTGTTTTCCATTCGAACAAGTCTTCCGACGTCTCCGCCTTAAGGGTGAAAGCACGACCATCGCGTCCATCTGGAAATAGTACTGTAAGCAGCTTTTTGTCTTCTCTAACGACAACACTGAAAAATAAAATTCACAATTTTAAAATGGATCATCAAAATTTAAAACCATATAGGAAAAAAATCAAATTACTAAACATACCTCCCTGAATTGTTTAAGTCAATACCGCCCAATGTCAGGTTTACTTCCCCACCTCTCTGTGGAAGGGCACTCTACATAATCAATCAATGAAAATTCAGTTGTAGATGATAGAAGAAGTAATTCTAAGGTATTGAATAAAACATGAAAGAACCAAATAAGTAGAAGAAAAGTGTGATATAGTATAGTCACATCTTACACTATAATGACATGGGAAGTAAATAAAATGCTATTTTTCAAAAACAAATTATAACCAAGTATATCAATAAAATGCTTATATATCAAGTAAGCTTAACCAATCACTTATCAATGTATGCTTTTCTCGTTAAATTAGAGAGTTGCAACATACAGAACAACAAAAAAGACAAAAAATACCAAAGAAAAGATCTTAAGAATGGTGGGAAAGATCTGAATGATACTAACAGGGTCATTTTTGAAGAAAACCAATGATGTGCGCGTTAGTATAAACCACCGCTTCTTCCAGGACTTCCAGCCAATTCCTACAAAATAGGAAAGAATTGATGAATTCCTATAATATAACATCGACAGAAAACAAGAATTACCAAAATATAATTAAAAAATCATTTATTCACTCTCTACTCTCGACACTAGTGGAAAGAAACAAGCAGAATCAGGTTCTAATTATAATAAATGGTCGTCGATCATAATTGTGGCTGCAACATCAAGGTTTTTCAAAATTCCACACGACCACATTAGTTGCATCTGATCGTGATTCTCTATAGTGCAGGAACAAAGATCAGAACGAGACCACAACTATTACCAAGATTGAAAACCCTGTGTAAAGAAAATGCTGAGGGCAAGATATGGACACCAACCTTTTGAAGATATGAAAAGTGGGCCACTTTTGAAAACCTGCAAAATAGTAACGTGTGTTAGAAATAACCAAGTCAAACGATTATGACCGAAATACATGCCTTAAAAAATTATCCTTTAGTAAATATCAATAGCACCATATAAGGGGGGTAGAGGAAATACAAAAAATACAATCTCGACCAGAATCAGTATAGCTTGTTCGTTCATGTTAACTACCATACAAAATTTTACTTGCTTTCCTCATGTTTCCTACATTTGTTTTTCTACGTGTCTCACTACTCAATCTATTTGTTTATGTACTTCCACCCTCTAAATTTGAACCAAATTCTTAAGTCCAATAAGCTCTAAAGTTTCTTTTTCTACTTGTCTCGCTAACAATTTCAGTATAAACTCAAAACTTGTTTACAACTAAAATAACAAGCTCTAAAATATCTGAACAAAACATAAAAGGAAACCAAGAGCCGCCAAATTGAGTAAAATTTAACCACACTATTCATATGTTTGGTTCTGCGGAACCTTCACCAAAATCACTTGAAAACCCATGTTGACTTGGAACCTTACTAGTTTTGAAGCTCCGATGAAATCGCGTTGAAAACAGTCTGAGATGTGAGAGTGAAGAATCAAACATAAAACCAAGCATGTGCTAAGCTAATTATAAGCTTCCTATGTAATTAAAAATCCTAATTTTAACAAGACCAAGCTAAAACACACTCTGCACACAGTTACTCATCCAGCCACAACACTTCACAGGGAAATTAAACACGAAAAGACGAAACCCCTACTCAAATTCCTTCACTCCTTTAGCAACATTTTCAATAGAACAAACACTTACAGGAATCAAACCAAATGCTCCTAAATTCCTAAATCAATCAATAATTCAAAAAAACCTTTAAAATTCACAACTTCATACTCAACATTTTCATCAAAAACTAACACATACATGAATCAAGTCAAATGCTCCTAATTCAATCAATAATTCAACAACCCTTTAAAATTCAGAACTTCTTATTCAAATTCCAATTGGCAAAAAATATAATTTTTCATATCAAAAAAAGTAAAAAATAGTTGAATCTGATAAATTCCCTCCAAAAGAAAACATACCGTATTGGAAGCCCCAGGTCTAGGTCTCTCAAAAGCAGCTAAAGAAGCAGACATTTCCACAATCTCAATAATGAACCAACATTGTCATTGCCACTGATTCCAAACACCATCAACCCCAAAAAGACCAAACTAAAAAAAATCCTTAAAATTTTCAAAACACCAAAAAAAACAATCTTTGTTCCTTATCCAATCAACCCATCAAAGAGATCCAAAACAAAACACCAACACCAACATCAAAAACACCAAAATCACTGAGATCTAACAAAAAAGCCACAATTTTTTCACTTCATAGTATTCAATGTTGACATCAGATTCACCCTTCACATCAATAAAAATCCCATCTTTATAATACCCTTTTGAGAAAAACACATAAGGGGTATGTTGTATATAACCCTTCCTTTCTAAGGTGAAATTTTGTGTCACTTTCTATGTGATTTTCTCACAATTTGTTTCCGATTGTTGGATTAGGTAAGATGAGGAAGAAACAGTAGTTAATGTTAATGTGAAAAATGAAAAATGAAAAAAATCAGAGAAAATTGAAAGAGGGTTCTTTGCTTTTTACCTACTTCTACAAAAGAGAGTGGTTTTTGGGTGAAGAAGTTAGAGAGAGAAACAAGGGTAGAGAGAGAAAGTGATAGAGAGAGAGTATTTGGTCTGATATAGTCATGTTTAAGTCTTGTCAGGTAACTGACAAATCATAATGTGACACGTCAGCAACATTACAGAGGTTAGTGGCTGTAAAAAAAAATTAATTATGAATGTTACTACCTAAACTTGTTTCATATGGATGGTTGGGTTTTGTTGTCTCTCTTCTCTTGTTGTGATAATTCGAAAATTTATCTACCTCTTTTATTTTTTTTAACTTCCTTATTTAATCACTATCTGAAAGCATTAATTAAAGAATCAACCAAAATAGTAAATATTTATTTCAATTATTGATGGAATTTAATGTATATGCATTATATTTACTTGAATTATTGATATATTACCTCCTCCATAAATATAAGATTTTGTTTGGTTAAATTGTACTATCATCTGTCATGTTTTGATCGTATTTTTTTTAATAATATATAGATGTAAATATTTAGCATGTAAGATCTTGTTTGATTTGTTTTAATGAGTATTTTCAAAATATTAAATTTTTATAATTTTTACTATTAGATAATTAAAAATATTAGTGATCAAAATTATGCATTGTCATACTTGTAACAGTGAAACATAGTCTTATATTTATTGACAGAGATAGTATAATCTTATGAACTAATTAAAAATATTAGTGATAAAAATATCACATTTTATATACATAGATCGGAGTTTGGCAAACTCTAAACATCTAAACTATTTGTCAAAATGTATTCAATGTATATAATTAATATATTGTTTATGTTAATTAATTTAAGTCGAATATTTTACTTTAAAAAATTTATTTGAACTTTTAATCTTTTACTATGTCACATCAAAAAATGTGAAGTAAGATTATGCAGTATAAAATTGTTTTACATTGTCTATACATATTCTTTTTGATTTCTTATTAAATTTTTACTAATGTTGATTTTTATTTTGAAAGTGTTAATTTATTAAAATAAAGAATTGGAATAACTAGCACTTCAAATGTACGGTGTAAAATTTAATTGTTGGTAAATTTAATTTAATTTAATTATTAATTAATTTTTTTGACTCAATTTATATATTAATTATGTACTTAGCTTTTAATAAAAAGTTTTCTTTGACTGTAGAAAAAGTTTTCTTTGTAAATTTAAAAGTATTTATTGAAAATTTGACTTCTTTATTTTTTTTGACTAAATTGAAAATGTGACTATTAGTAAAAAATAAATTTAAATATATTAGTAGATTAGATATTGCATGTGTCAAAAAAGACAAAAGAGAAAATAAGATGATGTAAAGTTTTACGTTGATAATTGGTGAGAGTTAAAGTATATAATTTTTTTTTTGTAGAATAGTCTAATAATTATAATTTAAAAAAAATTAATCTTAAAATGAATAAGTGAAAATTTTCATAAAACTTTGATTTCTACATACATACATATATATAAAATATAATATCTTTATCAGTTGAGTTAAACTCAAAAAAATTATATGACGATTACTTTTTAAATAAAATTGTATACTAATATGACGAATTGTCATTAAATCTATAAAATAATTTTCTATTAAAAACCATCGAATTAATTTACGAGATACAATCATTTTTCAAACTTACCCTGATTTCAAACTTATACTTTAAAATTTCATATTATTTTAAATAAAAAATGAATCAAAAATTAAAAATAAGTCCAAAAATAAATAAACCTCTATTAGAAATATTTTCTATACATATACTCTTCACTCATAGACTAATTAGTAATTAGTAGAGTTGGTCCAGTGCATTCTCAAAAACAGAGAAAAAATAGTTTGGTCCAATGCAAGCCAAGGTGAGACCTAAGACTATATATGGTGCTTAAAAGTAGACAAATAATAGAAGGAATCCTACATATATATGTGCAATATTTTGCTAAATGTCAAAATATACGTTAGGCAAAAATTGGTACAATTTGGATCAAATATCATCTCCATTCTACAATAATTGGCTTATTTGTGAAAATGGAAATGCTCTCAAATTTTTCTTTTTGACAATTTGTCTTAAAATAATTGGTATCTTCAAGTATTTATGCAATATTAATTATATTTTTACAATCTTACGATTTAATTAATACTGTATTGCATGTATATTCTCTTAATTTTATTTTGTTTGCATTTACAATAATGATTTATACATGATAAAATATTTAGAAATCATAACTCAATTGTCAAATATCGAAATTGTAAAATCAGACATCATGATTTAGATTCAAACCTTAAACATCACAATTATGTGTGAATTTAATTTTAATGAATCATACGACTTCATTTAAGACAAAAAAAATATACATATTCATTTTATTTTATTTTTGAAGCACGTATTCATTTTTTAAAAAGTGTAAAATTGTCAATTGTCAAATAACTTTATTACTCATTTTGTTTTGCTAGCAACATCTCCCTGTTCTTTCATATATCCGTGAATGCCACTTCTGTACTGCACATGATCACTAAGCTCTATGATCAACACCTACAATATTATTTTACTGAAAAAGAAAACACCTAGAATATTATTCATCAAATAATTGTCATTTTTAAATTAAAAAAACTAATAATACTGTATTCCATTGTCAAAATTACACATAAAAAATTCCATTATGATAAATATGAATATTAAACTTACACTGTATAAAAAAATTCAAACAATATTTTGTTTTTAAAGTATGTTTATCTTATTGAGATTTTGCATTGTGCTCTTTTTTTTTCTTCTTTTTTACGAAGAAATTAAATTAGCACACTTAAGTTGACACCGGTGTAAATTAAACTTAACCTTAAGAAAGAACATATTCTCAAGTTTCAACTCAATACTATCATACCAACTCAACTCAAGATTTTATGTTCGAACTTTTCTATATTGTTTTTTGTGTTGAGTCAGATTATATAGAATAAAATTTTAGCTACAATTTCTTTTTATTTACTTTTATTCTCTTATTTTTAGAGGAAATAAACTCTAATAGTCAAGAGTCCGGAGCGAGTTTTGAAATAATATAATTTTAATCCATCTAAAATTGTGGAGATCGAACTGTGATCTCCTTATTAAGTCTAACGTCAATCACTGCTAAATCAAATAACACATTTAATACTTTGACAACAATTGTGTTTTACTAATGATTGGTCAAATTAATGTCCTCTAATTAATCAGTCATTAAATTGAACCACGGAATTTAGAAGGAAAAAATATTATTATTTTTTTTGACTAAATGATGATTTTGAACTATCTAAATCTATTACTTACTACTATTTTCTTAAAATCATCATGACAGCAAGGCACTGATACAAAACGCACTTCTACACATTAAAAATATGAGAGTCCAACAAAAGGTAGATGAAATAGAAACACCATAGTAGTTTATAAATATAGATATATCACATAATTGTAGCTTTATACTAGACTAGAGGCTCTTATTTTATCTTGTAACCAAAAAAAGAAGACTAGAGGCTCTTACTATAGGCCCTTAAATATCATTTTTGTTTATGTACACAAAATTTTGATTTTAGTATTTATATTAATTTTTTGTTTTAAATATATCTTGAATCATTCAAACTTTTTATTTTTGGTACTTAAACCTGAAATCCGTAGGAAAATTCGTAAAGTTTTTGCAGATTTTTCTATGAATTTTTATATAAATTTTTGCTTTAAAAACTAAATCAAAAAATGTAGCTGATCCAAAAACTTATTTAATACAAAGACTAAAATTATATAGGTGCAGTGGCCTCCCTAGACAAAATTATACATATATGCGGTGATGAAAATGATATTTAAACCTTATTTTTATATATTTTTTCTTGTTTCATTATGAAAGGAGTCATCATAGTTAAAATCATTCATTTATTGAATCTTAGCTTATACTGCAACAAATCCATTAATATAATATAAATAAAATATTAAGAATTGAAAACAAATTATATGTCCTATGTGGTAGCATACAATTTCACTAGTCACTGTCCTGTGTCTTTGTAGAGAACTTGACAATGCCTCGTGCGGTTGAACAAAAGTAAGATATTTTTTATTGGTTAGGAAAAATAAGAAATGTTTATTCACACTAAAGTAAACCACAATACAATTTTGTGTTTACATGAATCGTCTAAAATATTAAAATAAGTTTTTATTCATTAAATATCGTACAATTAAGACAAAATTTGTTAAATACTTTAAACATTTGTTCATTGTTGTTCTATAACTATTTTGTTTAATATTTATTGTTTGAGAGTTTCACATCAGAAGTGAGATGACTTATACATAAGTTTATAAATAGAAATAAACTTCACATTACTGATCGATATTGTAGGATTGAGTTAAGTCAAAATTCCAATTCAAAATACGGTATTAGAACTTCTCCAAAATTTATTAGGCCACCTATTATTAGATTTCCTCTCGATCCACCACCATTTATACCCACACATCACTCAATTTTATAAAGGTGAGTTAGATCAAACTCCTCAACTCTACTACTTATATTTTGTAAATCAAATAGTAGACTCATAAATATATAATGTTGTTTAGGAGTAACCAGCTGTGGTGTATGCTGCTCTGTAGAATTTGTCATGTTCGGTTAGAACAAAGAAAGGATGAAAGAGTTGTTTACATTTGCCAGCCTTTGTATTTTTGGTAGCTTTTTGGAACAACAACACTCAATAAAGATCAACCACATACATTAGACACCATCAAATCAATTGTGGTCCTAATTCATTCATTTTCAATCTTTAAAAAACAATGTGCATTTATAGTTTGTTTTCATATAGCCACACTACCAACATGCTATGGTAAGGGATAATTAATGTGAGGGTATTTTATTTTATTTTTTACAAAAAATAGGATTCATTAATCAACTAAACTAACTACAATTATACAAGAAGGGGCAACATTAAAAAGAAGAGTCCTAAAAATAAACACACCATGATGAATTAGCTCAATACTATATGTTGGAAGATTTTAAGACCAAACCCTATAACCATTTTGTAGAAGAAACCAATTATGTTCCGAAATATTTATAGGGTCATTTTAAGGAAGTCAATTATCTTCTCAAATATATCTTGTCAATCAATGTGTATGATAAAATGTACTATTTGATATATTTTTTTTACTCTTAAATATATTTCACTGTTTCAAATAAATGGAGATACCATGAATTCGTTACACACTCTAAGTAAATTACAAAGAGGCTAAAAATATTTTTAGAATAGTAAGTAGTTGATTGAAAATGAAATTGAAAATTATTTTGGAAGGTGTATATGATTAAATTTATTCTCAAATCAAATTTAGCGGCGGTATCTACTAATGTTATTTTATAAAGTACATTTTATAAAGTACATACATCTAAAAAAAAAATTGTCCGTTGAAATTATGATGTCAAATTTTTATCATTAAACTCACACAGTCACACCTTATCAATTATCATGATACCAAAGAACTTATATCCCTAAGTAAATATTTTTCTAATTTCATTTTATTATATGGTTGTAATACCCTTTGCAATTGCAATTATGTACTATATCATTATAGAGAAGCTGAGGAAAAGGAATTGGACAAAGCAAGGAACTTTGTGAATATGGGAATAAGAACAAGCTTATGTGTATAGATAATTGTTGTCTTGTCTTTTAAAGCAATATTGTGAGAAGGACAAGATCATGTGAAGAAGTATATTGTGGTTCTCACGGTGGCATCTCGTGAATGTATATACTTCCACTGTCTTAAATATACTTGATGGTCTCAAAAAATACACAAGCTTTGTTCCTATAATTGTGGATGCTCAAAAACATGATATTTTTAAAAATGTTTTTTCCTTAATGATATGTGACAATTTTAAAGTTTAAAGCTTTGTTTTTCTTTCTTCTAATTACATCTACCCAATCTTTGACAAAATCTTTGCTAGTTTCCTACTACAATCTGATTATTGAGATTACGAGTAATCAACCGCATATTTTTATGGGGCTGAGTAACTCAACTGATTTGAGTTAATGGTCAAAGAAATTAAGGTGTACGAGTTCATGTTTTATCTAAAATATTAGTATTAACAACTAGTTACTGACTTTAGCCGTTTAAAAAAAGACATGTTTTTGCCTTTCTAAAGAGGCTAATAGAGAAATTTACACACACACGGTGAAGAGAAGATGAGAGTTGCGGGTTCGAATTGTACTTATAAAAATCAAATGCCTCTTTTGAAAGACCAAAGTTTCATGTAATAAGTAAAGATTCAAAGACTGAGTGGCATAGCTTTGAAACTACATTTGATGGATGGGAGTTGGATGATACAATGTCTCCATTGGAAATCCTATAAGCAGACTTAAAAATTTTGTGCACTTCTGTAGTTTCAAACAACTGCAAAATTGAATTACAAAGCTAAACAAATTGAGAAGTTTCTGGACTGGTTTTGGTATACAGATGAAGAAAACTATATACCATGAGTTTGTAAGAAAAATGCTCACAACCACAAGAGTTCAATGCTTACCAAAACAAAAATCAAAATCATTGAAAGAATGTAGGGATATCTATTACAAGAAAATCTGTATAAGGGATAACTAGATAATAACTTTTTCAGATTGAAGAATTCAAAGCCATTAGAATATTGAAGAAAATATATCAGAGATATTTTTCAAGCAAAATCATGACTATCTAAAGATTCACATAACCGGTAGGAACCTCATAAGTTATTGTATAAATATGCACTATGAGGAGAGTGTATGCATATGATTCATGAAGAGTACAAAGCCACTATTTGTCTGAACTCAGAACATTGAAAAAATGTCCCACCTCGTTTAGTATAAAGCATATACAAATGTTTATATACTCACTTCAAACAGATGTGATTGCCGAGTTGAATAACAACAACTTGTAACCCATGTGGGGGCAGCAAGGTGATGGAACATGGCTTTGGCTTGTCAGGTTGGGCTGATAGGTGCACAATGCTGGCCTGCCCACTCCAAGTTGAGAGTTGGGCCATGGGATTTGGGCGAAGGCATAGATCTCCTGGCCTCTAGAATGGAGGGAACCGCATGAGGCTGGCTTCACAGAGCAGTGAACACCTCCTGCTCTTGACAGTGGAGGGATAACAGACTGCAGCATCCTCAGCCCATATAACTTGGTGAGCCTAGCCAATTGAACCATCACTTTTTTGATTTGTGCAACATCAAAATTGAACCATCTTACCATTTGTGCAGACAAAGATATCTTCATTGGTGTGTTTGTTTGTGTTGGTGCTTAGTTTTGATCTTTATTAGTATTATTATTACTAAAGAATACAGTTCATCAACCAGGGCTACCAATTGTGCAAAGAACATAGGCTAGTTAATGTATAATGAATATATATGCACTAACTATAATTGAGAAAAAATTTAGAAGTTTTAGAAGAAAAAACTTATCCAGTTTTTCGTTGAGTTTCTTTTATCTAATTTTACCCTCAGTTTGATAGCATTACTTAAAAATCGTGTGAAAATGATCGACGTTCATCACCAACTCTTTGTCGTAGATTGATTGTGATCTTCTACTTTGAGAAAACGGTTTCAATTGTCATTGGTGTTTGGATATTTTCTCGGCGCCAAGACTCAAACTGAGTACCTTTAGGTTGAAAAATGAACTCTCAATCAAGTGAAGTGACCTCTCAGAAAACAGACGGGTGTTTGGATATTTTAAGTGCTCTATACAACGCCGTAGAACTTGTGACAAACTAGATGTGGTGAAAATTTTGGTGCATACTCGACTAACTAGAGAGAAACTTGGATATTTTTAAGGAAAAATTCAATATCCATACATCTTTTTGTTAATTACAAATTCAATATCTAATTACAAATTCAATACCATTAAAAACAAAAAGAATAAATATACGAACAAACTCACAATATCCAAGTTAATAACATAAAATGACATATTCGTATTTACAAATAATGTAATATAAATAACTAAAGTAATCAAAATATCTATTTTTCCGAATCTACATTGTTGACGAACTAAATGATTATATGAATCAAAAAGTAATTCTTTTTTAATTTTGGTCAGATAATGACTATAAATCCATTTTTATACAATATATCAAATCAATTGAGCTAAATAAAATAATATAGAAATAAATTAGTCGGTATGAAAGCAACTTTAATAAAATAAATAAATGCCGTCAAAAAATAAATAAGTAGATAGCACAATGATGAAGCAAAAAATCTGAAAAAGAAAAAAGCAAATAGAAAGTGACATACATGTGATGAATCATCATCAAAAGTAAACAAGAGTAGTTGAATACTCGATGAATTTGAATTGAATCCAAAATCATCACCACCGTTAATTCACCACTCTCTTCATCAATCATCAACGGTTCAAAAATGGGTATACTCTTCGCACTGGTGGCACGCGGCACGGTGGTTCTCGCCGAGTTCACCGGAACAACCACAAACGCAAGCGCAATAGCGCGACAAATCCTCGAAAAGATTCCCGGAAACAACGATACACACGTTTCGTATTCACAAGATCGGTATATTTTTCATGTTAAACGGACCGACGGACTTACCGTTCTTTGTATGGCGGATGATACCGCCGGAAGGAGGATTCCGTTTGCGTTTTTGGAGGAAATTCATCAGAAGTTTGTTAGGAGTTATGGTCGTTCTGTTCTTACTGCTCAAGCTTATGGTATGAATGATGAGTTTTCTAGGGTTTTGAGTCAACAGATGGAGTATTTCTCTAGTGATCCTAATGCTGATAGGATTAATCGTCTCAAAGGTGAAATGTCTCAGGTATTGGATTTCCTGATGATACGAAGCTCTGACACTCCTTAGATTAGACGTGTCTCGGTGTGTCAGCGTCTGACTACGTGCTTCATAGATTAGATAGATGTGATTGATTGAAAATTTGAATTTACATAGTTTAATTAATTAGATGAAGTTGCTTGATTTGGAATTGGAGCTCAATTTTAATCCGATTTAGAACAAAATTAAGTTCATGTTTGAATTAGTAGTGAGTTTTGCGGAATTGATTTTGTTGAAGCTCTAATCTAATATGTAGCTATTGTGAAAATTACGGTGACACGCTATGATTTTGACAAATTAATTAATCATCAATCCAAACATGTACGTGCATATTTGGATTCACTTTTGGTTAGGAGAGTCAAAAAGTAATTTTGGAGAGTTAAAATTGATATTGGTATATTTTGGGGTCCTCAACGCGAATGGTACATTTTGCCTTCAAACGTGATTTTTACACTCAAAATTGATTTTGGTATGGTTGGGGGTTCTAGATTATAATTATAATTGATTTTTCCTATAAAATTGATTCTAACTTGAAGCTGGAATTTGTAGCTTTTTCCTTAAGTGTGGTTTTTTCACTCAAATTTACTATTTTTCTCAAACTCACTTACAAATGTACCCAAACAAAACTACGTTCATTCAGAATCATGTTTGTCAAACTTGGAAATCTGCTTGTGATCGTCTTTGCTCAGGTTTCTCTTTTCTTTTTGATAGGTACGAAATGTCATGATAGAGAATATTGACAAGGTTTTGGATAGAGGTGATAGATTGGAATTGCTGGTCGATAAAGCTGCTAATATGCAAGGAAACACATTTCGCTTCAGGAAGCAGACTCGTCGTTTTAGAAGCGCTGTGTGGTGGAGGAATGTTAAGCTCACGTAAGTTCTATGTTAACATATTTGATTGTATTATATTACCGTAGACTGTTCTTTTTTAGCATCCATTTATAAGTTGAACTTATAAAGAATAAAGATAGAACTTTTGTCTCTTGAATTGAGTGTATCTGTTGGTGTGAAACATTTTCTTATTCTGTTTAACTATCATTCTTGGCATGCTCATAGAAATTTTCGTGTATATGTATGTTAGTTTCCTTTGAACCCTCAGAGATTAAGAAATGTGATAATTTGTTAGACTTTCAGACGATTCTGATTGAACTGTCTCCAGCTTAAGCTTAGGTGGTGGGTCGTACTTGTATGGGGATTGGGGTAGAGGTTCTAGCTTCTAGGTTCAACTGTTGGTAAAAACTAGTCTGTGTTGGAGAGAATGGAGAGTTGTTCTGTCTCTGATGCATATCCGTAATACTGGTACATACCCTTTAATAAACCACGTGCTGACCAGAAGAGAAACCATAGAATGATTATATTCCATACAAAGTTTCAAATTGTGGTCGTGATCACAGATTTAAAACCTAGATGCTGTAGAATCCAATTTAAAACTATGATCCCATAACAAATTCAAGGGTGATTACTCGTGTTACGTAGATGTAGGGTATTCCTTTCCAAAAACCCAAAATCACATAAACTGCACGTTGCCATAAGATTTTATTTTTCTTCTTGCTAAAACCTAAAAAACCAATTTGTAGAAATTGATCCAGTGACCTAGGACACAGCCAGCAATTTTACCAAAACAACTAAAATGTTTATTCTAAATCTATCACACAGCTAAGCAATGGAGAAATAAGTGCAGCAAAGTTTGAAACTTAGATCTACACATGACACACATGGGAGGATATTATAACTTGCAACAAGTCATTGGTAATTCAGTATGAATCCTATTGAGTAAATCTGTCCAAACAAAAGCTTTGGTCTTTGAAAGAGCTTTAGAATTTCAAATTGGCTTATCCAAGGCAATTCTTGCCTTTGTAGGAGAGTTCGCACAAAATTGAAAGCAAGATTTGCATGAAAAACATCAGCAAAATCAAGGTTTTAAATTCTCATTTCAAAGGAAGTTATAATAGCATGTAATGAATTCCTGTTTATTGGACTGTCTTCTATATCATTGAGAGTGCAATATCCTTTTCATTTGTAATATAATAAATTTAATTTAAGTGTGTTTGTCTAAGAGTTCCATTGGCAATTTTGAACTTTGATTTAATAGTGATTTATCTTCACTAATGTTAAAATAATTTAGAGTAGTGAACAAAAAAATCTTGCCTTCATAGAATCCCATATTACAATTCATCACCTTTAACTTTCGGTGAGATGTTCAATATTTTGGGGTCTTAAACCGCTGACAAAATGTTTGTCTGTTGCAGGATCGCTCTTATAGTCATCCTACTTGTGATAGCATATGTTGTGTTGGCTTTTGTTTGCCATGGGCCTGCACTACCATCTTGCTTCTAGTGAAGGGTTGGAATGTTTGTTTTATGTGTGCTTTCATATCATCTCCGGCTTGCAGATGTCAATCGTATTTATCTTCAATTGTGGCGGAGACTCCCTTTAGTGTTAATTTCAGTTGCTTCTGGGCTGTCGACATGCGTGCTGTGAATTCCTTGCTACAGATTCCTGGTGTTTTGGGTTGTATTTATTACAAGGTTTGAGGGGAAAATATTGTGTATCATGTCTTTTATGTATTATTATCATACCACCCCAAAAAATGGAGTGAACCAGAACATGATTGGCATTTTGAGTTATTTAAAGTGTTATTATATCTCGATATAGTCATTGATGTTCCTTTCTCTTTTTGTTCAAGAGTAAGGTTTAACTTTTGAATTTCATGTATCCCTTCATAACTCAATGAAGGGTGATTGTTCCCCATTATTATATATATTTATATTGGCAAAGGTTCTATTTCTTTTGGTTTTGGTATTCTGGAATGAAATAGTATTATCATGACCAAGTGATGACCATTTTTTATGACCCAAACAACAGATGTATGTGATTGTGGTTTTAAGAGACTCTTTCTTCAATTCAATATGTATCTATCTATTATGTGGACTGCAATTTCAAACATTAATGTAATGCTATTTTGAAGTGATGAAAGTTTTGAGTGCTGGATGCAGCTTTAGAAACTATTTGACCTTTCTTGTCGTGGTAGCAACTAGCAAGTATATTTTCCCTTAGTTAACAACACAAAAAAATAGATTAATTATGCACCAATCCAACCCCTGAATATTTCAAAGTGGTTAATCTCAATTATAAATAAATAAATAAGTGATTAATCTCAAAAGAGAGTAATCGTCTTGCAAGGAAAATAATAGTTGAGAGTATGCATCAGAAGTATTTGACTGATACAGAGAAGTCCCATTGCCCCTTTTTTCACCACATCTGGTTTATCCCAAGTTCTATGGCGGCGTATACCTGCACTAATATCCAAACACCAACCCATTTCTTGAGGTCATTTGGTTGAGAGTTCACACTTCAACCTAGACGTACTCGGTTTGAGTCTTGGCGCTGAGAAAATATTTCCAAACACCAATCACAATTGAAACTGTTTTCTTGAAGTAGAAGATCACAGTCGTCTTTGTCTTTACAATCTACGACAAAGAGTTGCGAACTTCTGCTTCTAATGACGGATGTCAATCATTTTCACACATTTTTTAAGTAATGCTATTAACAGGTGGTAAAAATTAGATTAAAGGAAATCAATAAAAACTGGATAAGTTTTTCTTCAAAGACTTCTAAAAATTTCTCAACTATATTTTGTGCATATTCATTATATATGGTTTCATCAGAATTTTTACATGAACCAACATATTCTTTGAACAAATGGTACTAGTTGATGAATTGTATTCTGTAAAAAAAAGAAATCGAAGAAAGTATATTATAATAAAAGATCAAAAACAAAAAAGTGATGGTTCAATGGGCTAGGCTCACCAGGTTATGTGGGCTGAGAGTACAGCAGCCTGTTATCCCTCCACTGTCAAGAGCAGGAGGTGTTCACTGCTTTGTGAAGCCAGCCTCATGCATTGCCCTCCATTCTAGAGACTTGGAGTGGGCAGGCCAGCATAATGCACCCATCAGCCCAACCTGACAAGCCATGTTCCATCACTCTATTGCCCCCACTTGGGTTACAAGTTGTTGTTATTCAACTCGGCAATCACATGTTTGTGAATGAAATATATAAACACTGGCATATTCTATATTCTAAACGAGGTGGGACATTTTTTCAATGTTCTGAGTTCAGATAAATAGTGGCTTTGTGTACTTCATATGTGTACACTTTCCTATCCTCATAGTGCTTAATTATACAATAATTTATGAGTTTCCTCTTAGTTATGTGAAATTATTCAATTTTATTACAGAAACTTGGATTCAATCTTGATATGTGAATGAATCTTTAGATACTCATAACTTAGCTTGAAAAATATCCCTGATATATTTTCTTTCAATGATTTTGATTTTGGTAAAAGCATTGAACTCTTGTTTGAAACTACTGAAATGCACAAGGATTACCAAAGGAGAGATTGTCATCCAATTCCCATCAATCTAAGAACATTAACCAACAAATGTGTAAATTGTGGCAATGGTTAGTCTTTGGCCTTTGAAATCTAGGTGTTTTCTTTTTCAGTAAAATAATATTGCAGGTTGATCATAAACATGTCTTGTGTTTTCTTTTAAATAACAAAGAAACCAATTATACTACTGTATTAAGCACCTTCAAAACAATTATATATACACCATACATAATCAAGACTTTATTTAGACTCTTTGTACCTATAATTTGATCATTCATTTCATTTGTATCCAGAAGAGCAATCAGTTAATCATTTTTTTTTATGATATGAGTGATTGATAAACCACTTTTTATTATACAAATTAAAGTAGATTAGTTCACCACCAACTATTTTATCAAAAAATATATCACCATTATATTGAAATTTCATAAGCTTGATTGTTGAGCCCTTAACTTGAAGGCAGTTCAATAAAACGCAAAAAAACATTCTAATAATTGTAATAAAAACCATATCAGTTTGCAAATAGAACAAAAAAAAAAAACTTTTGATATAAAATTGATAAAGCATTTAGTATACAAGGTAAAGTTGTACCAAAACCAGATTCACAAATATCTTTGGTGAAAACAAGAAAAGAAAATTAATGATTTATTGCTCCAAATGAAACAAGTTTTTTCTTACAAAGTACTAGTATATTACAAGTCACTTTTTTAAAACCAAGCCCTCAATTATCTGGGTTTTTAAATCAATGCAGACTAGTTCATTATTGTTAGCTCTGAAGAATATATCACTATTTTCCCCTGCTCCAATAGGATGATCAATGTAGGGCAAATGTCCAACAATAAAAAGTTTAGTCCATGACACCATAAGATAAATATG
Organism: Trifolium dubium; assembly: GCA_951804385.1. Classification (NCBI taxonomy): domain Eukaryota; kingdom Viridiplantae; phylum Streptophyta; class Magnoliopsida; order Fabales; family Fabaceae; genus Trifolium; species Trifolium dubium. The sequence goes on from OX638067.1 coordinate 2,660,513, forward strand.
TGAAAAGTAGTCGCATCGTTCCATGACATTGAACTACAACATCATAAGATCAAAGCAACGGACCCATTTAATACCACCAAGTGTTTTGACACCGAATCAATATCAAAATTGGCATCTAAGTCTAAGACTATTGGCAATGGTACTAGTGTTGTAAAAACCTCATGATTGGTCAAGTCAAATGAAACCAAGTAGTTTTCATCAGTATATCGATCATCGTAATTGTCAGACTAAATTTCAGACCACCAATGACAGATCCCATCCAAGTACCATTGTTCACTTGGACTAGAATGCCATTGAGAGTTAGGCATATTGACATCAAGTTGTTTCCATGAGTTAAATCTGAGACTATAAATCTCAAATAATGCATTAGAAAAATCTAAATGCCTAATAATGTTATAATCATCTCTAACATGATCATAACCAAATCCATTAAGAATAACTATATGCCCTGAATATATAATGTAGACTCAATAGAACTGGGAGGAATGACATGGGATTGATATGTTGTTGGATTCCACAATACAAGACTTCTGTTGTATAGGCAAAGACATCGCAATCTAATAAAATGACCACACCCCAAAATATCAAACTGAGAATCATGCAAATGGAAATAAGTTTTACATGTATAATTGCCGTTAGGAAAAGAAATAGTATCTAGCTTCTGATACAAGAAAACAAATGTATTATTGTAGTAATAAGAATGACGGCGGTCGTTAGATTATAAAATCGGTGCGGTAGAGTTTCATGAAATTATGGTTTTGAAATAAGAGAGACCATGTTTTGTTTACGCATCCAAATCGCTTCAAAGATTTTAAAGGAAGTTTAGACAAAACTGATAATGCAAGATTTTCATATTTCACCATTTTAGAATTGAGTATGTATGTACGTAGATTGAATTCACTCACCTAATGTTTGGTTTGGACTTTGGAGCTCCCATTCCATCAATTACATGGAAATATGGAATCATTAATTATTTTCCATCAATTTTATTTCCTTTTTTTTTTATATGAAACCAAACAAATTATTTTCTTTTAAATGCATTAAATATTGTTTTTGGTCAAAAAATACATTATTTTCTAATTTCATATATATAAAAAGAAATATTTAGAATAATTATTATTAAAAAATATTTTTATTAATTTATTTTGGTCAAGATGTTTTTAATAACTTATCTTTAATTACAATGAAACCAATTATTTTTATTATAATTTAGTCAAAAAAGTATGACTTTTGGTCAAGAGTACTTCTCTTTTTATGACTTTTGAAAATTTTAAAAAGTATTTTATTTTCCTAAAGAGCCAAAATCATTAATTTTGAGGTCAACACTTTTTTTTGACTAATTTTTGAGCTTATCACTTATATTGTTTGTGTATGTTTATACAAGGTTTTCATTAATGTGTATGTTGTTTATGTGTTAAGTGCATTCAAAGAAGAAGAAGCAATGTTGAGAGTTTATCCATTAAGAAGAGTTGTATTGGTGATTCCACAACTCCTTCACTCTTCTCATTCTCTTCTCCTTCTCATGATTCTCACTCTGATCAAATCCACACTTTTTCATCCACAAAATTCTTCCATTTTCACTCTCATTCTTCTCTTACTCTTTCACCATTAACTTCTATCAATCATCTCAAACCAGGTATGATTATATATTTATATTCTCTTCAAATCCCACTATTTTTTTGCTCTCTCCACATTATATTATATCACCTTTTGTGAAGTAATGAAGAGTTTCAAAAAACAGTAAAAATTTGATTTTTGTTATGTTTTTTTCAGCTTCATATAGCACTGAAGGTAGTGGTGTTGAAGGTGGTAGGGAAAGGGAAATATTGGTGAAGCATTTGTTGGTGAAAGAAGATGACCACAAACTTCTGTTGGATCTTCAACAGAAAATCTCTACAGGTAAAAGATAACTTGAATTGTAAGGTTCAAATCATGCAGTGTGGTAAATTGTCTTATCATTTTTGGATTAAATATGTTTTTCGTTGGTATAAAATTACTGACTTTTGTGTTTCATCGCCATAAAAAAATGACACTTTTGTGTCGCTACAAAAATTTTTTGCAGGCAATTTTAGCTTTTGTTAAAATCAAATTTGTTTAATTATCTTTAAACTTATAAAAAGTTTTAATAAACTTTTACTAACATGTTTAGATATGATGCATGTAGTAAACATTGAGTTCAGTAGTCTCTTAGTGCATAAGGCTAGCAGAAAACCTCTAAATTTCTAATGTTTTCTTGTTGTTTGTTGTCTGTTCAGGTGAAGACTTGAGTGATCTTGCTATGAAACATTCAATTTGCCCTTCTAAAGATGAAGGAGGAATACTTGGTTGGGTGAGAAAGGGACAAATGGTATGTATCAATGTCTTGTGTATATGAAAATTTTATTCGGTTCTATTTAGATAAACAAATTATTTACATGTTTGTGCTTTAGATTCGTGAATTTGAGGAGGCTGTGTTTAATGCACCATTGAACAAAGTTGTAATGTGCAAGACAGAATTTGGATTGCACTTGCTGCAGGTTTTATCTGAAAGGTATTTTCATTTTTCAACCATGTTTAATTTTAAAATGCGTTTAGTTTCAAATCGAAAATATATCTAATATTTGGTTATATTTGTTTGCTTTGACGAGTGTTCTTATGCATCGTAAATTTACTTCTTAAAATGTTAGGGAAGAGTCTTTATTTCAAGACATTCAACCTGAAGAGCTGCATGTGAAACTTCAAGATCCTAACTTGTCAGAGAAGGCGCAGTTAATCGATATTCGAGAGCCTCAAGAAGTGTAAGCTCTTATTTTCTTCAACTTTTAACCAGTTTTTGAAATCACTGAAATATATTCTTGTATATGTTTTCTTTTGCTCTTTGGCTTTTTGAATTGTCGTTTAATCTTTTAGGCCATATTTGGATAAACAACTTATAGTACAAGTGCTTATCATGATAATCACTCGTGACTCGTGTATAAGCTTATATAAACTGTTTTCATAAGCTTTCTTGGAGAACTTATAAAAATAAGCTGACAAAAAGCTTATGTAAAATGTTACAAGCTACTTTTATAAGTTTTGCCAAGCAGTCTCAAAAAACTTATGCCAATAGATAAGCTTGAATAACTCAATCCAAACATACTCATAATGATACTCTCATCACACACAGGAAAAAAGCATCTTTGCCAGGATTTAGGGTTCTTCCCCTTCTACAATTTGGAACCTGGGGGCCTGAAATAAACTCCAAATTTGATCCTAAAAAGGATATCTATGTTCTGGTAAGTAGTCTTTGTTTTCTGTTTTTTGAATTAATTCATCTTCAGAGCTTGTAAATTTTATGTTCAATACTAAAGCTAAATTAGCTTCTTAATTTTTGTTACATGTGCATATTAATAACTTAACTTCTGCTAAATGCAGTGTCATCACGGCATACGGTCGTTACAGGTTGCCAGGTGGTTGCAGTCACAGGTAAATAATCTTTGTCCGATTGTCCGGTGTTAGTTTTCGACAAAACAAAACAGATCAAAGTAGTTTTTTCGATAATTTTCCGAAACAAAAACAGCTCCTACGTACATATGTTTCTCGAATGGGAACTCAACTGACATATTTAAGAATTGATTCACATGTTCTCAAGTTGCTATTGACATAGTAGCCATTGTTGTCTAACTTAACGAACGAGGCAAACCACTCCTGATTTATGATCATGATGACTTTTCAAATGCCACAATATTAATTAAGTGTTGCTGACATAAATGCTTATCATATAAGTGTTTATGTACTAACTACCACATATATTGTTTTCTATGTGTTGATTGTGCCGATGTCAATGTTTCAGGGGTTCAGGAAAGTATACAACATTTCTGGAGGAATCCATGCCTATGCGGTGCAGGTCAATCCGTCGATTCCTACTTACACAAAAGAAAATTTTGGTGAGAGGAGTCCATTCAACATTTTAGCAGGCCACCCTTTCAGAACTTTCAACTTTTACTTGAGAGGCAAGTCATGCGATGGTCACAAGTAATATCGAAGGAAATGTTTAATCTAGATCAATAAATATTGCTATGAACATGTGTTTATTTTGAATTAAGAATTAAAGACTTCTTGAGTTTTTGTTTCAATAAATTAAGGTTACATACCAGGTGCCTACAATGTGTCTTGGATATGCCAATTTGGAATTATAAAGCTCTTTCTAAGTTCAAAGCTTTTGTTTTGAGAAATTTACTCAATAAGATTCATACTGAATTACTAATGACTAAGTTGCAAGTTACTCCCCTTAGGAATTATCATGGTATCATAGTTTTAAATTACAGTCTACAAGATTTTTCGGGTTTCTATGACCGCACAATTGCGACAAATTATTCACAATTTTTCGCAATAATACCAATCATGACATAACTTTGATCATATATTTTCCACCAGCAAATTTCTTGCATATTAGCAGCTTTATATTGATAGGAATGATCTCAATGTCTTGGTATTTCCACTAAACACACCTCCTTATATAGAGGTTCATACAAGCTAGTGTAATTGGGCCTTACATCAACTTGGCCCAATACAGTTTAAACCCAACAAACCCTCCCATAAACTGGATGGGGCAACACCACACACACTAAACACCAGAAGCTTATGAAATAAGCTGATAAGCTAACCGGTTTACAAAAAACAGCTTACAAGGAAACAATTCTACTACAGAATTTCACACTAAGCAATACACCAAACATAACAAATGACAGAGAACACTTAAAGACTAAACAATGAAAACTAAAGCAAAAAACAGCTAGCATAAGTGCTTAATCTGTGAAAAAACACTTAATCAGAACAGCTTATATGACCAGAAGCACTTATCAGCAGGTAGAAAACCTTCAATCAGCTGCACTCTTCACTTTAGTTCAGTTTATTGAACTCCATCATCCTTAGTTCAGTCCTCAACTTGTAGTATGACTCAATTTTGAGCGGTTTGGTCAGAATGTCTGCCAATTGGTCACTTGATTTGCAGAATCTCAATTCCACAGTGCCTTCCTTCACTAGTTCTCTAAGGAAATGGTACCTTACATGAATATGTTTGCATCTGCCATGCATTACAGGATTTTTGGATAGCTTTATTGAGGAACTATTGTTACAGTATATGACAGTTCCTATAGATTGCTTCTGATGCAAGTATCCTAGTATATTTCTTAACCACACTGCTTGACATGCACATGATGCAGCTGCTACAAACTCTGCCTCAGTTGTTGACAGAGTAACAATGGCTTGTTTTTTAGATGACCATGAAATAGCTCCTGACCCTAACACAAACACATATCCAGTGGTGCTTTTCCTATCATCAAGGTCACCTGCATAGTCAGAGTCACTCCACCCCTGTAGTTTTAGTTCATCACTTGAATGCTTCTTGTACATTATGCCAAAACCTAAAGTACCTTTTAGATACCTCATAATTCTCTTGATTGCAACCACATGCATTTCAATTGGTCTCTCCATGTATCTGGCCACCAAACAGATGGAGTATGCTAAGTCAGGCCTAGTTGCCATTAAGTACATTAGGCTTCCCACCATTTGCTTGAATACCTTTGCATCAGTAGCACTTGCTTCTTCATTTTTCACAAGCTTGCAGCCTGGTACAATAGGGCTGCATACAGCATTGCAGTTTTCCATACCAAACCTTGTTAAAATCTCAGTAGCATATTTCTGTTGATGAATCAGAATTCCTTCATTAGTTTGATGTACTTCAATGCCTAGAAAATACCTCATCTTTCCTAGATCAGTCATAGCAAACTCTTGCTTCATGGAGGTTTTGAAATTGTTAATCATTAGTGTATCATTGCTAGTGAAGATCAAATCATCCACATATAGACTAACAATCAATATCCCTTCTTTGCCAAAGAGTGTGTGTTCATGAGGACATTTTTCAAACTTCTCTTGATAAAAGTATGATTCAATCTTGCTGTACCAAGCACGTGGAGCTTGTCTTAGTCCATAGAGTGCTTTGCTTAACTTGTAAACTTGATTCTTATCTCTTACCTGGTATCCAAGGGGTTGGTCTACATATATATTTTCTGTTAAGTCACCATGAAGAAATGCACTTTTCACATCCAATTGGAACACATCCCATCCATTGTTTGCAGCCAATGCCAAGATAGTTCTAATTGTATCCCATCTAGCCACTGGGGCAAAGACTTCATTAAAATCTACACCATGTTTCTGAGTGTAGCCCTTAGCAACAAGCCTTGCCTTGTATTTCTCAATTTCTCCCTTCTCATTGTATTTGGTCTTGTAAATCCATTTTACACCAATTGAATTGCAACCAGTTGGCAGAGTGGTAAGTTTCCATGTGTTGTTTCTTTCAATGGACTCTATTTCTGCATCCATTGCTTCTCTCCATACTTTTAACTTGGCAGCTTGTTCATATGTGGTAGGATCATCACATGTGCTAAACATAGCCAAATTCTGCATCTCATCATCATCTTCTTCTTCTTCTGCTTCTCTGCCAGTTACATATCCTTCCAATCTAGATGATGGTTTTCTTACTCTTGTTGGCAAGTTGTTTGTTGCAGCACCAACATCATCACCATCATCATTACTATTATTCTCTTCAGAATTGGTGCCTATGCTCATATCAGAGTCATTGTTTTCAATGACATTTTCATCATCATCAGACTGATTAAACCAGTCATCATCATCATCTATCAAACTTGCATTGCCACTAGATGATTCTTTCTGTTTTTCTATAGGCCACTCCCAAGCCTTTGATTCTTCAAAAGTTACATCTCTGCTAATTATGATCTTCTTTTCAACTGGATCATATAGCTTGTATGCTTTTGATTCATCACTTACTCCCAGCAATATACATTTGATACTTCTGTTATCCAACTTCTTCCTCTGACTTTCTGGTATGTGCACATGTGATACACACCCAAAGACTCTAAAGTGATGCACATTGGGCTTATTACCACTCCATGCCTCTTCTGGAGTCATGTCCTGAACTGCTACTGTAGGACTCCTATTCATCACATATGTGGCCCATTTAACTGCTTCTGGCCAGAACTCCTTTGGCACATGTCTAGCTGATAAGAGACTTCTAACAATATTCATTATAGTCTTATTCTTCCTCTCAGAAACACCATTTTGTTGTGGTGTGTAAGCAGTTGTAAGTTGTCTTTTAATGCCTTCATTTCTGCAGAAATCATTGAAAGTGCTAGATAAAAATTCTCCTCCTCTATCAGTTCTAAGACACTGAATAACACATTTAGACTCCTTTTCAACTAGTGCTTTAAAATTTTTAAAGCATTCAAATGCACTGGATTTTTCATGTAAGAAATAAACCCAAGTCTTTCTGCTATAGTCATCAGTGAAGGTAATGTAATACCTATTTCCACCATTTGATTTAGGAGTTATGGGCCCACATATATCAGAGTGAATGAGTTGTAATTTCCTAGTAGCTCTCCATTTAGCTTGTTTAGGAATGGCTTCTCTGTGTTGCTTGCCAGACAAGCAATCTTCACATTTATCTTCTACTTGTACTACTTCTGGTAGTCCTCTTACCATTTGTTTTTTCACAAGTGTATTCAACCCTTTGAAGCTAAGATGTGCATATCTGTTGTGCCAAAGCTGAGTGGATTCCTGTTTGGTAACTTGAAGACACATTGAAATCATAACTTGTGCATATATGAGGTACATTCTATTGTTTGAAATTTGTACAGTGAACAAGAGACCATGATCATCATGATAAGCTTTACATGTATCACTATTGAAGATGATACTGATTTTCTTCTGCTGTAGCTGTCCTATACTCAATAGGTTTGTTTTTAGACCAGGTAAGTAATACACATTTGAGATAACATGTACCTTTTCATTCAACACTAATTTCACAGTACCCTTTGCCATTACTGACATTTTTGAATCATCACCCAACTTGACAGAATCTCTAAACTCTTCATCACAATCAAAGAGCCATTCTCTGTGACCTGTCATATGGTTACTGCATCCTGAGTCCAAGAACCATATTTCATCATTTGCATAGTTGATTTTCTCAGTGTTAGCCATCAACAATAACTCTTCTTCATCATTGAATGCTGCATAATGTGCATTTTCCTCCCAACTAGGACACTCACTTTGATAGTGACCAAGTCTGTGGCACTTATAGCATTCAATTCCTTCCTTTCCTCTACCCCTGTCACGACCTCGTGCAGAGTTTCTTCCCCTTCCTCTCCCATAGCCACAGCCAGCATTGGTTACCTTCAATGCTTGTTCTTCAGAGCTTTCCTTCTGTAGTTTCATTCTCTGTTCATGCACAAAGAGACTACTCTGCAGCTCATCTATGGAAAGAGTTGTTACATCGTTTGATTCTTCAATTGAGCAAACAACATAGTTGAATCTTGCAAACATGGACCTGAGTATCTTTTCTACCACTTTCACTTGTTCCAATCTTTCACCATGTGAAGCCATTTTGTTTGCAATCACCAGTGTTCTTGCAAAGTAGTCATTAACTGATTCATTCTCCCCCATTGCAAGAACCTCAAATTCCCTTCGTAGAGCTTGAAGTTGAGCACACTTTACCTTGTTTGAACCCTGATACTTCAGTTTCATGGCGTCCCAAATGTCCTTTGAAGTGGTGCGTACCAAGATAGTTTCAAGAATTGATCTTTCAATAGCTTGATAGAGAAAGTTCTTTGCTTTTAAGTCCCGGTTCTTGCTTTCAGTAGCAACGCGTATTTGATCTTCCGTCGCGTTGGGAGGTGCCACCGTGACTCCATTCTCAACCAAGGTCCAGTAATCTTTCGAACGGAGAAGATTCTCCATCAATTCTGCCCAGTGATCATAGAAACCATTGAATTTGGGAATAGCTGGTTGTTGGAAGCTGTTTGATTCCGCCATTGTTGAAGAAACGAGTTTCAACAATTGAGGACGATGATGAAGAAACGAGAGGGAAAGAAGAAAAACGGTTAAGTTTGTTGCGCGCGTGAACGGTTTGAAAACTGCGGTTTTCGATTCAGGACTCGGGTCGTGGGTTTCTCCTGATACCAATTGATAGAAATGATCTCAATGTCTTGGTATTTCCACTAAACACACCTCCTTATATAGAGGTTCATACAAGCTAGTGTAATTGGGCCTTACATCAACTTGGCCCAATACAGTTTAAACCCAACATATATATCACCTCCAATATATCACCTCTATCCAAAACCTTGTGAATATTTTCTATCATGACATTTTGTACATATCAAAAAGTAAAAAGAGAAACCTGAGGAAAGCTCTAACCACAAGCACATTCTTGAGTTTGACAAACATGATTTTATATGAAAACTTGTGTGTTTGATTTTACAAGGGTGAAAATTGATTTTGTAAAAGTTATTTTAGTTAAAAGTGAATTTAAGATAAAATGCTTTATATTTAGAATTTAAACACATTGATATAAAAATGAGTTAGACAATAAATTTGAGTGTAAAAAATCACGTTTAAAGTCAATTATATTTTGCCCCCTTTCACTCTCAAGTACATCACACCGTGTTCCGAAGTATTGTCTGTTTTGAACTACATGCGAGCCTTAGAGAGGCATAAAGCTTACGCCCCTCCTTCTAGAACCAATGTTTCGTTTCACCTCTCAAATATGTCATACCACGTTTCGAAGTATTGAACTGAAAAATGTAAATTCTATATATAAACTATTCATAGTCTCAATTTTAAATGATACTAGACTTTTTAGACGTAGCAAGTATATAAGCTATTTGCATGAGACAATAGGAGTTCATATTGACCATCCCTTTGGTCTTTTGGAATCATTCAAAGACAAGATGAGTTTTCTATCCGTAGAGTTCATGCATTATTATTCCCACAAAAACAAAACAAGTTAACAAGTCAATTTCAAATTCGAATCCATTTTTTTTCTTTCTTTGTGCACCATCAAATTGTAAATAGCATAATTGCCATGTGCCAATCCAATATAATAAACGAGTATTGACAAAAGAACATATATGAATACGACCTATTAAATACGTTTCATTTCAAAGTTTAAAGATCATAAATAATAAGTTGTGATCACTGATTTAAAATCAGACGATTTAAATTATACATTAATAAAATCAATTATATATAATCTCGATCGTCGATTGTAAATCAAACGACTATATACAGTTTGTCCAAAATTTAGATGTTTAATTTGATTCTCATCAAAGAAAAAGGTGTTTCACTCTAACATTTTAACCAATTATATATATTTTTTATTAATTACAATTTTCTTAAAATATCTATATGAATTATATTTGGATCATTCACCTAACCTCCTTATTCTTAACAATGTAACAATAAAAGAAAAGAAGAAATTGAATGTGTGGATTTACATACACTGCATGTTCATCAAAAAAATTCAGTCACAAACATATTTAACTTATATACTTTTTTAATTAACTCCCTAGAATAAAAATACAAATTGAATTGAATTTGTGGTTCATATTCAAAAGTTTATCATATTCTAAAGTTAAGTAGTATTCTACGATGTGATGTATCAAATCAAATAATCATATAAAATTTCTTTTAATAAATTATAAATAATTCAATTTCTTGATTGTCATTGCTTTGATCATCATTATTTTATTACAAAGAAGAAAAAAAAAAAATCATCATTCATAAATTCATATATATATAAATCATATTCGCAATCTCTTAACTGTAAATTTTTTGAATTATGGCATCAATATGCCGGCAATTACCCGACGCCGGCGAGATCACGTTAACCGGCGGTGTTCAGTTACGGCGGCCGGAGGTGGTTGCCGGAGCTTGCGAGATTAGATATGGTTATTCTTATTCCCCTCGGAGGATGAGGCTTCTGAGAATGAAGTTGACGGTGGTGGGGACCGCCGGAGACGGCGGCGTACGGCGGCGGAAAGAGAAGGTGGGGCCATGCAATTACGCGGTGGAGGATGGGAGTGTTGGAAATGATGATGTGGTGGGGAGGAGTGGGAATAAAGCGGCGGAGGTGGCGGTTGCCGCCGCGGCAACGGTGGTGATGGGTGTAGGAAATAGAGTTCTTTATAAATTGGCTTTGGTTCCTTTGAAACAATATCCTTTCTTCCTTGCACAGCTTTCCACTTTCGGGTAATTCATTCACATTTCAGCTTATGAAATCAGCTTATAGCTTATACAAAAACCATTTAGCTTCATTTTATCTTTTGTTATAGAAATAGTTTATAGATAAGCACTTATCAAGATAAAAGCTTGTGCTTTGCTTTTTGGTCAAAATAAAAAACAAAAGATAAAAGCTTGTGCTATAAGGTATTTAACCAAACAGGGCCTTATTGAGTGGAATTTTATATATTTGATCAATGTTGAAATAGTTGTTAGAGTAATAGTCATATCATGATTTTTGATGTTACGTAAGCACTTATGCTATAAGTTCTTATGTATAAGCTATTTTTACCGCAAAATATAAAATGAAGTCAAATTGTTTTACATATAGACTAAAAACTGTTTTCATATATCATAAGCTATGCCAATCAGTCTCACAAGTACTTATGTCAGTAGATAAGTTCAAATAAGCCAATTTAAACACGGCTTCAATGGGAGTTGTGGTGAAATAAAGAATCATGATATCACAGTTTAGATAGCAGTTACAGACCTTTATTTCAAAACTTGAATATTGTAGGATTTAGGAATTGAAACGAGGGAGTGATGTGTTCGTTTATGATTATTTTCAGATATGTGATTGTGTACTTTGGCATTATGTATATTCGGCACCATGCCGGAATTGTTACTGATGAGATGTTAAGTTTGCCAAAGACTCCGTTTGTTGTTATTGGTCTTTTGGAAGCTCTTGCTGCTGCTACTGGAATGGCTGCAGGAGGTAATTTCCCATCCTTGTTTCTTTGCTCTAGACTGCATTTCCAACTCATTTTTTCTATCCATGAGTAAGTTCATCAAATTTTCTTTCTAAATTGCAAAAAGTATTTGCTCAAACATTCGATGACATGAACTCCTAAACACGTTAGAATATATCAAATAAATTCATTACTATAGTATCTAGATATGCTAAAAGTGTCGCATAATTGACCATGTTTTAGCAGGAATAAAACATATTTATCCCTCCCTCTCCTTAGGTTCAACACTAATTTGTGACTCATCTTTGTCTGTTGTCCTTCAATACTAACAATATAGTATTATGTTTAAGTTGCATAATTTATCTCTTCGTGAATATGGTCATAATCTGAAATTAATTTGATAATTTTCTGTGCTTTTTCTTGTATCAGCAATTCTCTCAGGAGCTTCAATTCCAATTTTGTCTCAGGTAAATGAATCATCGATTAAGTGCTATCCTTAATCGCTGTCTTTTGCATGATTTATCTAGCAGTTAAGAATCTTTATTTTAAACTTCTACAACTAATTTTTGTGTGACTAAATTACACTTTTAGCCTATGAAGTTATATTTAGATTTTACTTTGGTCTCTGAAGTTTTTTTCGTTCCATTTTGGCTCTTAAGTTACAAACATTAGAGACTTTTTTCGTTTCTGTAGTTTTTCATTTGGATCTATCAAATGTTTCCTTCTTCTTATTGCTGAGTCTGACGCCTAATCACCAAAAACGTAAATTTAAACGTTATAAGAAGTTATCTAAAGTCTAAACCAATTTGGCCTTAGCTATGTGTAGGTTTCTTACAAAAGATAAATAAACTAAAGAAGGATAGTTATTGAACAACTTTTATGTTGCAGACCTTTCTAGTGTGGCAAATTCTCTTGTCGATTATTTTTCTTCGGAGAAGATATAAAGTCAACCACCTACTTGGATGCTTTCTTGTCACTATTGGTGTAGTTGTTACTGTAACAAGGTCAGTGGTTCATGTTTATTTCTTAAGGGCTTATTAAGCGCTTAAGAAAGTCTATCACAAAGTCAAACAATTTTATCAAGCACGTATCATATAAGGGCTTATATATAAGCTAACTTTACGACATAGGAAATATATGTAGCTAACTGGTAGAAACTATATGAATTATTTTTTTTACTGTCTAAGTCCTATTGATTTATACCACTGTTTACTATTACAGTGGAGCTGATGCGGGAAATTCGTTAAAGGATGGTGGTTTATTTTGGAGTCTTTTGATGATAGTTTCATTTTTACTCCAAGCAGCTGGTACCATAGTGAAGGTTATTATTGTTTTCTCAAGTTCATTGTGTTTTCCTCAACTTTCCAACTATTTTTTATGGTTTATAGTTTATACAGTGGCATTTTCTTGCTTTGCAGGAGCTAATATTTTTGGATGCAAACAGAAAACTGAAGGTATGTACAGTTTTGACCGCCAAGCTGTTTTCATTCATAAAAATATATGCAAATATGGTATCGCGATTGCCATGTTGGACCATTTTACAAATTAAAGCAAGAAAACACCGCTTCTGCTACACTCGCAAGCACATTTGCCTCAAACAGAAAACCAAGGTTTTCAAGAGCAGTCACGATCACATTGCAATCCTTGGTATTGTGGAGAGTTGTGGTCAAATGCAGCCTCCATCGCGATGAAAAACCTTAATGTCGCGGTCCATACTGCTTGCGGACCTTTATTTAAAATCTTTGGAAAACAGTATTATTAAATTGTAGTAAATTTATTACTACATGATTAACTGGTTTTAATAATCAACTTAGACAATGCATTCTTTATTTTGACACTAACAGTGTGTCAACGTGACAGTGTCGTGTCCAGTGTCCGTGTCAAAGTTTGTGCTTCATAGTTTGATTGAGAATATACTAATTAGTATTATATAAAATAGGGAGGCTCTGTGGACCTGTTTGTTGTCAACTCCTATGGATCTGCATTCCAAGTAGGTATCCTCCAATCTTTCATAAAATATTCAACTTTTGTACTATATAGAAATGTTCACAGTATCCTTACCGATGAATCTCTAAATGTACATCCATATATATATGCTCAGTGTAGGCACTATTCATATGCCTTCTCCTCCCATTCTTGTCAAAATTATGGGGTGTCCCTTTCAGTCAACTACCAAACTACCTCAAAGATGGTGCAGCATGCTTCCTAAATATTGGTACATTATCAAGTGGTAAGCTTCATTTTCTTTAAAATGAGGGTGAAAAATCAAAGATGAATTCTTATATGAAAAATCATTCCTGAATGTTTCACTCACTAATTAGGCGCCTATTACTCCGAACTTAGATATAAGCAAAAAAGTACATGTATCTGATAGTACTATACTCGCCGTAGTTTTTTATTAATTATTTTGATACAAAAAAGAAAGTTTTCTCTGTTCCAGGATGTGATGGTGCACCTGTCCTACCATTATTGTTTATTATTGTAAACATTGGTTTCAATGTTGCATTGCTGCATCTCCTCAAAATCTCTTCAGGTGTTGTATCATGTCTTGCTTCCACATTTTCAGGTATCGTGTCTCTAGAATTTATGCTAATTTAAACTCACTTTTAATTAGAATCAATTTTCCAAAATCAATTTTCGCCACTAGAACCAAAAACACAACATGAGGTATTTATACTAACTGATACAAATTGGCTTTGTGGCAGTCCCAATAGCAATCTATGTGTTCACATTGCCATTGCCATACCTTGGTGTTGCCTCCTCTCTTCCCACAGGCTTTGTGGCAGGGGCCATCATTCTCATCATTGGCCTATTCTTTTATGCATGGACCCCTTCAAATGCTTCCTCATGTGCTTCCTTCTCAGAGGCTTCCACCAAGAGAGGTTAAGATGAGTTGAAACAAATGAGTTCCACGAAGGTTTGGATCGGCGGTGAATTTAGTAGAATCATAGTGTGCAACAGTGGTTTCATCAAGGAGAAAGGAAAATGTTGTTGTTGTTGTTGTTGTTGTTATTGTCGTTGCTGCTGTATATAATTTATGTATGCATGTTCAATAAATTGCTAGTAGGCAATTTTGACGAGCTTAAAAGCTCAAGTGATAAAGGAAGCATATCGGTAGATAAGTTCTCGAAGTCCAATTTTTGTGTAAGGTGAGAAAATAAATAAATAAATGGATAATAAAGTCAATTTTGTTGACTGAAAATCGAACCAAATCGAACTGTTACACCCCTAATTATGAGTATATATAATTTTTGATAAGCAATATGGACTCTCAATGATTTGTATAGGACATTGAATTGTATTTATGTGTTTAATTTAGGTGATATATATTTGGAAGAGTGTATTGGATCTTGTCTTATGATATACTGTAAATACTTGTGTGTGTTATTTTTTTTGGCAAAATACTTATGTGTGTTATAATAACTTATAAAATTGATAGATATGACTATATAATAAGTCAAATTGATAGATAATCTATGAGATTGTGATTGTGAGATTTTGTGAAATTAACATTTTTCGTGACAAAAATCTTAATTGAATAACACAAGATTTGCTTACATTTTGTAAAAGTCATGATTGAATATCATAAGACTTTTTTATTATAAAAAAATATTTTAAAATCAATTGAAATCTCAATCCAATAACCCCCTAAACTAATTTATGTACGATTCTTATTCTTAGACATGAAAAAAAGAAAACGCAAAAAATATTCAACATAAACTATCGATAGAAGATCTTGTGCAAGCAAGTTACTTCAATTTTT
Organism: Trifolium dubium; assembly: GCA_951804385.1. Lineage (NCBI taxonomy): Eukaryota > Viridiplantae > Streptophyta > Magnoliopsida > Fabales > Fabaceae > Trifolium > Trifolium dubium. Next base: position 2,676,059 of record OX638067.1, read on the forward strand.
TTTTTTTGTTGACAAAACTACTTCAAGGCATGGCAGTTACTTCAAATCTTTAATCAATGTATTTTTCTTTTACATTTACACAAGGCATGGCAGTTTCAAAGTGAAAAAGCTTCTCTCAAGAATTGAGACATAAAAATGTGCTCTTTCAAGTCTATAACAAACAAAAGTTCCAACTTCAATTTATTTTTTTATCCTTGGACGGTTTGATTTTTTTTGGTAGACTGGTAGTGTTACAGAGAGAAAAAAAATAGAAAAATAACAAATACAGTTCAAGCTTTAAGTTCATTTTCTAAAATGAGGACTCCATGCTAGGTGGCGGGAGATTCTGGTAGGCAGAATATTTTGAGTGTGATTTTTCTTTAGTCATAGAATTTGTGCGCGCGCGCACGCGCGCATATATATATTATTCTCTAAGAACAAGTGTTAGTGTGTTACTATTCCCAAGCAAAATATCTCTAATACGAAGGATATCTATAACATAAATGTAAAAGGTATTATCGTGTCCAACACTTAACAATTCAATAACTTCTAAACAATAGATCTCATAAATAATGTTATTATAACCTTTGTTTGTAACAAAATTTAAGGTCTATCTTAATAGCATGTAAAAATTCAAGACCCATTTTGATAACACTTAACTCAACGAGAGCACTGCATCCTTCATTTATATTAAATGTTATTTTTTGGATATATATTGAATTAGTCATTTTTGGATCAACTAATTTTTAGAGAAAAGAGACTCTAGTAGTTCAGAGTTTGGTACAAATTCTGATATTAAGTGATTTTAGTTTTCTTCCAAATGCAGTTGTGGGATCGAACCATAGTTCTTCCTACCAAATTCAAAATCAATCGCCATTAAATCAATTAACATTAGATACAAATGAATTTATTTTTGATTGAAACAATTTTAACAATTTAACTCATATTCATTTTTAATGGAGATGTTTAAAAATAAGGAGTATTACCTCCGTCTTTAAATATAAAATTTTGTTTGACCACTGCACGTACACAATTTTGATTACTAATATTTTTTTAATTATATAATAGTAAAAATTATAAAAACTTGATATTTTAAAAATACTCATCAAACCAAATCAAACAAGATATTATATGCTAATATTTACGTTTATATATTATTAAAAAAATACGGTCAAAATATGACAGACGAATAATACAATTTAAGCAAACAAAGTCTAAAGAGTAAAGATGTAACAAGGGGCATTTTGGGAATAGACGACAAAAGGTGTAACAAGCACAAATGTTAATTTTAAGGTTGTAAAGTGTCTTGTGTTGGATTCATTCAAATCCAAAGAAGAAGAAGAAGAATAAACAATGTTAAGAGTTTCTCAATTTCGAGTTGGATTTGCGATTCCAAAACTCTCTCCACTTTCCACAATTCCTTCACTCTTCTCTTCTCATTCTCACTCCCAAATCCACACTTTTTCATCCACAAAAACCTTCCTTTTTCACTCACCTTCTTCTCTTCCTCTTTCACCCTTTTCTTCAATCATGCCTCCAAAATCATCAGGTTCAAAACCCACTTTTTATTTTTCATTTATGTTTTTTTAATGCAATCTTTTACTCCACCCAGGTTAGATTATCATGTTGTAATGTAATGAAGAGTTTCAAAAAATAATAAAAATTTGATTTTTTTTGTTTGTTTGTTTGTTTTCAGCTTCATATAGTACTGGGAGTAGTGGTGCTGAAGGTGGTGGGGAAAGGGAAATATTGGTGCAGCATTTGTTGTTGAAAGAAGATGACCAGAAACTATTGTTGGATATTCAAAAGAGAGTTGCTACAGGTTGAAAAATTTGGATTGTGTAATTCAATTATGTAGTATGATAAATTTTCTATGATCATGTTTGTATAAACATCTTAGTTAAGCACTTATAGAATCATAAACGCATATTGTGTAAGTGTTTATGTATAAACTATTTTTATAACAAAAGATAAAAAAAAGTTAGATTGTTTTTATTTAAGCTATAAGTTGTTTTCATAAGTTATCATGGAGTGCTTATGGAAATAAGCTAAAAACAGCTGATGGACATGCCATTAGTTGTTTTCATGAACTCTCTTAAAGAGTCTCACAAGTGTTTATGCCAATAAAAAAGTTCAAATAAGCCAATCTAAACGAGCCTCGTATCATTGTTTGACTTGAATTAATGGTTTTCTCTTTTCAATTTGTATGGTTAGATTTTGGAAGATGTTGATTTGTTCAGTTTTAATTTCTAAGGCTTTCTTGTTGTGTACTTGTGTTCAGGTGAAGATTTGAGTGATCTCGCTGTGGACCATTCAATTTGCCCTTCTAAAGATGAAGGAGGAATGCTTGGGTGGGTGAGAAAGGGACAAATGGTATGTTGTTTTAGGTTTAATGAAACCTTCTTAGGGTTTTCTCAATTTGTTCATGATTTGCTACTTTTTGTGCTTCTGTCATAGGCTGTTCAAGTTGGTATGTATCACCGCCGCATGTAAATAAGACTGTCTTTGTCTGTTAGAGAGGGTATTTAGTTGTATAAAGTTTCTTTGGGTTGGTGAGAAAAGGAGGTGCTAAGGATACAATATATTTTTTCTTGCATTTTTCTTCACTGATGAATTATGATAGTTGTGCCATATGATTCTGCGGAGGGAAGTGGATGAGGTAGAAAAATAGTTCTAGTTATAGAATTGCATTTTTAAAAATTAATTTTACTGCTGTTGGAAATCCCACCTTAATTGCGAAATTTGGGTTGCCTTCATTGCAGTCTCCGGTACTTCATTGTGCTGGGCATGAGGGGCGGTTGGGTTTAGTCCCACATCGCCTAGAGATATGGCCTAGGAAGTGCTTATAAAGCTTGGGCAGTTTCTCACTTTACAAGTCGGTTTTGAAGGGTTGAGTTAGACCCAATCTAAATTATAAAATGGTATCAGAGTCTATCATGGATCCGTTGTTGGGCTGCTTGCATCATCCACTCTCCAAGTCCATTGGGCATGAGCGTGAGGGGGCGTGTTTGAAATTTTGCTTTAATTGTGGCATCTGTGTTGCCTTCATTGCAGCCTCTAACTGGAATGTGAGGGGTTGGCTTTAGTCCCACACAACCTAGAGATATGGCATAGTTAGTGCTTATAAAGCTTGATTAGTCCTCACATTACAAACTAGCTTTTGTAGGGTTGAGTTAGACTCTGGTTTAGAACTATAATAGTACAATTAATCAATTATGTGATTAGACATGTCTCTGATGATGCAAATGTGACAGGTTCCTGAATTTGAGGAGGCTGCATTTAGTGCACCTTTAAACAAAGTTGTCAGGTGCAAAACAAAATTTGGATGGCATCTGCTGCAAGTTTTATCCGAAAGGTATTACCAAGCACATGTTTTTCTAAGTTGGGTGATAAAATGTGTTTTAGTTCCAAAGGAAATTATATTGAATATTTGGTAATTGTTAAACCCTACCGCCTTGTGGGATTAAGCTTGGTAGTAGTAGTAGTTATGTATTTCAGTGTGTTCTTTCTTATGCCTCGTAAATTTGCTCCTTTAACTATTAGGGAAGAATCGGTGCTTCAAGACATTAAACCGGATGAGCTGCATGTGAAATTTCAAGATCCCAGCTTTTCGGAGGAGGCACAGTTAATTGATGTTCGAGAGCCTGAAGAAGTGTATGCTTATACTTTGTTCAACTTTTATACATTAAATTCTTTTCTTTTGCTCTTTAATTTTTTGAATTGTACTTTTATATTGCTTATGCTTACATTAGTGGTTGATTGGTTTTCCTATTTTCTAATGGTACTCTCATCATACACAGGGCTACAGCATCTTTGCCAGGATTTACGGTTCTTCCCCTCCGGCAATTTGGAACCTGGGGGCCTGAAATAAACACCAAATTTGACCCTCAAAAGGATACATATGTTCTGGTAAATACAGTTTTTGTTGCAAAACATTATTTTCCTTTGTTCTGCTTTAGCAGTTCAAGTTTGAATGATTAGAGATGTTCAAAAAATAATAATTTTGAATGATTAGAAGCCTTTGTTTTCTGATGTTTGTTTATCTTCAGCACTTGTAGTTTGATGTTCAGTACCAAAGTTGAATTATCTGCTTAGTTTTTTTTTTTTGCATGCATATTCAATAACTTAACTTCTGAATGCAGTGTCATCATGGTGTGCGGTCGCTACAGGTTGCTAAGTGGTTGCAGTCACAGGTAAATAGCTTTTGTCTCATCGTCTGACCTTAAAGTTAAGAGTGTTGCCCGTAAATGTCAATGTGTGTTTTGCCTCGTAACTTGTCCACTTACTGGTATTAGTAATTTTAAGAATGTAATATTGTATGTTGCTGTAGATTAGTAAGTTGTAGATAACTAATGGAATAAAATGGTTTTCACTTTATCGAAGCCAGGGTTGTCCAATAGCGGCTATATCAGCGCGATAGTGTTATAGCGTAGAGGATAATTAACAAACCATTATTATTCTGTAATATGCAATTTAGTACAAAATGTCCTCAAATAAATTTTCTGCGACTGACAACATTGATCAAAGTAAATTTTGTGATGATTTTTTATGCTACTTAAACAAAGACAGTTCCTATATATGTTTCTTAAATTGGAACTAATTTATTTTGGAATTAATTCTCGTGCACTAAATGATCATGTAAGTTTCATGTTTCAGGGGTTCCGGAAAGTATACAATATTTCTGGAGGTATCCACGCCTATGCAGTTCAAGTCGATCCGTCAGTTCCTACATACTGATTTACACGATTCATCCACTTTCTTCTCCTTGCATGCGAGCAAGATTTTGTGAGAGGAATGCATTCAATATTGCAGCACGTCGCACTTTAGGAAATTTCAGCTTTTACTTGAGAGTCAAGGCATGTGATATTCAAGAATAATACCGAAGGAAATAGTAAATCTCAAGCCCTACCTTAAATCAAGACCAATAAATATTTGTATGAACACATGTTTATGTTGAATCAAGAATTTAAAGCTTCTTGAGTTCTTGTTTCAAAAAATTAAGGTTACATTCATATCAGGTGCCTACAATACAAGGTGTTTTTTTTGGTTATGAAATAATTGTTTTTTTGGTTCTATCTGTCTATGATTCTCCTAAAAGTGATTATGTATAAAGGTGATTCACTTTTTAGAGATTATATGTAAAAGCGGAAGTTATTTTTTAAATTAAATTATTAAAACAACATTTTATTTTAAAAATACTTTCATGAATATGAAAATAAGGTTGTTGTACTCAAATGGATAACAAACTCTCTCTGAGAGTTTTAACTCAAGACAGGGATCACACTCAGTGATAGGACCTTAGTTAAATTAGAAAGGATACGCGCCATTTCATTTAAGCATTTTTGGATATACTGAAAACTTTTTTCATTTCTAGTTATACTAGGCAAAATTAAAATTCGTTTTTATGATATTAATCTCTAAATGGTCTATATAGACCACTTCTTGATTTCACAACCTTCTCATTGCTTATGCATTCAACAATTTTGATTCAACGTGCAAACAACTTTTGTACTTTATTATTATTATTATTATTATTATTATTATTATTATTATTATCAGAAACTTCCTAGGGCAGCCAAACAACAATGTGCAAACGTGAAGGCTTGTATGTTTTAGAAAGCTTCAATGCATGCTAGTTCCTTAATTTATTATATTAGATTTAATGTTGTAACATTTGGAGTATTTAATAGTCTTATATTATTTATCATTTTATAATAGTCATGCAACATTATATTTGACCATTAATCAATATAAACTCCCAATGTGCAAACTAGAATTTTTAATCCAATAGTGAATTGTATAAAATTTGTATTTGTATTCGTTATAGTATTATTCACAAGTGATACATCATGCACCACTTGACGAAGTCTTCAATATTAGCAGTCTAAATTATTTGATTCTTATTGTCAAATTTGTCTGCCCAAATATCTTTTATCTACAATATAAATGTATGGATCTTTCACATTTTTTGTTATGAAATGAAAAGATGAAAACCTTGTCATGTCCTATGATGCTGGTAACTAACTTTTACAACTTCCAAACAAAATCTTAACTCATTTATACCATGTTATAACAAGATCCATTGACCTTAATAACAGACCAAAATCCATTTTTATTTTTTCCAACATCCGAAATTTCCTCTTAACCTTTGTCTCAACAAAAAACATTAACTCCTTACAACGTATGACACACACAAAAAGACTCTCTTTCCTTCCTAAAATCTATCACCTTCCTCTAATTTTTTTCTTTCTAATCAACAACTAACAACATGTTTAACACCCTTTGATTTTTCACCTTAGTTTTTTTTAGACATTTTTTTATGTGCTTCAAAAATTCTAATAACTCTTTTTCTCATTTCATTTCACACATTGTTCAACCCTCCAATGATAATGTTCTAACATCCATCACATTTTTTACCATTACCTATTTTCCTCTCCCTTCCATATTCCTTCCATCCCTTTTCTTCTGAGTTGATTCTCCCTTCCACCATGGGCAATTGTTGCTCAGGTGGCACTAATGACCCTGAAGACAAGGGAGAAACCGATCAACAAAATAACAATAATGCTAATGGAGATTCTTCGGCTACAACGCCGCCGCCAGCATCAAAGCCAGCATCAAAACCAGCTTCTAAACCATCAAAACCGCCCGTGATGGGACCGGTTCTTGGTAGACCGATGGAAGATATAAAAGCTACTTATAGCATGGGGAAGGAACTAGGGAGAGGACAATTTGGTGTAACACATTTATGCACACATAGAGTAACTGGAAAACAATATGCTTGTAAAACAATTGCTAAGAGAAAACTTGTTAATAAAGAAGATATTGAGGATGTTAGAAGAGAGGTTCAAATTATGCATCATCTAACAGGACAGCCTAATATTGTGGAACTTCTTGGTGCTTATGAAGATAAACAATCTGTTCATTTGGTTATGGAATTGTGTGCAGGCGGTGAACTTTTCGATCGAATCATCGCTAAGGGTCATTATACCGAACGCGCTGCGGCTTCTTTGTTAAGAACCATTGTTCAGATTGTTCATACTTGTCATTCCATGGGTGTTATTCATAGAGATCTTAAGCCTGAGAATTTCCTTTTGTTGAATAAGGATGAAAATTCACCTCTCAAAGCCACCGATTTTGGTTTATCCGTCTTTTACAAGCAAGGTTAGAAGTGCATACATATCATTATGAATTACTAACATCCCACAAACAATATAATCATCTGTAGCGTAGCGCCTAATCATTTTTTTTTACAACTTCTGCTGGTGAAATATACGCCGAAGTTATACATGTGAAAAAAAAATTCAATATGCTTGCATGTAGTAACTTAAGGCTATGACATAATTTAGAAATTAGAAATTCACATACAAGCATATTATAACATAGAAATTATCCATTTTAACAGGAGAACAGTTCAAAGATATTGTTGGAAGTGCATATTACATTGCACCTGAGGTGTTGAAGAGGAAATATGGACCAGAAGTAGATATTTGGAGTGTTGGTGTCATGTTATACATTCTTCTATGTGGTGTTCCACCATTTTGGTCAGGTATATATTCAACCACTTAATTTTAATCTACTTCTTGAATTGGTTTTATGTCTGCATAACTTGAAACTGAAAACAAGAATTGATTTTTGACAGAATCTGAAAATGGGATATTCAATGCCATCCTAAGAGGCCATGTTGACTTTTCTAGTGATCCATGGCCATCCATTTCACCTGCAGCAAAAGATCTTGTAAGGAAAATGTTGAATTCAGATCCTAAGCAGAGGCTAACAGCTTATGAAGTTTTGAGTAAGTATAAGCAGTTAAGCACTTCTTGAATTCAATTAATATTACATAATTTACAAATTAATTTGACTTTAACCCTCTTAAATTGTTGTGACACAATTCTAACAAAGCGCTTCTTATGCGAAAAATAGATCATCCTTGGATCAAGGAAGATGGAGAAGCACCAGATATTCCTCTTGATAATGCAGTTCTCAACAGGCTCAAACAGTTTAGAGCAATGAACCAATTCAAGAAAGTCGCTCTAAAGGTAATGCTATTTTCCTAAAAGACATAGTGTGTGTTTGGTATCACGGTGAGAGTGTCAGAATCACGGTTCTACCGTAATTTTCAGAAGCTACAAGTTGTAGCTTCTGCAAAATCACGGTGGATCAACGCAATTCTGACACATCCACCGTGATACCAAACATAGCTATAATCACTAATTTAATAACGATTAACATTTTTCTATGAAAAAAACCAGAACCTATAAAACAACATAATATATGAAAAACTGCACTTTACTTAACATTATAATAAAATTACATTTCCATAGGTTATTGCTAGCTGCTTATCAGAGGAAGAAATCATGGGATTGAAGCAGATGTTTAAGGGTATGGACACTGATAACAGTGGAACCATTACCATCGAAGAGCTCAAGCAAGGTCTTGCAAAACAAGGAACTAGGCTGACAGAACAAGAAGTTAAGCAATTAATGGAAGCTGTAAGTTATCTCTCCATTTTTTGTAGGGTAAAATAACTTCTGTCAAAAAGTAGCTTCTCTACTTACCATGATTACTGTCTTAGACCACTGTTTTTCATTTGCAAATTACAGGCAGATGCTGATGGTAACGGAATCATAGACTACGATGAGTTCATCACAGCGACAATGCACATGAACCGATTGAACAGAGAAGAACATGTTTATACTGCCTTCCAATTCTTCGACAAAGATAACAGCGGGTAAAGACAAATAAATAAATATAATCAACTAGATTGAATGCATATTAGCCTCTCCTTTGGTTATACTAATTGATGTTAAATCTTCTAATCACACATAGCTTTTCATAATCAGGTACATTACCATTGAAGAACTAGAGCAAGCTCTCCATGAGTATAACATGCATGACGGCCGGGACATCAAGGAAATCATTTCAGAAGTTGATGCAGATAATGTAAGTCTTGTATTTTCGAGTTAAATCCTTTTTAATTTGAATAGAAACAACATTCTTGCATATTCGGTTCTTGGTTTGGAAAAATTATAATGACACTTGCATGTCTCTGCAGGATGGACGTATTAACTATGACGAATTTGTGGCTATGATGAGCAAAGGAAACCCAGAAGCACATACCAAGAAGAGGCGCGATTCAACCTTGTATTAGTAAGGGACCATGGGAAGATATGCAACAGAGATAATGATGTGTTTCTGAAAATTCCAAATGCTAATGAGTGAAAAATCAGACTGTGAAACTTGGTTGTTGTTTGGTTGGAAGGAATATATGGGGCGAGGAAATGGTAAAGGTGAAAACGAACAACATTGGAGGGGAAACAAGAACAAACTAACCTTGGGAAAAAACATGCTATAGGGGTTGGTTGGTTGGTATTTCTTTTCTTTTCTTTTCGTTTCCTTGTAACATGTCTTATATTGTAATTTATGTTAACTTAGGAATCAAATCAAAAGGGTGTTATTTATGTATTGTCTCCTATTAAATACTATGTTTATATATGTGCACTGTTATATATATATATATATATATATATATATATATATATATATATATATATATATATATATATATATATATATATATATATATATTTGGATATAATACACTTTTGATCACACTGACAAGAAGATATGCATGCATATTGTGATAAAATAGGCATGAAAAGTTGAAAACTCTAAAAATACTTGGTTAACCGTCAGCAAACAAATGGTGAATTGTCGACCTAATTTATTAATAGTGAATTGTATGGAATTCTAATGTAATACTTACAAAAGACAATATTTACTTAAAAACATCCTCAATATATTTTTTATCACTGCAAAATGACAAGCCATGTGCTCAGTTATAGCAAACAGAAAAAGCAATGGTATGACCAAATAAGATGTAAAACTTTCCATTGTTAATTGACAAAAGAAAAGTATGCACTCTTGGCAAAGATGATTCATGTATATGCATCACACGATTCAAAATTGTTAAAAAATACTCATAGCTTTGAAAGAACCGACTTTCACCTTGAAAGCCACTAGAGCTTCTTCCCCGTGAAATATATTTGATATTTTGACAAATAACTTGGCTGTTCTCGAATTCTGACAGAAACTGTTTACAATTCATAACATGATACAAATAGCTCTTACTTTGCCAAATCCATGTGCAATTCATTACTTAATAGTTGATACAGATAGCTGACTAGCCAAAATAGAATTGATACAATTCATTACTAAAACATCATGTAAACTTTCTTCTACTCTTGAATTAATGCTCAACTTTGCGGTGTATCAACATGTAATGTAACGGAGGATTTTCAGCTGTGACTCTGTAAAATGATAGCAGAAGTGAGACAGATTGAGAGGGAAAAACAAACATTGTTCTAGTGTTTTAACTTCTAAATTACAACATTCTTAAAGTAAGCCAAGCAGCTATAATGTTTAAATTTCAAGGGCTTACACTAAACTGTTCTACTGCACTAAACTGAGGTGTGGTGTAGCACAATAGCGGCCACTACACTAAACCGTTCTACCAATACATAACCTCTATAAAGTGCTATTGACAACGCTATAAATCATTTGGTTGCACATTGAACTGATTAATAATACGATAGTCCCAAACAGCATTGAAAGAACGCTAAAGAGGGATAATGCAACCCGAAATTTTCAAAAGCAACAACACAGTTCCTTTCATAATTGAAATATTTAACTCTCACCCTAATCAATGTCCTCAATCTAAGAGGAACTTAATCAATCACAAGCATCTTAGTAAAACAAACACAACTTTTTTTTGATCAAGCAACAAACACACTAGTCTACAAAACTACTTGGTAATCCTTGAAGAAATTAACAAGTAAACCTAATGAACATCTCAAGCACGAAACATAACATTCCTTCTCTAAGGCTATGTTTGAATAGTTTAAAATGAACAGAGCGGAATAGTACCGAATGGAGTGGAGCAAAGCGGAATGGAACATAATCTCCAATCTATTGTTTGGATAGTTTAATTAAAAAGCTTCATTCCATTGCATACACCCCAAATTGGGGGGGAATGAAATAGTGAAGGATTGGATGGAATGGAATGGAATGGAACAAGTTCTATCAGGTATCATTCCACTCCACTCATTTCATGTAAATCCAAACAATGGAATCTAATTATTTACCACTCCACTCCATTCCATCAATCCAAACATAGCCTAAAAATTGAATAAACAACTTAATTAAGCCCTAATAGCCTAAGCACTTATCGTAGAATAAATAAAAATCATTTTTATAGCCTAAGCTTTTTTTGCATATAAGCTGTTTTCACAAGCTACCCTTAACATTTAAAATAAATAAGTTATTTCAATCAACTCTAAGTTAGTATATAACTCAAACAATTCAATCCAAACATCCCATAATCTCAAACCAAATAAGCTTTAACTAGTGACCAATTCAAAGCTTCAGCAGAAAAGCAACAATCTTATACATCAATCTATTATCTTTACATAGTGAATTTCTCAAAACCCTAATTTCACAACCGAAGAAACCCTAAAAATTAAACAAAACAAATTAAACCAAATTTTCATAAGAATCGCTTACATATCATATCATCACAATCAACTACTTGTCCTTAGTAGAAACACCATACTTCTCTTGCATTCGCGCAATCTCATCTTCCTTCTTTTTCTGATCAAATTTCTTACTCATCTTAGCTTGTTGATAATAAAGAACAATAAGATACCTATTAGCAACATTGAAACCCGAGAGATGATCAACGGCGGTTTTAGCGTCGTAGATATCTTCGTAAACGACGAAAGCTGTGCCGCGTGTGTCTTTGTTAGTTCCGATTCGGATCTGACGAATTGCACCGTATTTGCCGAATATATCGTACATTTCTTCGCTTGTGATGTTGAAGGGAAGGTTTCGGACGTAGAGGACGCGGTTTACTTCCGGTGGAAGACGGGTGTTTCCTTTCCGGAGACTGATGGTTGTCATGGTTGTTGACGGTGGTTTTTGGTGGCTGAGAATTTGACGGAAGAGTTTTTATGATTAAGAAAGAAAAAGTTCAAAACGGTTTTTCTTTGTGGTGAGGTTTTATTTATATAGATTATGTTGGGTCGGGCTTTGAGTTGGGTCTATAGTTGGGCCGGGCTTTGAGTTTCCTACTTAAACAATAATCTCTATCTAAATTTGCTACCTAAATAGCGAACTGTGTATGAGTTCGTTTATGAACCCTTTTTTTTCTTTCTAAAACTGTTTGATTTGATTTTAACAGCCGAGATCAATTTGACTAGAAAAATATAGTTTTTAAATCTGAGCTATCCAATCTAAATTTAATGAGCGAAATTAAAAATTGCGTTAAATTGTGTGTTGTTTTAACCGTAACAAATCTGGATTCAAATATTAGAAACTTATTGGACCACACCTCTCGCGTCCCTCGTGAATTTTCAAAAATATTTTGTTTGAGTTTTAGAATTTGAACATTTTTTATATAGGATTTGAAGGAACAAGTTATGGTGCATAAGTCATGTGCTTATGCACCGTGCGTAAATACCTCAGATTGTTTAGCGCACCTCTCAAATTTCTAGCGCACTCTTCAAATTTCTAACGCATCCCCATATTGTTTAGCAAACCCTCAAATTTTTAGGAAAATTTCTCTTTTGCCACCCCCATAATTCTCTATAACCCCCCTAAAACCCCAAATTACCCTTTAATTTGGGACGTAGATCCCGAAATAAGGTTCGGGATCTACGTTCCGAAGTGTATTCTGAGTTTTGGGCGGTACAGGCACCATTTCGGGATCTAAAACCCGACGTGGTGCCTATACCCCAGAACCCAGACAGCACTTCGGATTTTAGATCCTGAAATGGTGCCTGTACCCCCCAAAACTCAGAATACACTTCGGGACGTAGATTCTGAACTATAGTTCGGGATCTAAATCCCGAGTTGGCGCATATACCCCCAAAATCTCCCTAAGGGCAAAAACGGTAGTTAAGGGGGGAAAGAGAATAATGGGGGGTGATTGAGAAAATTTCAATTTTTTGAAGGTGCGCTAGAAATTTGGGGGTGCTCTAAGCAATCTGAGAGGTGTGCTGAGCAATTTGGGAGTGCATTAAACAATTTTTATTATTTATGCACGGTGCATAAAGACAAAGCTTATACACCATAACCACTCCCAGATTTGAACTCTTTTGTGGTGAAACAAAATTTGGCGATATCTCACATAAATCAAATCAGCTGTATTTTTTTTCCTTTTATATCAATAGGAATGAAAGAACATCTTAGAGTATAATTCTTTTTTTTTTTAAATAAGAAAGGATGTCGTCGATAGCAATTAGCAAACAATACTCAAACATAATCCAAGGGGTGTGGTTGAGCGGTTGGGGCTCATCCTTCTTTAACTAAGGGTCGAGAGCTCGATCCTCACCTTGGATATAGAGCAATTTTAAATCATTGGGCCAGCTATCCCACTCATCGATGTGCCTCAAATCTAGCGAGGGAATATTCACTGCGTTCGGCGGTGGATACCCCGGTCTCGACCAAAAAAATAATACTCAAACATTCATCTTCTAAAAAAATAATACTTTTTTAAATACATTATATTATTTTTGTCGCAAGTAAATAATATATTATTTTTGTCGCTAGAACTCACACATATAAATGTGGAGAAATGTGAAATCCTGGGTTCGAACCCAGGCCACTCCAATAATGTCCTTGATAGCTACCAATTGAGCTACACTTATGAGACATATGTATAATGTCTTTACTATTGATTTAAAATAAATTAACAAAAGGATCATTTATCCAAAAAATAAATAAAAGGATTATAAAAAATAATACTAAAAGAATTGAAATGATAAATTAAAGATGTTAATTAATGATATAATTTGACACGAAGCAACCCAAAAGAAAAATACCAACAAACATATCTAAAAGTAGCACGTACCAAAAATTAGTTTAGCAAGTAAGTTGTTTTTACATTTTGTTTATGAGAAGTTACATTTCTTTGGTACAAAATCATTTATAAATATTTTGTTCAATACCATATTAACCATATACACTAAACATGGACATACACATTGTATTTTTGTGCCACACATTTACCATTATCAACATTTTCACATATAAAAATCCGTTAATTACGTTAATCCATCCTTATAGATTGGGATGTTTTAAATACGTTAAGCATACCAAAATCTCTAGTTTTATCATATTTTCCCTAGTTAAAATACCCCATGACTCTAACATCAAGATACCATTCATCAATTGAAAATATATCTTGAAAACTTAACCTTAATTAATTTTTACATCTTCAATTTCCTAGGTCCTTCACCTATATATATATATATATATATATATATATATATATATAGGAAGAAACAAGTGCAATTTTATCCGGTCACATTTCTAAAAAATCACACGTAATTTCGATAATTTGTCTAAAAGTGTTCTTCTGGACGACACATATATTGTGTTTTCCGGGGGGGCGTACATTTGAAGTTATTTACGGGTAGAAAAAGTTCCTCCTGAAGAAAATTTTGGAAGAATTTCATTACCTTTGGAATATTTTTGAAAAAAATATTGTTATTGTACCATGGCAAAGAAATGGAAATTTATGATGCTATGCTAATTGTTTTCAACCATCTAAAAGTATAATTTTCTTCATACATAACAAAGAAATGGAGATTTAGGTAGATATTTATCAAGTTTCTTGATATACATCATTGTTGGGTGAATCACATTATAAATAATCTTTTCCTTTTTTTTTTATGAATCAAGTTCTAACCAATCTTTCTCTTGATGCAGCAATGCTTCTGTGTAGAAGATTATCCTATGGCCTTTGTTGAAAATTGATTGTCTTTTGATATATTTTAGTCAATTTATTATAGATATTTTAGTAAAGTCTGTAAGAGTCTTGAGCTTGTATTGGTTGATATGCGTTATACGGGGGGTATCAACCAATACAAGGTCAAGAAACTCAAGATTAACGTCTTAAGAGCTTGTATTTTGAATTGGAAGTTTCGAACATTGAACTTGAACTTGAAATGGTTAATGTACGTTGATCAAGGGGGTATTAACCATTACAAGTTCATGAAGAAGCTTTCAATTCGAGACAAACGATGTCTTTTTTTTTGTTTTATTACATGTAAAATAATGAGCAACAACAAAAGTACTAATTACTATGATCTTGTATTTATGCAGAATAAACCTGCTAAAATGTCTGTGCCTCAGTTTGGAGGGTGGGACCAAAATGCTCCAGGAGCTACCGACTATTCAATGGTGTTTACCCAAGCTCGCGCAAATAAAAAGAATCAGAAATCTGATCTTACGGAAGTCAAGCGTAGCAGCCAAGGGAATGAACAAGACGTTGCCAAAGTTAATCATGTACATGTACGTCCTGCTCATGGTCATCATGTTCGTCGTGCTCAACCTGCTCATGGTAAAGCCCGTTCGCAAGTTCAAGCTAATGCTCAAGAAGATCCTATAGTCATGGTGAGACAATTTTCTTTAATACCTATTTCTGTCGCATGAATATATTTTGCTATTACTTGAGATTTTATGTTCGGAGTTTCAACTTTCGCAAGATCGAAAACTTTTTTGAGCAAAGTACTTCTCCTAGATTTGGTCCATACCCCCTTGATCAATGCACATGGACCATTTACTAGGAGGAGTACTATTGTAAAAAACAACATAGATTAATGAGAAGTCAATTTCAGATTCTGTCGTTCTATTTTCTATGTACATGCAGCTCGCACTTAGAGAAGGGCATGAAGAGAAATGACAATACAGTAGAATCGGCGAATGCAATTTCTAATCCATTTGTCAATTATTATCATGCAGGGGAAAAGAAGGATATTGACCTACATAAATTGCTGTATTAGGCCTTGAATGGATAGAACCACTCAGATATAGTCACTCCTTCATATAAACATCAATGGCATGCAATTAAAAGTACTAGGATATATGAATTGTAAAATATTTGTGTAGATGAGACAAGTTCTCAACAGAAAACTGAACATTACACATTGTACAGTATCTTGTAAAAGCTACGGTCACATTTTCTCCAGTTGCTTTTGATACAGTCGAAGCAATGTACATTACATCAATGGAAAAATGTTGCACGATCGAAACCTTTCTATTATTGTTGTAAATTAAATTATATATATACATATCATGCTTACCACTACCAATACATGAAATATACACATGCTTTTTATTTTATCAGACAACTGGAGTTACATACTTTATTCCCCCCCTTCCTAACTGATGATGGCAGAAATTAGACGGCGGATTTCGCCCGCTTAACTGGCGCTTGAAGGGAATTTAGATAAATGATATCCTTCTTGTCCACTCCATCAAACAGATAACTAAAAGGCGGCATTTCTATGTATTTCCCAGTACCAGGAACAACCTTCAATTCATTATTTTGCCAAACAACTCTTCCTCCTGCTATAGTCACTTCGACTTTACCCTGAAAGTGAAAGTTATCACAAAAACATTTTCAATCTTGATATCACACAACAAAATTTCAATTACCGAACAACATATAGAAACAAGCACATGTTGAATGGAACTATAGGAAACTTAAACTGGTACCTTTCCTCTCCTTCCCTCATAGACGTTTGTGTCCGTTCTTGAGTGGTGCGACTTCGCAGTTATCTCAAAACTTGAATTTGGATTAAGAATTATAATATCTGCATCAGAGCCAGGAAGGATCGCTCCTTTCCTTGGATATATATTGAAGATTCTAGCACTGAAACAATAGTAGAAATACGGAGAAAAAAATTGGATCATTGTCAAACAATTTTTTCAAATCAAAATAGTAAAAATAAAATGCTACGGATTCCCGATAGTTCCATAACAGGATGCCAATTTTTACTTTGAATGACCAAAAAAGTTACCTTTCAGTGCTTGTCAATCGTACATAGTCAGTGACAGATATTTGACCAGATTCCTGCGATATATACAAAAAAATTCCAGTTAGAAGATTATCATCTCCTCGTTTTACTTCAACCTAGCAAGAAAGGGAAGGCTGCACTGAAAATTTATTATCTTACCACCATGATATCCCATACCACGTGCATTCTTTCTTCAAGACCTACAGATTAAAGGTTGCATTGCATTATTAGTAAGAAAATGTTTCAAAACTGTCCAGAATGTATTTAAGCCACAGATATCTAAGGTCATCGTATGATTACCATTGACACCATTAGGAATTTTCCGGAAGTCGTCAATTCCAGAAGCTTTCTGGGTGGAATTAAAGACACAATGATCGGTTCCTACCAGCTGCAAATTTGTAAAATGTATGTTTTGGTCAAATAAAAGGTCTTAGCAAAGATAATAAATTAGAAGTTAGAACTCATGGTATAGATAAAATACAGAGATTAGAAATAATCAAAACTCAAAAGTGCTACTCCATCTGTCTGATATTGGTAGTAAATGAAACTCATTTTATCATAGAAAATAGTACACTCGATTTTCTTACGAAATGTGCATAACCTTAAACAACACTTAATATGAGACCGAGGGAGTATAATGCATGTCATGGCTGAGACCATACTAACTACGTTCTTAGGTTCAAATCACGATCTTTAAAATGTTTACTGATCCTAACTCTAACTAATAATACGAAACCTGCAAAACTCCTGTTGAGAGGGCAGCTTGTAGGGCCTTATCATGTCCTTTTTTCCTAATAGGGGGACTCATGACATACCTGAAACATGAGAATGAAATATGGCTTATATATTCTTAAAACGGAAGACAACAAAAGAATAAAAACTATCGAAAACAATGCAACAAGTGAAGGTACTTACTTTGCTGCAGTATCAAAGTCAGGATGCCAAAGCCATGATTCATCAAGGGCTAACCCGGATACAACAGGCTCTCCAATTACTCTTTGTCCTGAAGTAAGAAAACAAACAAGTCACACTTGAAACACTTAAAATGTCAAGATGGAAACAGATAAACAAGTAGGGAGGGCTCTGTAAAATCAGGTTATCAATAAAACGTCACACTTGAAACACATTAATCCAAAGTTGTCAAACTCAGATCTTCGTAAACTAATAATAGAGTTATTGAAACCTTGCTCTACGATGGAGATTTAGAAAGAATGCTTAGTTTTTCTAGTTAAGAACCTGATTTCCTGGCCTTCGCAACTTCTTCCATTGCATCAATGCTCATTACATGAACCACATACAAAGGAGTATTTACAAAATCTGCTAAGCGAATAGCACGAGCAGTTGCCTCGCCTTCCAACTACAAATGTAGGCACCCAAGTCAAATAAAATTCTATAAATCATACTAACAGATATTTGGAATGTTGAAAAATGAGGAGCGAATATCATGTAGTCTATGGCGTAGCCAAAAGTTCATTATTCTCTTGAATTCTATTCTTCTGTAAATTCTTTATGCAAAGAACAAAAATTGAGACTAACCACTGCGGGCCTTGAAAGAGCATGCCCCTCAGGTCCAGTTATTCCAAGCTCTATCATCTTCCTTTGCCCTTCAATCACACCATCTCCATTTTCTGCATGGACCATGGCTAAGGCACCAAGAGACTTGCACTTTTTAAATCCTTCCAGAAGAAGCTCGTCGTTGACCATAGCAAATCCTTTGTATGCCAAGAAAAACTTAAAAGAGTTGATACCTGCAATTAGAAAGCATAGATGTAGTAACTACCTGAAATATTTCATAGGGTCATTACCTCGTAATCAACCAAATTATTAAGAATATGCAGAAAGGAACTAAATTATAACCTTTCTCCTTGACCATGAGTTCCATTTCACTTGAAACAGTTTCATCCCATTTGGTAATAGCCATATGGAAACCATAATCCATGCAAGACTTCTTTGCCTTCTTTTCGTATGCTTCGAAACCGGCTGTTAAATTCCCATTAGGTGGAAAAATAAAGTCAATGTGCATTGTCGTCCCACCAGCCAATGCTGCGGCCTGGCCACTGAAGAAGTCATCAACCGTTTCAGTGTTCATGAACTCAAACTCCAGATGAGTATGAGGATCAATGCCTCCTGTTAGTAAACAAAAAAATGCATTCATAAATTCAGTCAGAATCTGATGATGATGATGGATTATGTCAAGTTGACATCATGATCGAATGTAAGAAAATTAACTAGATGCATACAACAAGTGACATACTGACATCACTAAAGTGATTCATTTCGAAAGGGTAAAATCTCCAAGACGCCCATTAAGAACCATGATTGAAGTTAGGCTTTGTTTGGTAAGAAACCATGATTGAATTTGTAGTGTTTGGTAAAATTAGCAATTAAACTAGCTTATAAATCTGAAATAACATAAAAAAAGATAATCTTTAAATAATATTTGATTTTGTTCAATTAAGACATAACATGGATAAATTTAGAGAAAAACTGATAAGCTTTAAGCTATAAGCTACTTGAATCAGCCTATCAAAAACAACTATAAGCTAGTCAAAATAAGCTATAAGCTCATAGGAAAATGACAATTATCAAACAAGTATTTACTAATCATATGAGCTTATAAGCTATAAGCTCAAAAATGTATCTTGCCAAACGTACCCTTAATTAGTCTAAGATTAAAAGTAAAAAAAAAGAAGATCTAACCTGGCATAACAAACTTGCCAGTGGCATCTATGACATGAACATCATCTCCAACCTACCAATGAAAATTACAAATCATAGGGCATAAAGCAAAATGTAAGATACAAAACTTAGATTACAACATTATCAAAAATAGAAAGAATTCAACTTATATACCCCGATATAGTCATATAAGACTTTTTTACACATATATTCAATCAAATCACATAATTGGCGAGATATTCAATGAACTAACCGATAATAGTCACATAAAAATTAATCTCGAAAACAGTTGAACAAACTCAATAGGAAACGAAAATACCGTGATAGTTGGATTGACAGCAACAATGATTCCATCTTCAACATAAACATCAGCAAGTTGTTGATGGTGTGCATTGACAACAGTTCCACCTTTGATCAACAACTTTGATGATGATGATGCAGTTCCACATGTGGACTCTCCGTATCCAATTCCAGCTTCGCAAAACTATGAATTCAATAATCAAAATAGTAGTAATTAGACCATGAAAAATTTGTAAATCCTAGAAAAGTCAACTCAAGAGAGAGAGAGAGAGAGAGAGATATACCTGATCATTAGGTTGTGATTGAGCAAGCAAGGAGGGAATGATAGTGATGATAAGGAAGTAGATGAAGTGAATGAATTGATGATTAGTGAAAATAATGAAAGCCATGATCGTTCGTTACACTAATCTAATCCAAACTAGTTTGAATATTATCAGTTATCATCACACGACCACACAATAGTGATTTTTTTTAAGGTTGTTTTATGTTTTTTTTGGTAACTACTATATAAGGTTGTTTTTTTTTTTTCCAGTCATAAAATATGCAAAATATTTTGTACGAGGTTGTTTTTAAAGTCCTACAAATATGCAAACCCACAAATCTTAGCTCAAGTGATAAAGAATTAGGTTGGAAGAATAAAAAAAACTGTAAAACCTTTTTTTTTGTATCATAAAGGAAGAAAGTTAAAAATAAAATAAAATTGAATAAATAAAATTTCTAAGTCATTTGATTCCATCCAATTTTGAGCTCATGAAAAAATGTTAAGTAATTCGCATGAAGAATATTACTCACACAAATGTGGTCATGATATAACCAAATGGATGTAATTTTATTTGAGACATAGTGAATTGTGATATACAAAATTTGAACATTTCTTCGAGCTGAAAATTAAATATTGGTTCGTCGCGTTGTGAAAAACTAACTCTTTATGCCTCAATCTTTGTTATTTAATCACATTCTTTTCTATCTCCCAATTGTTGAGGGAGGAGTACTAGGTCTATTCCAAGCTCTCTAAGCCTTGGGGTTGATCGAGTTTGAAACTCTATACATGTAATGTCTTGGGACTTGGGAGTTGACGATATTATTTTAGTTTGTTCTAATATTTTTATTGTTTTTTCAAACTTTAATGTAAATTTTTTAAAAGACAAACAAATATGTAGTTCATATTTGTGGATTGAATTTTCTTCTTATTAAAAAAGAAACTACGTAGAGAAACGCTCATGGGCCACGACATGCTATATCCTACATCCGATCCTTAAGGTACATATGAGTCAACAAAAATTGGATATCTTATTTCCCCTTTTTCTTTCTTTGCTGTCAGGTTTCAACACAAATATAAGCAATGTGCATTACATGACATCAGTGGAAAATGTAACACAAAACACATTTATTTATCCTAACATATACAATTGAAGCTTTCTAGTACATAATTAGTACACATGTTTTTTCTTTGTTTGCATTAAAAAACTATACTAACACAACTATTATTTTGATTAAGTGGTGGATTTTGCCCTCTTAACTGGAGCTTGAAGGGAATTTAGATAAATGGCATCCTTTTTGTCCAATCCATCAAACAGATAACTATAAGGAGGCATTTCTATGTATTTCCCAGTACCAGGAGAAACCTTTAGTTCATTATTTTCCCATACAACTCTTCCTCCTGCTATAGTTACTTCAATTTTCCCCTGAAAATGTTCATAAAATAAATAATTTGAATCTTTATATTACATTAGAAGGCTTTAATTATTGAACAATTTACAAAGAAGCATACGATGAATCTCGATGTAAGACAAAAGAACATTGAATGTACCACCGACACTTCAGATTCAAGGTGTATCTAGTGTCTAACACTGACATGTGTGATTATATTCAATTACTTTCATTTTTTTTCAAATTATTAGTGTTACCAGCGTTGACATGTCAGTGTCGTGTCGTGTCAAGACTTTGTCTTTGTGTTAGAATTTTATAGTGATAGCCAGCGACAAGCTCGTGTTAATAGTAAAAGGTTAATGAATTTCAATCCCAACATGAACTAAACTAAAATATAGTTTAAACAAGTACCTTTCCTTTTCTTCCCTCATACACATTTGTGTCCATTCTGGAGTGGTGCGATTTCGCAGTTATCTCAAAACTTGAATTTGGATTCAGGATGATAATATCAGCATCTGACCCTGGAAGAATAGCTCCTTTCCTTGGATATATATTGAAGATTCTAGCACTAAAATCATTGTCATAAGTATTAAAAACATTAGTATTTTTGGCAAGTTTACCATACAGAATCATCAAATTAATATCGAGAATAACAAAAATACTCCATATTTCCCTTGGAGTAAATACATATTTTAGTCCTTGTAATTGTAAGGATCGATGAATTTAGTCCCTCAAATTTGTGGAATATAAAAAATCATACCATTCTGTGCTTGTCAATCGCACATAGTCAGTGACCGATATTTGGCCAGATTCCTAGAGAGAGATATAACAATAAAATCTAGTTAAAAGACTATCCTCTCCCTTTCAACCAACTTAACAAGAATGAATTAAAATGGAGGACAAGGTAGAAATTTCTTATCATACCACCATGATGTCCCATACCAAGTGCATCCTTTCTTTGATACCTATAGATTTTGAGTTGCAATGCATATTAATAATAAAACATTTCAAAACCAATGATAATGTATTTAGGCCACAAATATCCAAAACCATTGAGTGATTGATTACCATTGACACCATTCGGCATTTCGCGGAAGTCATCAATTCCACGAGCTTTCTGAGTCGAATTCCAGGCACAATGATCGGTTCCTACAAGCTGCCAAGTTGTAAAAGGTATCATTCTGTCAAATGAACAATCTTAGTGGGGAGAATAAAGTCGAGCTCAGAACATATCAAACAATCCAAAGCAAGATTTAACAACTGCGGCACTATAATTTCAGTCCTTTGTTGAAATATATGTAGAAAATTCAATCATAGCCAAAAATTTTAGATGCGAAACAATGTTATGCGTGCTTCGATAAATGTATGATACATCTGATATTTACACGAAAAATTTCAATTAGATGTGAGACCTGCAAAACTCCTGTTGCAAGAGCAGCTTGAAGGGCTTTATCATGTCCTTGACTCCTAATAGGAGGACTCATAACATACCTGACCACATGAAAATTGAAATATGACTTAGAGATTCTTAAAATCGAAGACGATAAAAGATTAACAACTACGGAAAACAATGAAACAAGTTAAGGCACTTGCTTTGCTGCGGTGTCAAAATCAGGATGCCAAAGCCAGGAGTCATTAAGGGCTAAACCAGAAACAATAGGCTCTCCAATTACCCTTTGTCCTGCAGTTTGAAAGCAAATAGGTAGCCTTGCCGAAATTAAGTTATTACAAAAAAAACACGTAAACCATTACAGTGTAACATATAAATAAATCTTCTGTTCAACATTTTCAAAACAAGAAAGAGATGAATGCATCATTACTGTGGAACACATATAAAAGATTAAACTTAAGAACCTGACTTCCGAGCCTTTGCGATTTCTTCCATTGCATCAATGCTCATTACATGAACCACATATAAAGGAGTGTTCACAAAATCTGCTAAGCGGATAGCACGAGAAGTTGCTTCTCCTTCCAACTACATAGGTAACCAAGTCAAGTAGGTAAATTTTCAATCCATTATATTATCAAGTGTTTCATTATAAAATTTTGTACAAAAGGAAAAATAAAGAGAATTTACCACTGCAGGCCTGGAAAGAGGATGTCCTTCAGGACCGGTTATTCCAAGTTCTATCATTTTCTGTTGCCCTGCATGCACCGCGTCGCCATTTTCTGCATGGACCATGGCTAAGGCACCAAGAGACTTGCACTTCTTTAATCCTTGCAGAAGAAGCTCATCATTGACCATAACAAAGCCTTTGTATGCCATGAAAAACTTGAAAGAATTGATACCTAAGATTGAAAAACATAGACGAACTATCTGAAATCAATCCCTTGATCGAAACTCATCTAAAGGGTTATTACTTATTGTTAGAACAACAACCCTGATTACTGATGCGTGTGTGTAAGTTTCGCCGTTAGACTCCTTGAAACAAAGAAAAACAAGAAAAGTAACCTTGGTTCAAAAGTAAACAGATACGAAATATGCAAATAGAGAACATGCTATTAAGTCATTTGGTTCGGTCAATTGTGCCTATGTCGCCGATGTAGAGCGGATACAAGACCTTTCTATGAGTATATTCCTTGTGTTTAAATAATACGTTCCAGTTTACAAGATTACCACATGTCGAGTTATTAGTAAACTATGAATCATATCCAACACTTCTTATTACCACATAAATCATAAAGCACGAGAAGGAAACAAATTTCGACCTTTCTCCTTGACCATGATCTCCATTTCCCTTGAAACAGCTGCATCCCATTTGGTAATTGCCATATGGAAGCCATAATCCATACAAGACTTTTTTGCCTTATTTTCATAGGCTTCAAAACCAGCTGTTAAATTTCCATTAACGGGCATAATGAAGTCAATTTGCATTGTTGTACCACCAGCTAATGCTGCAGCTTGACCACTGAAGAAGTCATCTACTGATGTCATGCCAAATGAATCTATCTCTTGCTCTAGGTGTGTGTGAGGATCAATGCCTCCTATGATCAGTTCAAAAACCAAGTATTCACAAAAGATTATAATAATGATAGTGAATTATTTTATAGAGGTGTTGGATAAAAACTCTTTAAGGCCTAACCTGGCATGACAAACTTGCCGGCGGCATCTATCACATACACATCATCTCCAACCTGACAATAGATATCACATAAGAAACAATACATATGCAT
This sequence comes from Trifolium dubium, assembly GCA_951804385.1. Lineage (NCBI taxonomy): Eukaryota > Viridiplantae > Streptophyta > Magnoliopsida > Fabales > Fabaceae > Trifolium > Trifolium dubium. The sequence continues at coordinate 2,700,700 of OX638067.1, forward strand.
TACAAAACAGAAAGTAACAAAACTTTTGCATTGTGTCAATGAAAAGCATTGAACAAGCAAAAAGGAAATCAACATAAGAAGTGTTTGAAGCATATCTCAACAGTTAAAAAGAACAGAAATAGGCAATAACAAAATGGACTAACATAACATATTAGTTCGTTGTAGTTTCCGAGAAAAAATGTGGCGTTCAACTTAAACCCTCGGAAAAAAAGTCCACAAAATAGTATTAGGGGATTCCGGGAGCAACACTAGACTAATGACATGGACCATCAAGAGACCTTGATAGCATATATCCATCCAAAATCTTAATGCATCGAATATATGGGTCATCGCTCTTATATAACATTCATTTATCTCATTACCAAACTCTTTACACTACTTTTTTTCGGTGTTTGGGAGCATAGAAGCAACAATGAGCTAGTGACCTAGACTAGGACCATCAAGAGACTTTGACACCAAATATCCAAACAAAAATCTTAAGACATTGAGTACACGAGTCAACACTATTATATAGTACTGTTATATATCATTCATTTAGTCCATTTTTATTCAATGCAAGACCCAACCATTCACAATTGAATTTCAACAAATAGTTCCTCAAAATTACCAACTTCAAACACATTAGTCTCTAAAAACAATTTTAATGGAATGCTTGTTGACTTTCTATGAAATACTATAAACTAAGTGTCATATTATTTTCTCATGAGATTCACTTATAGAAAATAAGATAAAAATAAAATATGGAACTACCTTAATATTTGGATGGACAGAAACAATGATGCCATTTTCAACATAAACATCAGCAACATGTTGGTGATGAGCGTTGACCACAGTACCACCTTTGATCAACAACTTGGATGATGGTATTGCAGTTCCACAAAAGGACTCCCCATATCCATTTTCAGCTTCACAAAACTAAAATCCAAAGTTCAAATTAAAACCTCAGTTAATGAAAAAAAAATTACTAAGTGATTCAACAGAAAGTCAACAGCAGACATGACACTGGACACTGGAGTGTCATGTCCTTCATAGAAGTCAACACAAGAGAAAGAGAGAGAGAGAGAGGTATGTGGTGTTATTGACCTGGTTGTTGGAGTGTTGTGAAAGTGAAGTGATAAGAAAGAAGAAAAGAGAGAACAAGATACTATGAAGGAGGAGTTGAAAACTGAAGCTAATCATCATCACTACACAATCATAGCCATAACCAGATACATAATCTTAAGAGTTGTTTCTATATTTTCAATTTCCAAAGCAATTACTGAAATAATAATTGAACTCACCCCACGTGGCTAGTGGCCAATGCTCCACGCCATCTCTCTGTTTTGGTTTTTTTTGGATTGCATGAGAGAAAAGAGAAAAAGAATATTACTTCCTCCCTCACTATAAATTCACATATATATTAAGAAAAATAATTTTTTGAATATGTTTGAACCACTTTATAGTAAAATTGATTGGTTTGAATTGGATTTTAAATGACTTCATGAAAATTGAACTAATTCAAACTGAATCAAAGAGTTTGTGTTATAAATTCAACTATTTATCTATTTTTATTACCATAAAAATATATTATTTTTGTTTTTGTAAGACGAGCTAAAATATAAAACATTTTTTCACTGTAGCAACATATAAAATAAATGTTTATGTTCTCTTAATTCATCAATATCTCCCTTAAACAACCGTCGTCTCACTCAACTCTCTTTTTATTTTTATCTAACAATGTACTTTATATCTAACAATATAATTATTACTATAATTGCTTGCATAATTTTTTTAATAATTAAAATCAATTTTTTAGATTGACAAGTATTTATGTTTATTTAAAAATTGAATAAAAAGTGAACAAACCGAGCCAAAGTAATTTCATAATACAAACCGAACCGAAAAGAAAATTTTATGCGGTTCACTTTTGTAACATAAGTTTTTTTATTATTTTATAATTTATCTTAATTTATTAAATTACTCATGACTTAAAATTAACTAGATAAAATAAATGATTTAAAATAATAATTTTTTTAATTAAAATAGTAGTAATTTTTTTTGGATACAACTTACAATTAAATTAATAATTTCAAATTTTTTTACAGAATAATATATATACTTTTTTTGGTGAATTACAGAATAATAATTTTAATTATTAAAAGTTAATTCAACTTTTTCACATTTTTGTTCAGCTTCAGTATGCACTACTCACTATTCACTACAACTTAAAAGAAAATTTCTCTTTCGCCCTCCCCTCACTTCTTTAAAATCCCCTTAAAACTCCAAAATACTTTGAAATTGGGCAAAGAAAGCAGTTAGGGACATACGTCCCGAACCCCAGTTCGTGACATACGTCCCGAACCATGGGTGTTGTACCTCCCATCGTGCGCTATGGTTCTTGACCTATACACCGAATTGGAGTTCGGGGTATACGTCACGAACTCACCCCTGACGCCACCTATAAGACTTACTTCGTGAGATAGGTCACGAAGCCCTGTTCGGTATCTAAAACCCGAACTGAGTTATGAAACCGTTTTATGCAAAATAGGTTGATTTTATACAAAATGAGTTATGAACAAAATTAACCTAAGATTTTTTCTCATCCCACCCCCAAAAACTCTCTTTCCCCCCCCCAAAAAATGGTTTTTGTATGAAGGTAAAAACTTTTTTTTTTAGGGGGGGAAAAAGAGTTTATGGGGGTGGGATGAGAAAAATCAACCTATTTTGTATAAAACGGTTTCATAGCTCATTTTTCACCAGAGTATTTCGTGATCTATTTCCCGAACTGCATTTCGGGGAATAGCTCACGAAATGAGCAAGGGGGGGCAGGAAAAAATTGGTCACTCCGTGATGTATTTCCCGAACTCCAGTTCGGGTTATACGTCACGAAGTGCAATTTTTATTTATAAGGGTAAAAGAGGTAGTTAGGGGGGGAAAAAGAAATTTGGGGGGGCGATTGAGCAATTTTCCAACTTAAAAACCTAATTCCACAAACTTCCGTTAGCCCCTCCACCGCAAAACCATCACCGCCGGCAACTCCTTCACTTCACATGGAGGCGGAATTTCTAGGGTTTAATCAAAACCCTGAATTTGAAGAAGAAGAAGATACCGAATTATCAACTTCTCGAAAACTAGTTCCTTGGTTAAACTGGAACGAGTGGCTTCTCGTTAAAGATTCACTCTTTTCTCATTCTTCTCTATCTCTTTCCTTTGCTCTTAAACGAGTAACCTCTTTTTTCTCTCATTTTCTTTCTCTATCTCTCTTTTTTTTTTTTTATCATAATTCTAATAGTAATTTGTAAGCTGTAACCCTAATTGTAGTGTTTATGTATTTCAGATTTCGTCATGGCGAATTCGAGGTTCGTTGCCGGATGCCATCGACATCACTGCTACCATCATAGAAACTCAGCACATGGATCCCTTTTTTAGGTAATTGCAATTTGTTTCAACAATTTATATTTTTTTTTGAAGTTAGAAGAGTAATTATATGTTTGGAGAAATAATTTAATTAAGTTCTTATGATATAAGTGTTTATGTTTAAGCTATATTTGTATAAGAAAAGATAAAGGCTATTTTTTTGGCAAAAAAATAGCGGATAGCTGATGAGCTAGATTATAGCAGATTAACTTATTATAGCGAATAGATTTTAGCTTATAGCGGATTAACTTATAGTGAATAGCTTATAAGATAGCTTGTAGCTTATGGCTGATAAGCTAAGGCCCCGTTTGACCCGGCTTATTTTCAGCTTTTTTATTTAGCTTAAATGAAATAGAGAAGTAAAAAATTGAATTTAGTCATATTTCTCTTTAAAAATATTAAAGAAATAAAGTAAAGAAGTATTAAATAAAGAGAAATGGAGTCAAACACATTTTTTTCTTTCTTTACTATTTTTAAGGAGAAGAAAATAAGTAGAAAATAAGCCGGGCCAAACAGACACTAAGTGATTGAAGTTAGCTTATAAACTAGCTTCATCACTTTTCAACAATTTATGTATTTTTGAAGTTAGAAGAATAAGGTCATGTTTGGGGAAATAACTTAATTTATAAGTGCTTATGATAGGTATACAACATTTCTATGACAAAAGATATATAGTCAAAATATTTTTATATAAACTATTTTCATAAGCTATCCTGGAGAGTGGATGTGAATAAGCTGAAAACAGCTTATGGACATGCCATTAGTTGTTTCCATAAGTTCTCACAAGCAGTGTTACATGTATGTGCTTATGGTGGTAAATAAACTCAAATAAATCAATTTGAATAGATTCCAAATATGTTGAATGTTGCCTCAATCAATTTAGTTATTTATTTTGTTGTAGACAGGATCTATCGAATGGTGGTTCTGTTTCGGAGGAGATTCTTATCAATTTGTATACCATGGCAATCGTGAGGTTTGATTGCTTTTTTTTATTGTGTTTCTTCTATTAGTTTTTTTGTGATTTTGTTTGTGACTCTTCTAGCATTTGATTGTGCTTTATTTTATTTTTATTGAAAGGCTTGTGAATGTTACTGTTGAGAAGACACGGAAGAAAGAATGGGATTCAATAGGTGCGGTTGGTGCGGAAATTGGCATTCCACGCATGCTGATTGATATTCGTCACGGTAAAAATCTGAGTTTTTTTGGATAAATTTTTCAAAATAATATTAATGTGAAAAGAAATGTTAACAGTTTTAATAACAATGAACTTAAAGAATAAATTTTAGTGCAAGTTCAAATTAGCTTTGGCATATATAGTTTTTCCCCCATGAAATCCTGTTTTTGTTTTACCTATTGCTTCTATTTCAGAGGGATCGCATCGTATGCTTCCATCGCTCACAGTTGTCCGTAGCGCCTCCGTTAAGGTATGACTCACTTTGGTCTGTTTAATCATTTGCCTCGACAATCTTTTTACTTCATTGGAATTAAATTGTATTATTGTAAGCAAGTCCGTGTGGTCCACTATTTGGTTATATTGTTGACATTTAGGAAAGAATTGGAGTGTTGTTGGATCAAATATTTTCTCTGAGGTCCGTGTTTAACTCAACACTTCGGGTATATGTAGTGAGTTCATGTTTGTATTGTAGTTTGTAATTATCACATGAAAGTTGCCAGTTGCTACTAGAGAAGATCACTTGATGGAAGCTCTTATTTTCCCATTTAAAGAAAGATTGTCTTAACTTCTGGCTTTGTGGCCATGGTATATCACTAATAGAATATCCTCTTCTCCACGAATATCTAATTTTATAACATAGAACCTTGGTAAAATATGCTTCTCTTCCATTAGATTTTAGAGGACTGTATTTATTGTGTTTGAAAACTGGGTGATAGTTTTGCCTAGAGGACTGCATCTAGGCAGTGGTTTCACCTTTACCATTTTCAATGTGCTAACTCAAGCATGTAGTGTTAGAACTTAGAAAGAGGCATTTGGAACCTAACTTGTGGATTGAAGTTAATCATCCTTACTGCATAAAGCTTCTTAATGGTTTAAAACTCTTTTTTTAGAACAAAAAAAGGAAGAGTTTTAAACCATTAAGCTCTTTCTATTAGGGGACAATATATAGTTCTTAATAGATCCAAGATGTTAAAATGTAATAATATTTTATTGGATTGATTATGACGTGCATTTTACAATAACAGATAGGAACGAGCAACATTTGTGCAACTGTTAACGTTTGATTTAACTGAAAAGAAGTCCCGCTTTTCTTTCATGAATTTATCTATTTAAACACAACGGTTTCTTCACAAAGATCTTAATATATGTCATTCATTTCATACCAAGTATTTTCAACCCACTGCCCTAAACTCATTGTCTTACACTCTCTTACTGATAATTTCAGGCACTTGATTGGTTAAAATCTTATTATTGGGAGCCTCAGAGCAAAGCAATTCCTTTTCATGGTGAAAGCAATGCAAATGTCAAAAAGGAAATCAAGTCTATCATTCGGGAATTAGCTAAATGCTTGAAAGTCAGTGGGAGTCCCCAGTCTAGTACACTGCTCAAGGGAAAACGTGTGTAAGCTTTGTTCCTTTTTCAGCATATTGCAACTTTAACATAAACAGTATCTTACACTTATCTGTTTTTAGAGCTCTATTTTTTCCTTTTCAAAATCACTTTAAACCTAAAAGAGATTCATCATATCTTAAATCTAATCTAGTTTGGTCTGTTCTGGTCTTGCTGCATATGATTCATTTAATGTTGAAAGCCCAATTTGAAATCTTGTTGCGTGGAAGTTCTTTGCCCATCTTCCATGTTCCATCCTGGCCTCCAACATGTTGACCCAACTCCTTGTTGAAAATAACCACATTTTTTAAACACCCTCAACAAAAATTAGTAAACGTTACTGTTGTCAATTGCGCATCGTGGAAAATAGTGGTTTGAGAAAATTTTGCTACGTAACAGTGCTATAGCGGCTATATCACAATAATTTATACTAAATAGCGTATCCGTGTAACAAAAGTGATTTGTTCAAATTCCTTTGTGCAATAACACTGTACTGTACCACCGCTTTAACCAGTATTTAACAACATTGTATATTCTTTGTAGTAGCTTCTTTTGTGTCTCCCCTTTCTGTCTATATATTAAGACAACCATGCTTCACTTTGAGTGTAAGGATGTTTTCTTTTTATGATATTTTCAATAAATACTTTTTACAATATGGACTTGTGCCATAACCTAGTAATTACTAATTAGGTATACTACTAGACTTGTTTTTGCCCTATATAAACATCTAGTATGCAGTACTTGATGCACTACTAACTTGTGATGCTTTCAGTTCCTAAGAAACAGATTGCAAGGATATTGAAATCTGTTCTTCGGTTATATTCCTCCTTCTCTTCAGAGATTGTGTCGGTGCTGTTGGATTATTTGTTGAAAGCATTAAGATCTTCAGAGTTCAAAAATAGTGTAGATGATGCTTCTATTAGTCCCCCCATAGAGAATGTTTTGGCTGATTGGAAGCCGGTCATTCTCAAATTGTATAAGAAGGAACCAGAATTACTTCTGAATCTCCTTCAGGAAGTTCTTCATATGATTCAAGCTCAGGAAGATATGAAATGCGAAGAAGGTAGGCAGCAATTGTTTCCGTCCACAGAACTCTTTTTAATAACTAGTTTAATATCTGCTTAATTGTTGTGTTTGCTTGGAGATTTGTTTTACTATTTCTTTGTTAGACTTAAGACCCAGACACTTTCATCACGGCTTTTGCACTGCACTATTGTTGAATTTTTTTCGCCAACATGAAGACAAATTGAGTTTTTGAAATTGTTTCATCCTTCATTTTAGTTAGTATATTTTTTTGGCAGAACACAACTTTTGTATGCTTAAATTTTTTTTTTATTCTTAATCCTGTGCTCTTTTGCAGATAACCCGAGTATTGGGATTTCACACTCAAGTCAAGGGTTTCATCAAAGTGCTTATCTTTCTTCTTTGTTTGCATGGCTTGTTCGAATTCTCAGTAAAAAGCTTTCTGATGCAGCAAATATGCCAAAGAGGGTTTTGCACGAACTTGTTCGTAAATGTCTTCTAATATCACATATTTGCAACAAGCAAGTCATGGATGCAGCTCTTCATCTTGCAAAATTGATGGATGATAGATCTTTGTTGGAGAAAGTTAAATTGCTCTCTGGTCTTGCTTTGTCCAACATTATTGACAATGGAGATGATCAAAGCTCTTCATTGACTTCGATTAGTGTTTCCCAACACGAGGAATCCCTGCGCGAAGCATATAAAAAACTTGAGTTAGTTAAACAACAGATACTGAGAAATAAAAAGTCAAGTGATATGGATTGTGAGACTGACGAGACACAAGTATGGGCTTTGGCTAAGTCATGGAGCCCATGTCCTATTGGCATGTTGCCTGATGCTATTTTTTCATCTGGTTGCCTTCCTGTTCTTGATGTTATTGATAATGAAGCTGTTGTTGATGTTATCAACAATGAAGAACACAATCAACTATCAGAAAGTAAAGGGAATTGGAAATTGGTCAAACACGGTGCCAAGCGAGATGCCCCTTCAGACATTCAGCTACTCGATAACTCAACTGCTAAGAAGATGAAGGAAACCAAAGAATTTTATGAATTAAACAGCGAATCTCCTTTGGAAGAAGATGATTTTTCAGCGGAAGAGGGGAAAGGGTACCTTATGGTAGGCGGGATTTGGAAGAGAGTAACACAGGAAGAGCTACTAGCCATTCAATCTTCTGTGAGAATTTTAATTTAATTGATACCTGCTACTTAGCTTAGGTTAGCTCAGCTCAGCTCAGCTCAAATTTTGATTATGATGTTCAATTTAACTATTCATATGCTTTGATTTTTATACTTAATTTAGGTAGTGGTTATGATACCTATATAGAATCGACATGTCCGGTCTGTTTGAGTTATACATTTGTCATGTTATTACTAATGTTTAAGAATTTATTAAATTAAACATAACAAAAGTAGCGAGTTTTCTGCACTTAACTTTAATTATATTCATGTGAAAATTTACTGGTTTTTTTTCTCTTCAATTTCTGAAATCAAGAAAATATTACATGACATGAACATTACACAATCCTATAGTTTGATTACCTGAATAATATCCATGCCATTGAAATAACACATTTTACCTTTTGTGATTGCATCTAATTGATTTCACTTCACTTGGAAGCAAAAATTGCAATGTGGGAGAGAAAGTTCAACAGGGGCGACCTGAGAACACATGAGATGTATAGTTTAGTCACACACGATATCTTCATGTGGTCTAAGGTCGACCCTGTAGAACATCTCTACCTCAAAATCTTGCGACGTGAATTAAATAATTTTGTATCAATGTTATGAATTATGTCATCTTAAATCAATAGATAGAGATATATAGCTTCAAATATGGTACTTGTGTAGCCTTCAAATGTACTACACCTAAGTACTTGTCAAGGAAATGAATTTATCTGTGTTTTGTAAGAGTACTACAACATTGTACATTTGTACTTTCAATTTCAACCCAAATCAAAGAAGATTAATTAGTTGAGTTGTACTACTTTTTTGTTGATAAATTAGTTGTACTGCTTTGAACTGAAAGAGAAATAGTTGTACAACTTGTACTACAGCTTCCCGTTACTCACACGGCAACACAATTCTACCAATATAGTTGGATTTTTTCCAAGAGAAATATAACTTCTTTTTTTGTCAAAAAAGGAAATAATTTTTAAAAGAAAATTTTGAAATGTGTTTGAAGGTTAATTAGTTGTACTAACTGTATCATTTAATTTATCATATTATAGTATGAGGTTTCTAGAGTTGTTTAGCACCACATGTTTAATCAATTTCATTACTTAAATTACTTTCTCTACTCATTTAATTGCATAAAAATTGAGCTTTAATTTGAAAATTGGATATTAAATGAACTATATTTTTTAACTGGGGAATCTCTGGTTAAAATTATGCAGTATCCAACCAATTCTGTTGACCTCATGGGGACAAACGAAAGAGAGTTTTGGTATAATATGATGACAAGGGTCAATTTTTGTTTATACTCCTTTGTCTAAAAATATATGTCACTATAGTGATAATTTTGACACACAAATTAAGAAAGTGTGTGAAAGACAAATTATAACTTATTATTTTACAAAATTATCTTTCATTAATTAATGATATGAATAAGATAGATTAAAAGAGTTGATAAAAGAGATGATAATAATAATAATTAATAATAAATAGTAAGGGAGTCAAATTATATATTCATAGTTTTGATCCCTAAGAAGAAAAATCTACGATCCTTGAGACCATTTCTTTGGTCTCAAAGAAATGTGCTAGCTAACAAGTTATAGAATATTATTGAAGCAACAACTTTCAAGTCGCAATCAACATTTATTAAAGATAGACAAATTTTTGATAGAATCTTGATTGTTAATGAGGAGGTTGTTGAGCGAAAAAAGAGTCTTAGTTATGTTCAAAGTGGATTTTTAGAAATTGTATGGAGGATGAGTGTTGAGAGTAAGGATTTATGGTTCAAAGTTTTATCAATTGAATATGGGGTTGAGAACGGTGATTTGCTTAAAGATAATAATCTATATTTGTTGTTTAAAAAAAAAAAGAGCGGCAAAATAATTAAAGACATATTTGTAAAAAAATAATGAATCCAATTGAATATGTAAAGAGTCTTGTAAAAAATAACAAGAGAAATTTCTTAAAAGGTCTTATATTTAAGAATTAAAGTAAAATATCTTTAAAAAATATATTCTTATGCCATTTTTCATATTTATCTACTATTTTAAGTTTTTAATTGTTAATTTGATCAAACACTACAAATTTATATTATCAACTATTTCATCCCCTAATCGATATAAAATTTCTATTATTGTCTAAACTATTTATTATATGTTATAAATTCATCTGCTATCTACTAACATAAATTAATTAACCAATACTTTTTACTAAAGAGAGCCTTTAAGTATGAGAGAGTGAAAAAGGCTATGGAATTGCCCTTTTCAATTACTTTAAGTTCACAAACATGATGGATGAATTAATCTTAATATTCTTCTGCACTACTTGACATGAAATGTTGTCTTTCCTAGGTAGAAAATAAAAGAAGGGACTATATATGGTCCTATCTCTTGTATTTTTGTCTTTCAAAGTCTCAGTTCCCACTAAGTACTAACCATCACTTTTTCACCTTTTTCTTTGTAAACAAACAAAGTTCTTCAGAGAAAAAAAGAGAAAGGAAAATGCATGGTATCAATTATGGTTGCCATTGCTTCTCAATTCTGACAATTCTTTAGTGGTTTTGTAAACCAAAACGCACTTTCAATAAAGAACAATAATGTAAACACCTGCATTTTTTTTTAACCTTCTGATTTCTAAGAGAAGAAGAGGAATATATAGTAGTCTAAAGTTCGGGGCGAATTCTGACATCAAGTAATTTCATTTTTACCTCACATATTTGTAGGGATCAAACTATAGTCCTTCCTACAAAATAGCTTATAGCATTTCATGTATTCAACACCTTACATTTTTGTTTATGTTACTATACTACATTTTTAACACCAATTTTTCCACTTTTAATGTTAACAACATATAATATATAATTAATATATTAGTCAAAAATAAAATAATTAAAAGAGTTTAGTAATTACACACCTCACCAATGTGGTGTTGGTTAAATGGAATCAACCACTATAATATTTTTGACTTTAGATAGCAAAGGTTTGGGCAATGGTGGTAAGAAGTAATAGACAATTTTATTCGATGAAAATTCGTAAACCGTTAATTTTGGTATTGATAATTTTTAATAACATATTAAATATTTTTAATTTTTTAAAAATTTGACAAAAATGATCTATGTAATAATAAAATATAATCTAATGATGAATTTTATAAAATTCATATTTACTATAGTATTTTTCATAACTAGTGCACAATAAAGATACAAAAACATAATATATATGTGTGCATCCAATGAATCTTAACACTACGGAAAGAAAAGTTATTGCTTATATTGTCAAGAAATAAGAAAAAAAAAGTTATTGCAAGATATAAAAGTATTTTGTTATGTTGAATGGGACCTTGGACAGAAAAAGAGAGAAACATAGTGAATGTAACCACATTGGTGAAACAGTACATGGTAATGATTCAAAAGTCCAAGGATAGAAGCTTACTTATGCATTTAATCATTTATTTTGTAGTGATAAGTTTATGATAGATTAAAAGTTTGCACTTTATCTCTTGCATTGCATGTGATTTTTCATCATTTATTTGGTTGAGATATTATGGGGGGTGCTGAATTTTTCATGTACTCATGAGGCACTCTTTTGCAGGAAGCACAAATACTATTATAATCCTTATGAGTAGAATTTTTTTGGAAACAATTAATCCATATGTGAATTAAACCATGAAATTATATAATTTCATGAAAAATCTTGAAGCAACTTATATATCAAACTTTTTTGAGACTTGTATTAGCAAATAATTCAGAGACTTTTTAAGCAAATAATTTCATAAAAAATCTTTAAGCAAACAACTATTTGAAAACTCTCTAAATTTTCAACTTTTTAGAGACTTTTTTAAGCAAATTAAATAATTGGTAATCTTGAAAAATCTCTATAACTGACATCTCAACTATTTTTACATTAGTATATCAAAACTTGAGAAGCTTATGCTTTAAGTTGATATCTATAGCTACTATTTGCAAAGATAATTTCATATATAGTAGAAGAAATCTTGCACTAACTAAACCTCAATGTGTTAACATACATTAGACTATTTTAGTTAACAAAACCACTAAGGGTATGTTTGGTTTGGCTTTAAATAAAATTGATTTTGATAGAATTGATTTTGGTAGAATTGATTTTATCAGAATTGATTTTAGTAGAATTGATTTATGTTTGGATACAATTATCTAAAAGTGAGTTGAATGATAAATTTCAGTGTAAAAATCATAGTTAAAGCCAGAAGCTACAAATCCTAACTTCTAACAGAATCAATTCTGGAGGCAGAATCAATTCTGCTTTAGATTAACCAAACACTATATAATCAATCCAGAATCAATTCTACACCTCTAAAATTTCTTTTGGTTCTTTCAAAAGCCAAACCAAACATACACTAACCTTTCAAACTTCTCCTCACTACTAGAAAAAACACATTTAACATCAGTTGAAAATGACTTTTAACATCAGTTTTTGAACTGATGTAAACGCAGGTGTTGTTGAAAGTCCAAAGCTTTTAACATCAGTTTTTTATCTGATAAAACTGATGTCAAAATGGCATATTTCACATCAGACGCGTATTGTAACTGATGTCAATATGACATATTTCACATCAGACGCGTATTGTAACTGATGTCAATAAGTATAGTTTTTACATCAGTTGCATTTATAGACTGATGTGAACAGAAAATGTTTAATATCAACTTTTACATCAGTTACATATATAGACTGATGTGGAATCCCTTTTTTTTTTTAGTACCTGAATTTATTTTTCAGCATTACATCGATCACATTTAAATGGCCATATTTGTACCTAATTTTTTTTCCAGCATCACACACATACCACACATATACTAGCTAAAAGTTTAATCAAAAAAAATAAATAATATAAAGCTCAAAGTTGTTAGTTTTTTTGCGGCCAACAAAACATACACTATCATCAAATCAAATTTTGATTCAAATGTTTTGTTCAAAACAAAATTGATTCAAATGCATATTAAACAAAACAAATGCATTAAACATATGCATATCGTAAACAAAACATGCACAAATCTTTGTGAGAAGCTTTAGTTTTTTTTAATAAGTTGTGAGAAGGTTTAGTGTCTTGCACTCATCTCAACACTTGTCGATCATTTCCAATCATCATTCACCATCGACTTGGCTCCACAATCTTCATAGCTGGACAATTTTGCCAAAAAATATAAGTACGATCGACATAGAAACAACAAAAAAATAATATAGAAATACAATTCTATATAACTCACCGGATAAATCTTAAGCTTTATTATATAACTCAAGAAAACATGTTGCCCAACAAACTCGCAAATCATATAACTCATCTTCTGTTAATTCGTTTTGGACATTAAATTCCTACAATAAGTAAATAACAATACGATTTAAACTATTCTTTTTTTTTGAAGAAAATATAAAGCTATTCTTTGAAAATACACGTTAAGTTAAATAAATTGTTATTACCTCCATCCAAGATTTGGTGATATTAGTAGAGACAACATCCAACATATTTTTCATTACATAGTATCCACAGTCTCTAGAGTTAGGTTGTAGCCTTGTCTACAAATGAATGACATATATATAGTGAATACTTAACAAAGAAAAGCAAATAGAGTTAGAGTTTTACACCACACTTACTTTCGGATAAAGCCATGTAGCTTGCTTTCGATTGCCATTAGCCGCTTGATAAACCCCAAAAGCACTTCAAAAGAAGAAAAAACAAATCATCAAAATTATATAATTTAGTTTTTTTGAATACTTGAATTGCATTTAAAAGGAAAGTCGTGTCAAAGTGTCAAACAACGAGGGCAGGTAACTCAGTAAGGATTCACATAATCTGAATATAAAAACAAACTATCAAACCCATGATCTATGAAACTACAATCAAGTAGTTGTCTAAAGCTAGATATTCCTACATAATCAAGAACTACGTCCCTAATTTTGTCTCCACATTTCTAACCGAAAAGACCAACAAGAACCAGTAGAAATCAATAGCGGTCAAATGATGATGGACGGGCAGCCCTGCTGGGGCGGTCATAAGGACCAGCTCTGCCCCTATAGCTTCTTCCTTCATCGCGAGCTGGTATATTTATGTTTATAGGATATATATATATATATAACAGAAACAACATAAAAATTAAACTTACGTTGTAACAATTTTCTTCATTGTTGAATCAAGTTCCCTATGTAGTGAACAAAGGACGACCACAGTGTTGTCTTTTGGACAAATGATTATTAATTGCCAATGTCCTCTGTATGCATGCGTGTAAAACAATTATATATTAATGTCTAATGTTATAAAAAATTAATAATATAGAACATACTAATTTTAACAAACTTACCCAATAAGAAATGGTGCTAAGTGACACACTTTACTTTCATCACGTAACTTGTTTTGTATGTATTTTTTAGAAGCTACTTGAGTTTTTTTCACATTTTCAGTAAAACTCAATGTAACAGGGTCCATAAACCCATAAACATCTAAGAGGTTTTTTTCAATACATACAAGATGAATATACCTAAATAATTTTGAAACAAGCATTAAATATCGAAGTAATGATGAGAGATATAACATATTAAAAAGGTAAATTTTCTTACGTGCACCAAACTTGTAGAGTAGAATAGTCAAGCCATTGATAACCCACCAACAACTCTCTAATAACCTTTGCTGACATGAAAAAATTATTATTGCTTGTTGGACAATGACTTAATTGTACTCCCAAATGGTTGTCAGCCAATTTAGCAACTATGCCAAACAATTTTGTAACAACGTCATTGTCAGCATCCTTCTTGTGATTTTCTTGTACAGCAGAACAACTTGCTTTTGCACTTCCTGTGACAACTTTATTTGATTCAGAAGTTTGGGGGAAACCCAGAGATTTAAGTGTCTCCCTAAAATATTGACGCTCTTCAGCTAACTTTTGATCAAAATCAGCTCTAATTTGTGCAAGTTCCTCCTTGACATCTATATTTTGTTTTGCACGTGAAGACGACCTTCCAAAGAAAGTAGTAAGAGTATGGTTTCGTCCAACACCACGAACACGACCACCATGCTCAGATGTTCCAATGGCTTCTGTTAAGATATCGTCACGTCCATGAGGAACAAAGGCACCATTTTCGGTTTCTTCAACTAGAGAATCCTACAAAATGCCAAAAGTACAAATAACTAATTGCCATAATTTATATCAATCACAAATATAATGATACTTGAAGTATTTTCTTACTTACAATTTTCTCAGCAACAACTCGTGTAGCCTCTGATGTGTATTCTCCCCCTTCCTTTTGTCGCGCTCTCTTCCATTTCTCATGGCGTGACGGTGGAGATGGACTACGATCATCATCAGTTAATAATGTAGAATCTCTCTGTAATCTCTTTTCATTTATAAGTTTTGCCTCAAGCAATGTATACCCTCCACGAGATAATCTATGCGGGTAAAGATTATTAGCCACATTTTGCTTACCCTTTTCACTTTTTTCCTATAATAAAATCAAATTAATATTAATTAATAAATTTATTTACTAATCATAATGAAATTGGGTGGTGTATAAGGGGACGGATCAATTAAATCCCTCACCGGTGGAGCTGAAAAATAACACGGTTGGATTTAATCACCCCAAATATATGTTTAAAATAAAAATGTGATTACTTAATATGTCCACACACATTTTTTTTTTTAATCAGCAAAATTAATATAATAGGAAGTACCAAAATTATAAGACATACTCTTCGTTATAGATCATTACAAAAGTCTGCTATAACAAAATAAAAAACAAGAAACAAGTCCCCCAACATCAAATATTAAGGACCAATTTAGACAAACAAAAGCAAAACCAATATGCTAAAACACTATGTTAGCTCTCTCTCACACACAATTTGTCTTAGCTCTCTCACACTAAAAGCATCGTAAAGAATAATCAGTTTCCCATCTTAGTTCCACATATGACAAAAGTTCCACATATGACAAAAACACAAAACACACTTATTTAAAGTTAAGTAACAATAATCAGTTTCTAAATTCTGTAATCTGAAATGGGTTCTCTTCAGTCCACATTTCTCTACTTGATTTTATTACATTCACTCAACATTGTTGCTTACAAAGATGAAGAATGGAAGAAAGCCACTGCAACTTATGCCAAAGACACAGAGGGATCTTTAATTACAAGTACTTCGCTTGCTCTTCCCTTGGTTCTTGTACATATGATAGTGTATACCCACAGACACTCACCAGATTTTGGGTTGGGTTTGTTTTACACTTCGAATTCACGAGGTCTGTCAACTAGGCAATGTTACATAAATTTTGGATAATAAAATGCTAAGAAAATAATTTATAAGTTATAAAAACTTCATTTATTTTGCATAACATTAGTGCAGCTTGTTTCTAAACATATATTTAAAACATTTTGGCAAGCACAAATGCTATATTTAGCGAACCTGATTAATTAGGTAGTCTTGCATGGTCTTTTGACTGAATGTTCTATAGACTCAAGACTTAATATGGCAGTGGCGTATGCACTCTCTTCCTTTTATATTTATCAAGCTTTCAATTTTCAGTTCACTGATCTTTTACATTGCATCTTCTATAGCAGCAAATATTCTCATTTTCATTCTAACATGAACGTAAATTAAATCCAACTAGACCATTGCATCTTTTACTTTTGGGTTCCACTGGTGAGGGACTTAATTAAGTTCTCACCCTAGGAGCCACCATTAAATTGAAATGTACAATAAAAAAAGTATAATTCCAACTAACCTTAAATTCATCGGTATTTCGAGACGCCAAAAACTCTTTCCATATTTCTTCGTCAATGTAGTTATACCTCACATATGGAGGTTTGAGCTTTTCTTTGGGCTTTGTAATATAATCTCTTGTAAGTGTTGTCTTAAAACCTCTCCAACGCGACCCCGCAACCTTAATCCATACTTTTTTTAAACCGTCATCACATTCTGGAATAACAAAAACAGTCTGCATATATATATCAAAATTTTGGTGTTAATTAGTATGTGACATATGGTGTTAGTATATGATAGTAAAATATTAAATAAAATGTTTAGAATAAAATACCTTAACATCAGCCCAAATAGCATCTTTTACGTCTTTACTTATCTGCCTCCACTCATCTTTCAAAATACTACATTTACTTCGAGCAAGTAATGCTACATAGCTCGTAAACCATGCAGCATGTCTAACTGGACCAAGACAATCCCCAGTTTTTGGATCAAACTCGACATTTATCTTTACACCTGTTTGACGAACTTTGGTAATTGCTGCCAACATTGTGGGACCTCTAACATTTCTTATATTAGGTTTACTAGACGAAGAAGGAATGTCAATTGAATCAGCCATGTATCTGTTTACACAAAATAACAACATTTTAGAATCAAATTAATGACAAAAACACATGTAAATGGAACAAACAAATGTCTAATTAAACCAAAATACACAAACATACTAAACTTATTAACTTATTTCAAAATACAAAACCTTACTATTCCTCCCATATCCCTTCCTCGTGATCTAAACGATTAGCATGCACATCGTCCTCATCATGTTCCTCAATTAAGGTAGGCACATTTATCAAGAAAGGAGGAGTTTCAGAAATATCAAGAATCGCATCTTGATTTTCATCACTACCATTTACATGTTTTCCTTGTAGAACCACGGACCACCTTACATTAGAAGGATCAGTGACATAAAACACTTGTTTTGCTTGGGATGCCATGATGAAAGGTTCGTCCTTATAAGCTAACTTACAAAGATCAACAAGTGTAAATCCTAGTTCATCAATTCTTACACCATTGTTGATATCAACCCACTTGCATTTAAATACAGGAACTTTAAATACAACGTAATCAACCTCCCAAATCTCTACAATAACCCCAAAGTAGGTTGTAGATGCCCTAACCGGGTTTTTATCTTTAGAACTAGAAAAGTGCATGGACTCAGCCACAACCATAACCCCACTATTTTGCATGGTACTGCGATCATCTTTTGATTTTGTATAAAATGAAGTGTTATTAATATCATATGCACTCCAAGTTATTATGTTATATTTAGGCTCATAAGATAACCACTTTATCGTATCAGAAACACTATCACCATTAGCAATTCTTTCTTTAAACCACTTAGAGAAACTCTTATTATGCTCTTTTAACAACCATCTTTCATTCATCTTGGAGTACTTTTTCTTTACGATGTTTTTGTGAGCAGATAAGTAAGGTTGAACTTCATCATTGTTATTCAATATATACAAATGTGCTTGAAGAACCGCCTCAGCACTCATACTCTTGACTTTTAAACCTTGTGTACCGACACCCTCACCTCTTCCATCATGACGAGACTTGGGAACCCCTATAGCATCCACTTCTGACAAATAGTTTGAACAAAACTCAATAGCTTCTTCTGCAATATACCTCTCAACAATTGATGCTTCTGGACGATGTGGATTTTTTGTATACGCTTTTAGGATCTTCATGTATCGCTCTATTGGATACATCCACCTTAAAAAAATTGGACCGCACATTCTAATCTCCCTTACTAGATGAACAATTAAGTGAACCATCATATCAAAAAATGAAGGAGGAAAATACATCTCCAATTGGCACAAGATAACTGCAGCCTCATTTTCCAACTCGTCTAACTTCAATGGATCAATGGCTTTACAACATATTGCATTGAAAAATACGCACAACCTAGTTATAGTTTTCCTAACATTATTAGGCAATATTCCACGAATAGCCACTGGTAGTAGTTGTTGCATTAAGACATGAAAGTCATGAGATTTTAAGCCAATTAATTTGAGATCATCCATTGATACAAGCCTCTTGACATTTGATGAGTAACCATGCGGCACTTTGACACTTTGCAAACACTTACAAAAACTTGTTTTCTCATTTTTAGACAAAGTGTGGCATGCTGGAGGCAAATATGTCTTGTTACCTATTTGTTGCGGAGTTAACTCTGGTCGTATACCCATCAACTTCAAATCTAGACGAGAATTCAGGTCATCTTTTGTCTTTCCTTTAATGCTGAGAAGTGTTCCGATTAAACTATCACATACATTTTTCTCCACGTGCATCACATCAATACAATGTCGTACATCAAGACTGGACCAATATGGAAGGTCAAAGAACACCGACCTCTTTTTCCATATATTTTTCATAATAGGCTTATGTATTTCCTTTCCAGAGACAACATTAATGTCTTGTTGTAGTTTATTAACTTCCTCTCCATTTAAGGGCTTTGGAGCTTTCCGTAAATTTTTGACAGTTATAGGCTTCTTTTTTTTCTTTCCAAAGACAACATTAATGTCTTGTTGTAGTTTATAAACTTCCTCTCCAGTTAAGGGCTTTGGAGCATCACCATACTCTTGTTCCCCATTGAAAGCTTTCCTCAATCTACGATATGGATGATAACGATTTAGAAATTTTCGATGCCCAAGATAAACAGTCTTCCTTCCCTTTTTCAGTTGATGGTAACACGTGTCTTTTTCACATATCGGACACGCATGATGCCCTTTAACGCTATACCCAGATAAATTTCCGTATGCCGGAAAGTCGTTGATGGTGCAAAACAACATGGCATGCATAGTGAAATTTTCACCAGAATATGCATCAAGAACATCTACTCCTTCCTCCCACAACACTCTTAAATCATCAATTAATGGACTTAGATAAACATCTATGTCATTTCCTGGCTGTTTTGGGCCTGAAATCATCATTGATAACATAATATATTTGCGCTTCATGCACAACCAAGGAGATAAATTGTAAATCATTAGGAGAACAGGCCATGAACTATGGTTAGTACTTAGATTACCATATGGATTCATTCCATCAGTAGCAAGTCCAAGTCTAAGGTTTCTTGACTCTTGGCCAAATTTTGGAAACAAAGAATTGATTTTCTTCCATTGCAAAGAATCAGCTACATGCCGAATTTTTCCATCACATTTTCTCTCTTCTGCATGCCATCTAAGGTTCTTTGCATCATTTGCATTAGCGAACAATCTCTTGAACCGTGGAATTATTGGTAGGTACCATATCACTTTTGCAGGAGGACCATTTTTGGTTTCCTCATCATCATCACCAGAATCGCCATCTTTCTTTTTGTAGCGTGATACCTTGCACTCCGGACAATGGTTGTAGCTTGCATACTCTTTTCAGTATAATATGCAATCATTAGGGCAAGCATGTATCTTTTCATACTTCAAACCCATCGGACACAATACTTTCTTCGCCTTGTAGTAACTATTTGGCATTTCGTTACCTTCTGGAAGCATTTGATTCAACAACTCAAGCAATTCAGTGAAACTTTTGTCACTCCACCCATTTTTCGCCTTCAGATTAAACAATTTTAATACCGCAGACAAACGTGTAAAATTTGTACATCCCGGGTACAAAGGTTTTTCCTTGTCACTACATAAAGTGTCATACACATGTGCCTTCTTAAACGAATCTTCTCCAATATCACGCATCATGTCTTCTAGTCGATCATCCGTATCTACAGTAACATTTTCTTTTTTGTAAACACTTGGCATTGCAACTGCTTCACCGTGCCATATCCATTGTGTATAATTTTGACAAATCCCATCACAAATTAGATGATTTTTTATTTCTTTCTTACTAAGTTTTGGTTCTTGATTTGCACAATAAACACATGGACATAGCAAAAGTACATTACTTGTAGGAGGAAGATTATTTTCAACGTTATTTTTAGGAGGAGGAAGATTGTTTTCAGCAAACTGTAGAAATTCCATCACCCCACGTTCGTACTCAACACTTAATCGGTTAGCACTCATCCAACTACGATCCATAACTACGCTACGCTCTCAACACTTTTTTGCGTTCTATGGTGTTTCTTACACCTAGTTCTGGTAATAAAATTAATTGTTTCAAAAAAAAAAATGCATACTAATTAAGTTAAAGGACAAAATATCCGACATAGCAATTTCCTTGAGCCAAAACTAAATTCCCAAAGTAACTAGGAGTACTCTTATAAATGGCTCAAAGCAACTAGAAATGCAAGTAATCACTTAGAAAACTATATATACTAACTTAAAAAACTATATAGTATCAAAACTATATATCAGTAACTTAAAAAACTATTGATTCACATAGTATCATAAAAACTATTGATTTTAAACTTAAAAATTGTTAAATCAGTAACTTTCCAAACAAATAATCAATATTGATTTTAAACTTATATTAGTTATATCAGTAACTTTTATTAGTTATATCAATTAATTTTATGAGTTATATCACTTATTTGGCAACTTTCCATAATTAAACTTATATTAGTTATATCAGTAACTTTTCAGGGACAAGATATCCTACATAGCAATTTTCTTGAGCCATAACTAAATTTCCAAAGTAACTAGGAGTACACTTATAAATGGCTCAGAGCAACTAGGAATGCAAGTAATCACTTAGAAAACTATATATTAGTAACTTTATTTTTTTAAACTTCAAAAATATATTATAAAGAGTGGAAAAGTACAAGCAGTACAAGACACTCCAAAAGGAGCAAAAGCCAAAGAAATAGGCCAGGACTGACTGTTAGTTCAATAAATTTAACTTAAAATACTATATAGTATCAAACTATGTATCAATAACTTAAGAAATATTGAATCACATAGTATCAAAAAACTTTTGAGTTAAACTTAAAGAAAGTTATATCAGTAACTTAGAAATCAATAGTTGAAAACAAATAGTAACTTTCCATATTAATTGTAACTAAGTGAAAACAAATAGTAAGTTATATCAGTAACTAAGTCAATTTGTACGTAATTTTAGAAATCAAGCTGGATTTCTATTTTGATTCCACTTGCAAGCTAATATGAAGAAAATAATACTGAATAATGGTAATATGTGTATGTATGTGTCTTTTGTTTGACTTTTAGAATAATTATGAATCATGATGTAATCCATTGAGGTTCTGCATAACTTTCTTTTGTGGTTTGTGTGTTGTAAATTGTAATATGTTTGGGATCAAAATAAATTATTTTAGCACCAATTGCTTCTGCATTCTACCCTCTATGTTCTATTTTGACGTTGGACAATCGCTTCTTCAATTATTAAGAACTGAAGAATTGAATAGAAAGAATAATTGAAAATGAATTGTGAATATGAACATGAGGAATTTATTGGTTTGAAAAGATAATAATGTACAGTGACTTTAAAACCTCAACATCCTTAAAGAGTGATGAAACAACTTTTTTGAGTGTTTTTCTTTCTCGCCCTTTGTAGAGTACCATGTAATAGGAACAATATCACCATCTATGCTTTTATACTTGAAATCATTTAAAACAGTAATCATGTGTTTAATATTATGAAAGATTAAATTTTTCCCCAAGAGACCACTACCAATTTTCCCCCGACCAAATTTTCGTTCCCTCCTCCCCACTAACTAAAAAAAAAATTAAGAAATTAAATATATTTGATTCATCTTCACACATTATTAAACCTACTCTATAAGAACAAAGTCAACAGATACAACACATACTCACTGACTCACGTCACGCACCAGAGATTCTCACTCTCCATTTTATTTAAAAAAATCATAAAGATTTCAAGAGAAGATGAAGAACATTCAAGTATTCGACAATACCCAGAAACTGAAATTATTCATCTAAAAACCCCAAAAGTTTATTTCCTTCTAAACTTCTAAAACTACAAGAAATTATGCAAATCACCCCAACCTAAAAATCCGCATAGTATCAATCTCCAATACAAATTTTAAAACAAGATCTAATTCACATACAAACAGTTTCTTCAAAGTAAAATTCACACACGAAAGCATACTAACAGAGAAGAATAACCAACAAAGTGTTTTTCACAAAAACAATTAATTTACCAAATAAGTGTTTTATTTCATGCTATACATAGAGAATGAACATACAGAGTACAAAGAAGATAACAAATACACCAACCTGCTGTTCAAAATTGAAATTGCAGAATATGAAAAAGAGGATGTAGAACACAACGCAGAACAAGAACACGCAGAACACAAACACAACGCCCGCAGTACTTGTGCTTATCTCAATAATCCTGTTCAGACAGAAGCAAATATAAGTATAATAATGTTGATAATGAAATAACTCAGAACATGAAATCCATGATGAACGTACCTGTGCCAGAGATTGCAGTTTGCAGCCAAGATGAAATCGAACAGGGTACAAGTGAAATCGAACTGTTTAATTGAACACCAACAATAATGAATTAAGTCGAACAAAAGAACGAACAAGGGATGTTAGGGGAAAATCGAGGTCGACGGGAATTGAAATCGATTAGGGGAAAAGGTTAGCAGTTCGATTGCAGTTCGGTTGAAAGGGTTTAGTGGCTTACTACGAAGTAGGTCGACGGGAACAAAAGAACAACTGCGTGGAAAGGTTAAGGGGTTTAGTGGTTTACTGCGTAACTGGTTTTGATTGCAGTTCGATTGAAAGGGTTTCGTTTCGATTGCAGCCACGAAGAAAGGTTATCAGTTCGATTGCAGCTAAAGAAGAAAGAAAGAAGCTAAGCTAGGAAGGTTTTCTAAAGGACGGAAGAAAAGCTGTTGAATTTTATTTTGTTTGTTTGTTTGAAAGGTAGATATATGTGAAGCAATTAGATTTAACATCCGTGGAATTAATGACCTGATGCAATCCGTTAAAACAAACTTTCAACTTATTTACGAGAATGCCACCGCGTGGCCTTTTGCACAACATGTATTTAATTATCTGATGTGGAATCCATTGTGTATGTGTTTTTCACATATAATAATTTAAAATCTGATGTCAATTTTAATCTAGATCCCTTTTTAATATCAGGTATTTTTTCCACTGATGTTAAGACCTTTAACTAAAAGTCTTTTTTCTAGTAGTGCCTTTTGTTAATTAATCCAATACTTTTTGGAAACACCTTCATTTTGAATTTTTAAAATTTAATTTACAACACCACACATGCTCTTCTTCACTCACATCTCACATGTTGTGCATTTAGATTTGTACTCCTAACACATAAAAGACAAAACTTATTACTATTTTTCTCTCAAAATAAAAAACATGTAGTGGGTCACATGGAGAGATCATCATGTGATGTAACATTATATATATTTTCATTCTTCATATACTGAAATCTGAAAATTATGGTGATATTAACTTTGGAATAGAATATATCAATTTAGACCTTTCGGGTTCTAAGGAATTATGCAAGGTATTTTAGAGGCTTCTTATATTTTGACCACAAAATAGTGTGCAACAAATCAAGACTCAAGAGTCAAGATGTGTGGAAAGAGCTTCAATATGTCCTTTTCCACTTAATTTTCTAAGTAAATGTTAGAAAGAAGAGAAGGAGGAGAAGAAGAAAAGAAAGTAATAAAGAAATATAAGAGGGATGAATGTGACCCATTAAACAATGGAATTAATCTAAAGTTAAGTAGTTAATTGATTTTAGCTAAAAAATTGTATTGAATGTAGATGGAAATAGTCGAGCTAAGTTGAACTTGTTTCGTTTCTAATTCGAGATCGAGTTCTTTACAAATATTTTTTAGTTTAAATTCGACTTGTTTCAAATCTACAAAGAACTCGGTCAGTGCTTGTTCAATTTATTTATTCGAATCATATAATTTAAGAGTCAATATTTTTTGTCGAAAAAATGAAACTTTATTAGATTTTTAACCTTTTAAAAAAATTGAGTTTTGTCAAAAAAAAAAAACCTTTTAAAAAAATTGAGAAGAATTTTTTTAATTAAAATAAGAAAATACTGAAAAATATTCTTAGAGCAATGAAAGTATATAAAACCACACTTATTTTAAAGCATAGAGAATTCAAATACATTAATTGAGGCTAAAATTGTTTCATTTTTTGTGGAATTGAAATTCCACCGAATCTCATGTATTAGATCCATGTTTTCTCTTCATATTCATACAAGCCAAACATGTGTGAAAATCAATTTTATAATTCCAAAATCACTTTTACCTATAAGAAAAGGGAATCTAACATGCACTTAAAGTCATGCATCACATCATTTTGTTTTTTCTTCTATAGGAAGCTTTGAGAACTAAAATATAAATATCTTCTTAAATAAATTAAAGAAGATTTACTTATAATCATGTCGTACACATAGTAAATACATAAATAATTCCATGATTTGAGCCTAGAAGGAGCTACTTCTTTTTCTACCACATGAGACTATGTCACGGGTGTGCTTTGAATATTGTACATAAAGATGAATAATGGTCAGAATGTTCCACATTGATACTAGGTACCAAGCAAATTCAATATTTATAATCTATATGAATAATTTTATTAATAACTTTATATTAATTTCAATAATGTTCTAGTTATGTTTACAAGAAGGTAAACTTTGAACTTGAAGTACTAGCCATGGTGAGAAAATATTTAAAATTATGTATGGGTGGTCCTCGTGATCACAACCCAACATTCATACCCACACCAAAAAATGTTTCTTCCCAAAACAAAAGGATGCTTTATATATATATCCATGCTAAAAAAAGTTACAAACACATAATAATATTCTATTTGAATATAGTGTTTAACTTTTTTGACTTTTGTGACACTTTTTTCTTAAGTTGGAAAATAATAAAAAAATCACAAGTTGGGTGATCTAAGAAAGTTTCTATCCCATCAATCCTAATAATTCCTTCATACAAGCACAAGACTATTATTGATGATGAGTAAATGAAGAAGAGTATATTCATTTATATATCACTTATGTGTAAATTATTATCTTGAATTCTTGATTTATATATGATGGTTTGGTTTAATTTGCTGATGATGAAAAATGCAAAAAATAAGTAATAATGTATCAACATAATGTGGAGATAGATGTTACCAAATAAAGTGAAAATATAGTTAATAAAAAAAATTCCAAAATTTCTCTTTGTGTTCCAAGTTTCAAATTTCAAATGCATTAAGTAAAGACAAAGGTGAAGAGGAGGAAGGGGCCAACAAATTGAACATTATCTGACACTGTAAAATAGAGGACCAATAGATATACATAGAAGTAAGTAATTTTTTGGAGGAGTACTATTGCTTGCTTGCAACCTTCCAAGATTTAGTTCTAGTTCTATATATACAATAGTATGTCTCATATAATAAGAAGAAATAAATTAACTCAAACTAATGTTTTGATTTGAAATTTTGATTAATAAATAGGCCCTCCTGCCCAAAATGTAGAGAATCCAATAAAAATACATATACCCTAATGTTTTCTACTAAAATTAAAAATACAAAGTATAGCTCATCTCTCAAGAAGCATCAATCCACCACCATCACTGCAGCAGAGAGAAGAGAACAATCAAATCAATAACTAATTAATAGACTCATTGGATCTTATTATAGTTTATCCTACAAAAACACATTGTATGTAGTTTGTACTGACATGGTCATATGCTTCTTAAAGTTAGTAAACAATTTAAGATAAGAGAAGGGAAGAGTTACTTAAATAATGTGTCATATATATGTTTTTGTTTCATAAAGTAAAATTATATTACGAAAATGTTGGATATGACTCATAGTTTACTGATAAACAAACAAGTTTATAGATTAATGGTAATCTTGCAAATTAGACCGTAGTATTTAAACACACAAGGTTTTTACTAATAAACGATAATCTTGTAAATTAGATATTGTAGTATTTAAATACAATTTGTAATACGTCACCTTAAGATTGAATAATAAAAATGTACTATAGTCACTCTGCAGTCGGATACATAGGCACAACTGACCGAACTCTTTGATCAAATCTCGAGGAGCTATTATAAGTTTATAACATAAAGAGAGTGTGAGGTTTTTTAAACTTGGTGGTATACATTAGGAGAGTATAACATAAAAAAGCACACAACTGGAAAAGTAGCACTAATAAGTCTTTGGCTAAGTGATGGCTTTCACATTAGAGAGGTGTGAAGATAACATGATGTTCACTATGGAATCTCAGAAATCAGTGCCTGCTCCTTTTCTTACAAAGACATACCAACTTGTTGATGATCCTCTCACTGACCACATTGTATCTTGGAGTGATGATGAAACTACATTTGTTGTTTGGAGACCTTCTGAGTTTGCAAGAGATCTTCTTCCCAATTTTTTCAAGCACAACAATTTCTCAAGCTTTGTTAGACAACTAAATACCTATGTGAGAATCTTCAAATTCTAACTTCTATGTTCTCTATGCTTCTTGATTGTTCTTTTATAGTTTTAGTCCTAACTCATTGATTTTGCAAATGGAACCTTAGCTTGTATTATGATTAAGATTTTAAATAATGATAAACTAATATCTAAATGATAGATTTTTCCATTTTCTTTGCTTGTCAAAGTTGACTTAATCATGTCACTAACATTGGAACTTAGTATCTTCCTTAGTTAGTGTAAATAGTTAAGGTCTCACTTGGTTTTCATTTTTATTGCAATATTTTGAAGTATAAGAATAACTTATGATTTTAATTACTTAGCTATCAGATTGCATTCATAGGTTACAGTTCATTATAATTGTTACATGATTTGACCATGATATATAGTAAAACATCATATATAGTCCTTATTAGTTATTTAGATAAAATCTTAATTAAACGATTATAGCACAAATGTTTATTTATATAACAAAAAATAAAATATAGTCAAATTATTTTCATGAGTTATAAGTTTTTTTTTTTAATTACTCTAAAGAGTTTATGAAAATAAGTTCATAACAGCTTATAAAAATGTCATAAGTTGTTTCTATAAGTTGTCACAAATAGTTTCAAAAATAATATGAAAAACTGACACAAGCATCATACACAACACCATACACTCACATGTGTTTATGCCGTGTTGGTGCCGGACACTGACATGTATCGGACACCAAACACACTTTCAAGATGAAATATGAAGTATTTCAATCTCAAATAAGTCGATCCAATTAAACAGACACTTAGACTTCTCGTTTTCTTGTAGGGTTTCAAGAAGGTGGTTGCTGATAGATGGGAGTTTGCAAATGAGTACTTCAAAAAAGGAGCAAAGCATCTATTATGTGAAATCCACAGAAGAAAAACCCCTCAACACTATCAACAACAATACTATGAACCACAATCACCACAAATACTTCAACAAGATCATGAAAATATATGTTGGATTGATTCTCCATTACCATCACCAAAATCAAACACTGATATCTTAACAGCACTATCTGAGGACAATCAAAGACTAAGAAAAAAGAATTTCATGCTCTTATCAGAACTAACTCACATGAAGAATCTTTACAATGATATTATATATTTCATTCAAAACCATGTGAGTCCTGCTACACCCTTTGAACAAAGAAGCAATAATAGTGCTATTTTGAAGCTTGTTGAATTGGAATCATCAACACATCAATTACCAAATGCTAATAATGTGGTTAAGGATTGTAATATTTCTTCTTCTGTGAAACTTTTTGGTGTTCCTCTTTGTGGAAAAAAGAGAGTGCATCCAGGTAATCTTGATTAGCAAGAATGATTAGTTTTATGTTCAGAGTTTTCCATGATCATGTTAAGTTTGTAATGGATATTGCTCTGATTTTTTGTTATTGTTGACATTTGAAAAGAACTATGTTTTTATGTATAGAGGCTTTTTATTTAGATTAATTAAAATTAGTTATTGCTAAATTTTTCATTACTTAATATGAATATTTCTTTCAATCAAAATTTAAATTGTGATTCACCGAGTGTTAGTTGATTCAGTGACGATTGACGCTGAACTTGGTAGAGAGGACCACAATTCAATTCCCCACAACTACGATCGGGAGGAAGCTGAAATTACTTGATAACAAAACGGACCTCCAAACCAGATTAAATTGATAGTAAAAAAAAATAAATATTTCACCCTTTAGTTATAAGGTTAACTTTGTAATTTTCTTTAATCAAATAAAAATAAATATATTTCACCCTTTTTTTTTACTACAAAACATATTTCACTCCAAACACACATCATAAATTCATAGGTTTTCTTTTATCATATTTTTCTCATGTCTTTCGTTTTCCTAGTTTCTCTCACAAACATATTTGAATGTGTACCGTTATAATACAAACAAAAAAGCAACGAGCAACAATTTTATTTTTTTTAGAAGGAGGAAAAATGTTGTTCTGTCAACAACTAAAAAAATTAATACACTTTGGACAACTGAGAAAGGAGGTTTGCAATTTTCGATCTATAGACTTCCTTGTTAGAGGAAATTTTATCGATCAAAACTTTCAAACTTCTAAATTGTTTGATATAGTAAAAAAATTGATTATTT
The DNA here is from genome assembly GCA_951804385.1 of Trifolium dubium. Classification (NCBI taxonomy): domain Eukaryota; kingdom Viridiplantae; phylum Streptophyta; class Magnoliopsida; order Fabales; family Fabaceae; genus Trifolium; species Trifolium dubium. The sequence continues at coordinate 2,730,088 of OX638067.1, forward strand.
TTCTTAAAAAATAACTTTGTCTACATTTCCTTATAACAAAGAACATTTTAGCCAATTGCTATTCTTGGACGTCAATTTGAATATAAAGTGTTGGAATGCGAACATAAACCACAAGCATTCAAATAATAGCAAACCTTGCATGACAAGAATGAAATGCAACAAACAACCCAATCATGTCTAGAAATGTAGAATCACTTGCAAAATATATATTCACATTCATGTAAATATTAGTTTAAAATTTATTATTGATGACGGAAAGTCTCTTGATACACATATTAGTTTAAGTATTAGTGTAAATATTTGTTCATCGTCTATTATTAATAATTTCAAGTCTTTCGTTATATATAAAATATTATTTTAAGTTATATAGTTTAATTTTATAACAATCATCTATGACTTCTTTTTTTGGGTACAAACTATGACTTTATTTGTCAAAAAATAGTGGATAATTAACTGAACTTGTAGTATTTGATAGAATTAGCAATTGAACAGGCATATAAATATGAAATGACAACAAAAAACTATGTTTAATTAATATTTAATTATAAGCTAACTTTTCAAAATAAATTATAAACTAATATAAGCTAATTGAACTAACTTATAAGCTAATTCAATTAACTAATTAAAATAAACTATTAACTATAGTATAATTTTGGGTTCTCTATATTTTGGTCTAAGGTAAGATTTCGCGAAACATAAAAAAATAGTGATATGCATGATTTAACTTATACTCAATAAGTTATTGTCATTTTTTTTTCGAATAGAAATTTGTTGGCTTTTTGATATAGTTTGGTTGTTTGATGGTTTCTTTTTTTGAATAGAGTTTTTCTAGTTTGTCAGTTTATTGTTTTTTTCTTTTTTCTGGTTTTCTAGTAATTTTGATATGCTTCCCACCCCCTATACATCACTTACAACCATATAATAACACTTGTCGAGATTTTCAAATGCTACGCCAAATAAAGCTTAGGTTACTACTAAGGTTAGAATTAATGAAAGAAAATCGAGGAAAATACCTTGCTTTGGAGATGCATGCCCCCCAAAGAACTTGGTTTATTGATAATTTTTCAACCAACTATAGCCATGTTAAACATTTGGAAGTCTCTGAAACCCAACCCTCCTTCCTAATTAGGAGACACCATCTTGTCCCAGGCCAACCACCAAATGCCTTTACCATTTGCGCCACCACCCCACCAAAATGTATTGATCATTCTTTCTATATCATTTATCAAAGAATCCGATAAAAGGTAAATATTCATGACATATGCCAATATGGCTTGTAAAACAAATTTGATTATAATTTCCTTACCGACTCTAAATAAAAAGTTTAAATATGAAGAATCGGAGAATATGAAGTTTAAACCCAACTTCCGAAATAATGTCTCTATTAGCTACTTACGTGACTACCAATTTAATTATATTTATAAATGATATTTTAAAATAAATATATATAAATATTTAGTGCTTTTAAATTAAAATATGAATAAACAAAATAAGAATTGTCACTAAATTCATGTTTTCAGCCCCTCATTAAATAAATTTTTGGATTCTCTATGTTGAATCAACTCGTCCTATGTCTTTCATCAAATACTCATTTGTAGTCTACAGTCGATTTCATCCTCTTTCCATGTCTCCTAGTCATCTCATTCTCTTTTGATGTCTCTGATCGATTTTGTTGTCATATATGTGTCTTTGATCTTGTTCTCCTCCTCTTTCCAAACATGAGTGTGTGTGTGTGTATTGTCGTATTGAAATTCTTTGCAAATTGAATGTTAGGTACTTGTAACTGATTCGATACTCCAATACAAACGCACAAGTTTTTTTTTCTTTGGTAAGAACACACAAGTTTAAATATTAGTATAAAAAACAAATTTTGATAAAAATTTTAGTTTTTTCAAAAATAATGTCTTCACTTCTTTTAATATTTTTTGGGTTTAAGATTAATATACATAATTCACTTAGGAATTTTTTTCCTCCCACCCCAACATTTATACCTTCACCCCTACATATGAAATTTATTTCAAATTTTATCCTTTTTATCATTTAATTTCACCCCTACTAAAAACATTCCGGTATGCAAATAAAATTGGTAGCCAAAATAAAAAACCAGAACACTTTTGAAATGCTTTCCGGTAAGAATCTAGAAATAAAATTATTGACCAACCTCCGTTTCTACCATCATAGAAGAAGAAATTAAACTGGACATCGATTGCTTAAAGAAATGTTCTACCATAGCGGTCACACATGGATAAAATTGCTACAAGACAAGAATTAACTCAATCAAATATTTCGTATGAAGAGAGATTTCCGGTAAACATCACCAAACCGGAACATTTGAATTTTGAAGAGGTTTCCCGTAAACATCAACAAACCGGAACATATGAAAATAAAATTCCGGTAAACATCACCAAACCGGAACAATTAAATTTTGAAGAGGTTTCCCATAAACATCAACAAACCAGAACATATGAAAATAAAATTCCGGTAAACATCAATAAACCAGAAATGTTAATTAAAGTTGTGTGGTAAAATTTATACACCATAGTTCAACGTATTCCGGTTTGTTATTTAAGCTATCAATATTTTTATATGTAGGGGTGAAGTCAAATGATAAAAAAGATAAAATTGAAAATTAATTTTATATATAGGGGTGAAGGTATAAGTGTAGGGGTGGAAGGAAAAATTTTCTTCACTTAGACCCAATTATTAATTAAATGGGCTAAGCCTGTTACATCTTTTAGCAAACTAAAGAAATAAATGGGCTAGAGCACCAAATAAACGGCCCATACCCCAACACAAGACTAAATAAAGGAATTTTGATAGGTATACGGTATACCCCACAATTAACTGCTACAATTTTAAAAAAAAAACCTTATATATAAATTTATTTAGTCATTTAGAAAGTAGTCAACTATATGAACTAAAATGTCAAAATTATTAGGTCGAACATTAATGACTTATCATTTTGTCTACATATATACTATAGCCATAGGCCGTCAAGTAAATACAACATGAATTTGATAGGCCGTCACATACTATAGCCACTTGTAAGCTTATTTGACACACAAGAAAAAATCATAAGGACCAACCAAAAGAGCCAATAATGATCGTACTAGAGAGTTGAAGTTGGCTATTTAAGAATGTGCCACATATATAGTTCACATTCATAAAGATAGAGAAATAATTTTGAAATGGAGAAAATGGGTGGTAGGGTATGTGATTTCAAAGTTGTAGGGGAGGGGGGATGATGGATGAAATGTTCAAACTTTAAGGGACAACACAAAAAGATTGTATACCTTAGTGGAAAATATCAATGTAGCCAAAGTGGAGATATGCTTAAATCATTCTGTCATACCCCAAATTTTACCCTCCAAATTTTAGTACATATTTATTTTAGTCAATTTTATTTATTTTTCTAACAAGAAACTTTTTGTATAAAAATATTTTATCGCTTTTTTTTGTTTGTCCAGAATTATAAAAATAAAGCATATATATAAAAAGAAGGAAAATATATAAACTTATATAGAAAGAAAATAAGAAAAGACACAAAAATATAAAAAAAAGAAGTAAATTAAACAAAATAAAACCAAATCTTTGGTCTTGAAGAACAAGCAAGAGAATTAACACTAAAATATAAAATGAGAGCAAATCAATCATTAAAAACAAACAAAATCTCTCAAATTAATTTACAAACCAAATCTCTCAAGATTCATTCAAGTTTTAGAGACCTAATTCTAACACTATAAATAGAGGCTCTTTCTACACAATAATTCACACACCAATTCTTCATTCACACAAGAAAAATTCTCTACACACAAAAAATCAGAGAAAACCAATTCCTCTCCATACAACCAATTTCTCCTTCCCACAAGAAATCCTTCACAAACAACAAAAATTCTCTACACAACAAACTCTCCACCATTGTTAATAGCCATTAGCCTTCATCTATCACAAGCTACCGGCCATACAAACGTCACTAGCCTTCGTTGCCGCCGCAAACCTTTATATTGGGGGAGGAAATAAATTGAAGAAGAAGGAAGAGATTCTATTTCTTTGCTTTCATTCTGTGCTTGCTTCAATTGGAACCAGGTTTTTGTTTAATTTATTAGTTACTTTTTGTTTACTTTTGTTTTTTTATGTTAGTTAACTAAGTTGGTTGCTAATTTGAGGCTCTAAACCCGTTTGTATTATTCATACCCCCTGTGTTTATTGTATATTCTATTTTACTTATTTGTATAGTGGTAATTTAGTTTCAATAATGCAAATAATTTACGTCACTTTAAATATAGCATAAATGTCAAATAATATAATACTTAAAAATAATAGTGTAGTTTTATACCATATTAATTAAAATTGTTTCAAACAAGGGGGATTAAAAAAGAGGAGGCGGATGCACATCCGTTCGCTTCTCGACTAATTGGGGGCTTAGTGCACACTTTGTTCGACTTTTAGTCGTCTTCCACTCAAACCCATAAAAAGAACATTAAAAAACATCAACAAATCAAATCAAATTTTTTTCGCCTTCGGGTCATTCTTAAAAGTCATTTTAAGAGGTAAAAGCAAGACCTTTTTCATAAAAAACACAAACCAACACCATACCCAGAACTACGTAGCTTTGATTTCCTCATCGCACCGGAGGATACGTAGGAGCAAGAGTCATCTTGTCAAGCATAATAATAAAAAACTTAATTTTTTCCCTCTTGCAAATAATAAAGAATTCAATCTTTTTTCTCTTTTATTTTGTAAATATCTTCAATAAAATAAAACAATATAAAAAGTAAGTAAACAAACTCAAAAAAACCTTAGAATTAATTAGGAGGTTCCCATTGAGTACAACGGATGTGAGGGGTGCTAATACCTTCCCCTTGCATAACCAACTCCCGAACCCTAAGATGGTTGCGACGACCGTCCCTTTTTAGGTTTTATCAATATTTCCCTTTAAAATAAAATTTGATGGCGACTCTGTGTCATTCCGAGTGTCCTAAACGCTCGGGCAATTTTCGCGGCGCGACAGCTGGCGACTCTGCTGGGGACTTTTAAAAATTAGAGAGTTAAGCCTATCCTCTAGTTTTAGGGTTATTTGTTTTGTTTGTTTACTTTGTTTTTTTTTCTTGTTTTATTTTATTTTTTATTTTCCTTCATTATTATATTTCTTTTTATGTATTGTGGGTGGGTTTATTTTTGAATAAAATTTGAGAAAAACCCTAAGTTAAGTTAGGAGTTGGTAGTATGGACCTATGGGATGAACATCCCAATGGGTGATGTACGAAGACTCCGCCTAGAGTAGACTGGTTCAAAAGGATTTGTCAGGAATGGGCTAGCCCCTCCGCTTGGCAAAACTTTGGATTCGGTCAGCGACTCTAGGACCCCCTTTAGAACCCAAAGACTCCATTTAAGGGAGATCCTTTGAAATTTCACCATGTATCATGTGGAAGAATCAAAGGAATCTACCACCTTAAATGGAGCCTTCAAAAAATAAAATAAAAAATCAAAATCCCGTAGGAGCCGTCCTTGTGAGGGGTTGGGTAATTGAAACATAGAACCATCATATGTAGGGAAGCCTACCTATTAGGTCATCCAACCTTCACCATCTTGCATCTATCATGCATATCATACATTCTCATGCACTTGCATCGTCAAAATAAATAGTCATATCTTTTCTTTCCTCACCGTCCTCAAACTATAATACCGCAAGCCGGTATCCCGATACCCATGAATGAATTTGGAAGAATGTCTCAACAAAATGTGGAAGAGCTCAAGAAAGAACATGAGTTATTGAAGGTAGAGGTTGCCCAGTTGAAGACTCAGATTCAACTGATCATTCAAATCTTGTTGGAGAAAAAGGATAACGCATTACCATCACAGGGCCATCCAGCACCTCGGACACCAAAGCCATGGGTGATTCCTTCGCCTCAACAACATTTGCCGCAACAAGCGTGCCCTCGGCAGTCCTCCATGGATCCTCAACTGAATCAACCCTGGGGCAATCCAGCACCTCAGGGACCACAACCATGTTTGGTTCCCTTGCTTCATCAGAATCAGCAAGCTCGAAATCTGAACCATCGGCATCAAACTCAGGATCAACGGAGGCATCCAAGTGATCTGAAAGGAGGGGCTCGCCAGTTCGACCCAATCCCCTTAACATACAGTCAATTGTGGACTCATCTAGTCGGAGTTTCTTCAATCACTCCCAGAAAGACCAGATCCATGAAGTCTCCGTTTCCTCCTTGGTACAACCCGAACGCCCAATGTGAATTTCATGACGGAGTAATGGGACACTCAATTGAAGACTGCAATACCTTCAAAGAAGTGGTGCAAGATCTGATTGACAACAAGCAACTAACTTTTGATAAAGATGGCCCGCATATGGTCGGTGACCCCTGAAAGCAGATGCACCAAGAAGCATCCCTCATGGTTGGCCAATCATCAAGAAAGCTCCCTTCCAAGGATCATTCGACTTTGAACTTCCAGTCTCAATTTAATTCTTTTGCTTTTAAAGTTGTAACTTTTGACTAATACTCCTAATATAATAAACATGCATGTCTTTGGAATTAATCCATTCATGTCCACTCTTTTCTTGTTTTATTACTTGCAAACTTGGAGCGAGGATGATAAAAATAAATAACTGATTATTGCTGATATATGCTTTCAATGGTAAAAAAAAAAAAAAAAACTGGTTGATGATGAAAGGCGTTTTCAAAATAAAAAATATATATAAAATTTGATTAGTTCATACTAAGTTGAGTCATTCTTGGATGTGTTTTCGTTGTTATCTGATTCTCCCAGTTTCTTGAGGTATATCAAATTTTTAAGAAAAAAGCAAGCATTTTTGGTTTGATACTTGACATGACACTTTAAGAGTATATAGGTTGTTTTCGTACTTTTGGCTACATTATGAAGGTTTAGTAATAATTCAATAAAATCGGTACCGTCTTAACACCTTAGACGCCCAGAAATATGTAAGGTTAATTTGGGTACTAATCTTGACAAAGACTTGAACTTAAATTTTAAAATAACCCTTAGTGGTTTATCTTAGCAGTCGGCACCATCTTAAGCACAAACTAAGTGGGAAATCAATGAACATAAGTGAATGATCCAGAAATAAAAGTTTACATACATTGGTTGATTTTAAAAGTGGGAATGCATTTGTTGAGTTAGATGACCATCACTCGGTTGTGTAATTCAACAATCATTGAACATACAAAGTAAAACCATGGTAAATAAACCATTTTAGTAGTTGGTTCAGAGGTGTCTGATTCTGAACTTGGTAGGGCGGGTTACGATCCGACCCCCCACAGCTGCATTTGGGAGAAAAAAAGGGGTTTGCCAAACTTTCGTTATCAGCACCCCTCGACACATGATCATAATCACTAACAGATTTTCCTACCATGGGCGTGTACAAGATAACGGGCTTAATGTGATTGCACTTGAATGAAAAGGGTAAATAAAATTTAAGCAAAAGTTAGAGTCATAATAAAACACTTCAGATTTGTCTTCATATGATGGGAATCTTTGACCACAATGAGTGATTTTGTGTTACTACGGTGCTCTTAGTATTTGATGTCTATTACTTGATTTTTCTATCTAGCCGGCAACCACGTACGATTACAGTCATCGTGTCCTGTTTCAAACATGTGCTAAAAAGAGATACTATTTTTATGCTTGAGGGCAAACAAAGGTTCAAGTATGGGGGAATCTGATAACACAAATTTATATCATTTCTGGCTTGGTTTACATGAATTTAATTTATATGAATAATTCTCAAAAGACCTAATTGAAGGCAGGTTCACCAGGAAAGCATATTCGGCAAATTTATTGTTAAGCTGACTCATCCTGTTTGTTATGTAATCAATGATTATCTTTTGTACATACCATATGTGCTTCCAAAAAATATTCAATACTCGAAAACCCGCATGTGCATTGTGTTAAAAATACTTGGCAAAAGAAACAATTTTACTTGCAAATCAATACTCGGCATCTGGTTAATTCAGCAAACGGCTCGATCAAAGAAGAACTGAATCAAGACGCTCTTAATTAGGGGCAAGGCATCTAAGAAGCCTACCAATCAGTGGCAAATTCCTTCTAATCAGGGGCAGGTCCTCTAAACTCCTGCTACTCAAAGTCAAAAGTGGTCAAGAATTGGCCAGCCTAGAGGCACTATCCCTAAGACGCCAATTAATTAGGGGGCATACTCCTCAAGAATTCAAATGATGGGGCAGTTCGCAGCAATGTCATATCAGACTTAATCTCAAGCAACTTCATTTGCTCCAGTATTCAACATTGAATGTAGTGCTCCTCTCGAATGGTCATCCTACACCAGGGAATGAAAGGAACCTCTGCTCATAGGGCTCCGATAAAGTCAAAAAACCATGCCTAAAAAAAAAATGTATAAAAACTCGCTAAGTCGAAAACCCGTCAGGGCGGCTTAAGCAATAAAGAGTGTCCCGCTGGATTGAAAACCTGAAAAGGCGGTCCAGGCAAAAATTAGGGACACCAAAAAAGGAAAATATTCCCGGTGGACTGAAAACTCGAAAGAGCGGTCCAGGCAAAAGTTAGGGATTTCAAAAATAAAAAACAAAAAGGCAAAATGAGCTGCAGCAGAGGCCATCCCTCCCCATACTTTCAGGTCATTCAAGTGAATCATGTCAGACATTAGCTACTGTTGAGTTCATAATGGGTGTCGGGAGATCATGCCGGCAAAACTCATGGGCTTTTGGACAAGGAAACTTTGCTGCGGAACGCGTTCTCAGGCCTTAAACCATCCAAAAAAACCTCTCATACACTTTTAAATCATATTCATGCATCATTCAGCATTGGCATCCATAAGCTCAATCTTCATTTGCACTCATAATTCAAATTCTTTCACTAAATTCAAAGTCCAGTACCTGTTGACAACCACAAAACTCAATCATTATTCGACCTCAATCGGTCACTCCAAAAGCATTGGTTTCTCTTGACACCTCAAGTCCAACCCACACATCTTGAAGCCCAATGTCCATCGACACGCATTCAACACACATTAATCTTGCATTTCATTTCATGCATCATCCTGCATAAAGTACACTATGCCAAACAAAAGACATACCAGGCATATGCACAAAGCATGCATTACATAACAAAATCCCAATATTAAGGAGGTAATTCAAAGTCCAATCATCATTGGCAAATAAAATCAAAAGTCCAATTTTCATTGGCAAATCCAATTCAAAGCTCAGGCTTCCCCAATATTTCATTTCATGCATCAGTCACGAATGACACAACAAGCATCAATCAGACATGACATAACATGCACCAGATAGCATGCATTAATATACAATCATCATTCTCATCATGCATCTCGGCGGTAGATCCTGTAGTTAATCCCGACAAAAGATTTTTCTAACAAAGCTCGTCAGTAGTTATTATCTCGTCAGTAGATCCTTTGGCAAGCTCGACACCAGTTATTAATCTCGTCAGTAGATCCCTTAGCAAAACCTCGACAGTAGGTATCTCTCATAAAATCTCAGCAGTAGATTCTCAAAATCAATCTCGACAGTAGATCATCTGGAAAAGCTCGACAGTAGCTATCATCTCGTCAGTAGAATATCTGGAAAACCTCGACGGTAGGTATTCGGCAGAAGATTCCCAAATTAATCTCGACAGTAGATCATCTTGAAAACCTCGGCAGTAGGTATCTCCCATAAAACCTCGACAGTAGATTCTCAAATTAATCTCGATAGTAGAACATCTAGAAAACCTTGACAGTAGGTATTTCTCATAAAATCTCGGCAGTTGATTCCCAAGTTAACCTCGACAGTAGGTATTTTTCATAGAATCTCGACAGTAGATCCCCCAGTTGGCATTGGCAGAAGATTATACAGCAAACCTCGACAGTAGGTATTTCTCGTAGAATCTCGACAGTAGATCCCCCAGTTGGCATCGGCAGAAGATTTTCAGTAAACCTCGGCAGTAGGTATCTCTTATAGAACCTCGGCAATAGGTATTTGAGATAACTTATCAATATGATACTCCATATCCCCAGCAAATCAAGGTTGCCCGGCTACGAGCCGATGGCAATATATCATACTCATTCCTAGGATCTAGGTCCCTACGGGGAAATAACCTAACTCTGTTAACACCCTACGGGGCAATAACCATTTATCTTTAGGATCTAAGCACCCTGAAGGGAGACGATATAATTATGTTAGCACCCTGCGGGGCAATAACCATTTATCTTTAGGATCTAAGCACCCTGAGGGGAGACGATCTAAATATGTTAGCACCCTGCGGGGCAGCAACCATTTATCTTTAGGATCTAAGCACCCTGAGGGGAGATGACCTAACCTTTTAGTTTAAGCACCCTGAGGGGCGACGACTACCCTTTTAGTTTAAGCACCCTGAGGGGCGACGACTATCCTTTAGCGGAAACACTCTGCGGAGTGACGATTTCCTTTTAGTTTAAGCACCCTGAGGGGCGACGACTATCCTTTAGCGGAAACACTCTGAGGAGTGACGATTTCCTTTAAACACCCTAAGGGGCGACGACTATCCTTTAACGGAAACACTCTGCGGAGTGACGATTTCCTTTTAGTTTGAGTACCCTGAGGGGTGAAGACTATCTTTGACGGAAACACTCTGCGGAGTGACGATTTCCTTTAAGCACCCTGAGGGGTGACGACCATCTTTTAACGGAAACACTCTGCGGAGTGACGATTTCCTTTTAGTTTGAGTACCCTGAGGGGTGACGACTATCCTTTGACGGAAACACTCTGCGGAGTGACGATTTCCTTTAAGCACCCTGAGGGGTGACGACTATCTTTGACGGAAACACTCTGCGGAGTGACGATTTCCTTTAAGCACCCTGAGGGGTGACGACTATCTTTTAACGGAAACACTCTGCGGAGTGACGATTTCCTTTTAGTTTGAGTACCCTGAGGGGTGACGGCTATCCTTTGACGGAAACACTCTGCGGAGTGACGATTTCCTTTAAACGCCTGAGGGGCGACAGCTATCTTTTAGCGGAAACACTCTGCGGAGCGACGATTTCCTTTCAATTTAGCACCTTGTGAGGTGACGACTACCTTTTAACTCAAGAACCCTGCGGGGCAGCGATTATCCTTTTTAGTTGAAGTACCTCGCGGGGTGATGACTTCTTCTTGGTTCAACTACATATGGGAAATGGTTATCTTTCAAAAGATTTAGGCACCCTACGGGACAACGCCTATTTTTGGTTTAAACACCCTTCGGGGCAGGGACTATCCTTAAGATCTAAACATCGTCAAGGCGATAATCGATCATTTACTTTCATAAGGCAAAATTATGGGTATTTCTTATATTTAACTATCTTTCAAAGGCATTTAAAGATATTTAAATAGGGGCAGCTGTCATACCCCAAATTTTACCCTCCAAATTTTAGTACATATTTATTTTAGTCAATTTTATTTATTTTTCTAACAAGAAACTTTTTGTATAAAAATATTTTATCGCTTTTTTTTGTTTGTCCAGAATTATAAAAATAAAGCATATATATAAAAAGAAGGAAAATATATAAACTTATATAGAAAGAAAATAAGAAAAGACACAAAAATATAAAAAAAAGAAGTAAATTAAACAAAATAAAACCAAATCTTTGGTCTTGAAGAACAAGCAAGAGAATTAACACTAAAATATAAAATGAGAGCAAATCAATCATTAAAAACAAACAAAATCTCTCAAATTAATTTACAAACCAAATCTCTCAAGATTCATTCAAGTTTTAGAGACCTAATTCTAACACTATAAATAGAGGCTCTTTCTACACAATAATTCACACACCAATTCTTCATTCACACAAGAAAAATTCTCTACACACAAAAAATCAGAGAAAACCAATTCCTCTCCATACAACCAATTTCTCCTTCCCACAAGAAATCCTTCACAAACAACAAAAATTCTCTACACAACAAACTCTCCACCATTGTTAATAGCCATTAGCCTTCATCTATCACAAACTACCGGCCATACAAACGTCACTAGCCTTCGTTGCCGCCGCAAACCTTTATATTGGGGGAGGAAATAAATCGAAGAAGAAGGAAGAGATTCTATTTCTTTGCTTTCATTCTGTGCTTGCTTCAATTGGAACCAGGTTTTTGTTTAATTTATTAGTTACTTTTTGTTTACTTTTGTTTTTTTATGTTAGTTAACTAAGCTGGTTGCTAATTTGAGGCTCTAAACCCGTTTGTATTATTCATACCCCCTGTGTTTATTGTATATTCTATTTTACTTATTTGTATAGTGGTAATTTAGTTTCAATAATGCAAATAATTTACGTCACTTTAAATATAGCATAAATGTCAAATAATATAATACTTAAAAATAATAGTGTAGTTTTATACCATATTAATTAAAATTGTTTCAAACAAGGGGGATTAAAAAAGAGGAGGCGGATGCACATCCGTTCGCTTCTCGACTAATTGGGGGCTTAGTGCACACTTTGTCCGACTTTTAGTCGTCTTCCACTCAAACCCATAAAAAGAACATTAAAAAACATCAACAAATCAAATCAAATTTTTTTCGCCTTCGGGTCATTCTTAAAAGTCATTTTAAGAGGTAAAAGCAAGACCTTTTTCATAAAAAACACAAACCAACACCATACCCAGAACTACGTAGCTTTGATTTCCTCATCGCACCGGAGGATACGTAGGAGCAAGAGTCATCTTGTCAAGCATAATAATAAAAAACTTAATTTTTTCCCTCTTGCAAATAATAAAGAATTCAATCTTTTTTCTCTTTTATTTTGTAAATATCTTCAATAAAATAAAACAATATAAAAAGTAAGTAAACAAACTCAAAAAAACCTTAGAATTAATTAGGAGGTTCCCGTTGAGTACAACGGATGTGAGGGGTGCTAATACCTTCCCCTTGCATAACCAACTCCCGAACCCTAAGATGGTTGCGACGACCGTCCCTTTTTAGGTTTTATCAATATTTCCCTTTAAAATAAAATTTGATGGCGACTCTGTGTCATTCCGAGTGTCCTAAACGCTCGGGCGATTTTCGCGGCGCGACACATTCTATAATTTTCTATTTCATTCTTCATGATCATAGTGAAGAAGAAATTAATGAAAAAAATAAAATAAAATCTCTTTGTGCCGTTTGCTCCACAACCTATGGAGAGAAATAAAACAACACATGAAAGAGAAACAAAAAGTAACAAAACTTATGGTTAGGAACCATACATATATATGAAATTTAGATAAGATTCCATTTCACTAACAAACATGTCATGATGCTCAAATGGCAAAATCATCAATTTAATACTTGTCTTTATATATCAACGTCCATTTGCTAAATGAAAAAGTTAGAATCCAATAATATTATTATTGGTACTATATGATGATGATAACCCACTCAAAGCCTTAGCTTCAAAGAACATCACAAAAAAAATGAGACATATCCCATCACAAGGAAACTACTTTTGCACTATAAAATTCATTCCCTATTGCACAAAGTGATCAAGATCAACCATTGATGGGGCTATTTTTCCATATAGTGCCTTCTTTGAGCCACGTTATCCAGTTCTAGATGATAGACCAAATAAAAAGTTGATATTTTAAAGATGACTCAATTATATGATCTCAAGGGCTTTCTTTTAATTATTATTGACACATTCATAGGATGTGGCAATTGCTTCTATCTCAAACAAAAATGAAGGAATCAAGTTAGAGAGATTGAACTTAATATACACAAGCAAAATGATTCACCTTGAAATATACTTATATCCGGATGCCACACCAGCAAAATGAGAATTTGAGTGTTCAATTTTGACACTAATATAAGTGCTTATAAAAAACACAACTTCTTGATTCAAAAAAAGTGCTTATATAAAAAAAATTGTTAAATGCACATTTTTGTTCGGCATTGCGTGTGTGGAGATATGTTGACAAAATAGTTTGACCCATTTCGGTTAAGTTTGCCCTATTTTTATCCTACCGAAAAAGGGGCAAGCTTAATAGGCTTATTGTTTAAAAAACCAATGTCCTACTGCATGACGGGCACACAAGTTGATGAGTTGATCTGTAAAACATTTTTTTTATTTACACGAATCATAAAATTTTATAAATTGTTGTTTTTATTATTATAGCAACAAAAAAACACCAAATTATTAGAGTAATTTTTTGTTCTTATTAACTTGTTGTAAAATAGTTACAACTTACGAGTTAGCTTAAACTTGGAGAAAATATATTTTGACACATTTCTAACATAAAAAATTCACAATATTTTTATCAACATATATGTCTAAACTTCTCTATTTTTTACTTTATATATTTTGTACATACACACGATTTTAAAAATACAAACAGAAAATCCATGACAACAAATTTTTAATTTCTTCCAAACATCATTTCTCTAAAATACCTCCAACAAGTTGGTTAACATCAATTTGATAGTTATGTCAAAAAAACACACATCAATTTGATAGTCATGGGCATGACAAGTTGTCGTTCTAAGAAGATGGGCGTCGTTTTCAGCATAAAGGCAAGTGTGTATGTGTAGCTAGTTGCATTTGCATCACGTTGATGTAGAATTGGGAAGTGTGCACAATCATAATATGCACGGTCTCTATAATTAATTAATTAATTAAATTAAATTAAAGTAATGTAGTCCCGTAAACCTAACTTAATTTATAAGATGTGTACGGATCAAGATTCGAACCTTAATACATTAAATTATTCACCTTATCAATTTTATTTTTTAAAGTAAAATGTAAATAATTATAATGATAATAATAATGTATAGAAAGGTAATATAGGTGGGATGTATTATGTTGAGGACTTGAGGTGATGGACCACCCAAAACATCTTGGCAAAAATCAATATCGCCAAACTTTGAGAGTGATGTGATGCTATGAGGCCAATAATTGAATATTTTCTTATATTTTATAAAATAGCATATCAACGAGAAATCGTAAAAAAAAAACAATATACATAATAATATGTTATAAGATTTGAAGGGCGAGATTTATTTAGATACATACGAAAATAAAAATATTGAAGGAAAAAAAATAAATAGTGTAACTTTGCGTGCCTATGTTCAAATGGTTTTTTTTTTTTTGACAATTCAAATGGTTTTTATTTATATGGTGACCAATCAAATATTTCTTTATACTATTTTATTCAAATTTAAAATATTTTTCCATAAAAATACAAAACATATATTTTATAATATTAAATTATTTTTAACGTTTAATTTTCACACTATGTAAAATTGTTACATTGTCAACTAATTAGTGCAATCATTAATATGTGTGACCGTAAAAATAGTAATGTGGCCGTAAAATAATTACGATTAATGTCAAACAATTTTGATATCTTAAAGTCAAAAGATCATGATTAACAGTGTATAAATTTTTTATAATATCAGCATATATGAGTTAAATTTTACTACCCTGTCCTAATATATAAAATCTATTTTAACTAAATGACTATTTATCATATTTTGACTATATTTTATTAATAATATATAGACATATATCTTGGATTATGTTTTGCTTCATAAATTTGTTGTAGGCGTTGTAGCCAAGAGATAAAATTAATGTTAAGTTTGGCATTGAGTTACATGGATTGCTACATACATTCATTTATAAGTGTCATGTAAGTAAACTGTAAACATAATCTAAAGATAATTTTGATGAGCAAATACATATACTATAATTTTTTTTTTACATAGATTAGATAATAAAGTCAACATAAAGTTACACTCAAAATGAGAAAATCAGAGTTCGAGTTTTGATCAGGACAGACCCAAAGACTATGCAACAATTTTGAACTTCAAAAATATTGAGGCCTCAATATTTTTTTTTCTTTTCTGAATCAACAATTCTTATTTGATTATATATTGTTAGCATATACAAAATAACATGAAATACTAGTTGGTATAATAGAAAAGCAAAGTCATAAAAATAGTTGAGATAGAGAGGTTGCGATCTTGATCATGAACATTCGATTTAACTGTTTAAACATTTTCTATTCTAATATGACCATATTACAAGTGGATCTCATGCGGTTTGCACCATCCAATAGTATTTTCTTTAACTTCAACATCAACCAAATCAGGGCATGGCACTTCTTTTTAGGACTCTACTACTATATGCTCTTCAGGAATTTTAACTAATCATTTCCATACGTGTTGTTCACGCGCCAAGGAGATTGCATTGCATTCTCTCCAAACTCCAAAGTACAATACCCACCTTGTTTGTTTCTCACTCAAGAATCGGGTATAATCAACTTGACATTGGTCTCCTTGGATCGGGTTAAACAACTAAATTGATTATATTTTAGGCTCATTTTAGTCTTTGTATGTATGCGAAATTTTGGTTTTAGTTCCTGTATGTAATTTTACTTCAAAACAGTCTCTATATCAACCAAATTTTTTGTTTCTGGTCCCTAAAGCAAAAATCTGCAAGAAATTTTGGTCGATACAGAGACTGTTTTGGAATAAAATCACATACATGGACTAAAAATAAAATTTGGTATACATACAGGGACCAAAAAAAATGTTTAAGCCTATATTTTATAATCAGATTTATTACTATTAGTATTTTACAAAACCAATATAAAGAACAAGTGGCATATCAAATTAACAAAGAGCACATATCAATTAAAAAATATTGATATAGTTAAGTTAGAACATTTTCATCCAAAATTAAATTTAAAACCTTATATATGTGTTTAAATTTCAGTGATGTTTGACACTTCCCCTAAGACTTTATAAAAGAAGAAATAGATCATCAATTTGATCCTTAAACTATAGAAATATACCATGTAGTCCTCAAATTATATTTCTTCTTTTGTTCAAAAAAATTTATATTTCTTATATTAGAATAGTCTTCAAACTACCATTCTCTATTATGTTTTCAAAGGAACGGAAGAATTAGATCGATGGATTAATAATAGTCCTCAAATTACATTTCTTTCATTTATATCATTTTTTCTTAATCTATATAAAATTGTTAACTTAGATCGAGTGAATATTTAACTATTTGTTGGTCTAAAATATAAATAAAATTTAACTAACTTGACTTTGTTTAATGTTATTGCGCTCAAGACATATAAATTATTTACACTTGAAGTGCTAGTTCAGTAGTAAGAGAGTTAAATATTGTAATCTCAAGATGTTGAATTCTAATTTTATTTGAAATAGTTGTAAAATAACAATTATTGTCGATGATTAATAAAATTTTAAAATATAAAAGACATACCATCCATGCTTGTAAAATTATTTTATTTGGTTGTGATTTTAATGAGTATGTGTAAATACAAGTATACAACCATAAGGAAAGAATGGAGATAATAGATCTTGAACGTGAATGTTCAGAAACAATTTGTATGAACATATTTTGTAACAGATGCACGAATCATAAACATTTACCTCCAATTTTTTAATATTAAAATACAGTAACGAATATTGTTGTCATTATAATGTTCTTGTCCTATATACGTTATCCAATGTAGACAGTTGCCTTTTCAGGGCAGACATTTCCCCCCAACTTGAACTTTGCTACCACTAAATCAAAGTTTACAAGATTTCTTATTCACCTAAAAAATATTTTATAGTACATGTTAAGGATAATTTATCGTTCATTTAAATTCCACCAAAGTTGAAGAATTAATCTCTGCAATTACATATAAAGTATATCTCACATTGATGATTAATTATTTATTTTAGTAGATAGATAAAATGACAATCTGTCATTGAAATCGCAGACATATACAAAATGAATAAGTAAGGATTCGACCAATAACCCACTGGTTTGACTAATGACTCAATAAACTGATCAGATTAATCGTCAGTCCATATTATACAACCTGACCTAATAATTTCAACAATTTTTACACTTGAGATAGAATTTGTGAACATTTAATCATTACTTTATTAATGACTATTTTTTGATGATAGGGTCATATGGAGGAATGAGGAAATGACATTGAAATGTGTTTGACATCCACAAAAAATCTAACAAAACCTTAGCCTCCCATTCAATTTTGCATAAATAAATAACAACTCATCTTCCTTTTTCCATTCATTCATTCATTGCCCACCAATTGTTTGCTATTTTGTCCCACACACAAAAAACAACAACCAAAGTAAAAAAAGAAACACAATTCTTCATTTCTTAAATTGATTATAGAGAAGAGAAGATAATTTTATAATTGAGGTGTGGTGAAGAATTTTGTTGAATTGAAGGGAATAGTTGGAGAATTATCCCTCCCACCTTCCCTTCACATTCATCATCATCCTTTCATCAATCTCTTATATTAATTATTATATCTTCTCTTCTCTATTGATTTTCCTTTGTTTTTTTTTTAAGATCTTGAGATGTTTTTACTTCACTTACCAACTTAGATAGATCTATTCAATATTTTATTCTATCTTAGACATTAATTATTCCATAGAAGATTTGCTCATTTATCCAAAGATTTTCATATTCTGCATATATTATTTTTATTATATAGTTTTTTTCATTGCCTATTATGTTTGTTATCAAGCCTTGTATTTGATTTTGGTACTTTCATTCTTCATTGAATGAATGTTGCTTAGGTTGTGTTTGTGAAAAGTATTCAAAGTTATAAGCTTTTTGAGCTGTTTTTTGCTTAGTTCTATAAGCTTTGTTTTGTAACCAAAATAGCCATAACATTGTTCATTCTTGTGGTTATTTGCTTAATCTATTCTGATCTATAACTTTGTTTTGGGAGGCCCACCTTTGGGTTTTGGTGGGCTTTTCATTGAGCCAATAAAAAACCCATCTTTATAAAGTTTCTAAATTGATTCAAGTGTGTTTCTTTCCAAAAAGGGAGGGAAAATTTGTGTCAATTATCATTTGTGTTAGCCATTTTTGTTCCATAATTTGCTTTTAAGGCTATTGTTATCATTTTTATGCTAAACTAAAACTTGATCCTTGAAAGATATATTCTATTCTATCTGATTTTGTAATGCTACTTTACTTTATTACCTGTGTCTCTTTCTTTCTGTTTTTGAAACCACTTCTCCTTCTAAAACCACTTTCATCATGGACAAATGAGGTTAGGTTGATCTCCCATTTGTTTCACAAAGATTTGTGTTTGAAATCCATCTCTAAGTTGTTTAGGAAAATACTTGTTTCAAGAATGTCTTTTGTGAAGAAGGCTTTTGTTTCGAAAGTAGAGAATGTTGAGGAGGCGGAGGAGGTGAAAGGTACACCCTCATCGGATTTGTCGGTGTTGGATTTGCCTGACCTTGTGTTGGAATGCATTCTTGAAAAGCTGCCTCCATCTTCACTTGTTCAAATGTCTGGTGTTTGTCGTTCATTGAGGGAGAGATGTGTAAGTGATCACCTTTGGGAGAGACACATGAAACATAAATGGGGTAGAGTTATTGGTTCAGTTGCTTATAGGGAATGGAAATGGTATGTTGCTTCTAGAAAGAATCTTGGAAGCCTAAGACATGGAAAACAATGGAGCTTGATCAAGTTTATGTCTCTTTGTTGGCCTTTTTCATGGATGAGAATGAAAGTGGATGCAGCATATAATAATAGTGCCAAAAAACAGCGTAGTTATTTGCCTCCTGATTCATTTATGACTTGGTATCTTGCTCTTGAGAATGGAAATTTCTGGTTTCCTGCTCAAGTCTATAACCGTGAGGTAACCTGTTTGAGCTTTTTCCTATTAATCACCGAACATGACACCGACATTTCAACATTGATATTTGATACTATTTTGAAAAGTGAAATTAATTGAATGTTATTACATGTGTCGGTGTCGAACACATGTGATTAGATAGATGGTAACACCGACATGTGTCAGACACCGAACATACATTCAATTTGAACGAAGTATTAGTCCTGCATAGATGGTACCCTCATAAAGTATAGCAAATTTGTTTTTCAATGGTGTATAGAATAAAAGGCTGTTTTCTTTTTATTTCTCTCAAAAGTTACATTTCTTCTGCAGAATGGCCATGTTGGATTTATGCTATCATGCTATGATGCTGAACTTAGCTATGATCCATTGACCGACACCTTCCAAGCAAGGTAACTGAACATGATTCTTGTTGATCATATGCTTTTCTGTATGTATCTATGTTTCCGTAGCTCATGGAAACAAAAATTATACCAAATTTCTTTTGAAGAGTTTTCATAAGGAAAATAATGGATAAATGTTAATAAAAAAGAGGGATTTAGATTGTGTTGTTCTGGCCTAATTAGTTGTCTATTGCAGGTATCCACCGCATGGAAGAAGGGCTGTTGCAGTAGAGCATGGCATCCAATGGGAAAGGCTAAGAGCACCGCCTGTCGATACTTCTCCTCATGATCTTCATATCTCTGAATGTCTACATGATTTGCATCCTGGTGATCACATAGAGATTCAGTGGAGGAGAAACAAAGACTTTCCTTATGGTTTGTCCCTTTATTGAACATGTTCTTGTACTTTTACTTACAAATTGGGATTCAATTATGAGTTTTTGATGAAAATGATTACTTAATTATGTATTTCCATTTACATATACACTTATTGTGATAATATTTCTATTAGTAGTTTGAAGCGATGCACGTTTATTGCAGGTTGGTGGTACGGTATTGTAGGCCATTTGGAGTCATGTGATGGTAACCAAAATTTCTGCCGTTGTCACAATAGTGGTGAGTCAGTTAATGCATATTCCTTTTGAATGTGTGTATTTATCATTCATTATCTTCTCTTGCATATAGTTTGTATCATTCATTTAATTCATGTTCTGTTCCTCCCTTCAAATTGAATCATGTTTTGGGCAAAACTATGTAGTTGATCTATACAAGGATATGATTTAGTGATTGGTCTAAAAAATGATTGTAACTTGTAAGTTTCAGATGAATTCTGTTTTCTTAGATTCAACTTTTCAAAAAATCCCTCTTCCATTTACACATGTATATTAAGAAAAGTTGATAATTAATCTGTAAATTGCTCTTTGTGTATAGATGTATCGAATTCCGACTTTTCATCTATCAAGACAAGTTAGTAATATTGATAAGGGATATATTTAAAACATAAATATATCTTATTTTATGGATGTAACTCAAAATAGGGTCTATCTTTAGTGACATAAGTAGTACTTGATTGAAGATTAGAATACTATTTTATGGATTATATATTTTATTAATGTTTTATACCATTATTGTGTATTCCATTGTGGATGTTGCAAAGTGAAAAAATGGCATAAATGTAAAGTTCATCTTGACATAACAGACCACAATTAGGTCTAGGTTCCTTTCTTGATCATGTCATATGTCAAAATTTGGACCACTAGCTATGCTTATATAACATTGGTCCCCCAGACATATCATAGTCAGGATGTCATGATTCCACCAACATGTTGATAATTCATGTCTCAGTGGATAAATACCTTTATGGCCCAACTATGTCAAAGAAATTTTTTTCAACATCTTCTATAGTTTTGAGTTTTGGTATTGGTTCTTAAAATGACCAGAATAATCCACAACCTCATGATTAGCTACCCAGAACAATAATGCTAGACACTTATTTATGTAAGCATGATAACAGAGTTTTTTCACAACTTCACATGTTCTTATCAGTTTTTGTCATGTTTTTACAAGTTCTATCAACTATGTGGTGTTTTTGAATGGCCTCTATGATGTTGTGGACATGCACACTTACCAGAGAAAAAAGCTTTCTCATAAATATTGAATAGTTACAAACAGGACTGTTATAAAAAATATAAACTGAACCCAACCGTTAAACCAAATTGATTTGCACTTAGGAAACTGAACTGTGACTGAGCTCAGGAACTGAACTGAAACAGTTCGTAAACTATCTGTAATTTGTTAAGTTCTTTTTGGTGTCGTTCGGTTTTTGTTTATGTAGACAATCATAATATTCTTTTTTTTTTGAAAGCGACAATCATAATATTCTATATGGTTTGATTTTTGGTTTTTTATCAACAGTTCTAACTTTTAGTTAATAATAGCAATCTGGTACAGTTTGGTTTTCTGTAAAAGTAGTTCTATTATGGTTCGGGATAAAATATTACTGGTTCAGTTCAGTTTTACAAATATGTTGTAATGGTTCAGTTTTCCTTCTAAACCGAACCATGAACAATCTTATTACAAATACTGCCAACATGAAAAATTGACAGCTTAATTTTCCTTTTTACCATAGCATCATTTTTTTTTTATAGTATATTATAATTTCTCATTCTCAGAAGGTATTTCTTAGTATTCAAACGTGGTTTATTTGACACTGTATTTTCTGTTGGTTGCAGACACGGTGGTGCTAGAGTTCAACCAGTACACTAATGATTCACGTTGGAAGAGAACAACTATACGTAGGAAAGATCACCGGGAGGAGGGAAATGAAGCGGACGGATTTTACGGTGGACTTAGAAAGATTAAGAGTGAGAAAGAAATTTCCATTTGGAGAAATCTTTGGCCTTCTGAAGTCTTGGATTAATCAGATCAAAATTTTCCATGTAGCATTATATCAAGACTATTATCTTCTGCATTAGAGAAAAAGGGGAATAGGATTCTCATTCAGCCTATCCTATTTGCTTTCCTCTTTTACATTATCACAATTTTTTCATGGAAAATTTTAGGCTTGTTCATCTGTTTTCAATCAATGTAAATTAATTCATTCCACAATATATAGAACGATTAGAATTCATCTAATGTTCTCATATTAGTATGCTTTGAATTCACATACAAGGAAAATTATAATGCTTTCCGTGCATGTTTGAAACCACTGCGAGTTTGATGAAATCACGGTAACATCTTGATTTTGCTGAAGCTCTGCATAGTTTTTTGCCAAAATCACGGTGGCACACCTTGATTCTGCCAAACTCGCTGGCAATCCAAATGTACACATCTTAAAGGGAGAGTGGGAGAGGGAGATTGTACGGAAAATTGATCTGTCAATTCATACAAGAATTTCTAGACAACTAAAATATATTTTCAATCAACCAATTTCTTAAAAAACATTTTTCAATCATATGTTTCCTACCAAACTACCAGAAAAGATGAAATAAAAACAGCAACACTGTTACAGATGGAATGAATCTAAAATAGCAGTTCCATAATTTATTTCAGCTATATTCTACATTCTACCTAGAAAGAGTGTGATTAAATCACTTCATTTTCCATCCCTTATAATCCAAGCAGAGAAAAGACTTTGTCAATGGTTTGTGACATATCAATCTCATTTTGTTAAACTCACCTGATATTTCATCTTTGCTCCATGTGTTTGATTCAGTCGATGTCACAGATTTCATGTCAAGTTTCTTCACCGATGTGCGCTTCCTTAATTCTGTTTTTTTATCTTCTAACTTGTGTTGATTACTAGCTTTACCCTTGTTTGAATTCCCAAAGAAAAACTTCTTTATACTTTCTATCTTCTTATACCTTGTCCAAAAACCACCTCTTTTCTTTTCATCTTTCTTTGTCTCTTTAGCAACATTGGGACCTAAGGTCCTCTTAGGCTCAAACTCAACAAGGCTTGTATCATTGACCACTTGTCTCACATGTCTTGCAATCACCAACTCTTTGGACTCAGATACCGTATTTCCTCTTTCTACTGCTTCGTTCAATGGCTCTTCCAGAAGCTCAGATAGCAGTTGAGCTTTAGGAAGAGCCAATAGAGGAAGTTTTTCACAAAAATGTGACTGATCATGTTTATGTGATGACTCCGATTGTCCTACATGTTTGTCATACTTCTTGTCGACGCCCCTCAATGGAGAAAGGGATCTAGTCCTTCTTATACCATGTTGTTTATCCTTTGGTATCCCTCTATTCTCTTCTCTTACCTTCTCCAAAGCCACCTTGAATGGATCAAAGTCATCATCATTCTTCCACAAACGCGTAAAGGGAAGCCTAAGCATCGATCCTGGAGACTTAGGAGATGTTGCTCTCGAGCTTTGAGTACTATCTCCATTATGAACCAGCCTTGGAGGAAGTTTAAGAGGAGGCATCATTGGCATTACTTTACCTTCACAAAATAGCTCATCAGCAAATGCCATAGTAGGCAATGAATCCTCACAAAGCCTTTGATGCTGCACAAATGCTTTCGTCTCTTTTTGGTTTATCTGAGTGCTCGGTTCACTATGATTAAAACGACGACTTGTTTCAAATTCAAACCTGTAAATATTTGAGTTTTCATCCTCATATGATCTTGGTGTTGTGGGACCTGTTTGAGAACCATTTTGTTCTATGAATTTGAGTCTACTAGGACTAGTTGGTGCACTATAGAAGAACAAATTTTGATCTTGATTGCAGCTACCAGCACTCATATAACATAACTCATTGGAAAATGAGATATCCATAATGTTGATTAACACAAAAATAACCTTATGATTGTTATTATAAGGTAATGAATAATAGAAAATTAGAAGGTGTGGCTAAGTTTTGTGAAGGACTATCACAAAACAATGATAACAAAATAGTTTGAGTGTAAATAAAGGGATATGGATTCATATATATGAGGATCTTTTGTTATCATTCCCTAAAGCAATCTTCAAAATTCAAAGCTTAACCATGATTTAATGCATAGCTTTTGAAGGAGTTTATATGGTATTGTGTCCCTTTCTATGTTTGGCCTTATTGATGATGATACATTTTATGTATAGTTGTCTAAGGTAAGTAAATGGTTATGGTAACATTGGTAAGCAACTTAACTTCATGATGTTTTTGCTTAATTTTTGTGACACTATTGTTGTATTCTAATGATTTCTTAATAAGATGTTACATGTTTGCATTATATACCAATCTTGTGATACTTTCCTTTGTAGGTATCTCATAACATACCAATCGATCACAATAATAATTATTAATTATGTCATTGAGAAAACTATAGTCTCCCCAATGATAAAATTTAGGGAAAATAATCTTTTAATCTATAAGGGTCATTAAGCATAATAACTTTGGTTGATATCTTCATGCCCGTGACATACCAATATTGCCATAGGTCACAATGAGGGAATACATATAATGCTTTTGTTAACCTTTGACCATCCTCAGGAGTCTTGACTCTTGAATAAGGTATATTCAAATAAATCCATTGTAATTCTTTATTTTATGTAATTATGTATGTAAGTTTATATTATGTTTAAAAATGTTAAAAAAATTTCAAAAATTTGTATATTAGAGACTAAAAACATAATAGATGTAATTTCAAAATTATAGTTATAAGCAGAGTGACGTGCACTTGCTTATTATAGGTGTACATAACTAATACTACACAGTACATATATAACTTCAAATTTATACGACAATTTAATTTTTGTTGTCCCTTAGATGTAAGATAAAATTGTTGGACACGACCAACAATATTGAATTGGTCTAAAGTGGTAAGAATTTTAGGTCCTGAATTTGATTTTTGATTCATGTGTATGAAAATAAATTTGATTGGTAGGGGAGGAGAACTAATTTTGTATGTCTCGCAGGTTTCTCAATGAAGATTAAACTTCGCTGAAAGTGGTGAAAACTTCATATCCATACAATATTAACAAAAAAAAGAGCTAGCACACTCCCCATTTAATATACTATATATAAATAATTTGCAACGACATAGCAAACATCCACAGTCCACAGTAGAACACAAAGCAAATTCAAGAATTATGAATTTTCGGTTCGATTCCCAAATGTGGAATTTTTATCGGTTTAAATGTTTTAATTTGTATACATACTCTTCCTTTTGTTTCTTAATGATAATACCAACCCATCCTTTTTTTTTTAAGAAACCAAAAGATTACCAACTCTTCTATTTTGTTTTATTTTTTGTTAGGCCAAACTCTTCTTTGAAATAATTTTTGAAAAGCATATAAACCTTAATATATTAACTCCACAATTTTTTTTTTCAATGTGTTAACGTTTTTTTTAATTATATCATTTTTTATTTTTATTTTTTTGAATAATTTTTTATGAATAAATTTAATTTTGAAATGAATATTTTCAGGTCAACCAAATTTAATTTTCGAATATCCTTCATGCGAAATTATTGGCTGCGTACTATGGCGTGGGAGCTGGACCTTAAGGATCTGTGGTGCTATTCTGACTCTAAAACCGCGATTAAGCTTGTTTCTGATAATATTAATGAATGACACCACTATGCCGCGATTATCTATAACATAAAGGATCTCCTCAATAGAGACTGGAGGGTTAGACATGTTCATACTCTTCGAGAGCGAAACACTTGTGCAAATTACTTAGCTAAGATTGGAGCTCGCAACTCTGAAGTTTATTCTCATATAGCTGTTCCGCCGGATGGAATGGAATGAATCTCCTCTTACTAGCTGATGCTAGTGGGACTCTGTTTTCTCGTTAATTTCCTTTTTGTTTTTTTATTTCTCCTTTTCCTCTTGTACCAAAAAAATGTTGTGCAGTTGATTTTTAAGTTTGACCGTTGATTTTTTTTATACTAAAATGGTAAAATATATATTGGATTGTGATTTCAATTGATTTTAAAAGACTTTTTTATGATAAAAAAGTCTTGTGTTATTCAATCAAAACTTTTATAAAATGTAAACAAATCTTGTGGTATTCAATTAAAAGTATGTCTTATAATTCCACAAAATCTCACGAAGTCTATTAAAATTTTCAAAACTTTTTTTTGTCAAAATATTCCCTGAAAATCTCAATCCAATAACCCCCTAAATAATTATTCGGATGTCAACAAACACCAAATTTACAATTCATCATATAATTTCAAGAGATAGGACATGCACTTCTCATACTCCAGACAACTATAAATACCCTATCACATTGTTAACATCTTCCTCATAACAAGTCCTTTCAAATTTTGAATAAAATAAACTTAATTTCTTGTTTTTATGCTTAAAGAGTGATGAGTAGATGATAATTTTAAAGAAATATTATGGTTGCTTAATTTTAAGTGTCCAAAAGTCATATATATACCAAATATTTTTATAGTAGTTAAATCTTTCAATAATATGCATTGATTTAATTGTCATAGTTCTGAGCATTAAGCATGAATTGTGGCTAATGTTTCAAATTCCTATAGTTAATTTTAGATTTGAACTTAGCACTTTAAAATTACAATACTAAACTCTTACCACTAAATTAACTAGCTAATACCTCAAGTGTAATTTTAATTTGTGTTTTGTTCTAAAATTTCACTTTGTAATACAATCTCACTAGGATCTCTTTTTGCAAATAAATCGGGATAGACTTATACAAAGACACTGAATCAATGTTCTAATTTTGATTGAAATAAATATTCTAAGTTATGTTGAAAATATCATAGCACTACTCCGAAAAAATTAAAATTAAGCTCGTCACTCAGACTCTTATTACCATCACAACTCTAAATGACTTCTCTAATTTCTCCGGCATAAGGTTCCATAAGAAAAACATTTTCCTCAAACAACAAATTAAAATCAATACCATTTTTTATAGTAAGATTAATACCATTTAGAAATCTATTACTCCAACCCCTTGGTGAAATTATTTGCAAAATGAGTCTTCACTTCATGATTGATATTATCAACTCCTTGTGTCCAAGCATATTTGAATCTTCATCTTTTAAAAGTCACCAACTGATTTCTTCTCCTTCTCAATAAAAAGCTTAAAATCAGAGTGGTCCGACCAACAATTATTCGTTATTTATGATCCCCGTTTTGAGCTGAACAATCAAAGCCACACGGAACAAATGATCTAAAATATCCCGATCACCTACTCATTGACCTGACACAGTGACACTCCCCTTTCTCAGTTAAAACCCTCCAACACCAAGAACCGTTCCAAACAAGTCATACATTTACCGTCTTTTCTAAATCAAGCTCTTTCTCCACAACCGGAATATCAATAACCTTCCATGCTTCTGGAACAAATGGTAAAACATTTTTGTTGTTTTCTATAAGTTCCTACCAATGCCATGAAGTTAATTTTATTTGAGGTGTATCGTATCAAATAAATAATATGGTAAATATATTTCTTCCTCGCCGCGTTGTGGGACGCTGTGGGAGTCTAGACCTTACGCTAGACTCGCTTGTTATTGGTAAATGTAAAACTTTTAAGTAAATGAATAACACTATATATTCAAAATTGTTCTGTAGATATAGTTCAGATGATAAAATATTGCAACAACATTTGATATGTTCAGGCGCAAGATTGAATCCACAATACCCTTATTTGAGCAGGGCAAATAATTTTTTTTCTTCTAATCATAATATGAAATTAAAGGATCCATATTTTCTATCAAAATCTGAGCAACTATATCATAAGAAATATACAAGCATGCATGTGACATGCTATGTTATTGAATTTCTATAATTCATATATATACTAAATACCAAATGATATAAAAAAATTTATATAAAAGGAAGCAGACAAAACTAATTCAATGTAATCTGCTAGTACTTCTGTCCTAAAGTCCAAACCAAATTAACATACAAAAGTGACAGAACATGGATTATGTCATATGAACATGATATTTAAATCAACAACAAAAAAAAATTGTATACAAATTAATAAAAATACAAACATTATATCAGTAGCTCTGAGTACTTTTCACCATTGCATGCAAAATAAAGAAAATGGCAAACATAGACAAATGTCAAAAGCTGTTAAAAAGTCACTACATTACAACATCTACATTAATGGCTGCCAAATAATTCATGATTCACATCTTGTCTTTTAGTTTTTGAATTTTGATCTCTAACATGACTCATGTTTTTCCATTTATTGCAAAATTATTAAGGAAGTCATAAGCCAAATTTTCTCTCCTTTGATATTTTTTTAAGAACAATCGCATAATGGAAGATTATTATTAATTTACGTCACGTTACACTAACGATCATTTTACAACTATCTTTAACCGATTTGAGCTTTGTCCGATAAAGTTATAAGATCAAACATTTACCACCGAGCTAACATCTGACGACATAAATCAACATTCTTTGAAATTATTGGAATGTAAATTGTAACATAAATCATCATTCTTATATATGATTATTGATAAGTACACCAGAAGAAACTGGTTCATCAAAATTACAAATCACAAACTCTTGCAAGAATAAGAGAATGATACAAAAGAGCATATGAAAATTTGAATAAAAATATATACAGATAAAAAAGGGAGCTTGTGAAATAATAAAAAGAGAAGAAAAAAAAAGTATAAATTTCAACTTATCTATTATGTAATGGATTAGGACCAGTGTAGACTTTTCTTTTCTCATCACCAAGAACATCTTCTTCACCTGAATTTTGTTTTGAACCTTCTTTACCATGAAAAGGACTAAACTTTGACATGGAATCACTTCTAAACTTGTGAGATTTTGCATACTCTTCAGCTGAAAATGAAGTTTTCAACAAGAAAAGAACCAAAAGAAAGAGCCAAAAGAAACAAAATAGTCTCATCAACCTCATCATGGTCTTAAAACAAAGATCATATGTGCATGGAAATTTTTTAATTGGCTCAAGATTCAATAAAGAATGAAATATAAAAGGTTTCTTTTTTGGATCTAATTTTAAAAAGGGTCACTAAAAATCCAAAATAAAAAACTTTAGAGTAAGAAAATATTGGTTTGAAGAAAAGAAACTAAAGGGTTGTTTGTGATGTAATGACTTTTTTGTCCTCCTTTTAGCTTAAGTACTCAATAGTGTTTCTTTTTCTTTTTTGCCAAAGTTGTATGAAGATTGTAAAATTTGATGATGATGTGTGAAATCTTGAAGTGTGAGCTCTGAAAATGAGGATAGTCAATGAGAGGTTTATGAGTCAATGTGCATAGGGTTTGATGCCTTAATGCAAATAAATATGATGCAGAATGTGTTTGGAAGCTTTTTACTTGGGAAATAACTATGGACCAGAGAGAGAATGAGGAGAGAAAATTATCCTTTTGCTTCTTCTGCTCTGAACTTCACTTATTATGTATGCTGCATATTATTGCATTTAATTTGAATTTAGTGTATGTTTAGATTCATGATGAAGTTTATACGATCATAGCGAGTCATTGTAATTTTGTCATAAATTGTACTTTATGTAACTTTTGATAAAATTGCGATGATTCACTTTGATCCTATCAATTTTATTGACAATTTAAACATGCATTGATCAATTGTGTGCAAGTATAGTCTTATGTATTTATGCAGTCAGTATATCCGTGCCGGATGAATGGTCGTAGGCAATCATATCCATAATGTATGTGTCAAATATTAGATGGTCAAGTAAATTATGTTTGTAAATTACTTCTTTAATAACGATTGTATGCAAAATTGTTTTTTAGTTGTAAAGTCTTTTTCTTAAAGTAATCACACTAAAACTTGAAAATGTTATAAAAAGAAAAAATTAATTGTAGTATAATTATGTCAAAGTGTGATTATAACATAGGTAGAATAGTACTACTTGTTGTGTTGCTCTTAGACTTTTGAGTATTTATTTGAATATATTTGGCAATTTTTAAAAGGAACATGTCATTGTATTGAATATTACATTCTCAACTAATTTTAATTCATTGAGTGTTTTGTTAGATCCATATTTGTAGTTTTTTTGTGAAGAGTAAATTCTAGCTATTTTTGGGTGGAGTTTATCAATGGGTGTTGGTACTTGGGACTGTGCCTAATTTTGTAATTTCAATTCAATGCAGTGTATTTAAATCTCTCTAATACTATGCATGTTTTAAGTGATTTTTTGGAGATGCTGTGAAATTTGACAAATTAGAGTGAACTATTAGATTTTAGTAAAATTTATACTTCAAAGTTTTAGTAAAATTTTAGTAATTTTATTAAATTCATGATGATTTTAACTGTGCACATTCTCCCTGTTAATATAATCCCTTAACCAACCAAATTGCCACTATTGTGAACATTCTTCTTTTGCTTGTCCTCTAATTCATAGGAGAAAAAAGGATCACTGATAATTCAAAATTCAACCGTAAAATAAATAAAATTTGACGAAAAAAATTTCTCCAAAAATTTGAATTATGGTTCTCTCAAATGATTGTGGACATTTGAAAAAAATACATAAACTATAGGTTCTTTATTTTTGTATGGATTCAAGCCAATGAGAAAATAATAATAATTTGGTCAAACAGGTGGGGGTTTGAAAAATTAAACCATGAAACTAAAAACAATGAATACATGAATCTTTTTCTAACTAAGAATGATGTTGTCTTCATCTACTTTACACAAGTGAAAATATTCATAGCTTTTGGTTGTGGACATTATTTTTAATTTGTTTTTGCCTCCTCTTGTGGAAGGCCCCTTAACTTTATGTCATGAAAAGATTAGAAGAATATATTGAAAAATCTACTTTTGTAGATTACATTATTACATCTTTTTCTTTCATTCCCATTAAAAAGTTACTATTTTCATTTGAATGTGATGGCACATGATATTTATAGCAAGTATTTCACCATATAGGACCTAAGCATGAATTTCTGTAACCACTTCATGGAAAAATGTGAATTGATCATGACCTAAGTATTTCACCATTAAATCGTTAATACCCTCTAATCCTTTCCCTTAATACAAAACAACAAACAAACTCATATACTTGAGTATGATTTTGAATTTACCTAGTTTTGACAAATGGTTTTTGTTTTTGTTTTCTAGCATAAATATATAGTTATAGGACAATAGAGCATTATGAAGTTAGACGTATAGCATTTTCTATAAATGTAATCAATTGTGGGTATATGCCTATATTATTATTATTATTTTAGTTTCCAACTTCAATTATTAGCTAGCTATAGCATGGTAACACATTATGATTTGTCCAACGTTTCTTGTTTTTTTTTCTTTTTATAAGAAACAATTTATTTTTTAATTTATCTAATAACTGATGTATCTGATATATAAAATATATTGGTCATTAAATAAATTAAAAAAAATAAATGGTCACTTATAAAAAATAACTAGATGGAGTAATAATATTGTTGCTTTAAAATAGAGGTTGCAATAACGAACTAATACAAGTACATAACTTCTTTTTTTATATTATATACAAGTGCATAATTTAACATAAAAGGATTTCAAATTCGTTGATGTAATTTAAAATCAAATTCGTGTAGAATTTGAGTTGAATTCTTACTCTTTTTTTCGAAGAAGCTAAACTAACCCACCTGAATTGTCACTGGAGATAATCGAATCTGAGACCTCGAGGAGGAGTATACTCTCAGATCCCAAGCCAATACCATCAGATCAACCAAAATCACGAATTCTTACTTATTTGGTCAACATAATTAACGAAAAAATGCATTCTATATTTAAATAAAAAGGAAAAAATTATTCAAACAATTAGTTGAGTACATATAGAGCTATGATTAACGCAAGGAAATAAATTGGTGCACAAGCAAAAGCAAATAATTAATGTCTCTTTTCTTTCTTACTCTGTTGTTTACATTTGGTTCCCTTTTTTACTTGTCAAAGTCATGGCTCTCAATACCTTAATTGGGATCTCAAATGTGCTTTCACTTAGAAAAGATGAAACTATTATCTTGGTCATGGCTTTGACCATTAAATTATTTACCTTCAATTATAAATTTCTGAAATAATGATACTGGTTGAATAGTACGTAGAAACGTAAATTAATTTGACAACTTGTTAATGGTCCAACACCGTATATGTATATATGGTGTTGAAATACGGTGTTGATATCTTTTAGATGTTTAAATAACACTATTGTATTATGGGCACAGTTTGTTGATATTATAGCTGCATCTAAGTTCAATTAGTCATTCTTTTATAATTTTTGTTATGTACGTACAAGTTAGTGAGAAAAATTAAGTGTTTGTTTGACCCGACTTTTTTTAAGAGTAAAAGCTGTTTTAAGCTTAAAAGTAATAAAAAGAGCATTACAAATAAAATAAATGTTGTTTGGTATTTTTTTTTGTACTTTGCAAAAGATAAATCGTTTGCAAAGTTTATGAAATAAACTATTAGTTGCTAATGCTCCAATAAAAATTGCAAATGAATTTTAACCACCCTGAAGCATGGTACTGCAGTCGGTTTCAAAGATAAAAAAAAATTCTCGAATAAGAAAATGAGCTAAAAAGGAAGATGACTCAAGTGAGGATATGAAAAGAGTAATTGACATAATTGATTTTTGTGTTCCAGAAAAACTTATCAGGTATTTGAAATTTATGAAATATAGAGATCTCGACAAATTATGTCATGAATGAAATATGTAGGAACCGAAAGGAAGTTAACATTGACGATGTTTTTAAATATAATTATAGTGCTATTTTTGAAAAATGACAGTGAGGATCATGAACCAAAGTCTACTAAAAATTGTAGACAAAGTGAGAATTGCCCAAAATTAAGAAATTAGATTGAAGTATAATGAAACTCACTTTTCAAGCAAAATGTTTGTGGACCTGTAGTCCAGACACCTAAAAGGTGTGAAATTATAATTGTATACAAATGAGAATGATGAAATTTGTGAAATAAAAGGCACGACTTGTTGCTCAAGAATACACGTATTATTTCGGTACGTAAGATGCATTGTAGCACATGGAGAGCTCAATTTTCACATGATAGTTATATGAAGATCCCTGAAGGATCTCCTACTAGGAAATCCTATAATGGATATAGAGAAATATCTTAAGATTAACATTTTGAGAAAATTTTATCTCAATCTGCAGATCATCAATTAGCTAATTGAATCTTGACAAATCATATTTATTGAGTACATGATGTTAGTGTCAAGAAAATATCAAATATCTCGATCTTGAAAAATTTAAATTTGCATGCATGCATATTACGTAAATTTCATATTGATTGATGTGATAATATATTTTTTTATTCTTGTTAATGAGACATAATTTATCACCAACAATTGCATTAGAATAAAGTGAGATAAATATTTTCATGATAGAGTTAAAGCAATTATTTTATGAATATATGTTCGTCAAATTAACCATACAGATATGAGATATTTTTCTGATCCAGAATAAGTCAATTTGGAAGTACATGATTATTTACATATGGCGATATATTGAGGCATCATGATCTAAATCTCACTCAATAGTTCTCACTTCTACATATCGAATTCAAAAACCAACAATTCAAAGAAGAGGTCTTGAAGACAATGATGACTGCAAAATTTTATTGAAATAAGGATATATCATGAAGCATATTGATTAAATGTGTTAAGGGAAAACATTTAAATGTTGACATTCATATTCTAAAGAGGAGCTTCAAACAGGGGGAGAAAACATCACTTTTTTCCCTTTGCAATGGTTTTTCTCATTGGGTTTTTCTAGAAATGTTTTTAATGAGGCAATTCGCACACAAGATGATGTTGTACTCTTTTTTCTTAACTAGGGTTTTTTCCCACATGTATGTTTTTTCTAGTAAGGTGTTAATGAGGCACATCCTCAATGGATATCCACGGGGGAGTGTTATGAAAAAATATACTCAGTGGAGCTAGTGGATGTCCATCCATTTCCCTTTCATTTCCACTATAATTTCCACTAGTGAGTGGATAGTGAATGTATTTGTTCTTTCACTTATCTACTTGTATCCTATATAAATAATTAAACTCTCGTATATGATATAAAACACACATGAATAATATATACTACAAAGCTTCTTTATATCTATTCTCTATATTATATAGCTCTAGAAGTTTATTTCTAACAAAGGTACTTTTTTTTATAAAAAAAATGTATTTATCTTGTAACCAATAAGTAAGTATCTATCTATATTGAGTAAAAAAAAAGTATCTATCATATATATGTATTTGAGCGTGATTAAGGTGTGTGATTAATTCTTATCACTAAAATACTTAACACAAAAATGAATATAAATTGTTCCTGGGAAATAGATAGATATTAGGTCACCTAGATATTAAACTAACAAATTAAAAAATATCAAAAACTAATTAACTTACAAAGAGTGTGCTTATAAAAAAAAAATACCTCCTTACAAAGAGTGTGTCATTTTTTTGTTACATAAAATAGATAAATTTTTTTTTGTTACAAAATAGATTAACTTTATTAAATAGATAGAGTTGTAACCAAAACAAATATATTGGAGTTTGTTATAACTATACCCGATTTGTTATCAAATCAAAAGTATATATATTGCTCTTATTCTTTTTGTTAATGTTAATATAGTTGACACTTTTGTTCTGCACATACCTTCTGAAGTTAGAATGGAAACTCAACCTCAGCAAACAACAGAGGTAAGTCAATCTCTCTATTGCTATATATCTATATACATTGTTAATGCATGTTCCTTTTATCTTTCTATTATACTAAAGGTTTATACATATATAGCACCTTTTTTGGATGTTGTTTGAACGATGGTACAATAGAGATTTAAAAACTATTTATTTTGCCTTAGGTTTCATACTCTCTTTTTTTGGTTTCATGCAATTCAACACATACCATGAGAATATAACACACAATAAAAACTTGTTTGAGAATCGAGAGTGAACAATTTAGTTTTTGAAATTGTATGGGTTAATTGGTTGATTTAATCTTAAAATTAATTTTGCGAAATAACAATTTATTCTTCTTTCAAAAAAGAAAAGAAACAATTTTATGTTTTCCTTAATGCAACAAGATACTATTCAAGTTAATATACTGATTTTACTTTATCATAGTTAATTAATATCAAGAAAAAAAGAAGTTGGTACATAGATCTTGCATTATTTTTGAAGAATGTTTACTAGAGAGATATATATTTTGATGGGAGGACCTAATTTTATAGGGTATAAGTACAAGATTACGACTCAACCCAAAATTTTGATTAAGTTAGAAGGAATATATGTCATCTTGATTAATCACTTTTAAATTGACTTATTTTTATTGATTTCAAAAAATCAATTTTATATTTTATAATTTTTGAAGACTAAATTGACCACACTTACCAAATTTATATAAAAAATCATAACTTGTTGTCAATTGTTACAAAAATTTTCAACTTGAATTTATTTTAATATTAGCTTATACAATAGAAAATTATCTTTCAGTTAACTTATTAATTTTAGAGTTAAATATGTTTTTAGTCCCTATAAACATCTCACTCTTCTACTTTTAGTCCCTCTAAAATTTTTTCCCACTTTTTGATCCTCTAAATATTTCCGATCATGGTTTTTGGTCCCTGCTTTTCACTCAACTATGTGTACGATTCAAATTATTTAACGAGGTTTTGTGATCATGTTTATAATATTATAAAAATTACTCAAACCAAAATTTATAATTTTTTAACAAATGATGAATTAACTATGAATTTTTAAGCACAAACACTTCAAAAATTCATATTTAATTCATCACTAATTAAAAAAATTTAAATTTTGCAAATCAATTCAATTTTTAACATACTAAACATTACTGCAATACATAATTCCAAGTTTTAATTAGTATATATGAGTTGACTTAAAAGTAGGGACCATAATTCATATTAGAGAATTTTGTAGGGACCAAAAAGTGGGAAAAAATTTTAGAGGGACTAAAAGTAAAAGAGTCAAATGTTTATAGGGACTAAAAACATATTTAACCTTTAATTTTATTTGTTGTTGTTCTTAATCAAATAGATGGATGAAAAATTACGTAGAGAAAAGGAGATTAATGATTGGCTTCCTATTAGTTCTTCACGAAAAGCAACTTGGTGGTACTCTGCTTTCCACAATGTTACTGCTATGGTTGGAGCTGGTGTTCTCAGTCTCCCCTATGCCATGTCTGAGCTTGGATGGTAATAAAATCTTTATACCCAACTTAAATTTTTTTTTACCTGTCGATTCTTTATTAATAAAGATAAACGACAATACATTTTTTAGATTCATTAAAAGAATACATAACTTATCTATATCTGATTTTTCTTCTTTAGGGGTCCGGGATTAACATTACTAATTTTGTCATGGATCGTCACATTTTACACCATATGGCAAATGATTGAGATGCATGAAATGGTTCCTGGAAAACGTTTCGACAGATACCATGAATTAGGTCAACATGTCTTCGGCGAAAAATTGGGTCTTTATATTGTTGTGCCACAACAACTTCTGGTTGCAGTATCGTTGAATATCGTATACATGGTCACCGGAGGAAAATCTTTGCAGAAGATCCATGATCTTTTATGCCATGATTGTAAAAACATAAGACTGACCTTCTTCATTATGATTTTCGGTTCGGTTCACTTTGTGTTGTCTCATCTTCCAAATTTACACTCCGTTTCAGGTGTATCTTTGGCCGTAGCAATCATGTCCGTAAGGTACAACTTCACTTTTAATTATACTTTTTGTTAAGTATTTAAATTGTCGTTATGGTCATGTCCCAATATTTTGATATCGTGGAGAATCACTGTCAAATACAGCTTCTGTAGTTATGTACTACCTGATCTTACTTTCGTAAATTTTGTCCTTCTGTATAAAAATAATGCAATTTTGTTTCCTCGATCCGTCAAATTTCATCCGATCAAATTTTGATGTTTATTTTTTTCGGCAGTTACTCTCTGATTGCTTGGGGAGCTTCGGCCAATAAAGGTGTTGAACCCAATGTGGATTATGGTTTTAGATCTAAGACTACACCATGAATTGTCTTTGGCTTCTTAGATGGCCTTGGCAATGTCGCTTTTGCTTATTCCGGACATAATGTGGTTATGGAGATTCAGGCAACAATTCCATCTACACCAGAAAAGCCATCAAAGGGTCCTATGATGAAAGGTGTGACTGTTGCGTACATAATTGTTGCTTTGTGTTACTTTCCAGTTGCTCTCATTGGTTATTGGATGTTTGGCAATAGTGTTGATGACAACATACTCATTTCTTTGCAAAAACCAACATGGCTTATTGCAATGGCAAACATATTTGTTGTTATTCATGTTATTGGAAGTTATCAGGTGAAATTTATTTTTCTTTCTCTAATAATATTTATATTTATTAAAAAAATTGATTTATATGATCTATATATTATAAAATCATAGTCACAATGTCTAACTAAATGTCTAAATGTAGGTTTATGCAATGACGGTGTTTGACATGATTGAAACTGTGATGACAAAGAAATTAAACTTCAAACCTACCAAAATACTCCGTTTTTTCGTTCGAAATGTGTATGTGGGTAAGTAAAAATCTTCCTATTATTCGTATCAAACTCAGAAGTTTTGTATCTTTAATAAACAATAATATATATTTTTTGCTGTTTTCAGCATTCACCGTGTTCGTTGGTATTACCTTCCCGTTTTTCGGTGGTCTACTAGGATTTTTTGGAGGATTTGCTTTTGCGCCAACAACATACTTTGTAAGCTAATTAAATTTTTGAATATTCATCTAATAAGATTTCACAGGGACAAAAACAACTTCAATAATTAACTTATCATTTTCTTGTCAAAAAAAAAAACTTATCATTTTCTTAATTAAATTTTCAGCTTCCATGCATCATGTGGCTTGCAGTCTACAAACCAAGGAGATATAGCTTATCATGGTGGTCAAACTATGTAAGTTCAAATTTGGTTTTATTTTAAATAGTCTTGTTTAAACTCTTAATTATATTTTTAATCTGACTTAATCTTATTTCATTGGTGATAGTTCTGCATTGTGTTTGGCACACTTTTGACCGTTTTGGGACCTATTGGAGGATTAAGGTCAATCATACTTAACTGTAAAGAATATAAGTTCTACTCATAATAAGTTGACCAATTATCTAAATTTGCTTCTGAAACACACCGTTATGTGATTATTATTAGTGAAAAAGAAGTTGCTACAAAAAGCCTAGGAAATTTTCTAGATTTTTCTGTCTCTTTTCTTCATTTAAGATGTATAGATACATGATTTTATTGAACAATGTATAGATACATGATTACATCTTGTAAATTAAACATTTTTTTGTTTCTGACTATGAAGAAGTAAATAAATTTATTGCTTACTGATTTAAGAATTGGTATCTATAGTTTGAACATCTACTTTATCTTAAGAATTTCACGTGTGATTAAGGAAAATTGATTTTGATAATAGTGGAATTATATCAAATAAGAATAATATACAAGCAATGAAAGTCTTTGAATTGGACGATCGCTGTCCAATTCAGCATAAATCTTGGAGGCATCACTTGTGATGTGATGTCCATATCTTGTACTTACCTTTTGCAAATTAAACGGACCCTCATATATCTAGTAGGCATCACTTAAGCTTGTTTATAAACATCTAAATGATTGGAACTCTTGCATTGATTTGTAAATTGCTTTTATTGATTAAGTTAGTCCAATTGTCGGCTCGTCGATTAAAACTTTGACGTATACAAAGAAGAAACAAGCTCAAAAAGTTTTATAAACCAAATGACAAGTAAAACACCAAAGCTATAAGTAAATGGCTTGCTTAGAGAGACACAAGAATATTTGATAGCGATTGGCCATAAGTGCCATGGAAGTGGACAGCAAGCTTCTCTATCGGAACAACTGCCATTACAGCCGCAAGCATAGGGACAACGGTTCCTGAATAATATGACAGAATGAACATGAAACAATATTCATGTAACCAATAACATATTCCCAG
Organism: Trifolium dubium; assembly: GCA_951804385.1. Taxonomy (NCBI): domain Eukaryota; kingdom Viridiplantae; phylum Streptophyta; class Magnoliopsida; order Fabales; family Fabaceae; genus Trifolium; species Trifolium dubium. Next base: position 2,769,513 of record OX638067.1, read on the forward strand.
AAAAATTAATCTAGATCATTACCTGGTGTGCCAACTCCAATTGTGTCAGCTAGGGAAATTTCAAAGCATCCCATATCATATAGTTCTTTAGCAACTTATGCGACTTTCGAAGGAGGGATTGATCCGTCCACCGGGCATTTGACAGCACATGGTACATATGCCTTTCACATTTGAATCAATTATCCCAAAAGTTTACATAATCAAACTTTGGAAACTATTAGACCGATGAATCAATTATCCCGAAAGTTTAAGTTGTTAGCAAAAAGACATATAGCAATGCATACTAATAAATATTGAAGTGGACACACCTTCTTACAGGAATTAAGAGTTCTTTAGCAGCACGAGTAACAGCTCGATAACGAGCAGACTCTCTTCAACGCTACAGTCAATGTGTGATTTTGAGAATGATTCATAAGCCGATGCAAAAACAGATACTACTTTAGCACCAGCTGCTATAGCAGCTTCAAAACCCTATAAAAGTAACCGATCAAAGTTCTGAATATAAATATTTACACCTCTAAGTGATGAACTTCTTGCATTACTTCCTTTGCATCAGCCAACTAGATGAAATATATAGAATATGACGGAAAAATGTGTTAATTCGATACAAAATGTGACGACAAAATGCAACAACAACTTGAATGATTAATGACAGATAACCATTATACCTGTGGAACCAATTTGGGAGATGCAAAACTTGTTGCTTCTATAACAGACAACCCTGAAGAAGAAGCTAGTTTATGAATCAATTCAAAACTTGTTCTTTTCATTTTGTAATCCATCTCTTGGACCAACTTCCACAATCTTTACAAACTTTGGTATACTTTTCAGAAACTACATTATACAAATTATCCAATTATTAAAAATTTGTAAGGATGTTAATTATACTACAAGCCAAAGAAATTTATATGATGTTAATTATACTACAAAAATTTGAATTCTATGTCGTACGAGTAAGTACCACGTATAATGAATAGAAGGAAATGAAAGTGAAGTTGGATGTAAATATTTTAATTTTCAATTCTCACTCATTGTTACTCCAAAGGGTAGAAGATCACTTTCAAGTTTGAATTCAAGTCACTTTCATAATGATTATTGTCAAATGATCGATTATCCCAAAAATTTAAGTTATTAAGAAAGATCACATGAATGATTTTATATTATTTCTAACAGTTATAGTCCAGATACATATCTCCAGATACATATCTGAAGTAGTTTTCATTACAAAAAATATGAACAATTTCTTGCCTTATAATATAATCAACAGCCAAATTATGCTACTTTATAATTTTATTTTTACAGATACTCTTCAATTTTCTTATAGCTCGCACATACAAATTAGTTTTTTAATATTAAAAAGAAGATTTAATCTTCTTAAGATCAAGATTATAAACCTTCCATTTATCAAATACGCTTTGATGTTTATAAAAAAAAAAACAAATACACTTCGATTCTCCGCAACTACTTTTTTTTCAACTTTCAATTCAATGTAGATAGAGAAGAAGAGAAACAAGGGTAGTTTTCAGTTGGTATTAACTTGATATCTCTTTTTGTCAGAGTATCCACCACCGCATACAGTGATTATGCCGCTTGTTTGATTGGAGTAATTTGGTATCTAAGAAAGACCAAAACATTTCTGTTAAAAAAATACCTTTTATTTTGGTACATTAAAAAAATATTTCTTTTATGTAGTAAATTGACTCAGACACCAACTAATTTGACATCAATTTTAACAACTTTCAATAATATTTTAACCCATATAAAATTTATAAAATCTACTATTGAATTTAATAAATATTTTATCTTATAGATTGTTTGTATAAAATTTCAGATAAATCCAAAATAATTTGATTGATTATTGAGACACAAAAATATAAACAGTGTTTATAAAAACATACAAACTATTAATTTGATATATCTTAATAACATATCGGGTATATCATTTTTTTTTTAGGATTATGTATCTAGGGATGTCAACGAGGCGGAGATTGACCGGAGGGTACTTTACCACTCCTTGCCCCATTCCTTCTTCGGGGACATTTCTTCCTCCACCCCTATCCCCGCGGCGATATTTCTTCCTCCATCCTTTTCTCCACGGATCCTCACAGTATCCACAGAGCTCCACGGACATAAAAAATTAACAAAATTGCTATACATTATTTTAATCAAAAGTGCGACAATAATATCTTGTTTTTTGATTATTTTTTTCTTAAAAAAATACATATTTTTTAAAATAAAATTATGTTTTACATCAATAACAAAAAAATACAAAAACATTTTTCAATATTTCTTTTTGTAAAACAAATAAATATTCAATTGAACTTGCCACCATACATAATAGTTATCTTTATAATGTATTAATTATTATTTTTTATTAAAAAAAATATAAAGTTATATTATTACATATTATATATAATTTAAATAATATAGTTGAGGTCGGGGAATAGAAGTTGAACATTACTCTCTTTTCTTTTTTCTTTTTTTTTTGGTATATTTTTCTTTTTTCTTTTGATAAGCGAACATTACTCTCTTAATTTCTTTAAATTAGAAAATTACACCTATAAATTTAAATTGTAATATACTGATTTAGTTATACTGATTAACTAGAAAACAGATCTTCAATAAAATATAAATCAAAAAACAAATCAAGATCTTCTAGCTTCTCTTTCTTTTATGTAATTTAAGGTTGTGTTGCAAGGAAGAAAAAGGTCATTGAACATCAAATGCTTCCTCCTACTAGTTATACAATTCTGGCAGTGGTGTAGAATCACTCAATATAATTTGATCCATAAGCACTCACGGACGTTGGATCTAAAACCGCCAATGGATGTCATCATGTGAACATTGATATGGTATGTCTTTCACAAACTAACATATATAATCCTTCAACTTGTACAAATCTATGAAAAGTGAATATTTGATTTTCGGTTAAGCTGTTGACAATGTGATTAGGCTTAATTTTTGTTTAAGCTGTCAAATTAGGTTTTGTTGAGAATAATAATACCACATCTGTCCCTAAATATAATATTGTTTGATTAAATTGTATTATTCATCTATTATGTTTTGATCGTATGTTTTTAATAATATATATAGATCTAAATGTTAACATATAAAATCTTGTTTGATTTGTTTTAATGAGTATTTTCAAAATATCAATTTTTTATAATTTTTATTGTTAGATAATTAAAAATATTAGTGATCAAAATTGTGCATTGTGTACGTGCGTGCAGTGGTCAAACAAGATCTTATATTTAGGGACTGATGTAGTATAAAACAAATCTGATTAATATGGTCAAAATTTCTATTTTTCATACAACATTAATTACTTCCTCTATTCCAAAATAGTTGACACAGTTGACCAATATGCACTATTTACATAATCTACTTTGACCATATATTTTTATGCTAATATGCAAATGCAAATATTAGCATATAAGACATGTTTGATTTGTCTCGATGAATATTTTTAACATATACGGTTTTTTATTTTTAAAGATACATAATTAAATATATTAACGATCAAAATTGTATATTAATAAACATAAACTGGTCAACAGTGTCAATTATTTTGAGACGGGAGAGAGTACATTTCTTTTTGTGCACTTTTTTTAATTTTATAATATGGTCAAAAATTCTTAATTGGTAAGGAGGGAGTAATTATGAACCTTAAATGCCAACATAGTATACCATTACAAATGTATCATTCCATACTAAGGGACCCATTTTTGTATCCATTTTTTGTTCCAGCTATCAATTAGGTGGTTCACTCACGGTATACCCAAAAGAACAATTGGTACTATTTTTTTGTTGATGTTAATATAGCTGATAGTTGATACTTTTGATCTTCACATACCTTCTGAAGTTACAATGGAAATTCAACCTCAACAAACAAAAACAACAGATGTAAGACTCTTTTTCTCTCTCACACATATATTGTCAATGTATGTTCTTTTTTCTCTTTCTATTAGGTTTCATACTTTTTATTGGTTTCATGCAAAGTCAAAACATACCATGGAAATAACACAAAATAAGAAGAAAGTTCAATTCAGTCGTAGATATAAAAACTTTTATCATGAGAATCAAGAGAGTGAACAATTTAGTTTTTGAGATTGTAGGGGTTAATTGGTTGATTTAGTCTTAAAATTAATTTTGTGAAATAACAATTTAATCTTCTTTCAAAAAAGAAAAAAAAATATCTTTATGTTTTTCTTGATGCAGCATGATACTATTCAAATTAATATTTTGATTTTACTTTATCAAAGTTAATATTAAGAAGAAAAAAGAAGTGAGTACATAGATCTTGCAAGAATGTTTAATAGAGATATTTTGATGGAGAGCTAATTTCATAGGGTATAAAATTGAGTATCATTCGTACAAGATCACAGCTGAACCCAACATTTTAATTAAGTTAGAAGAAATATGTGTCATTACAATTAAGCGTTTTTAAATTGACTTTTCTTCATTGATTTTAAAAAATTAATTTTACATTTTATAATTTTGGAAAACTAAATTGACCACAATTACAAAATTTGTATCAAAAATCATAACGTGTGGATTGTTTTTTCTTCTTTTTCTATTATTCCCTTAATTATTTCTAATTGAGAATCGAAATACAATTATATAATAGAATCATCTTGCATGTAATTTACTACTGATTTTATTTGTTGGTGTTAATTAAATAGATTGATGAAAAATTACGTAGAGAAAAAGAGATTAATGACTGGCTTCCTATTACTTCTCAAAGAAAAGCAACTTGGTGGTACTCTGCTTTCCACAATGTTACTGCTCTGGTTGGAGCTGGTGTTCTTAGTCTCCCTTATGCCTTGTCTGAGCTTGGATGGTAATTAAATATTTTAAACTCAACTTGTATTTTTTATCTCTGTTCTTTATTATAAAAACAATGAAGTTTTTAGATTTACTAAAAAATTGATGTATCTGATCTTATATCATATTTTTCTTCTACAGGGGTCCAGGAGTAACACTACTAATCATGTCATGGATCATCACATTTTATACCATATGGCAAATGATCGAGATGCATGAAATGGTTCCTGGAAAACGTTTTGACAGATATCATGAATTAGGTCAGCATGTCTTCGGCGAAAAGTTGGGTCTTTATATTGTTGTGCCACAACAACTTCTGGTTGCAGTATCGTTGGATATCGTATACATGGTTACCGGAGGAAAATCTTTGCAGAAGATCCATGATCTTTTATGCCATGATTGCAAAAACATAAGACTGACCTTCTTCATTATGATCTTCGCCTCAATTAACTTTGTGTTGTGTCATCTTCCAAATTTACACTCTGTTTCGGGTGTATCTTTGGCAGCAGCAATCATGTCCATAAGGTACAACTTCGCTCTTCAATATCATTTTTGTCAAGCATTTAAATTATCGTTTTAGTCGTGTCTCAATATTTTGATATTGTAGAGAATTATAGTCAAATGTTGCTTCTGTTATTTTTGACATTGATGTTTATTTTTTTCTATAGCTACTCTATAATTGCTTGGGGAGCCTCGGCCCATAAAGGTGTTCAACACAATGTGGATTATGGTTTTAGATCTAAGACTACACCAGGAATTGTCTTTGGCTTCTTCGATGGCCTTGGCAATATCGCATTTGCTTATTCGGCACACAATGTGGTTATGGAAATTCAAGCAACAATTCCATCTACACCAGAAAAGCCATCAAAGGGTCCTATGATGAAAGGAGTGATTATTGCATACATAGTTGTGGCTTTGTGTTTCTTTCCCGTTGCTCTCATTGGTTATTGGGTGTTTGGCAATAGTGTTGAAGACAACATACTCATTTCTTTGCAAAAACCAACATGGCTTATTGCAATGGCAAACATATTAGTTGTTATTCATATTATTGGTAGTTATCAGGTGAATTTTTTCTTCTCTAATAATCTTTATATTTATTGAAAAATCGATGTATCTTATCTATATATTATAAAATCATAGTCACCATGTCTAACTAAATGTGTAAATGTAGATTTATGCAATGATAGTGTTTGACATGATTGAAACTGTGATGACGAAGAAGCTAAATTTCAAACCTACTAAAATGCTCCGTTTTGTCGTTCGAAATTCGTTCGTGGGTAAGTAAATATCTTCCTATTATTCGAATCAAACTCAGGTGTTTTGTAACTTTTAGTTGAATTTTTTCCTATCATTAACAAACAATAATATATACCTTTTCTCGTTTTCAGCATTCACGATGTTGGTCGGTATTACCTTCCCGTTTTTCGGTGGTTTACTAGGATTTTTTGGAGGATTTGCTTTTGCGCCAACATCATACTTTGTAAGCTAATTAAATTTATGAATTTCCATCTAATAAGATTGCTTATAGGGATAAAAACAACTTCAATTAACTTATCATTTTCTTGATTAAATTTTCAGCTACCATGCATCATGTGGCTTGCAATCTACCAACCAAAGAGATATAGCTTATCATGGTGGTCTAACTATGTAAGTTCAAATTTGGTTTTATTTTAATTAGTCTTGTTTAAACTGTTAATTGTATTTTTAACCTGACTTAATCTTATTTCATTGGTGATAGTTCTGCATTGTGTTTGGCACACTTTTGACGGTTTTGGGACCTATTGGAGGATTAAGGTCAATCATACTTAATTGCAAAGAATACAAGTTCTTCTCATAAGTGGATCAATCATCATAATTTGGTTTTGGAGCACCATTAAGTGATTATTTTTTGGTGGATAAAGTTTCTATAAAAGCAGAGGAAAATTTCTAGATTTTTCTTTCTGACTATAAAGAAGTGAATAAACTTATTGCTTACTGATTTAAGAGTTGGTATCTGGTTTGAACATCTATACTTTATATTAAGAATTTAAGAGTTTCTTTAAACATGGTGTAAATTTACTTCAAGAATTTCACATGTGATTAAGGAAAATTGGTTTTGATAGTAGTGGAATAATATCAAATAATAATAAGATACAACGCAATGGAAGTCTTTGAATTGAACTGACGCCATCCAATTCAGCATAAATCATGGAGGCATCAGATGTGTTGTCATATCCTGTATTGTAATGTCCAGTACGTATCTTTTGCAAATCAAATGGACACTCATATTATATATTGTATATCTTGGAGGCATCAGATATAACTCGGTTCAATGCAATGGAAGTCTTTGAACTGGACGGCCGTCGTAAAAGCTTGCTGATGAAGTCTCCAGCCAACATGAGCTTTAGGAGATCAATGTTGGTTTTTACACCAATGCCATTCAGCATGTAGACAACATCTTCAGTTGCAACGTCCCTGATGCTCCTTTAGCATATGGACACCCACCAAGACCGGCAACAGATGAATCATTAAATACAACTTAATGATTATTCAATTAAGCGCTTAAACCATAAGTTATTTTTATAAGTTTCCCAAAACAATATATCATAAGTGTTTATGTTAGTAGATAAACTTGAATAATCTAATTTGCAAGCATGATTTAAGCTTGTTTATAAACATCTAAATGATTGGAACTCTTGCATTGTAAATTTCTTCCATTGATTAAGTTAATTAGTCCAATCGTCGATGCATCGATTAAAACTTTGACATATACAAAGAAGAAACATGCTCAAAAAGTTTTATAAACCAAATGACAAGTAAAACGCCAACGCTACAAATTGATGACTTACTTGGAGAGAAACAAGAATATTTGAAAGAGATTGGCCGTAAGTGTCATGGAAGTGGACAGCAAGCTTCTCTATCGGAACAACTGCCATTACAGCCGCAAGCATAGGGACAACGGTTCCTGAACAATAGAACAGAATGAACATTAAATAATATATCATATTCATGGAACCAAATCCAATAACAAATTCTAAGTAAAATTGATCTAAATCATTACCTGGTGTGCCAACTCCAATTGTGTCAGCAAGGGAAATTTCAAAGCATCCCGTATCATATAATTCTTTAGCAACGTATGCGACTTTTGAGGGAGGGACTGGTCCGTCCACCAGGCATTCGACAACACATGATACATACCTTTCACATTTGAAAACAATTGAAGTAACTGAAATGCACATAATGATGTAAAGAGATCTGAGCCTATAAAATTTACATAATCAAACTTTGGAAATTTCATACATCCACCTATTAGACCATGTGATGAATCGATTATCCAAAAAGTTTAAGTTGTAGAAAAAAGACATAATGATGCATTAGCATATACATTAGCATATTAAAGTGGACTTACCCTCATAAAGGAATTGAGAGTTCTTTAGCCGCACGAGTAACAGCTCGATAACGAGCAAGACTCTCTTCAACACTACAGTTAATGTTTGATTTTGAGAATGATTCAGAAGCCGATGCAAAAACAGCTACTTCTTTCGCACCAGCTGCTATAGCAGCTTCAAAACCCTATAAAAGTAACCAATCAAAGTTTTGAATATAAATATTTATGTTAATGGTTAATCTAGATGTAATTACCTTTAAATTAGGGGTCAGAACCGGCAATCTGACGCCTCTCAAGTGATGAACTTCTTGCATTACTTCCTTTGCATCAGACAACTCGAAGACAGAAATGAAAGATATAAAATCAGACAGACTGCATAATTTCAGTGGTTAATTCGACAAAAAATTTGATGGCATAATTCGACAACAACCCGAATGGTTAATGACGTTTGAAATTTGGTGGATGACTTATAAGTGAAACCTTGTTATATTCATTAACCATATCAACATTTGAAAAGCGTTAACCATCTAAATTGTTGCCGGTTTTTTATGTCAATTTTGTATCAAAATATTATTTCTAAGAGTCTACGAACGAATTGGAGTTTATTCAATAGAAATATTTTAAAATTTGATACAAGAATTTCCTTTTTTCCAATAATTTCTGATAAATGCACCTTTGACAAGTTTCACAACAAAAATCATTCTCAAAACACATCAATATAAGTTAACAACTTACAATAAAGAATGTGTAGCCATTGTACCTGTGGAACCCATTTGGGAGATACAAAACTTGTTGCTTCTATAACAGATAATCCAGAAGAAGCTACTAGTCTATGAATCAATTCAATCTTTACAGTTGTAGGTACAATGTTCATTTCAATTTGTAATCCATCTCTTGGACCAACTTCCACAATCTTTACAAACTTTGGTATACTTCTCAAAAAGTACATAATACAAATTATCCAATTAAAAATTTGTAAGTATGTTAATTATACTATAAGCCAAAGAAATTTATATGATAATCATATAAACTGATACAAATTGCACTTTGGTTTACTATAATGGCCTTCAAAGAATGAATCCTCAATCATTCCAAATTTCATCGAGTTCCTTGCTTTGGTATTAGTCTTTGGCTGAAGGATTCATCCCGAGATCAGTTTCTTGTTTGTCTTTTCCATGAAAATGACTCTGCTGAATACTCTTGATCACAATCACTGAAGTTAAGATAGAAAAAAAAAAGTGTTATAAATGTATTTAGAAGCCTAATTTAAGTTGCAATGTTGAACTTGAACTCACTTACAGCTGTTAGATGTACTGCAACTTCGTCCTTCGATCCAAAAGCTTCCTGTGCTGATGTTATCTACTCTCGAACGACAAGTACTGGAGGAGAACCTATGAATCCTATCAAAGGTACTCATGTTTGGCAGCTCGTCAGCACCGTAGTTCTTCCAAACTTGACATGGTGAAGTGCAGGGATCAAAACGAAACTGGCTAATGTCGCAAGAGTAAGTGCCACATATAATGAGTAGAAGGAAATGAAAATGAAAATGAAGTTGGATGTAAATATTTTAATTTTCAATCCTTAACTCATTGTTACTCCAAAGGGTAGAAAATCACTTTCAAGTTTGAATTCAAGTCATTTTCATACTGTAGGAATGGCTAGTACTAAAGCATGTGCGAAGCTGTTTTCATTACCAACTTTCCACCTACTAAAAAATTTATGAAAAATGTATTGCCTTGTAATATAATTAAGAGCCAAATTATGCTACTCTTCAATTTTATTTTATCTTGACATATACTCTTCAATTTTCTTATAGTATATTTACATGTGTATATCTTTGTTCAAATTACTCATTGTAATCAAAACTAGTGTATAATACCAAGAGTCGAGGATTCGGCAGTGAATACTCTGGTCCCAACCATAAAAAACTAGTGTATAATGTCTTATTCAATCCGCCGTACAAGACCACTATATGTACAATTGAAGGATCCTCTTCAGTGTAAGTTTGACTGGAGGCACAGTTTAGATCTACACCTTTCAATTGTTTTTAAATTAATGAAGAGTATGCTGCAAAAAACAAATGGATGGCTATGCAGACAAATTTGACTGAAGATGATCTCCTTCCAAAATGTCAATGCATTTTTTTTATTTTCTTAGGTCGTCCCTACCCATCTTAATTAAGTATACCCCAAACATATATGTGAATGTAATGAATTATTAATGTTGTTGTCAATTATCATATCACTATAATTGCAAGTTTGCAACCACAAAATATTCTTTCCATTTGGTGGAGTGCTCCATACCTTTGAAGAAAAATACCATACAAAACAAGAGCATACCAAGACTCAATTTAATTTGTAAACAAACTCTAATAAGTCAAACTATATATGTTTGGTCCTTGTCCATCGTATTATATCAAATACTTAGTCTCGTCTCGGGTTATGTTTTCAATATAAATAATGAGAGGGTAACAACAGTACAAGAAAATCCGAGACTAGCTACGACTCAAATTCTAGCTAATTCATGCTTAACGTCTAGCAAAACAGAGTTAGGATAAGTACATATAGTACTCTATCAAATATTTCAAAAGTCTCAGTCCTTCTCGCCTAATATTCACCAAATATTTCTATGGATATTAATGAATTAATGTTGTTGTCAATTATCATATAACTAAAATTGCAACCACAAATTCTTCCTACTGGAGTAATTTACGGTAGAAGAAAAGTATCCCTTACTATAAAACAAAAGCATGCCAAGCCTCAGTGTGTAAACAACTCTAATAAGTCAAACTTCTTTTGTTCTTGTCCATCTTATATTTAATACTTAGTTTCATGTTATGTTTCCACTTTCCTATATAAGAGGGAAATACATTGGTACATCCAAAATCATTAAAAAAGAAAGAATATATTGAGAAGAGAGTGTAAGAGTGAGTTGATCCAAACGAGGCTCTTTTTTATTTTTACTGTCTTATAATCAATAAAAATTGTTTTTACATTTTTCCATGCAACTTACTTCAAGAAAAATACAAAAAAAACATACTTTTAATCATTATATTCTAATTTTTCTTAATAAATATGATTTTTTATTTTTTTCTCGTTTAATAAGTGTAAAAAAATATTACACTAACTATAAGTGTATAGAAATTAAATTCAAAGGATAAAACTCTATTTTTTTTTGTTGATGTTAGTATAGTTGACTTACTCTTGTTCTTCATACAATTTCTGAAGTTATAACTATGGAGACTCAACCTCAGCAAACAACCGATGTAAGTCTTTTTTTCTTAAATACATTTTCGATGTATGTTCATTTTTATACTTCTATTAGACTAACTGTTTAAACAAATAACAGCATTTTTGGTTGCATCTATCATATTTCCATGTTATTTGAAGATGGTGATGCAGGAGAGATTTAAAAATTATTTATTTCGTCTTTTCCGTTGCATCAACTTCTTTTTTGCATGTATGTTCTGTTTTGGAAATAACTTACTAATTCTATTAGTTGTTGTTAATCAAATAGATGGATGAAAAGCTACGCAGAGAAAAGGAGATTAATGATTGGCTTCCAATTAGTTCTTCAAGAGAAGCAACTTGGTGGTACTCTGCTTTCCACAATGTTACTGCTATGGTTGGAGCTGGTGTTCTCAGTCTCCCCTATGCAATGTCTGAGATTGGATGGTAATTAAATATTTTAAACCCAATTTGAATCTCTTACCTCTATTCTTTATTATAAAAGACGAGACATGCATTTTTATATTCATTAAAAAACTGATGTACTATTTGATTATCTAATATATCTGATTTATATCTATTTTTCTTCTTTAGGGGTCCGGGAGTACCACTATTAATCTTGTCATGGATAGTCACCTTTTACACCTTATGGCAAATGATTGAGATGCATGAAATGGTTCCAGGAAAACGTTTTGATAGATATCATGAACTAGGTCAACATGTCTTTGGCGAAAAGTTGGGTCTTTATATTGTTGTGCCACAACAACTTCTAGTTGCAGTATCATTGAATATTGTATACATGGTCACCGGAGGAAAATCTTTGCAGAAGGTCCATGATCTTTTATGCCATGATTGCAAAAACATAAGACTGACCTTCTTCATTATGATTTTCGCCTCGGTTCACTTTTTGTTGTCTCATCTTCCAAATTTACACTCCGTTTCTGGTGTATCTTTGGCAGCAGCAATCATGTCAATAAGGTACACCTTTGCTTTTAATTATCATTTTTGTCAAGCATTTAAATTGTCGTTATGCTCATGTCCCAGTATTTTGATATCATGGAATTATGGTTTTCGCCTTTATGCAGCTTCTTTAATTATTGTCTACTTGATTTTATTTTCGTAATTTTTGTCATTTTGTCTTATAAATAATGCAATTTTATTTCCTCTGTCAAATTTCATCTGATTAATGATGATTTGATTGAAATAACAAAGACAACTTTAAATTATCTTTGACATTGATGTATAATTTTCTTTGCAGTTACTCTCTAATTGCTTGGGGAGCTTCGGCCAATAAAGGTGTTCAACCCAATGTGGATTATGGTTTTAGGGCTAAGACTACACCAGGAATTGTCTTTGGCTTCTTCGATGGCCTTGGTGATATCGCATTTGCTTATTCGGGACACAATGTGGTTATGGAAATTCAAGCAACAATTCCATCTACACCAGAAAAGCCATCAAAGGGTCCTATGATGAAAGGAGTGACTGTTGCATACATAGTTGTGGCTTTGTGTTACTTTCCAGTCGCTCTTATTGGTTATTGGATATTTGGCAATAGTGTTGATGACAACATACTCATTTCTTTGCAAAAACCAACATGGCTTATTGCAATGGCAAACATATTTGTTGTTATTCATGTTATCGGAAGTTATCAGGTGAAATTTATTTTTCTTTCTCTAATAATCCTTTATACTTGTTATCTAAAAATTATTATCTTTGTTCTTTTTTAAGTGACCGAACACTTTTTAAATTTATTAAAAAATCAATGTATCTCATCTATTTTATATATAATCATAGTCACTATGTCTAACTAAATGTGTAAATGTAGGTTTATGCAATGACAGTGTTTGACATGATTGAAACTTTGATGACAAAGAAGTTAAATTTTAGACCTACAAAAATACTCCGTTTTGTTGTTCGAAATGTTTATGTGGGTAAGTAAAAATCTTCCTATTTTTCGTACCAAACTCAGGGGGTTTAGTGATTTTAGTTGAACTTCTTTTCTATCTTTAATAAACAATGATGACATATACTTTTTTCTGTTTTCAGCATTCACATTGTTGGTTGATATTACTTTCCCATTTTTCGGTGGTTTACTAGGATTTTTTGGAGGATTTGCTTTTGCGCCAACATCATACTTTGTAAGCTAATTAAATTAAGGCTTAAACATCATTTTGGTCCTTATATGTATACCAAATTTTGCTTTTAGTCCCTATATGTAATTTTACTCCAAAATAGTCCCTGTATCGACCAAATTTTTTGCTTCTGGTCCTTAAAGCAAAAATCTGCAGGAAAATTCTTAAGTTTCCTGCAGATTTTTGCTTTAAGGACCAGAAGCAAAAAGTTTGGTCGATACAGTGACTATTTTGGAGTAAAATCACATTCAGGGACTAAAACCAAAATTTCGCGTACATACAGGGACTTAAATGACATTTTAGCCTTAAATTTATGTATTTTTATCTAATAAAATTGCTTAGGGATAAAAACAACTTCAATAATTAACTTATCATTTTCTTAACTAAATTCAGCTACCATGCATCATGTGGCTTGCAATCTACAAACCAAAGAGATATAGCTTATCATGGTGGTCTAACTATGTAAGTTCGAATTTGAATTTTTTTTTAATTAGTCTTGTTTAAACTCTTAATTATATTTTAATTTGACTTAATTTTATTTCATTGGTGATAGTTCTGCATTGTGTTTGGCACACTTTTGACGGTTTTGGCACCTATTGGAGGATTAAGATCAATCATACTTAATTGTAAAGAATACAAGTTCTACTCATAAGTGGATCAATAATCTTAATTTGCTTCTCGAGCACCATTAAGTGACTATTTTTAGTGGAAAAAGTTGCTACAAAAGCAGAGGAAATTTTCTTGATTTTTCTAGATTATTTTTAGTTTGAACATTTATACTTTATATATTAAGAATTTAAGAGTTTCTTTAAACATGGTATAAATTTACTTTATCTTAAGAATTTCACATTTGATTAAGGAAAATTGGTTTTGATAATTGTGTAAAAATATTAAATAATAATAATAATAATAATAATAATAATAATAATAATAATAATAATAATAATAATAATAATAATAATAATATACAACCAATGAAAGTCTTTGAATCGGACAGTCGCTGTCCAATTCAGCATAAATCGCGGAGGCATTAGATTACTGTTGTCATATCCTGTATTGTAATGTCCAGTACGTATCTTTTGCAAATCAAATTGACACTCATATTATAAATTGTATATCTTGGAGGCATCAGATGTAACTCGGTTCAATGCAATGGAAGTCTTTGAATTGGACGGCCGTCGTAAATGCGTGCTGATGAAGTCTCCGGCCAACATGAGCTTTCGAAGATCAATGTTGGTTTTTACACCAATGCCATTCAGCATGTAGACAACATCTTCAGTTGCAACATTTCCTGTTGCTCCTTTAGCATATGGACACCCGCCAAAACCAGCAAAAGAAGAATCCACTATACTAATCCCCATCTATTTAAATAAAAATTAATGATTATTCCATTAAGCACTTAAAACATAACTTATTTTCATAAGCTTCCCAAAACAATATCATAAGTTTTTGTGTCGGTAGATAAACTCAAATAATCTAATCCAAACAAGCCTTAAATGTAGGCGTGGTTTAAGTTGTTTATAAATATCTAAATGATTGGAACTTTTGCATTGATTTGTAAATTGCACATAATTTAAATGTCATGAATAATTGAATATCGAGAGTTGGCCAATAATTTAAGACCACAAAAGATCAAACATCACGTTTCGATCTATTCAAAAATTTTAAAGTATTACATATGCGTTATACTTTTTACTCAAAAATATGAGTTATATTTTTTATATCTAACATTTATCTCATTTATACTCGGATATATGAATGAACTAATTCGAAATTGAGTTGTTTGGTAACAATTTTATCCCAATTCATGTGCATTATAATAGTATAATGTGATCGGTGAATTTGATGTCCAATTCCATTTTAAGACATTGATTTATTTCTTGATTAACCCTAAAGGACACACATACTTAACTTTCCAAAATCGTGTTAAATATGTTTGGATCTTAACTCTCAAAGCTAACTTTTGTTTCTCTCTTTGCTATATCTATTGTTAACATGATATCTAGAGCATGGTTTGATCCGTCTTAAAACCACTTGTTGCTTCCGCAGTTGAATTTCCAAAAGTTTGGAAATGTGGTCTTAGTTTTTGATTTGAGTTTGTGAAAGCTATTGGTATTCTAATTCTAATTAAACCCTAACCACCTCTTTTGTTTCTCGCTTTGTTATCTCTATTGTAACACGGTAATGTGGTTAAACACCCATAAAAATTTATACACATAATCAACATGCTGCATGTTACATGCAGGTTGTTATCTCTATTGTTTATTGTTTATCTGTATGAGAAAAGAAACCTTTAGAATTGAATATGAAGAAAATCTGCATAGCATTGAAATTAGTTTCAATTAAAAGTTCATATATTTAACTTCAAACTTTTAAGGCTAATAAAGCCTCTGTGTTGGTCCTATGAGTTTAACTCAATTGGTTTGATATATTGTATGAAAGTGTCGGGATCCGGGTTCGAATCCGGGTACACCCACTCATTCATCTTTAAAGCTAGAATTTCTAACCACTGTGTTACCTGACAAAAATAATAAAAACCATGTGTTTTTCCAGAGATTGAAAAGTAAAGAAGTAAACAAGAGCACAAGAAAATTTCCGATAATATTTAATCTATTAAAATTTGTATGAATACGATCAAATTTCCTAATAATTTGATTGTATCCGTGTGAATTTTTAAGTGATCAAAGAGTCCATTTAAAAAAAGTTTATACGTGTGTTAGAGAGCTGGCACTCCTTATTTAATACAATACAGTATATATAAATAATTTGCAATTATATAGCACAACATGCACAGTAGCACACAAGACAAATTCAATGTTCATGAATTCCGGGTTTGACTCTCGGATGTGGAATTTTCTTTTTTTACCTAATTTATAACTTGTATACCGCTCTTTTACTTTTAAACATATTGTTATACTATTTTTTTCTTTTTTTAATTGTACAAGACCACATAATTTATAGTCAATATGATACTAACCAATTCGAAATTGAGTTGTTTAGTCAAAATTTTGTCCTAATTCATTTGCAAAAATTATAATAGTTAAACTATGATCGTCAAGTCTTGTGAATTTGATGTCCAATTAAATGTTAGGACATTGCTTTATTTTTTTGATTAACCCTAAAGGATACATACTTAGTTTCCAAAGTAGTAGTATCCCACTACAAATGCATCCATACAACCCATATTTATCTTCCCAAATAATAAACATAGGCAACCAATACTTGTGGTATCTAAGGTTTTGTTATCATTAGGTGGTTCATGGTTGAACAATTAAATTGATACACTTTGTTAAGGTAATATGTAAATGAAAATTAAATTGCAAATTGCAAAGTTGGTCAAATTGCCTCCAACTAGAAATGTTCCAAATCCAATGTCTAAAATTGCTAGTTCGTAGCTACTGTAACAGCATAATGAGCCACAAAGATCGGTTTAAACATATTTAAAAATCGTTGAGAGTACGAAGAAAGAAACTCTCATATTTGCATGATACATTCTACCATAGTACCATTCTAATACAATCACTAGTCTAGGATTCCCACATCAGCTTTATCAGATAAGTAAATTGACAACTATTTTGACACTGCAAATGAATTACAATGGCTGAATTTTGAATCACAAGGAAATATTGAAAGAATGCATGTAAATATTTGCAACATTAGGCTGAGCTTACGAACTTTCGAGCAACATCTAAACTCAACTCTTCATTGACCTACAGAAATAACACAACAAAAGAAGTTTCCGTTAAACACGATATAATAACATCAACATAAATGAGAGACATTCTGTCAAAAGAATATAAATGAGAGACATCATTTTAGATTTCTTCTTTGTATTTTCTGGAATTTCATGGCAAAAATGTATTATTTATTTTCTATATTTGATGCGAATCTGCAGTACACAAAATTATCTTCCTAAACGATGAAAGACTATCTTTCAAGAAGACCCCTAAAAGAGAAATGTTCATTTTCCATAGAAAATAAATATGTGTTTCTATGAAACAATGACAAAAATGTAATCATTTTACACATACCAGTCTCTTATGAATTTGTTGGAATGCCTTGCAAAATGTCTCTGCTTCTTCTATACCAACCTGTCGAAAACATACGAACCATTGAACTGAGTCTCATTCTAAGTCTTCTTCACAATAAATCAACAATGACAAGTAAATGACATAAATCTCTGTACATCACTATCAAAGTTATAGCACAGATACTATGAAAGGAGGATATGATGCAGAGTCTTATGTTATTTTTATTGGCATACCATATGCCATACGGAACAAAAAAAATTGTATACGGAAAGACTGTCAATTATTAAAATATTAATTAGTTAATGCATAAATGAAAATCAAAGTAATTCAAAATGAGTTTGAAAGTGCTGTATGAGAAAAGAAACCTTTAGAATTGAATATGAAGAGAAGCTGCCTAGCATTGCAATTAATTTCAATTTTAAAAGTTCATATATTCATCTTCAAACTTTTAAGGTTAAAGCCCCTACACTTTTATAGTGTAGTTATACAGATTGAAACGTAAAAAAGTAAACAAGGGAGCAATAAAATCCAATAAACATGTTCTATGTTCCCTTTTTTTTTTTTTTTAGGCTACGAGATAATTCTAGCACAAAAATCAGTATGCGTGTAAAAGTAAACAGGTGACTTCAAAATACCTTCTTAGCAGCCTCTGACTTTAGCTTGTTCCAAAACGAATCTGTTAGTTTGAAGAATTCATATAAGCAAATCATAAAATTAACCAAAACACATTCAGAAAATTTATTCATCCTAATTTTCACAAACACAATCCAGTTGATTGTAGTAACAAAGTTAACTCTATTGCTCAGAAACTAGTGAAATTTGATGTACTTGGTTGAAAATCAAAGTTGATCAAAATGTTCCAAATATATTAGACATATAAAATTTGTCAAATAATAAAAGTTATATGTAATACCATGTTTGTTGGTTCCTTGATTCTCAAAATCCTTATCCTTTTCATTCCACGCATCATGCCATTCGTTTAGCTGCAAAGATGAGTTTGTTAGATAGCATTATATATTACAGAGACATCATAACAAAATTTTCAGCACTATTACCTCTTCCTGTGCAGATCGTGCTCCAGATCCAGATGCTATTTGTCTGGATGATGATGATTCTTCCTGAAATTTAACAGTTACCAATTACGTTCTTGAGTGTATTCTCAAATATAGAATCATGTAGAGTATTTGAGCTAAGCTAATTTGAATTGTGCTTCAAATAGTTTCAGATTATGCTGTGGGAATCAGCAATTCAAATTCGTAAGTTAAATCAAAATATTTTACGTGCAAACCTTCATCTGTGTTAACGCTTTTACGGTAGAAAATTCCTATAAAATGCTAATGTCTTCCATCATATACATATGCAAATGGAAAAAACATGAGAAACTACACCAATGTTTTCCTCAAATGAAAATCAAAGAAAAATGAGATAATTGTATATCTATTCTGGCAACTCCCTGGATAATCCTAGATTCGTAAGTGTAAGGAAATCCCCAGATAATCAACAAAACACAACACAAAGAAGGGGTGGCACAGTTTTAAAACAGAAAGGTGGCTTTTCCAGGGTCTAGCAGCACGTACTTGAACGCCGCTGTAGCATCTGCCAACCATCAACCCCCAAATAGAACATCCATGTCATGTAGATTCATAAAGTTATATTTCAGCTGACAACCCCCACAAAAAACAAATAATTATAAATTCAATTCCTAGCTCTCCATAGAGTTATACTCTTATTGCAACATCAAAAACCTCTATAACCTATTAAGCATTACCAATAATAATTTGAGATATTGAAAGTGATGAAATGTTTTTCTGCCAGGCACCGCACACGCATGCCAGTGCTACAAATTCTATAAATTCAACACCTAGTTGAAACTGACAACACTATTTCACAAAAGTTCTTTTGCATCAATTATTACACATGCATATGTTTAGTTCTACGGTGAGCAAAATTGATTTTGAGTAATTTGATTCTGGAAAAAATTGAATTAAAGATAAATTGATTGATGTAAAAGTGAGTTAAACGATAAATTTCAGTGTAATAATCAATCCTACAATTAGAATCAATTATGAAGGCAAACTCAATTCTACGCTAGACGAACAAAAACATGTCAAAATCAATTATACACCTCCAGAATCAATTTTTGCTCATCCATAAGTGGAATTCTCCTACTTAAAAACTGGAACCACATCCTTATCAATCATCATCATCAAATAAGCCTAATTCATGCCTAGACCTAGTTAAGATCTCAATCTCATACAAGACACCTCTCATTTTACTGTGAAATATACTAATCTAAAACTATTTTAGAACAAAGTATAAACAAATGGGTATCATAAGCAGCATGTAAATCACAAAATTCACAAATGGGTATCTTAAAAATAGAATCTTTAAATAACAGGGAAATGATCTTTCTTATTGTGAGTAATAGAAATCAAAATCAAGAAGAACCCATAACGTTTTAAACCCTAAAAACAAAAACAGTAGAAATTGAGAATGAGAGTGAGAGAAGTACAGAATAATCACGAGAACGAACAGAAGGGAAGAGTTGAAGAAGGCGTTGAAATTCAGCTTCATCCATGGCTGTGGTTATTGGAAATGGTTGACGGAAAAGACTTCACTGACTCACAACCTGAGAATCAAGCACACTGCAAATTCTCAAATTCTTTTTTTGTTGTTACAAAACTATTACTCAAAATCCTATATTTTTGCAACATTTTTTCTTTCCAAAAAATAGATATAATACAATGATTATATAAAATATAGTTGATAAATTTTTTTTATAAAAGATAATATAATAGACAAAATATAACATTAAATTGTCAAAATAAAAAATAATTTTTTTAAAAAGACTAATAAAAAAGAATGGAAAGAGTACTAAATTGCAAATTCTCAAATTCTATATGATTAATTAAATATTATTGTTATTTGTGAGAAAAAAAGTACGTATTTATTTTATGAAGAATCCAAATATATAATAATTATTTATCATAATTAGTTATAAAAAAAACTACTCATAGTATTTATCATAATTAAATAATACTATGGTAATTAATTTGATTTTACTATTTATCAAATAGTAACTATCATGACCATACCAAAAAAATAGTAACTATCATGTAGCTTTTTGTCAACTAAACAAAAAACTATCATAGTAGCTTTTGTAAAAAATTATCATTAAGTTGAAGATTGAATCTACCTAGGATATCTAACATACTATTCAAATCTCTCACACCTTTATCAAACATAGTGGTTTTAATCTTTTTTTATTCTGACAATACATAAAAATTAAATTAAACAATTTAACATAACATTCATTCACGTCTCATCATTGATTAAAAAAAAAACAATTACATCTCACCATATAAAATGACTAAGGGATTTGTAACTTAAAAACAAATTCTTACTTTCCAGTTCTCAAGAGTGAGGTTCTAAAGTTGTCATAACAAAAAAAATGTGATCAAAGTTCTACAAGAAAAGAAGTAAATTGTAACAAAAAATAATTACAATTTAAAATCCAAACTAGAGTTTTTGTGTATCTTTAACTTTAACTCATTAACTATTTGAATTTAATATATTGGTTTCTTCATTCTTCTCACGTTGGTTAAACTAATTTATGATTAAATTTAGTCTCTTGTCTATACCAAAAAATTTAGTCTCTTGTCTTTGAATTGTGTAATGAAATGTCTATTATTGATGAGTATGGGATGAGTTGAAGTTGATTCAACTCGTGAATGTGCAAGTTTTACGTGGTGTATTCAAAGTTCATATTATCATATGTTTTAGATCCGATCCAATTTATAAATCAAGAAAAATAAGAGGTACTGAGTACTATCCTCATTGATCTGGTACATTTGATTCATAAGTTAATGTAATTAAGTTCCTATTTGGTTGATTTGTGTGTTTACGTCCTTACATGAATACTACTAATACTAATGTAATGCTAATAAATAGGAAAAGAAAAGAGAAAAGGAGGTAAAATTATCTAGATATTGAATGTCTACACTCTAAAAATGTCGCTAATATTGATAACATGACCTGTTTACATAGACATTACACCAAACTCCTCCTATCAACAAGCACCGGGTATAATAGAATAGCTTATCAGCTCGTGAAATGTTACACTTTTCCAAAACTCCATGTAAAAGAATTATAGATGCTAGTACAATTTATCGTTTCCAGTCTTGAAGAATATTTATCGTGTCAAGTCTTGAAGAATGTTGATGCACGATTTTAATAACGATTTTGCTCCTTCGTTTTTCTCTATCTCATACTGATGAAGGAGCTCTACCTTGAATTCTTCATTAATTGCAGTAACTGAAGGCACAGCCACTGAAAGTTTCACGATTTCTAGAAGGCATTCTGAGGCAGAAACATGAACCTGATTTTGTGCCCATGAAATACAAGATGAAATAAAATTATGATTATGGTTGATGAAACAATTACCAATGGCTAAAGATTGCTATCACAAAGAAAGTTTAAAATGCAGGTCTTAATTTCGGTCAGTGTTAATTTTATTCCTTAAGCATGAAATGATTAGATTTCCCTATAAATTTAATTTTACTTGAATTCTCTATCCCAGGTCCACTTTTGCAAGATAAGGTGTCCAATTTTAATGAAATAAAAAGCTTTCCATACATAAACAACAAAACAAATTTTTGAACATCAGATTTACAAGATTAGTGACAAGTACTGACAAGTGACAACTCTTCAGGGTACTTTCTATAACTTCAAATAAAAATCTAACCTATAAATAATGTTCAAGAAAAAATTAGTGACATACCTGAGCAATTTTTATTGTGCTTATGCACTGTAGAACCTTCGGGGATATAGAATGAAACATCTGATGAAAAAATAAACCGATTTTAGATCATTCAAAAATTGGGAGCTATTAGAAGTCCAACTGAAACTAAACCCTAATTACCTCCTGAACATGGGAAGTAACCCTGGCATGTTCAATAGTTCCCTGGGAGTCCTTTATGACATTGTGAAGCCTTGAACAAAGTTCTTTGATGGATAAAAATGCGGTAGTTTTTACTGCACAAAAATTACTTTATTAATGAGATAAAGAAAAATTATGGCAGGTCTTTGAAACAAAATATGAAGCATAAAGAATACCTGTCCATTTATGTTCAGGTAATAGGAATGCAGCATATAACTGCATTAGGTCCTTTTGCTTTTCAAGAATATCATTTATATGTGCCACATGAATGCAAGAGGTCAAACATTCTATAATTTTGTTATGTGGAATAGAAGTCTCTTCAACACTGTCCAACTCTGCAAAAAAGATATGTCAAATTGCCTGATACCAAAACTTTCAGTTAACAGTACACTAACTAGGAGAATCGTAATACATTTCACCAAATTGTTGGATACTACATAGTTCAGTTTTTCTTTCTTGATAGAGACAGTCTATTTTTTGTCAAGTAGCTTAGTCGCTAAAATTTCACCTCTTAAGGTGAATAAGTGGGAAATCCCAGGTTTGAACCCCAGCCTTTGCAAATTGCAATGTCCCTACCAACTAAAATATGTTCAGGGCGACTGATAGAGTACTCTCTATTTTTTGGTCAAGAGAGACTGCCTAGTCTATACAAGGTATTGATATTTCCAAAAGGAAATATGTCCTTAAGGATATCCCACAAAATTGGAAGTAATCAGGTGAGCCCAAAATAGAACTTGCCAGTAATGTTAGCACTCACTGTACTTGATAATCATCACAAAATAATAATAATAATAATAATAATAATAATAATATTCACAATATTTGCCTCTCTTTTCAAGCATATTCACAATTTTTGCCTCTCTTTTCAAGCCATCAATGGCAGCAATATAAACAACGTTAGCATGAAAAAATTCATTTTCCATACACTACCTCATACAAGGAATAACTTTGTTGCAACACAAAATAAAGATCTAGAATTTGTCAAAACCTGCTTTAGCAGCATCACTGAGCAACGGCGACTTTAGGGGCTTTGAATTGCATAGATCAAACAACAAGGGAAAAACCATATTAAAGAACTCTGGATTGCCAAAGGCTTTTATAACCTGAAAACATACATGAAAAATGATTATGCATCTAAATATAACCTGAAAACATACAAGCTATCTCCTATCGTACATTTAAGCATCTTCTCACTAGAAAGGTTTCACAGAAAGTGTGGCTGTTAACAACTCACTCCGCGAATGATTATTAACAATGAGAATCATCATGTAAATATTAATTGATTACATAACAGAAATAATTACTATCTTCACTTTTCAAAGTGGACATAGAGTTGTTGCAAAGCTATTTTGATAAGACAGGGACGCTCATTGGGTTTCCAATATAAATATTTACCCCCTAGGATAAAGCTTTTCTTAAATTACTTTGTAGCAGTGATACCCACAATGAATAACTTACCTGTTCAAGAGAGGCAAATGCTGCCTCACGATATTTTTTCTCCTTTTTGGTGCATGCTGATGATACCAAATTCAGAATTGCAATGGAAGAGGCAGAACCATCAGAAGAAATAGCTTGATGGCAGGATGTAGATAGAGCACCTACTGCTAGCAATAGAACATCTTTTCCCTGCCATATGCATAGTCTATGATTAAATTTTGATGATAATCTTTCTCGGCCCGTTAAAAACTCAAGTGTCATCATACTCGATATACTAGTTTTATTTTCTGTTTACCTCCCATAGACGACCGGGAATTTCCTTCATGAGAGACTGAAGTAGAACTTCATGGTGAGAAGAAAGAGATTCACCTAAAACTTCACTGAGCTTACATATAGCCTGTGCAGACTGCACATACAACACCAGAAAAAATAAGCAGACATCTAGACACAAATGACCAAGCTTAAATCAAAATAAGAGCGAGGGATAAAAAGAATGAAAAATGCACAACTAACTTTTTTTTTCCTTGTCCATGATGATGATGACATGCCATCACAAATTAATGAAACAATTTCACCTAAGTATAAATGGAGAGTGATTCGTTCCCCACTTGTATATTCTTCCCACAGTTCTTCAAATTGGCTGGAAATATTAGTATCATCTTCGAATCTGCATACAAATTTTTAAGTACCAATGTTAGTTCCTTACATAAGTACCAATGTTAAACCGTGAAAGGATGTTCCTAACCGTGAAAGGAAAACAACTGGAATGATAACCGCATGATATCCACCAATGACATCTGATGCCCTGGATGAATAGCTCTTTAAGAGAAATGCACATGCAATTTGAGAGCTTTTGTCACCAGCACTCAAAGCTGCAGTATCTTCAATAAGCTTCTGGGCTTGCGAGACTGGTATATAATTCAAGACTTTCGCACAGGCACCTGCAAAGGCACGTTTTGCAGCAATACTTTTTTCTTCTTTAACAACGGAAAACAACAACCTCACCAGCATATTAGCATATGGCTTGATGTCAACACCAACACTTTCAAGCAACAAGGTAATGAAATTAGCAACACCAACTCTGCACAGTTACAGAAAGCATATGTAAATATGAGACAAAGCTGTACTAAAGCCTATGAATATGGCAAAAGTGTTTTGGTCAGAGACAATGGTGAAATATATGGAGATTCAATTCATAAGGATTAGAAATTAGAAAGTTGTACAATACATTACATGATTGCACAAGTAAAAATTACATGTAAGCATCTTGAACAATGTATGCATAAGCACCACTGGCACTTCAACATGCCAATATTAAGAAGTTTCCTATATAAGCAAAGGGTATTATTGTAGAAAATGTAGTTCTATCTCCCTTGCAATATTACATGTTACATAGGTGGTATAAATAGCCTAGAGAGAGTACAAACAACAGTTCATGAGACTAGAGAATAATTAACAGCTGGCTGTTAGGATCCTCCATCAAAGGCCCAGAACAGATGGTGATTGATTGGAATTAATTCCAAATCCATATCCAACAATTATTTGTGTTTACTTCAGAAGTCAACTGCAATAGAACAATAGGCCTATTTTATACATTGTATCCTTCTAAACACCTAAAAATCAGACCTTACTAGCCCATTCAACAGGCTGAAACAACGACGAGAAACAGAGTATAAGGGGTACTACTACTCCAACCAATATACAAACTGAAAACAAGACCAAACCAGAAATAATTAACTACTACGTGAGAAATACAGATCTCCCCTAATAGCTAACACCAGTGATTATACATATCTCCAACGGTTCAACTGACCATTCTCTCCAATGCACACACCAAAAAAGTCACGATAGACCGACCAACTTTAACCGGTCCATTTTTTCCTAATGACACTAATGGACCTTTATATTAGAATATCCAACCTCGTAGAGAGGAATAATGAGAAATCTTTAAAAGCCAAGACAGGGAGAGAAACCATAGCGATAAGGGCAGAGATGGGAGAGCTAAAGATTGGGATAACCCAAGTCAGATGTTGAAAAGAGATAAAGTCTAAAAAGAGATTATAGCCATCCTTCCTACATCAATAAAGAATGACAATCGCTCACCTTACAAATCCAGTTTTGTAAGGATGTGATAGGACCAACATCTAAACCAAATAGGCAAATACTAAATTACTAAAATGTAATTTTTATAGTGGTTGTTCATGGTAGATCATCTATGACGATGACCCACATTAGAGTGTTCTCTGAA
The DNA here is from genome assembly GCA_951804385.1 of Trifolium dubium. Taxonomy (NCBI): domain Eukaryota; kingdom Viridiplantae; phylum Streptophyta; class Magnoliopsida; order Fabales; family Fabaceae; genus Trifolium; species Trifolium dubium. The sequence continues at coordinate 2,795,718 of OX638067.1, forward strand.
AAATAATATAGCTCGAGTAAATTTCTATGTTCAATAGGGGGGGGGGGGGGGGATTGTTAGCACAAAAAGATGAAAGTACATAATAATTTGCAGGTTTGCTACAAACACAAAAAAGGAAAGGTGGAGAAACAAGAACAAAGTGCATCAAAACAATAAACATAAAGCAACAATATCAAAAGGATGATAATATATTGGTATGGAAAACATTGCAACATAAATCATCAACTGATCAATATAAATCCTACAATCCACTTTGTAACCCTTTGAATATCAACACAAGCTCCTCTAATTTTAAAGGGAGAATGCAAGAAAAAAATACAGTTCTAGTAAGCAGACACTGCGACACAATCAGATGTCATAAAAAGTTAATAACAAACCTAGTGTTAAGACCCACACCAGATCGAACTAAATGAGCAAGCCGTGGGATCAATGTGTCCAATGATTCTGCATCAACAACTTTTATACACGAGTCTAAAGTTTCCCACATAGGAGAACCTTTGGCAATGGAAATTCTCAAACTTTCAAGCTTCTCTGACTTAATTCCAACATTTGCTGCGTGAAGCTGAAAGAGGGACAACATAAAAGCATATGAATATGCAAAGATTAATAAACAAATTCAAGGAAGAATTAAATATATCAGTCAACAAAACCTCAACGTAATTGAGCCCTTGGTCTTCTAGGCTTGATAAACTTTCAAGCATGCAGCACACTAAATCAGACAAATGGGGACGGATTGCAGTTCCAGCGTGCTGAAAAGAGAGAATTGCTCAGATTTATTCCAACGGCAGAAGAAATGTTTCAAATAACAGAACTTCAATATTCCGTCATCCTTATGATTAAACATATACAATGACAAAAAAGTCAAAATATAAATAAATTTCATGATGTAGAAAGCAAAAACCAGCCAAAACAAATAAATAAATACATAATAAATTATTCACACTATTTAAACTTGTTGTAATGTATTGAATGTGCAGGTCAGCATTGATGATGCTGATTAGAGTAAAACTCCAATAATTTACAATAGTTTACTCTAATAATAATGCTTACTGCAAAATAAACTCTACAAACAGTTATCATGCAAATTAACTATTTTAATTTTGGTTTAATAAATTAAAAAGTACAAGAGAATAGGATAAGATATACTCCTAAAACAACTAAAGAAAATAGTACCCATAAAAACAATAGCAACTTATCTCCCGTGGCTCTCTCATTGTCCAAAAACACATTGCGTGAAAAAACAGCAGCATAGAGCACACAGGCCCAAAAAAACTAATCACTCCCAAGTCCCAACAATAGATTAGAATAAAAGCAGTTTTAGAAGATTTATAACATAAATAAACTTCAAACTACAAAGAACATTCTCACGGGCATACACAAATATTCACCATCAGGTGGCAAGAGAGTTGAAAGAAAAAGATTAAATATACTTTCTCTGGAAAATGTAACGATTTATTGTTTCATTTCCTATTTAATTTTTTTGTGATTGTAGTACATTTAATAAAAAGTGTTTACTGTCCTTCACCAGAGACTAAATGAAGTGACTATAAACAAATTAATTTTAAATAGGGACTAACTTGTAAAATATGTTATATTTTAATAAATCAAATATATATATATATATATATATATATATATATATATATAACCCGGAAAATGAAAGAATGAGAGTGCAGGTTGAAGCTAATGGCATAGAAAAATATTCCAAACCTTAGTAAGCTTCATAACGATTCCAATTGATGCCTTCCTAACACTGTCAACTTTACTTAATATACCTTCTGCAAGCAAAAAAGGTAAAACAATATCCATTGCTTTGTGTGCATCTGACACATCAGTTAGAGAGATATCACAGAGCCTTGTTGTCAATGATGTTACAGAACGGCATAGTTTTTCGCCAGAAATTCTGACAGTTTCTTTTATGTCATCCATGGCACGAAATGCTCCTGACCATAATCTTTTTAAATGCTTTCCAACCTGTGGGTGGAGGAAGATGCAAGAAAAGCATGCAGATGAGAAAATGCAATCTCTTTAAATAGCTCACTAATCCATTTATAAATAACAAATCAAAGCCCCCACAAACCTGCATTTCGACAACAAATTAAAACCAAGTGACCAACTCCCATAAAAAATAAAAAGTAAGAAACACATGACCAAATACCCCAACAGTCCGACATTATTTTCCTTTGACAAACATCACAAACCAACAGTAAGCAGTAATCTTAAAGTAAGCAGTAATCTTAAAGTAAGCAGTAATCACAAACCAACTTTCGTGGCTATTATTCTGAGTCACATTCACACTTAAAATAAGCAGTAATCTTAATGACCTCATAAAACTTTCGTCCTTGAATAATATCTGCAAGGGCGAGACATGATGCTTCACGTGACCTCCAAAGCCTGGATCCACATTGAACTAGTAAATCGTCAATAATAAGATCCAAGTTTTCATCAATGGTTTTCTTCGAGTCAGCCACTAGTGACTTCCATATGTGTAACATTGCATCCTGAAGAGCAAAAAAAATACGTAAGCAAATGAAATTTAGTGTATGAATAAGAGAATTCATACATTCATAGAGTATCATACACAATGTAGCCATCCAACGAAATAGGAATTGTTGATAGAAAAAGTTGAGAAAATTACAAACTACAAATGACTTATTTGAGAGTTCAGAAGTGTTGAAGTTATGGGTTTTATATAAAAGGAGGAAAGAGAGGAGAGAAAATAAGAACTTCCAATATTATTAATAATAACTTGATATGAAAGACTAACAACTAATCCCTATTTATAAATAGGGATACAAACTAAATCCTGAATAGAAAGGGAAATCAGGAAACAAACTATAACAACAATAAGTTTATAAAAACTTATCATAAGAAATATTCTAAGATACTCTACAATTATAAACTGATCACTGTAAATAAACTAAGATACTCTAATATAATATCAAAGACATTATTAATGAAGCAATAAATACCCTATATAAGTGAAAGAAAAAAAAATTAATGCTTCATTGGTAATCTAAAATGACAAATAATAGTATGAGACAAGCAAATATTTCAAATTTGAAACTTAATATGAGACGGATGAAGTATTAATAATATTTTAAGTTCTTATTATTGCTTTCCACATTTTTTTTCCTTTCTAATACTCATAACTTCAACAGGGTCGTCCACCGTAACATTTACGCATCAAGCCCAATAGTGTCAGGTATGAGAGGATTTATTGGGAAAAAATTAAGCACTAGTACATTATAAAGATATAAGGCTGGATTAAGAGTGGCACACCCCACCTTACAAGCTGGTTTTGTAAGTATGAATGGAAAATTGAGACTTTGTAATGTCAATAGGGTAGAGGCAGAACTTGGTGACAATAATTAGATTTAAAAGTTAAAACTAAGAAACCTTCTGGTTTGAAAAATATATCTAGTAAATTTTATTACAATTTCTGCAAAATAACAAGGAAATATATGGACATTGTGAGGTTAAGCGTACAAGCAGAAGCCAGTGGTGAAACATACCTGCACGTTTTTATCAGGATCATACTGGTAGCGTACAAGCCTTGGAATCAAAGAACGTAGATGTGGCTTAAGAGCATCCCCTGCTTGCTTTGCTATTTTGGAGAAGCCAAAAGCAGCTGCTCTCTTCGAGTTCAAAGAAGCTTGATGATTTGCTAAATCCATAAACTTATAGATCAAGTCTGGCTGCCCCATCTCATTTGCTAAGCTACATAACTCTTTGTAAGTGCTCAGTTTCCCTCCACTAACACTTTCACCAAGTGCTCCATCTTGAAATACTTCAGAATCTTCAACAAGCTACACACAAAAATTTCAGGAATATAAGTATAAAAAAGAAGAAAATTAAAGGAAGAGAAGAAAAATAGCCTTGTCCCACTAAAGCAACAATTTAAAAATATACTAGAAAATTACTTTGACGGCTCTTTTCCTTTTTCCTGATCCAGTCAATGTATTCACAAGTGCATTCACCAAATTTTGTTTCATAGACTCATCACCAAGGTCATACACAATACTCATGCCTTGAGAAGCCAACTCTTGTGTGAGTTCATTTTGTTCACCAAGAAGGTGAGAGAAAGCCTCCTGCAATTACATTTAAATTGTCAAACTTAGATCTGACTCCTATAAAATAACTCATTCCCTTTATATGGGATAAGGTAAAGACTGGAACCACAAAAGCCAAATCCATTATACTTGGAGATGGTTCTGTGTTTGCATGATTGACCATTGAAAGTGACTTCGTGAAAGTCACTCAGACCATAGAATCGATATAGATTTGAATCAATAATGTAGGTACCAAGAATATCATAAAATAAAACTCCCAATCACAAAATATTCTAAGCAACAGTGCCCAAATATTCAAGCAATCTAAGTTTTCTACTCATGGAAACCTTGATATCAAATATTAACATCTATCCCGATGATGACATAGTAATATAGTATGCATTCAATATCTGACAAATAAAAGCTTGTTCAAAGTCAAAACTACTAACACCCAAAAGAGAGTCCAACCTAACAAATATGAGTTTAGTAATGATGATGATGGTGATGATGATGATGTCATACATAAAAACAAAGACTATTTATTCCTTGGCCATGCACGTCTTGGGCAGTGTAATACATGTATCCTAATGACTATGATTAAATTCTAAAATGGTTGGGGACAGCATTTAACAATATTCCTCAAGTTTGAATAAAGCCAAAGGAAATCTATACTCTCTTTTAGCATATAAGTACGGAAAAAATTATGGGACAACAATACAACTGAACAATCGAATATATCTTATAAATTAAAGGAAAAATATCCTAGAGCTCAGTATATATGACCTTGAAAAACAATACAACGCAATACAAGAAGTTTGGCAAGTTGCTAAAATGAAGTCAAGAGAAAACAGGGACATTTTTGGTTTCTGAATTCAAAACCTGAATTTCTGGAAGCATTTTCTGAATAATAGGATGATTGCCGCAGTACTTTGTAAGCGATACTAGCCAGACAGTTCCAGCACATCGCTCTTCTTTCCTGCTACTATACAAAAGCACATCAAAGAGCTTTTTGATAATTGCATCTCTTGCAGAAGCATGATATTCTTCACTTAGTCCATTAGGAAACTGTATTGACACAGAAGAGTTTAAATCTCCCATAAGAAAATTTGAAGCAGTTGACAGTGAAGTAAAGTTGGTTCTGAGAATTGTATCAGCGTTGACAGGAACACCACCCCACAAAAATGAAAGTGCCTCCCCAGCAGCAAACAGAACATCCTCAGCCTGAAATTATGGTCACATACATGAGACATACTCTTCAACTCAAAAAGAAAACACAAGAAAAAAACTAACGCTACTCTCAATCAAGAACAGGGGATCCAAGAAAACCAATATCTAACTTCTCGAAAGAAAAGGTGAAAATGTATGGATAATAAAAACAAAAAACTGAACATTTACTCTGATATAAGTCAATGTTGGTTCATAACAGGCAAATCATATAAAAGATGAGGGAGAATTTGAATTACCTTAGATCGACAAAGACTGAAAATCAAATTTAAGGCCATATCTAGATGAGAGGATGATGATTCTTTAACACATATATGTCCAATGGCTATGACGATCTTCTGTATTGCTTTAACATCATCACTCGAGAGAAGCTTGCTCAATTTATCATTCAGAATTGTCAGAATTCCATCTGCAAATTAATCAGATATTCCTATCATTTCTCAACTAACAGTGCAATTATTATTGGTCTAATAAGAATTTGGTCAGCATATAAGAATTAACTTTACCTGAATTAGAATCATCAAGTGGAGGTAATGAAATACGTAGTCCAATATGACCTAATGCTTGCATTGCAACAGCAGCAAGAGCAGAAGTTTCAGAATTAACCACATCAACTAGGCATCTAAGAGTTTTCCGGAGAAATATTTCTGGCATCTGCGAAGATTTTGCATGCACAATATTAGAGAACTAAATTTGAGAGATTTTGGGAGTCTGAAAAGTTAGAGTAAAATGACACCAAATCTGATCTAAACTTTTTATGATAATCTTTATAAATAGGCTAAAGAGTAAAGAGTCGTCAAGCTCTATGACACTATCAAGGTGACTTAGGACATTTGTAACAAACTTTACAAGTGTCATAAGAATATTCTAGATAATTAATCAACCATGCAATTGTTCTTAAAGCTGCAAGCTAAGCAATTAAACATTACATGACTGCAGTACTGAGCATTAACCCTAGACACTGAGGCTTTGTTTGCGAGTTTGGAGGGGAAGGGAGGGGAGGGCTTTGGAGGGAGGGAAATAGAGAGAAAAATAGAGAAATTTTTTACATTTTTTGAGAAAGTGTTTTTTATAGAGAATGACAAATAAATACTTATGATTAATATATTATAAAATTAAGAATATTATAACAACATTAATTAAATTTGAAGAATTCATATAAACCCTCCAAACCCCCATCCAATACAATTTTTGAGTTCCACCAAATCTCGGTTTTTGTGTTATGAAGAAAAAATAACCCTCCAAGCTCCTCCCCTCCCAAACTCCTCTATTCCTTCCACTTGTTTCTTCCTTTTTTCAAAACCATTCCCTCCCCTCCCCTCCAAACTCGCAAACAAAGCCTGAAGTGTGCCTTATACATGTTAACGGATCCCTTCGTGTCTGATTAGAGTGATGTTAGAGTTGTGTTCACCGGAGAACCCACCAATGGTGGCAGAAAGAGTGGTGGTTATTATTGTAAGCCATGGAGTTGGATTCAAACAGGTTCTCGATATTACCTTATTAGAGAACAAAGTTTGAGAGAGTTTGAGTGTGAGAATTTTATGTAAAATGAGTGTGGTCTTGATATGAAATGTTAACATTACAACCATGCATCAGTTTTATTGTAATATAATCTAATTCAACTATTAATTAAAATAATGTGCAGTAAAAAAAACTTACAAGTGCTCTAGACAAATAGTCTGCAGTTACATATCCTATTGCACAAAGTGCGCCATGCTGAGTCTCAAATCTATCAAATAAATCAATTCAACATGAGCATAAATAAAATAGGTTCAAAAAAGGTCATTTTCATAAAAAATTACAACACCAGTACACAAACCTCGACTTGTGTGTTTGGCTGAATATTGAAGTCAATTCTGAAATAACATCAGATGTTGCAGGGAGAGGAAGAGCAGAAGACACAATACCAAGTAAACATGCAATGGATTCCCGAGTGTCCCAATCCACATGACTCAGTAGTTGCTTAAGCCATGAAACTTTAAGAGCATAATGTGATGCTACCGCCTATAAAAAAAAATGTGTTAGAAAGAAAGAACGCAACAAAGAAAGCAATCAAGAAACTATAAAATCTGACCTCTGGCATATGTGATCCAATTACAAGCAATGCTTTGGAAGAAGTGACATGCAACTCAACAGAGCCTTCAAATGACATAGAGTGTTCCAGGAGCAAACAGAATGTCTTCACTGATGACATAAATTCAGACGATCCTTCAAATGACTTGTTCTTCTCCAACTCTGACTCAAAGCACTTCATTAAAAATTTGATCATGGCAACATATGTGTTTGAAGGAAAAAGAAGGTTCTGGTCTCTAATTTGGGTGGACTCTAATAACTTTGGCTGTTGCTGGAGAATGTAATCCAGCATCATACCAAGTTTGGGGAATTTCAAACCATCAATTTGATTTTCAATTTTAAGCAGACAGAGTCCTTCAAGTGCCATTTCTCTGTTTCAATATCCAAACCGGGAAAAAAAACCAATTTCAAATTAATGACCTACACATAATCAGTTAAATGTATATTATAAGACTTAAGATCACAAGAAACTTCATAATTAAATCACCCCAAAAACCTAATAGTGCTACAAGCACAACTCAAAGTTTTCACACGTTATCCAACGAATGAAGTTCAAAAATCATCACTGGGATAAAGTAATTATTTACAGTAGCATGCATTACAGGGTCTGAATCACTGTTTTACCTATAAAAAGTAAAAACAGTGTAGATTTTTTTGCTAAAAACTTAAAATTTAACACATCAGCAGGCCCTTTTCTCAGATCATTTTTGAAGAGTTGTGATCAATAAGAAATCGCAATACTACAAGAGGAAGTGGTCTTTTGAAACTTGAATAAAAATGCATATTATAGTTTTGTTTTCATGCCACAACTGTGTAATGCACAGTGAAAGCAAGGCAAAAACATTGGTTTGATCACAGATTGATGAAGAAACAATGTCTAAAGGCTTCATCCTCTCATTGCGCACCTACTTTGGAAAAGACATATGCAAGAAATCATCTTACAGCTTTTCAATGAAGAGAATACAACAATAATATACTCAGTTTTTTCTTTTCTTGTTTAAATAAGAAATTCAATCAGACAGAGAGAAGATAGTTAAAGAGTTGGGAGGACAACGAGGTCAGTTAAAGTAAAAGGAAAACATAAACAACAAAGAAAAACGTCACTGAAAGCTACCCAATCCCTTGAAGCAAAACCCCTTCAAATGAGCTTTAACTCATCATAGCATGTCAGCACATTGCAGAAGGATTTTGTTATACCTGATATCTAATTTAGCATCTGCTGCTCCTAGTATACAAATAAAACGACTGGGACAATGTTGAAAATCAAACAAAGATGTTGCCCATCTTACAGCACAAAATCGTACTTCACTTTCCTCCTGTCATCACAACAAAACAAGTTCATGTAAAAACCTCTTTTAAATTTATTTGAATAGAAGGACATTATTACAAGGAAAGAGAAAGGAAAAAAAAAGGCATCTTGGACGAACAAAAACGGGCAAAGCAAAGCTAAAAATGAAAATAACAACAATAGCACAAACTTTAATAAATATTGAAGAAACAAAGTTATATATATATATAGCCAACAAGTTGTGTCATACCACTTGAGAATTTTTTAGCAGAAGCACCTCCAAATCTTGTAACACAGCTAATGGGGCTACCTGATACTCAAGAAAATACAGTCAATAAAAGAATGTCAAAAGGAGGGTAAAGTCTCAAATCAATCAAAGAAGTTCAGAAGTAAGAGCAGTATATGAAGTTTAGAAAATTGAAACAAAGTACCCAAGAAAATATTGGGCGACAGTTAACATTTTAAATTTGTTAAACAACTTTCACATCAGGTACAGCAACAATTAAAACTTCATAACAAAGTTTTCCATTACAGATAGCATTGATATGAAATAGATTCACATAAGAGGTGGGTCATTTACTTTGTATGCTGCAGCCAGAGATATTGTTGCTTCTTGGACAACAAATCGGAGAGACTGGGATTCGACTTTCAATGCATGAAAAAGACGAGCAGCCATGTCAATCTTTTCACTGGAAGAACAGGTAATAGCTCCATTAGCAACCACGTAATACAACTTAAATAGGACCTAACTCAAGGACTCAATTGTCTGCAGCAACAACAACAACCATCATCCACTATGGGAGTTGGCTACATGAATCCAAGATCATAAATCATACTTATAGACAAATCATTGGCAGTAGTTATCAGCTAACAGTTTTATAGCTATGGCATTGTAACACTCTAACAGAGCTGTGATGACCTGCATCACAATCTATCTATAAATATTAGATACCTCTTGTACTCTCAGATTCAGATCATCAATGTTATTCAAAAGAATGTTTCAGATCATCAAGAGAATATCAAACACTGCAATTTTCTCATTCAATTACTCAATAATAAGTGTCTATAACTAGGGGTGGCAAAATAATCCATTAAGGAAAAATCCATCCAATCCATCCATTAATTTATCCATCCAATCTATCCACAAGAAAATTATTTTGTAATTGGATTGGATTGGATCCATCCACTAATTGATTGGATGGATTTAATCCATCCACCTTAGTTTCAAAATCCAATTGGATCATTAATTATAATTTAATTTTTATCTTCTAAATCTCTTTTTTTTATCTAAGTAAAAAAAAAATTTTTTACCTTCTCAATTTTTTTTATTTTAATCTAAAGAATATCCTAGTTTTATTGTTTATAATTCAAAATTAAATATTTTGAGAAAGGTTTTATTGTTTTTTGGTTATGCTAATTGTTGATGGTCATCGTACAACATCATTCAAGATATATATATATATATGTGTGTGTGTGTGTGTGTGTGTGTGTGTATACATTATCTCCGTTCCTTTTCACAAACATTATCTATTTTCAAAAAAATTGTAACAAACTTTATTTAAAAACAAACAAACTTTGAATACAATAAAAATTGTAACAAACTTTATTTAAAAGTGTCTGGGCAGTGTCGGGCAGGTGTTGGGCAACGTTACAAGGGTTCCGGGCAGCTTGGGGCAGTCTTAGAAGGGTTCGGGCAGCGTCAGGCAAACTTGGTTCGACTAATTATTACAAATTACAATTAATTATAATTTTTCATGAAATTATAAAATAAAAATTATAATATTTAAATTAATGGATGGATTGGATATCCATCCATTAAAATGGTGATAATGGATGGATTGGATGGATTTAATTTCCAACGGATGGATTGGATTGGATTTTATTTTAAGAATTTTAATGGATTGGTAATGGATTAATGGATTATTATAATCCATCCATTATAAATACAAGTCCAAATCCATCCATCCATCCATCCATTTTGCCACCCCTATCTATAACGCATCCTTGCAAAAAAAGTTATTTTCTTTGAAATCATGTAATACACAAATAAGTACAAAAACCTTTTATAAACTACAATTCAACAATACATGCAATCACTAACCACTGATTCTATAAAATACCAATGTGGCATTGTCCAACCAAGACTGTTCGCAATTGCATTGTAGAAAGGACTCGCGTGTAAATGGGTGTGTTAGAGATATAAGAGACTGGGACCTGAAAAGCTTAAGCTAATACATGAATAATTCTTATATCTCTAACACACCCATTTACACGCGAGTCCTTTCTACAATGCAAGTTTGACATACAAATTAACCAAAGGGAAATAAATTATGACCACAAGAAGAGACTAGGACCTGAAAAGGTGAGGCATGCGCTGTGCAAGCAACCCAATTGCTTGAAAAGCATAAGTTTTGACCTCCCGAGCACTGGCATCTGAGTCAATACTTAAAAAATTTAATATAAAATAAACTAATATTATTCAAATACAAAATAACTGTAATTCCTAAAGCAAACCTGCTTCTGAACTTGAATAATTGTCAAGAGACTTCATAATACCACTCAAAATAACAGGGCCCATTAACTTGAGCTGATCAATTTTTGCCTGCATAAATATTTACAAATGTTAGAGATGATGAAGGACCAATGCTCTAGTATGGGACAAAGTATGTGTATAACGATATATGGGCCAAAGTAGGATGTGAAATTATTTGCAATGCATCTAGTAGGTATATGTGACGGTTCATCTTTAACTGAATTCAGAACATAGAGGTAACATCCATAAATAAAGATAATTCAATTAAACCAGAACAAAGACTTCTCTATTTTAGTGAAGTTAGTGTTCACATAAAAATACTTTTAACAAATGACTCATTATGAAGCAACATTGTAGTGAATCCTCTTGTCTCAGACCTAACAGAACCTTGTAAAATTAGAAAAAATGACTCGTGATTCCGAGAGCACCTGAATAATCTTCTTCTCAACAAAATTGTCTAATTTCTAACCATGTCTCTAATCTTACCCCATTTCTATTTACAGGACTTATCAGTGGTGAGAAAAACCAGACTACACTAGTCAGTCCGACTGACTCAACAATAAATAGAACTTGTGATGGGTCTGCTCTAACCATCAAATCAGCTAAGCAATTGAATCGGGTTGACTCACGGGCGATGGAGATGACATCGTTCTCACAAAAAAGTTAAAATGATCCCCATGTGTGAATCAAGCACTTGTCCTGCACATGCATGAAAGCTAGTGGTTGCCGGTTGCCACAATGCTATCAAACTCTTGTTTAATACATAAACAATTTATTATATATGCATTCTTAGAAGCACTACCCCTTTTATTTTATATACTTATACAATAAAATATATATTTTGAAAGTATACATAATGTAAAATATGTTAGTAAATTATATACTATATAAGCATGAATAAGTTTTCAGGTTTTAAATGTTTATTATTTTATCATAAAATTTCAAAATGTGTAGTTGTTAAATAAGTCTAGTTTTAAACACATTGACTTATATTTAAATCAGTTTGTGATTTTTTTAGAAACCTTAAGGCTTTGTGAGCATAAAATTTGCAAATTTGACATATATCAATTCGACTTCAACCACAAACTCAAGTGATCCAATAGTAATACCCCGACCAAGTCAAACAAAATTGAGTTTTATAACATTGGGACATTGATTAGTTCAAGCCAAAATTTGTATTGAAAAATTCATGCAATATCTTCAACTAAACCATTTCTAACATATATGCTACACAGCGAAAATAGAAAAAATTTCTACAGGTAAAACATAAGACAAAAATCAAAGGCCGGGTAATATCATACTCACATGCTTAAATACCCAAACGGTAAATTCCATTCCCAATTGCTTCAACCTTGATGTAGTACCATTACCTATAAAATTCAAGAATATATAATATTAAAGATAAAACAGAAAAGAGATTAGTAAAGAAAACCAAACAAAAAAGTTTGCACAGATATCCCGATCTTTAATCCATACATGGTTGTCTCATGAATTTTGGATAATGAAGAATTTTATTCCAACAACAGTGAGAAGTGACAATTTTATGACCTATATGAAAGCAATAAAATTATTTAACAATAATAATGACAAACTAGGAAGATATTCATTTCATTACCATAAACGCAACCAAAAATGCACTGCAAGGTGGATGGGAAACTGTTTGCTGCTGCAATAGACCGGCAGAAAATAGACATCAACTTTGCCTTTAGAGCATGACTCCCAGGACTCACTCTTGACTCTGAATCAGCACTTTCAACTCCAACAGTACCTACATTAACATCAATCATGTATAAATAATAAAGAACATAAAACTGAAAACACTACCAAGATATAGCACGAGTTCTCCAGCCAAGAGAAAGAAAATGCTGATCATGTGTCGAGAATCCACAGATAGACTACCATAAGATATACGAAATCCCTTAATCCAATGATGTATAAAAGTTGTGCATGTGCAAGACTTTACTCACGTGTTCACATTAGAAATAGCATAAAAAATCATAATGCTTAAATCATTCTCTTGACTTTTGTTTTTGGACTGAATATAAAAATATCAGGAGCGAAATGTGGTTGAGTGCCTTCTCATGATTATTTTGAAATTTATAACCATCAACAAAAGCAATTACCTTATACCCACATTTATCACTCGACTTTTTCACCTTATCGCACCAAAAGAAGACTATAATTAATGAGAATGCATCCATAGTAAATGCTAAAAAGACCAAGTGGATGCCTAAGTATGTTCTTATACTTCTAAACACCCCCTCGTGACAAGAAACCAGGCGATTTTTTAGCCCTTTTTCCATTTGTTGAATTTGCACTTAGTATAGAGACAGGGGCAGCAAGTAATAAAGCATTGGAGACCACCAAGAGGGCCCAGTTCAAACAAGCAAGACGTGTGCTACTCAAAAGTTATTTGACATATGAAAAATAATATGTAGTTAGGAACAGCCTAATTTAAACTAAGCAGACTCTGAAGCACGTGGATATATGTATGAGTTAATTTATGTAAGAATCATGCAGGCTCACATTTAAGATTCGCGTGAAACTTTCACACATATACATATAATCATGAACAAATTGGACGAAGAAAAAATAAACTTAAAATATTGTAACTCTATAATAATAGACAACAACATGTGTCCTTATATCTCAACAAAAACTGTAATAGCTTACCATTAAATAGCAAAAATAGTCTCTTGAGTAGATTTAAATCATCTAAATTAGCACCGCTAGCCTTCTTCTTTAAAAGCTCCTCACCTCTCTTGACCACGGGCTCTTCACTTGAGTCAAATGATCAAACAACAAATGTGATCATTCACAAATAAAACACAGCAAAGATATAACTCAGAACGATAAGTTAGTAAAAAAGAATAAAAATCATTTCAGTAAAATGAGATCTACGACATACCAATCTACAGAAGCAGCGATATATAAAGGATAAACAAGCTCAGGGTCAAGATCCATGGCTTGAATGACATTCAAAATACCCAACTGCACAAACAAAAGAACAAAATAAGACAGCTTATAGTGGCTTTCTTAGTAAAAGCCCCATGGTAATAACATCGACGTCATGCGCTATATGAACTTTACATGGTAAGATAATGGTATAACCATTACATGATTACCTTTCTTAATAGAAGTTCATTACTTTGCAACTGTAGTTTCCCTGTAACACGATTGACTTGAGCAACAGAAAGCCCAGGAGGAAATCCACCACTGCAATAAAACACAAACAACCATTTTATTAAATGGGAATGAATGAATCAACCCAACTTGTGTCAAAACAAACACAAATATCACAAGCTCCGTTTAGTATATATCCAATTCCAGACCTTTGAGAGACACGCTGATACAGCATTGTATGAAGACAAAACTCAATAAACAGTACCCTGTCTTGAGAATTGTTCACTTTTTTATACTTTGCAGCAACCTCATCACCAATTTGACCAGAGTGGCACTCACCAATTACCTAAAAACAAGAAGCAATTCATTAAAAGGAGTAGTCATAACTCATATCCCAAAGATAAAAAAACTAGGCATGATTCTCGCTAACATGTATCAGGGAAAGTAAGACTCTAAACTAGGTTTAGGACAGAATAATTATGACAATCAGCATTCTGGTGCAGATGGGTATTTTGATTCCCTTCTTGAAACTTACCTCCTTTTCTCACAAGTGAAAATACAGTGCAACTAATGCCAATACTCAAGTTCTCCCAGCTTCGCGTGTGTGCGTATGCGTGTTGGGTAGGAGATAACAGAATAGGAAAACTTAATGTAAGCGGACATTTTTGCTTGTGTCAGCACTTACTTTAGGAGCATGTTGATAGGAGTAGGACCCTAAAAGTTGCACAATTTGTAGCGAGTAGTTATAGAATCAGTTAGGTAGCTATAGTAAGAGCAGGGAATTAACTTAAATAGATTAAACGGAGATTTATTCTATTTAGCACGTTGGAACTGAGAATTTTCTTTGTAGTACAAAGGGGAAACACTTGGAAGGAGAACTGTCTCCTTTTTCAATTCATACTTTTTTGACCAATGACAGATTCAT
The DNA here is from genome assembly GCA_951804385.1 of Trifolium dubium. Classification (NCBI taxonomy): domain Eukaryota; kingdom Viridiplantae; phylum Streptophyta; class Magnoliopsida; order Fabales; family Fabaceae; genus Trifolium; species Trifolium dubium. Next base: position 2,810,936 of record OX638067.1, read on the forward strand.
TCTTGTTCTTTTTATTTATCATGCTAATCATCAATTCTTGTTTGTGGGTTCATAACAGCTACTTGTATATATAAGCAATGTTAGAGTATATGCATGTTTCTGTTATGTATATTGTTATGCTTTTATGAAACCCTGCTTATTGTATTGTGTCTTACAATAAGCTGTTGTTGTTAGTGACAGCTGTTAACAGCTGTCAATAATCTTCAAAGAGAAGGAGCGTGTAAACCCTTCATAGTTTATGGTGAAACTTAATACATATAATGGCCAATGGGGGAATAAAATGGCCAAACTCAATACCAGATTCTGCCCTCATAGCCCGACTTACAAAAACTTAATATAAGCAGAAGTATTCAGTATCTAACAAAGTGGTATACAGTAGTTATATAACGATGGAAATATTCAGAACGAATGATACCTTAACAGTGATTCTAAGGATAATTTCCTGGTGTTGAATAGGAAGTTTTGAGATGTTCACCAAGAGATCAGGTGCCAAATCTTCCTTTACCTAATCAATACATAGGCATTAGATTGTCTCCACAAGTTCAATGATAAGCATTCAATAGCGGAAAATAAATTTCTAAACAAGTCTCATCTCTACTATCAATTATTATCCAAGTGCTTATGAGCATCAAATACGGCACTATAGCCGCTAAATAGTACTAATATTAATAACAAACAAACACTAAAGAAAAAGGAATAATCGAAAAACCTTTGCATTAACACGTTGAATAGCCATCTCTATATAAACAATACAAAAATTCCTTATCATCGGAGCAGCACCGGGTTCGGAATACAATTTCCACAACTCAATCAAAGGCAAACCAATATCAGACTGAAGCTTCACTCTCTTGTTCACATGACTCAAAATCTCCAAAACCTGTCATAAACACAAAATTTCTAAATAAACCGTCTAAAACCTATGATCTAGCATGTACACAATTTGTTACTCACAAAATGCAATCTATGAAGCACGGACACTGACACGAAGACCGGACACGACACTGACACATCGACACAGATATTTAATTTTTTGAAAAAGTGGTATAATTCACCTGACTCAAAATCTCCAAAACCTGTCATGAACACACAATTTCAAAATAAACCGTCTAAAACCTATGATCTAGCATGTACACAACTCGTCACTCACAAAATCCAATCTATGAAGCACGGACACCGACATGATGCAGACACTGACACATCACCGATAATTTTTTTTGAAAAAGTGATAGAATTCAATGTAACCGTAAGTGTCGTTGCCGTGTCGGAGCTTCATAGTTGCAATAGAAGTATAAAATGATTAAAAAATTACTATTAACAAAGCAAAAAATGTCTCGTAAACCTAATATACTATCACCTATAGTTTCTAACCGTTTATTCATCAATTGAAACAAGAAATGTGAAATAGATACTAATTTAATCGATAATGAAGAATTTCCGATGATGAAGGAAAAGCGAATGAAATTCTGCGGCGAAGTACCTTGTTACGAACTGCGATTGATGAAGAGGAAAGAGAAGAGATAGTGAGAGGGAGAAGCTTAGAGAGTAAGGGTTCGAGGTTGGAATCGTCGCAAAGAGCTAAACGAGTTAGCATCCGATCCAGCATTTCTTCAATTTCGGTATCGGACTTCGGTTTCGGTGCTGTTGCCGTTGAAGACGATGATGATGATGATGATGATGATTCCGCCATTTTTCGTTTTCGATTTCGATTTGTGATTCTTTTCAGTGAAACTAACTCTTGTTTCTGTGATGTGCGTAAAAAAGAAAGCTGAATTGATTACGAGTTATATATATGTGCGGTGCTTTGGTTTGGCTGCGTGTGCTCTAAGACAGTTTGAGTATGACTTTTGGGTCTATAGTCTATACTACTAGTCTTTGATTTTGCCTCCAAGTAACAAAGTAAAACACATAATCATAGTCATACTACTCTTTTTGGCATACTCTTTAGATCATGATTCATTTAATTTTGTCTACTCTTTAGATCATGCTATAAGTTTTTTGTTTTCTGTGATTACAAATAATTTGTTTAGAACGGGTCCCAATTAGAAGATTCTGATGACGGTGTTTGGGATACGAAAGTTCTAGTATAGTGGATTGATTTTCGATAGTTGCGATATTTGTAAAAGTGATTAGTACTTAAATGTTTAAGTCACGATGTGATAGAGATGGATGGAGAATGTGCATTTCAATACATAAGTTAAAGTATGTGAAGAGATAGAGAATATGCGAGTAGAGTCTGAATTGTACCTTGATGTGACACATGGTCATGATAATCCGGCGTAATTGCTTCTTAATAGTATATGGAATAACCTGGGTGAGATTTAGAGAGTAGTTAACATATGATACAATGGTTCTCTGTGTAATGGGGGAGTAATCCGTTGTGGTGAGGCGCACTAGATGCTCCATGGTCCATAGAGCTCCAAGCAAGTGGAGAGAATTGGGCCTTGATAGATTGAGTTATTAAAGTAGGTCATGGCTCAGCCCGGAACAAAATTATTCAAGAGGATTTGAGTTAGAACTTTGATTGGAACAATAATTGGTTATGTTTTACATTATTTACCTCTCATACCAATTTTGGATTATCATAGTTTTTTTACCCCCTTGAGAATCATAGGTTTCAGACTAAAAAATGCCAACACAATAGTTAATGTCATTCCTCAAAAGTAAAAGTCTATATCTTTTGTTCTCGTGAGTGAAACGTTGATCCGAGCATTACTTAACTTTTGAGATATTTACATATGTTCTCTTATTTTTCATTAAAACCCGTTAACAAGATCATATACTCACTCGTTAAGAAGAGGAGGGTCGTGAGATTCTACTTTTGATAGATATTGTGAGTTATCATTGGAGTTTTGAGAGATTTTTAAGTGTTGGTCTACTCTATAGTTAAATTTATATTTTTAATGCACAGATTAGTCCAAGTGATAACAACAATGGCCAAATTATCATTTTCTTATGTACTTATGTTGCTCTCTTGGTTTTGTCCAACCACAAAGAGGTTTCAAAGCAAGGTGTTTATGTAACCTTTTTTTTATGCCATTCAAAGATTGTTGATGAGATCATGAGAAGGATTCATAAGTATTAAGATTGAAGATGATGTTGTAGATGCAAGGGTTAATTCACCAAATAAATGGACAAATATTATAATATGTGGGAGTATGTGATATATTGGTTTATTACATTATTTCTTGTAATCTCTGTTCTTTTTCATTTTTTACAGATAAACAAAATGACTATATAGTCATTAAAAAGTCACACATATAAATGGAGGAAAAACAAAAACAAATATGAAATTAGTTTGGAACTCTTGTTCTTTCTCAATATTATTTGAACTTTACACCATAAATATAATTTGAAATTATAATAACAATAACATATATGGTATGTAACCTAGCTCACTTCACACCTCACGTTAACAAAAAATAAATAGAGAAAATAATAACATCTATAAAGAATCACTATAAAGTAAACAAAGAGCATCTTAACTTACTAAAACAACGTACTTGCTAAAACAAGAAATATGTCCCTAACAAGACAAGAGACCCATACAACTTGTTGTGAAGTTGTGCATACTTCAACACTGAATTAGAATTAGATTTCTCGTTATCACTGTCATTGTCTTTTTCGTCATCTTTATCTTCCTTGGGATTATTAAAATTGGAAGGAACAGTTGTGTCCGGTGCCGAGTCATCATCACCAGAAATTGGACTAACGGGAGATGGAGAATCATCTGAAGAACGAAGACTCTTCGGCAACCCTTGTCCATGAGTCACATTTATTTTGAAATGTTGTCCATTTTTGCATTGCTCACCATCATAATCACTCGAGAAGAAATATGTCGCTCCTTCCTTTAATAAAGGAACTGCCACTGTCACCGGATGTATCCCGGTGTTGGATGGATCGGCAGATGACCATTGAACCGTGTCTTTGTCTTGTGCATCATCATAATCACATAGTTTGTATGTGGTGAAGTTGTATGTTTGTACAAGAGAGTGGTTATTGTCTGTGTTGAAAACTACATGTCACAATACCAATAAATCAAAGTGTTAGGTAAAATTATGTTAATGCTACAATAATTGTGTAAAGATGATAAATATTATATTGTGAATATCTTTGAAAGAAGTCAAACCAATTATTTTTTTAAAATGAAAAATATGAACCTATAATGTAGTATAGCTTTTTTATACATTCAGTCACTTTCTGTCTTGATCTCAGAATATATTGTTGTTACAATTTTTACATAAAGAAAAATTAAGCATATGAAAACAATGAACCGAGAGTGCCTACTATAACTGTTTTACGCAGTTACATGCAGTAAGCGCGGCCATAGCCGTCTAAAAGTGATCAGGCGGTTCTAATTTATCACTGTAATTTAAACACAATTTTGATCTTAGCCATTCGTTTTTTATCGGAAAGTTGATAGTGGTTACTTGATTAACACAGTTACGACGTGTAATTCATTCCAAAAACAAGTGTCTACAGACAGTATAAAAAAAAAGAATATTTGTACCAAAAGAAAAGAATAATAAAGAAAAAGGACTAGCATATGTCATTTTGTGTATAAGAATTTTCTTTTCTTTTTTTACAAAGGAGACAAATGGTAATAGTAATTTTCTTTGTTAAGCTATTTTGGGAATAATGTGAGTTGTGGCAGATTTCAGAATAAGAATAGTACATAATGTCTTTTTGTAAGTGCTTCCAATTTAGACACAACTTTTCTTAATTGACTAAATGCCATACCCAAAAAAAATATACATCACATGAGAAATAAAAACATAACCACTTGGGTGATATTATAGTGATCATAATTCATATAACAAATGGTATAGTTGAAAATTAATAACAATCTAATTTAATGCAACTTTCAGAAACAACTTGTGTGAAAATAAAGTAGATCCTCTTATGTGCTTAAAAAGCAAACTAGGAAAAATAAGCAAAAAAATTTGCAAGATGAGTGCTTACACATATGCCACTAAAACTTTCATGTATTTCACATTCATTTCAATTTTTATTAATCTCATTAGATATCATAGTAGTGATGAATTTTCAGTCTAAAAAACATTAACAAAAAAAAAATTATTCCGACCTCAAATATAAACAAAGATTGTTGATATATCTAGTCAACCAGATACATCACTTAATATCAATTATCGATAAATATGAAAGAAAAAAATTACTTATATTTGAGCCTGGGAAGAGTACACTGTTAAATTGTGTATATTGACCTTGATTAAAGTTAGATATATATTTTTTTTTAATTTGATACTTATAATTGATTTGCATTGTAAAAATTATTAAATATTTGCACTGATTAACTAAATTTCTAAACAAAACAGAGTTGAGAGTAAATTTGAGATCAGATCAAAGAACTTAAACTATAATGTGTATATCATAAGATAAGATAAGATAAGAAGTAATTCAATTCAAAAACTACAAACAGATACAAAACATATACTATATATTAGGAATGATCAAAGAGCATAATAATTAACATTAAAAAAATCACTTACTGAGAAAATCTCCCAAGCTGAATTCTTTCTTAGCAACCCACTTCTGATAATTAACAGTAGGTTTTTCAAGATTGTCAAACCAACCTAAAGAATCTCCCACTGTGTAATTTTTGTAAGCTCCTACAGATCCTAAGAAAGAGGAGAGAAAAAGACAAGAAAGAGTTGAGAATAGAAACCATGATAATGATGAAGAGTTTCTTCTTCTCTGTTCCATTATTGTTGGGGTGTGTAGGAATGTGATTTTGTGAATAATGTTAATGGGGTAAGTAGCTTTTTATGACTGGCTCAGTGGATGAGAATGTAGTAGTATTCATATGCTGCCAGCTATGGTGTCATGTGATTAGCCTTGTTTTTCTGATGAATTACTAAAATACTACTTATGTTTCATGTGTTGTTGTTGGTTTCAATTATTTGTGATGTGTCATACAAGGATGTTGTTTTTTTATTACTATAATATATATGTATAAATTTTTTACCGTCTTCGCTTCGTTTGTAATCTATCAACAAATTTGTAGGGGTGAGGTTCAAAATTCTTACTACTTAAAACAATTCACCATTGATATATGAGTAAGTTGTTCTGTTTAATGATTGATTCTAAATTTAATAAAGATATTTACAGTTCGATAATTACAGCTGAGTTTGAAATAAGATTCAAACCATTTAATATTAAAATTCATTTCAAACACTGAACAATTAGAACTTCTTTCCCTTAAAAATTATCCCTTAAAAATTAGAAGATCATTTGCTAATATGTGAGTCAACTTTCATGTACTTCTAACTTAGCTCATTTTTTAGTCGATGTAAAGAAGGAGTAAAACGATTTTTAAGAAATAACTTAATTAATGGTTTGGTTTATCCTATTTTAATATATAGTAGTAATTTTAGAGATTAGAGATGAAGATGGTAGTAACTGACTTTCTTTCTTTCTTTATATAACATAGTATTCTGTTTGTGTTAAAGCAAAAAGGAAACCCAAGTTTCAAGCATTAGAAGTTCCTAATTCCCCTATATAAGGGCATATCTGACCTAAATTAAGAGTCACATGCATTATTGAATCAGCATCCCGACATGATAAAGTCATCATGAGGAAGTTGACACGTGTTATAACTTATAAACCATAGCGGTAAGTCGGTCACATTCTGACACTGCATGTGTCTCATAAAAATGGAAATAAATCGGACCCAACTAGTGCGTCAAAGCAATAGGAGTAATTATTATTGACCGTCCGATTACAAATAAATGGTTGAGATTAAATTGTAAATAAAACTATTTAACTGATTCAATAAATCTAAACCGTTGAATCTTTCATGAAAGTTGTGATCTTATTCAAATTTAGTAGAGATAATCGTAGTTTGATCTTCACAGTTATATTTAAGATGATATTAAAATGACTTGATATTAAAATTTACTCCAAACTCTTTTATTATGATCCCTTCTCTCTAACAGCCGAATGGTAAAAGCAAAAAAAATTGTAAAATTCTTAACCAGGGTCCATATTCTTCTTGGAATACTTCTGTTTTTTAGGTGGAAAGATTGAAAAAATATTTTTGGAATGGAGGAATGGAAAGACTAAATATAACATGAAACTTATCTAGAAGTTGATCACCTCCGGTAACTGAGAAATGTTGTCTAAGTGTTTATGTGAATGAGAACTGAAAAGAGATAAATTGAGAATAAAAAATAAACAGAAAAAGATACGATATAAAATAATGAGAGAGTAGTAAAGAAATAGTGCAATTGAGAATTCAGATCCAATTTAATCATAAATAGGAATGTTCAAATTCAATTCAATCTAAAAAATAATCAAAAATCGAATCGAAAAAAACTAAACTTTTTGAATGTGTTGGGTCATTTTATTATATCAAAATTAATTGGTTCAGATTAGATTTCGGACGACTTCGTGATAACCGAATCAATCCAAACTGAACCGAATTATGTATTACAAACTCGAATTATTTCTATATTTTTATCACAAAAAAAAAAAAATTCAATTTATAAGGTGCACTAAATTAAAAAAAAAAATTTTACCATAACAACACGCAATCTCACTTAGTTCTCTTTTGTTTCATCTACTTCAAAGTTATCGTCTCTTTTGTTTCATTTCCTTCAAGAAATTAGTTCTCTCCCTTTCTTTTTTTCTCTCAATTTAGCAAAAAATTGTTCTTCAAAATTATTCTAAAAGTACTATTTCAAATATCTTTAAAGTGTGTCTTAGAACACATATTAACATGATCTAAGAAAATAATAGTTTTAATAATATAATGTTCAATAGTACGAAATAAGTAACTATAACAAAAAATTGTTCTTGACAAAATTTAAATTTTGTTTCTTTCAAATGATTATTTTAAAAATAATCATCAATAACTTAAATTCAATCACTTGTAAATTTATAGTGTTTGGTAAAATGCAACACTCATGAAACCAAAATAAAATAAAAATGCAACACTCCATTAACAGCTCAGGCATTTGATGTATTTTTGTTCTTTAGTGCAATGTTTGAATTGTACACATATACATCTATTTGTATTTCAACACACTTACTTTGTGTGTCTATAGATATCATATAACTAAACTACATGGGTTTGACTTTGCATTCAACGATTGCCCTGAAAGTGATATCTAAACTCCAAGGTGCATAATGCTATTTAATTATATCAAATTAACTTTTATAGTAATAAGGAAAAACAAACACAAAGGAATAAAACAAAAGAAACATAAGATAGGGAAATTATAGTTTGACTCAGGAATGAATTCTCTGGTCTCTAGTGACATGAGAAAAATAATGAAATTTGGACCATTCAATTAAAATGAGATATAAAATAAATAAAGGTAACATGCATGTTTAAAACTTAAAAGTGAGATTGTTCGTCAAAAAAAAAGTGAGATTGATGACATATGAGAAACATAAGAGAAAATAAATGGAAAGTCCATTTCCATTTCTTTTTTTGTTTACATGAAAAAATAACAGAAAGAAAAATAAAAATAAATGAGGACTATGTCCTTATAAAACTAATATGAGATTTTGGAAGAATAACTACATAATTTCAGCTGTTAGTTTTTATTTTGGTTAAAAAATTTGCATAAACATTCTCTTCACGAAAGATGTGATAGAGAGATATAGTTTAATCTTTACGCATAAAATCTCTATAATTTGAAGTTCATTAGTATAATAATGAAACTGAGACGTGTTATTCATAACTAGTACATTGAATTACATTAAAGAGTGCGAAAAATTTATAATTTTTTTAAACCTAGCTGCCAATACAGTCTGATGTCAACGAAAAATACTTGAATTTCTGCATGAAGAATACTTGACAACCATACACTACAACAGAAATCGAATTAAAATGTTCCATAATAATGGTGCACCAACCCACAAAACCATGCCTTCACCGGATGGATTTGTAAGAGCACTACCATCCACATTAAGGATCATGACATCCACTTCTCCTTTATTCCAACACACTTAATAAATTGGCTGAGATATATTAAACCCATTTTAGACTACAGTAAAATTCATTAGGTGATTATTCATTCAATATAAATTTTGTTCAAAATTATTTCATCAACATATATTGATAAGCAAAAAAATATATTGATAAGAATTATTTTTATAATTGTATATCTAAATATAAATCAATTTTGTGCAATCCACTTTAATTAAAATTAACTATGCCAAACCCAATTATTAGATTATAACCGGCACAAAAAGAAAATACACTAAAAAAGCTTTCACGGCAAGTAAAATCTCTTTTAGGCATTTAAAAAATAAAGTCTAGAAATCTAAACTCAATTAATAAAAAATATCGAAATTGTTAGATTGGACGTTCGTGATCGAGATTTGATATGGGCCCGTCCATTTTGCGCGTGTACGTTTATGATAATTTTATCATTTCATCTCCGTACACAAAAAATATTTCAAACAAACTCAATTTGTTTTTTTTTTACACAGATAAACTCAATTGGTAAGACTTAATTTTACGGAAATTCATATTCAAACATATATCAATTCAAACTAACTCACTTTTTTAATCAAAATTAATTTTTTTTCATCGCATAAACAAATACTTATTTAGAGTATTAATCATTAGTGTAAAACCTATTCAAAATGATAGTGCAATGTGCATGTATCCTTCAAATTTTATTTTCAAAATAATAACAATTTTTTTCAAACGTCGATGTTATATAAAAAAAATGGATTAAATGAAATCATACGACCGAATACATAATTATTATTTGTTTTTTATTGATTGTGTATAATTATTTTACCCGATTAATACGTATTCCTTTTTTTAAATTTATAAGTAGTAACCATAAATTAACGTTTACTCCACGTAAAAATTCAAATTTGTTCATGTAACAAATTTATATTTTTATTAATCATTAGATTTTTTTGAGGTAAAATTAATTATTAGATTAACTATCCATAATTTTTAAAGATAATATATAAAAAAACAACTTAATAAAAAAAAAGTGAGTAAAAAAAATAAAAAGGGTCAAAATAGGAGCGGTTAGAGGCAACGGCTAGAAAAGGTGCAAGAAAGGTAAAGAGTTACAAAAACGTAAAGAACAAGCGTTGGATAAGCAACACAAAGATCTAACGGCCAAAAACAATTCAAGAAAATGACCGTTGGAAGAATCATTCACTTATAAAACATTTTCTCAAACCCAAACGTTGCAATCTCAAAACACAGAAAAAACAAAAACACACACAAAATTCATCATCATCGTAACACAGTGAAAAATCATCATCGTTGGTGGTGTGTGATCGGTTACAAAGGTTGATTACTTTGTTTTGAGGTGGCGACCACCGACGAAGAAAGAGGCGGAGGAGGAGAAGAAGCGGCGGCGGGAAACAGTAGTAGGATTCAAGTGTTTCTTTCGTCGATCTTCTCTAGTCTTGGTGGTGTTTTTGGTTCTAGTTTTCAAGATTCGAATTTAACTATGGCTTCTAGAGCTATTGCTCCTATTGAACATCAACAACCACAACCCAGAGGTTTGTTTTTCATTCTAATTCTAATTTCTCAATCTAAGGGTATTTTGGTAATTTTTGTTAACTATTAGGGTTCATGAATTTGTTAATAAAAATGTTGATTTTTTAGTTTTTATTTGTTAAAGTTTGAAACTTTATGTGATTATATGTTCACTGTTCAAATGGGTATCTTTCTTTTGATTTTTTGGTTAAGTTTTATGGGTTGATGTAATTCTGAATAAAAAGATGATTTTTTATTTTTATTTGTGAAAGTTTGAAAATTTATGTGATTATATGTTCAGGGTGTTAATGGGTATTTTGTTTTGTATTTTTGTGATGTGGTTTGGTTTCTTTCTGATACAATAATGATGTTTGTTTTGTTCTGATTTGTGTTTTTTGTGATTGGGTTTAGGTGAGAATAATATTAAGCAAAAGAATGTTGGGGTTGTTGAAGGAAGAAACAGAAGGGTTCTTCAAGATATTGGAAATCTTGTGATTAATCAAGCTGATCCTAATGCTAATGTGACTAAGCGAATCACAAGGTGCTAATTTTATAATTTTATTAAAATTAAAATTAATTTGTTATTAGTACTTTTAATATCATTTTCATTAGCCTAATTTTGTTTGTAATTTGGTTGTAGGGCTCAATTAGCGGCTCTCGCTCAAGCCGCCGCAGCGAAAACCAATGTACAATTTGTAAATCCTTGTTGTTGTTGTTGTTCTGTTGTTAATGTTGTATCTATAAGTCTGTTTTAATGGAATATTTTTGTTGATGTTGTAGAAATCAATTACTGAACATGTCAATGGACCTAATGTTGGCAATTTTGTTGCTGCAACAAAGGTGGAACAAGTTCTGAAGCCTAAAGAACCTGAAGTTATTATCATCAGCTCTGATGATGAATCTGAAGTGAAAGAGAAACAAGCTGTTAAAGCAAGAAAGTTAAGAGAAAGGTCCACAAAGAAAAATGTCAATGTCAAGGCCTTTAGTTCAGTACTTTCAGCTAGAAGCAAGGTTAATAATAATCTTTATATTCCCTTAATTTGTAGCATATGGTTTGAAATTTATGGTGATTTTTTTTTCAATGTAGACTAATAATTTGTATGAACAAAATTTGTTAAACTTAGGCTGCTTGTAGAACTGTGCCAAAGGATTTGGTAGAGAACATTGATGCAACTGATAAGGATAATGAATTGGCTGCAACTGAGTACATTGATGACATCTACAAGTATTACAAACTCTCTGAAGTAATGATCTATGCTTTGTTTTGTGTGTGTTTTTTCGATATACTAATCTGTCTAATGTCATTTTTTTCGCATTCTAAAATGTTTTGAATTTGATTTGATGAATGATATAGGACGATGTTCGTGTGCATGATTACATGAGTTCACAGCCAGATATAAATGCCAAGATGAGATCTATCCTTGTTGACTGGTTGATTGAAGTGCATAGAAAATTTGAACTGATGCCAGAAACTTTCTATTTGACTCTTAACATTGTCGACCGATTCTTGTCCACAAAGGCTGTACCTAGGAAGGAACTTCAGCTTGTTGGCATAAGCTCAATGCTTATAGCATCTAAATATGAAGAGATTTGGGCACCAGAGGTAAAATTCATTTATTGAATTGAATGTGTCTTTGATGAAATAGTAACACTCCAAACTTATGTTGTGAATAGTTTATTAATGAGTTTTTGTTTCATTTGTGTATACAGGTTAATGACTTTGTATGCATATCAGATAATGCATATATTAGAGAACAGGTTCTGGCTATGGAGAAAACAATCTTGAGAAAACTAGAATGGTATTTGACAGTTCCTACTCCTTATGTCTTTCTGGTTCGGTACATCAAAGCCTCAACTCCCTCTGATAAAGAGGTATATATAAATTTCTTAATAGTTTGATTGCGAAAATTGTTCGAGTTCCATGTCATTGATTGATGCAATTTCTGGATTTAATTAATTGTGGAATTTTTTGTAATGTAGATTGAAAACATGGTGAATTTCCTAGCTGAGCTTGCTATGATGCATTATGCTACTGTATCCTCATATTGCCCTTCGATGATTGCTGCTTCCGCTGTTTATGCGGCACGATCTACCCTTGAGAGGAGCCCTTTTTGGACTGATACTTTGAAGCACTACACTGGCTATTCTGAGGAACAACTAAGGTAGTAACAATATCAGCATAATCATATGATGAATGTTTGTGTGTTTGTTTTGTGACAATGAAAGTAACATTTTGTTTGTGTATTCATGATGTCAGGGACTGTGCTAAATTGATGGTTAGCTTTCATTCAGAAGCTCCAGAAAGCAAGTTGAGGGCAATTTACAAGAAGTTCTGTAGCAAGGATCGTTGTGCGGTTGCGCTTATGACTCCAGCAAAAAACTTGTCAGCAGAATCTTGAACTGATTCTAGTTTAGGGGGTGTTCTTTTGAAATGACTGTATCGATCGATATACAACTATTAGCTATTATGACTTGAAAACTTATGGATGATTTTCATTTAGGAGAGAGATCATTACTGTTATATGATCTATTATTTCTGTTTTTTTTAGCGTGTCACAAAAGTTTGTGATTGGAACAATATTTCTAGGAGGATCATGACCCTGCCTCACAGGTTGATTCTTTTTGTAGTAGAGCTGATATATGCTCATTGAATGAAATTTAGTATTTTCAAATGCTTGTGTTGGTTTTTGTCTATGGCTTGTGACTGCACAATTGGCTTTTTGCATGACTGCATTTCCATTTTTCTAACTTCTACTCATACTTATACTTGAGCCAGAAAAAATGAACACTTTTATGCTAGTAACATCTTCCCACTTTTATTCTTTAAACATTCATTTTCTAAACTGTATTTTACTATCATTTACTACTGTGTAATGATGTTTATTTGCCTAATTGTTATAATGGCATTCAGATCATTGTTAGAACAATATAACAATGATATGGCACTAGAGTGGAAAATTGAATTAGGAACCAAAAAACTCCCCTCTATTCTTGGGAGAAGCTGTTGAACATGTTTTATGAGTTCACTGCTGCTAGTTAGATCATGCAGCTTAGGCACTAAGGCCTATTATGTTTGAAGAAGCTTGAAAATGTGATCACCAGAGTCAAAGGGGATAGAAGAAAAACCTCTAATTATTGAGCAAATCTCTAGATTAGAATTGCTAAGTAATAATTCTCTCGCACTATCTCTAGTAGACAGGATGAAACATGCAATGGTAGTTAGTGAGAAAATCTATATTTAGAGTTTTAGACTATGAGCTATTGTATGAGAATGAGATGAGATAGTTTGTATCCCTAAATATAAACACTTACACTTGGTGTGTTGATTATTTTTCTCCAAAACATATCCCTTATTAATACTAATGTTTTAGAAGATGAAAAGTTAAATTTATACAGAGTGTATTTTACTAGGAAATTTATATACAAAATAAATACATTTAATTTAGTATAGTACTCCCTCCCTCCGTCCCATTTTAAGTGTCGTAGTTGACCAAATCACACTCTTTAAGAAAAGTGTGTAAAAGAAAGAGAGAGAATATGACTTTTACTAAAATACCCTCTTTTTATTGGTAGTAGACATTGGAATACTAAAAAGTAGATTTTTTAGTATACTTTTTCTTTTACCTAATGATTGTTTTAAGGGATAAAATAGTAAAAACTAATGTTATAAATAGTATATGACATTTATTTTGGGACAAACAATTTTTAAAAGTATGACACTTATTTTGGGACGGAAGGAGTATATCCTTTCTTAATAAAAGTGAAAACAAGAAGAGGAACTTGTAACTAAAGAGACTGAGGAGGAGGCTCATAATTATTGCCATGGTTATACTCTAAAGATGGTTGGAGTTGGTTGGTTGCAATTGGTTTTGCAAAGTAGTAATGTTATGATTTTTAATCTAAGTAAATATTACCTCGTGAGTATTTAGAGTTTGTTGAGAATAATGATGTGATTGGTGTGGTTAGGGATCTTAAGATATTTAGAGTTTGGTACAGTTAGTTAGTTAATTGATTATAATTAGTTTTAGTCAAAATAATAATAATTATAATTAGTAAGTTAATCAATAAATATTCATACTCTCTTTTATCATCAAAATAATTTCTTATAAAACTTTACCTTATGAGTATTCACATACTCTCTTTTTTTATTATGAATATTATCTATAACCTTTTTATGATTTTCACACTCAGGGAGATGATGCTTCTTGAATTCAGAAATTTTGGTTATCACTTATCCACTTTATTCTAATATCAACTTTATGTTTAACATACTTTCTGCTAATGGTCATGACCTTTATTTCCCCCACAAATATATGTGTCATGAAAATGAAATAACTCTCAATTTATAAGTCAATTTTACAAAGTTGAGTTAGACTTAATTTATATTTAATATGATATTAGAATTATTAAAGATCAATTGTGTTATTTGATCTAACGTTACCTTTAATAAGCTATTTTGGTCAAGATTTTTCACCTTACGGTTTTATAAGATTTAATTGAATCACATACTATCAAATCATTATTATCAGGATATAGTTAATCACCACCTTACAAATTAGTTTATAAAAACTGAGTTAACATGAAATAAAATTCTAAGATATCTAACTAGATAAAATCAATCAAGTTATTCCAAACATAACAATTACTAAAATGCTGTTTTTCATTACTAAAATCGAATAAAATGAAAATTATCCATGATCCAGCACCTTTGTGCATCAATTCCCTTGCTCCACAAATCACACAAGTGTATATATATTCTTTACTACAAACAACTTTCATTGATGTGGTTGTGACTTGTGTATACTACTCCCTCCGTCCCATAAGACAATTTTTGACTAAATTTTACTATTCATCTATCATATTTTGACCGTATTTTTCTAATAATATACATATGTAAATATTAGCATATAAGATCTTGTTTGATTTGTTTTGATGAGTATTTTCAAGATATCAAATTTTTACTACTAGATAATTAAAAATATTAACGATCAAAATTGTGCATTAGCGTACGTGCAATGGTAAAAAAAAGTATTATAATTAGGGACAGAGGAGTATTATTATGTGATCTTCTACATGAATTGAAGTTAAGAAGCATTTATTATGAATCAACAACCAATCCTTGTTTCCAAGTGTTGCATTGATTTCATCACTCAAAACAGCGACACTTACATTTTACAGATTGCGTTGCGTATCCCCACCGTAATGTTTTGTTTGTTTGTTTTTATTACATAAATAAATAATGGAAATTGGATGGGTTTCGTGACATGTATATCCTTCATAGACAATTTTTATATTTATACCATTTTCTTTAATTTTTAGATGTATGTTACTACAAAATAGATAAAATTGTAATATAAGCAAAAGATTCACGAAACATATACACATTTTATAGAAAAACAAAAGGATGTACATTTCCTTGAAGAGATAACATAAATTATATAAAAGCTTCTATTAATTTGCTATTTATAGTACGTTTCGTGCACAAAATATGATAGAGACATGTAATAAAATAAAATGATAGAGACATGATAAAATGAAAAACTAAATAAGAATAATATTATATGATAATGATATGATAGACACTTATTTTATTAGTTTGATATACACGTACATGTTCAGAAATAACACCTAACAAACCGTTATAAAATACTCATTAATATCACCAATTCACCATCATATAAATTTCTCCTTAAATAACTTTTTTAATGGGAAAGCTTAAATAACTTTCATAGAGGTTTTAATTATAAAAGTCTTTGAAGATTACTTTAACTAAATTTTCTTTTGACGTGAAGTTTACCTTAACTAGTTTTTCTTTTAATACTTTAAGTATAGACTTTTGGCTTATATATTTTTTCCTTCAAACTAATAGTTTAATTCTAAATAAAATTAATAGTTGAATATATATATAGTTTAAATAGTTAATTTATTTTGTTTTCGTTGACTCTGCTGACGCCTAACAACAAAACATTTTTAAAGTATGTTAAGCTTTTTTTAATCAACAACAAATTATTAAAAATGCTTTAATTTTTTGTTGAACAAGTTAAGTCAAATAACTCAAATGGAAGCAAGCATCCTACAATTAAATTCTACACCATAACACATATCTAAGGGTGCATAAAATTTGAAAGTATGAGTGTCTTTCAACTAATCACAAGTCTAAAGTTTAAACTCTCATAAAAAATAATAATAATGTTAAAACTCTTAAGAAATAATTTTATCTAACTATGTTCGTGTGTAAAAAACATTTCTCATAAAAAATACGAGATATTTAAATAATAAACTATTTTTTGACAGAAAAGGAAAAAACTATTTCAAATTTATATTCACAAAAAAGTTCAACTAGGATAATATATATATATATATATATATATATATATATATATATATAAGAGTTGCCACAATTCGGTTTTTTCAAACAAAGAAAAGTAACATGTCAAAAAGGAAAAAGATGGAAAGTGTGAGTGAAGTAATAATAGGCTTTTGACAGCTATGCCTTCAAATGAAATGGGACCAAAGTTTTTCAATTTAAAGGCATTGTAGCATAGCATGACACCATATTGATAATAACAAATTTAATTATGTAACATGTTAATGTAATACTTCTTCCAATCTTTTTAATATCTCATCTAATCTATACTAACGGATATATCTAATTTATATTATAGATAGATAAAATAGGTAAAGATTATGGTGCACAAGTTTATCATGTGGTACACCATGCATAAATCGCCGAAAATATTATAATAAACATAAATTTTACAAAATTGACTGTTGAATTAAAAATTTATCTATTATAAATTATCCATGTCAAATTTTACAAAAATTAAAAATCATTGGATATATTATTGAGACTTATCAAAATTAACACTTTATCAATTTTTATTGACTACCGTTAATTTCAATAAGTTTCAATAAGATATCAAATGATTTATAATTTTTGTAAAATTTAACATGGTTAATTTATATGACATGAACTTTCAATTCAACAATAAATTTTATAAAATTCGTATTAATTATAATATTTTCGACAACATTGTACATGGTGTACCACATATGAGACTTATGCACCATAAAATTTGGCGGATAAAATATATCAACTATTTTCAATAAATCTGACAAATCAATTGTTTTTATATAAAAAAGACTTAAAATAGCAACAACAATAATAATATTTAAGTAGTGAATCTCACATAGTTGAGTTCAAATTATGTCCTTGTGGTCATACATAAAGAGAAGTGAAACTAAACAAAACATAAATATAAATAAAACACAAATCTAACAAAGTGGGGTCCACACACAACCCACGGATGCCACAACAACAATGTCTTTCTTTTCCTTCTTCTTCTTCTTCTTTTCAAAAAGCAATCTCTCTCTCTCTCTCTAAAAGCATGAACAAAAACCAGTGATTCCTGTTGTTGATAATCAAATTGCAAGAAACCCTTTTGAATCTACTCACACAATCACAACCTTAACCACCCATTTTCATCTTCTCATGATCTGTAAGTTCAATCTTTCCTTTTTTGTCTTTTTTTTGTTTACTTTTTCTTCATTGCTTCAATTTTATTATTAATAAAAAAAGACTTAACTAAATAAGGAAACTAGGGTTCACTTTCATCTTCAACAAATCTAAGAACTTGATTTTACTTCCATAAGCTTAATGCTAGTTGTAAAGTAACTCTATTCATAAGCCTTTTATTTTTGTATTTTGTTCATTACTTTTTGTCTGTTAATTCATATTTGGGCTGTGTTTGGCAAGACAACATTTTGAGCTCATGGCTTATAGCTCATTTTGGAAAGAAATAACTAAATTCAATTAGCTTATAGCTTATTATTATTTTTTCCAATTTTACCCTTGTCATCTTACTTGAAAATAATTAAATATTACTTATGCTAGTTCAACTGCTGCTAATTTTACCAAACATTATAATTCAATCAACTAGGTTATCCGCTATAAGCTATAAGTTCATCGCTATAAGCTAGCTTATAAGTCATCTGCTATTTTTTGCCAAATAGAGCCTTGGTGTATGGTGTTTGTTTTTTTTGTCGTGTACTTCAACATATTGAATATATAAAAAATAAAAGAGTAAAAAAGTAAGGAAATTAGAGTTTAGTTTCATTTTGAAGTAATTTGAAGAAATCTTTGA
The DNA here is from genome assembly GCA_951804385.1 of Trifolium dubium. Taxonomy (NCBI): domain Eukaryota; kingdom Viridiplantae; phylum Streptophyta; class Magnoliopsida; order Fabales; family Fabaceae; genus Trifolium; species Trifolium dubium. The sequence continues at coordinate 2,829,560 of OX638067.1, forward strand.
ATTTTCCTTTACTTCAATTAGCTTAATGCTAGTTGTATGGTATCTCTAATTATAAGTCTGTTGTTTTGTTTAATACTCTTTGTTCTGTTCATGCAATATAGTGAATTTACTTATTTTTGTGATTGGTAGAAGGAACTTGTTGTAAGAGATGACAAGGGTAAGCCGTGATTTTGGCGACACTATGCAAAAAGAGGCAGTGCCTGCGGTATCTTCGGATGTGATGTTTGCTTCTAGTCGGTTTCCTAATTACAGAATTGGAGCTAATGATCAGATAATGGAGACAAAGGATGATCCAAAAGTGTTATCTATGAAGGAGGTTATTGCGCGTGAGACTGCTCAGTTGTTGGATCAGCATAATCGTCTCTCGGTTCGTGACCTTGCTAGTAAATTTGAGAAGGGTTTGGCTGCTGCTGCTAAGTTGTCTGAAGAGGTGTTTGCCTTTCTTTCTGGTTGATAAACTCATTTAACAATTTAATTATATTTAATGTTAGAGTTTCGTTATGTAGCTTTTTCAATTGATCATAACCAATGATCATAGTTTCTGAAGATATTAATGTCCCCTATTTTAATCGAGCTTTTCATATGCTGGTGAAATTCAGGCTAGACTTAAGGAAGCAGCATCGTTGGAAAAACATGTTCTTTTAAAGAAGCTTAGAGATTCGCTTGAATCCTTAAAGGGGCGTGTGGCTGGCAGAAACAAGGATGATGTGGAGGATGCTATTGCTATGGTGAGTTATTTTTTTGAGATAAAATAGGAAGACATGTTTTTGCATTTTATCCAGTTATGTGCTCTTTTCTTATGAAGCTGACATTGAAATTAAAATTCGTGTTTCTTAAATTTTTCATAAGCTTTTAGAAGAAACTTCTCTTATCTGTGCACTCTTCAGGTTGAAGCTCTAGCAGTTCAATTGACTCAGAGGGAAGGGGAACTAATACAAGAGAAGGCGGAGGTGAAAAGACTGGCAAATTTTCTTAAGCAGGTGATGCTAACTTATTTTACCGTACGACATATTAAAAGGTTATGAAATATACTTTATTAATGCTGAGAGTATACATTCATTTCCAGGCTTCTGAAGATGCTAAGAAACTTGTTGATGAGGAAAGAGCTTTCGCTCGTTCAGAAATAGATAATGCTAGAGCAGCTGTTCAGAGAGTGGAAGAGTCACTTCAGGAGCATGAGAGAGTGTCTCAAGCTTCAGGGAAGCAGGTTTGTGCTTTTTAGTCGTCATTTTCCATTTCAATAAACAGGTTGAATTCCGTATTTCATTATGCCTTAAGGATAAATTTTGTGGACTTAATATCACTTTTTTTTGTATTCATATAGTTTCATGCAAGTAACTGAGTAATTTTTGTGTGGAAATTCTTAGGATGTGGAACAATTAATGAAGGAGGTTCAAGAGGCTCGAAGAATCAAAATGCTGCATCAGCCAAGCAAGGTATATATAAAATAGTAGTTCCTATTTGGTCTCTCACTCTCTTGTCTAAATTAAATAGTAATATTTGCTATTTTAAATATCTTCTCTTTTTCTTAGTTCCACTCTTCCTCCTATAGCGTAGTTAGTGGCCGCCTGTTTTTTATATTTGTTAAAAAGAATTTGAAACAAGTTTTTTATATTTGTTATTGACTTTGCTTTTCCACGTGGACTTAAAATTTCTTTCTATTTTCTTCGACTTCATCAAGTTATTTCAAGGAAATGAATATGTTAATTGATTTGTAGGTCATGGATATGGAACATGAACTTGGAGCATTGAGAGCTCAACTTGCGGAGAAGACCAGACATTATCTTCGACTTCAGAAGGAGGTATGCTTGTATAATCTTATGCCAAAGTGAAGATATTGTCATATGAATAGTGCCCATGGTTACTTCTGTGACGTAAAGAAGCATCGACGTGGAAGGCTTTTGGAAGTCGTTGGTGCTTTTTGGTTTTATAAGAAACATGTTATATTATATCATATATTTATCTGTAGAATAATTATTTGATTTTTAATATGGATTAGAATTTGAACACTTATGTTATACCATTTTTTTGTCTAAAGTCAATGATAAGTTTCTCTTATGAAGTGTAGTAGTTATATGATTATTCTCCATTGTAAGCTTTACCGATTATCATTTATCCTTCATGATACTTTTCAGCTAACAAGGACAAAGAAAGGAGAGGAAAATGTTCCACAATTATATGAACTTGAAGGGAATGAAACCTTAGGTTCTTATTTGCAAATTCAACCTTGCTCTGATAATGCCCCAGAAATTTCAAAATGTTCAATTCAGTGGTGTCGTGTATCATCTGATGGTGCCAAAAAAGAACTTATTTCAGGTAATGACTTTTGCTTGATGAAGACTTGTTGAAGACATCATTTTGTGTTGCAGTGTTTTTACGTTAAACATACAATTTTCTATTTCTCAGGAGCTACCAAATCAGTTTATGCACCTGAACCTTTTGATGTCGGACGTATATTGCAAGTTGATATTATTTCAGAAAACCAGCACATCAAACTTTCAACCACCGGTCCAATAGATCCAGGTCTGATTTCATCGAGTCATCCCATGAACATTCTATATATTTGTTTCTATTGAAACTACAGTCTACAAAGGTGTCATCTTACTCTTATCAGTTTAAGAGATGGAGACATGTTTCGTTAGAAAACCAAGTTGAGCTTAAATTGCTTTTATGATCTTATGCAGCTGCTGGTTTGGGAACATATGTAGAGGCACTTGTGCGAAAACACGACACTGAATTCAATGTATGTTGTTACGATTCTTTTACTAATTTTGTTTGCTAGTGCGTATTAATGCAAGATATTGGAAGCAGTTATTGTGTTAATTGTATAAGCTTATCATTCATCACTTCTACACCTACTCAAAGCTTTTACGTAAACAACCATATTAAGTTTTCAATAAAAAATGTTTGTAACTCGTAAGTCTTCTTAAGTTGACCGTATTTTTAAAAGTCTGTATAGTTCCATACTGTAAACTGAATTTTTGGAAAAAAGTATTGTATAATATTGTAGTTGTATTCCAATATAATAATGTAGTTGTATTTGATATTTTGCAGGTAGTTGTAACTCAGATGAGTGGTTCATATCATCCAACTGAATCTATTCATGTATTTCATGTTGGAAAGATGAGAATCAAACTCTGCAAAGGAAAGGCAACAATTGCTAAAGAATATTATTCAAGTTCAATGCAGGTATTTCAAATTGTCAATGCTTCTCGGTTCAAGATGATTCTTGCTCGCCACAACTTGAAAATATATTTTAATGATCTATTGTTCTTTAGCTTTTGTAATTTTTCTTATCAAAGAAAGGAGCTATATTTTTATTGTGATGACCAATGTGCTTTTTGGTTATGTTTTCTTTAGCTCTGTGGAGTTCGAGGTGGTGGAAATGCTGCGGCACAAGCACTATTTTGGCAGCCAAAACAAGGACAGTCATTTGTATTAGCTTTTGAATCAGAGCGAGAAAGGAATGCAGCTATCATGCTTGCAAGGAGATTTGCATTTGACTGTAATGTATGTCTTTCTCAACAATTTTTAAGCTCATGCTCAAATTTTATAAGTCAGATGAGAAAATCAATGGTTGATAATAATATTACATTCACTTTCATAATGAATCAAGAATATGCTCAAATTTTATCATAACGAATCAAGAATATGCTCAATTTTTTCTCATTAATAGTTTTTCTTTCTTTCTCATTAATAGCTGATAATTGAAAATTTGTCACAAACACCAGATTCGACACTGATACTAGTAATAATTTGAGGAAGTGAAATATTTGAATGTAACTGCATGTGTCAGTGTCGGACACTACGACACACGCCTTCGGTCTGAAGTGTCAGTACTACAAAGTACAAACCACTTCATTTGTAGTTGCTCACTTTAAGAATTTTTTTTTTTTTTACTTTGTTCTTTATTGATTTTGATTGTTATATTTCCAATGTATATAATAACAGATCATGCTTGCTGGACCAGATGACAGAGCTCCATTAGGGACATGATGAGTCTCCTCAAAATCTTACATTTCCACATGTAATTAATTATGAGTTTTATTTTTACCTTGTATTATATGTAAGTTTTAACAGTAAAATGTGGCTTGTTATTTATATATTGGTAAGTTGGTAATGATTCATTCATACTTTGAGGTGTGAATGATAAGTATGTAATTTTGTTTCATCAACACCAAGGCATATTTTTGTTTGCCCTTGTGAGTGAGTTAACAAAAGTTTTCAAGCTTACATATTAATTATAGAATGGTGACAAATGGATTGTATTGTATTTGATTAACAATTACAATCTCTTTGAGAATTTTCTCATTGCATTTTGTAATACTATTGTGAAGGTGCTTGATTCACATGGAATAACATTCCTTATCTTAAGGTTAATGTCATCATTGTTGAGAATTTAATTATATGCCTTGTTTATTTAGCTACATTTGTTGAGTTTTATGGATTCAAATCATATTCCTACAATCCTACTATTGTGAGTTTGGAAATTTAATCTTCTGTACTTATGTTTGTCTCAAGGTTTAATATAGTATTTTGGAGCAACTTTATCCACCTCTAAAAATACATTTTTAGACATACACCTTAAAATATCATTAATTATTAGTTACAATTTAATGTTTAATTTAATCATTGTTAATTTAACAACTGCTTATTTGAATCATAATTAATTGTACTATGTAGTAACTAAACTCTGTCATTGTGTTTGTGAAGCGTACATGGGTTAGTCTCTTTCAACTGAATTTTTTTCACACTCAATAGATATTAATCAAATATTCGACCGCTTATTTAAAGAATTTAACATTCTTACCACATTTTTCATACATGTGTTTCATATATTCTCCGATAAAGATTAATTAACAACAAGGTGCGGACATGAAACTGAAATATTGATTATTTTATATTTTTTTTGACGAAAAATATTGATTAAAATTAAAAGTGGTCTGTGTCATGATCTTTATTTTCCATTCTTTGACAGGCACGTGTAATTTCCGTGTGGACCATTCTTTTAAGAACTCTTCATCAATTCTACATCTAAGTCATAATCATTATGGGAAATTCTATTAGTAGTATTAAACTAATTAATCTTTAATCAACGGCTACCATTTCTCATTTCTACGTGGCTAATATCTCACCGTTGATTAATTCCCTTCTTATTCAATATTTTCTCACTATAGTTGAATTTTCACAGTCACAATCTTTCTCTCTGATCACTGATCTCATTTCAGGTACTTCTCTACTCTAACCAAATTTATCACTGATTTTTTTTTTATTAGTATCTTATGATTCCTTGTTTATGTTCTATTTTGATTACTGTCAAAAACCATGGAGAAAAAAAATTTGTAAAAATTACATTTTTTTTATGCAAACAGAAGCTAGATATATTTTCTAGTATACCCTGATATGAAATTGTAATTTTTTCTGTATTTTATACACAATGGTGATCTAAAGTTTGATTTTTTAACAATATTTTAGTATATCTTTGCTAATGTATCTGTATGTATGTGATTGTGATGTGATCCAGATTGTTGCAGAATTTAATTTTGCAAATATACTTATGATCCAAAAAATTTTAGTATCTAATCCTAATTTGATCTGAATCTGATTGATTATGATCTAGTTTTTTCTTCTTTTTGGAAATGATTAATCATAGTTATAATGTTTGACTTTATTTGACTTTGAATTGTTGTGTGATTGGATTGGATCTTGGCTAGGGTTGATTGCTGTATTGATTTGATATGTCGACTTCGGAGGATAAGCCTGAAGTGGTGGAAAGGGGTTTAAAGGATGAGAAAAAGCATAAGGAAGGTGATGATAAAGAGGAGGGGGAAAAGGGTGGATTTATTGAGAAAGTGAAGGATTTCATTCATGATATTGGTGAGAAGATTGAAGAAGTTATTGGATTCGGGAAACCGACTGCAGATGTTAAAGGGATACACATTCCGAAAGTTAACATTCACCAGATAGATCTTGTTGTTGATGTTCTCATAAAGAATCCGAATCCGGTACCAATCCCTTTGATTGATATCAATTATTTGATTGAGAGTGAAGGAAGAAAACTTGTTTCTGGTTTGATACCGGATGCAGGTACTATCCATGCTCATGGAGAGGAAACTGTGAAAATTCCTCTTACTTTGATTTATGATGATATTAAGACAACCTACGCTGATATTAAACCCGGAAGCATTATTCCGTATAAGGTTAAGGTTGATCTCATTTTCGATGTTCCTGTCTTGGGAAGGATTACGCTACCTATAGAGAAGAAAGGAGAAATTCCGATTCCGCATAAGCCTGATGTTGATATTGAAAAGATTCAATTCAGAAAGTTCTCGTTTGAAGAGACGGTTGCAAATCTTCATTTGAAATTGGAAAACTTGAATGATTTTGACTTAGGACTCAATGCACTTGATTATGAGGTTTGGCTCGGTGATGTTAACATTGGAGGTGCAGAACTCAGTAAATCTGCTAAACTTGAGAAAAATGGAGGAATAAGTTACATCGATGTTCCGGTTACCTTTAGACCTAAGGATCTTGGTTCTGCGCTGTGGGATATTATTAGAGGAAAGGGAACAGGTTACACCATGAAAGGTAACATTGATTTTGACACTCCCTTTGGAGCAATGAAATTGCCTATCAGCAAAGAAGGCGGTACTACTCGTCTTAAGAAGACTAAGGAAGATGGACGTGATGAAGACGACGATGATGACGAGGTATTAACTTCTTTTACACTATCCACCTTGAAACTAAACACACACTAGAGTGAGTGGTCAATATTTTTTCTATTTGTTTGTGTTATAACTTGTCTTCAATCTCTTGTTTTGTAGGATTGAAGATCTGTAGCAACTCACTACCAGCTGTTAATTTTATTTACAGCTTATGTTCATTAGTAAGTTAATAAAGGAGACTTGAACCTATAAGTGTTATTTCGAGTTCGATGAACATTTATGTATCTTGAGAGATCAAGTTGAGATTCAAATTATGTGATAGTATCAATGTACTAGTGATGAATACTCGCTTTCGGACTGGTATGTGGTTTTTTACTTAAAGATGTGTTCTTGTTTGAGTACTTGATTGATGATCATGACAAGCTTGTGCTTCCTTTTGGTGAGATAATAATTCATAATTTGTCAAATTTCTAAGTTTTAATTTTATTTTCTGTGACTTTTTGCCTTATATGATAATAAAATTTCATAATTGGAACAAATGATCTCGTTATGCGAATAACTGATTCTCACTATTGCGCTCAAATGAATGTTATAGACATAAGATTTTGATGAAAAATTTGAGCTACAACATTAGAATGATACATACAAGAATAACAAGAAATATGTAATACATGTATGTAACTGTTCATCATGACTTATGTATGTAATAACAAGAAATATTCTAGATCAATGTGGGAATGATCCCAGGGCCCAGGCTGCCACTCGTGACACAACAATATTTCCTTATTTACAATCTGTTTTTTTTTTTTTTTTTAAAAACTAGGAAGAAATTTTGTGTTCATTCTTTTGATATTCACATGAACTTTACCTAAAAGCGCCATGACATGAAAATTGTGTTTACATATCGGCAAATGCTAAATAGTGTCTTTGAGGCACTCTTTAAGCTTTTAAATAATAATGTTTTATGTATAAAAACTATAAAAATGTGCGAAGTCAACGTATTGAGAATTGAAATATACAATCTTTTGAATAAATTATTTTCTTAAATGAAATCTTTAAAGAGTGCCTCGGGATACTGTTTAGCGAGACATTTATATATTTTGATTTACAACACTGACATTTAGACACAAAATCGGATACCATATAACCGATAGTGCAAAATCCTCTTTGTTTCATTGTTGGTCAAATTCTGATTAGAGGAAACTTAAATAAGAAATAAAACTGTAATAAATGATATCGGGATTGCTAACTTCAACTTGAGTCAAAGTTAAGCAATATATGACTCATATGTAATTACTTAGCGCTCCTTCATTATCTTCACGCATCCCCCGGCTACTCACATGCCTCCACATGTGCTCCCCCACCCCCTTGTAATTACATGTGGGTATTTACTAACTTCGACCCACATGGTCAAAGTTAGCAGCCCCCTATATACGATCACTCATTCTTATTCTATTTCATGTATGGGTGACAAAACGGGCTGCCCCACACCCCGCCGCATTCAAGTTCGTACATAAATGGGGTTGGGCGGTTCAACTTAGTTGTTCGAGATCAAAGTCAAATTTGATCCATTTATTAGTGAGTTGGCGGGCAGGTCGCCAAACTTTTTTTAAATTTTATTTTCTAGTGATATATTTACCATTTACTTTGCAATTTATTTAAAATAAAAAATATATTTCACCAAGCATAACAAAAAAAATAACTAAAAAAATAAACAAACACAAATCATATAATAAACAATAATGATTAATAGTTTAACATAACATAAAATTATTTTCCGTAAACTACTTCTAGTTATTCTTCAATGTTGTCAATATTATTCTTCAACATAACAAAGTCTTAAAATAAATTAGATTGATTTTTTCAAAATTTAGTCTTTTCTCCATTTTATTCATCTCAAATATAAAATAAATAAATAAATGTCAGCGGACCAACCCGCCCGCCCTGTTTTTTAAGCGGGCTAAGCGAGGCAGCCAAGTTGAGCCTAAAACCTTAGCCAATTATATATATATTGTGTCGTGCCTCCAATCTAGCGAGGGATTAGTCACTGCGTTCGGCGGTGAATACCCCGGTCTCGACCAAAAATATATATATTGTGCTTGATTTGTCATGCCAAATACATGCCGGCACTTTAACAATGAAATATGTTCAACTACATATATGAAAGCAAGTAAGACATGAAAAACTAGATTAAAATCCATCATCCTGATTCAAATGCTTGATTTTCTTTCTTTGTATTCTTCATAGACTCTTCATAGTAGTGAATACAAGTGTATAATAACATAATATAGAGTTTTAAATGGATAGTATAAAAAATATTTTTATTAAGTTTCAAAAACAGTTATTTTATATAAAATTAAGATTAATCCAAATGGTGTGGTTGAGCGACTGTGGTTCATCCTCCCTTCACCAAGGGTCGAAGATTCGATCTTCGCCTTGGGTACGGAGCAACTTTAAATCTCTAGACCAGCTATCCCACCATTTGAGGTGTCTCCAATCTAACAAGGAGAATAGTCACTACGTTCGATGGTGGACACCATAGTCTCGACTAAAAAGAAATATGTAAAATTAAAATTAAGATTTTATGATGCTCATAAGTATATTTTAAATCGTGTAAATATATAAGTATATTTGAAGTAATATTTTTTTTTGGTATGGTATATTTGAAGTAATATGATACTTACCATTTTCATATAAATAATAGCATTTTGTCAAAAAAATAAATATAAATAATAGCATGATAACGACAATTTCCTTTTACTTTATAGCAAATCACTTTTAAACTTAGGTTGCTACGAAAATATTTTATTTTTATTTCGTAGAAGTCTAAGTGCTCGTTTGACCCGGCTTATTTTCTACTTTTCAATTTAGCTTAAACGAAATAGAGAAGTATAAAATTGAATTTAACCATATTTCTCTTTAAAAGTATTAAAGAAATAAAGTAAAGAAGTAAAAAATAAAAAGAAGTAGAGGCAAACACAATTTTTTCCTACTTTACTATTTTTAAGGAGAAGAAAAAAAGTAGAAAATAAGCCGGGCCAAACGGGCACTAAGTATATCTACATAGCTTATACATATATACTTTTTTAACCGAGTTGGTCTGCCTTTAATAAGGACAAATTCATAAATTCTTTTTCTATGAAAGTCATATCATCGACTCTCCTAACACTATGTTGATAACTTATATTTTTTTATTCGCACAAATTAATTTATTTTAAGCATAATTATCCCGAAACAAAAAGGGATTAACCTTCAAAACTATATTCTTACAAACAAAACTAGCGATATTTGACTAGGAATTGTGATTTGAAAGTCATAATTCAATACCATTGTTCATTGTTGTGCAGTTGTTCTGTAACTCGGAATATGCACAACGTATGAATGACTTTACCACTTGCTAGCAAATAAAGCAATGACATTTCTACTACAACAAAATTGGGTTTTAAAGAAAAAAGAGAAACGTCCTTTACAATTAAGCTACAAGATAAACCAAATGTTGCTACCGGTGTTCATAATATTAAATGTCAATGATCATATTCATATATTTTAACATGCTAAAATATCAAGACAATATAAATCTTAATCTGTGTTACAAAATGGTGACCAGATATGAGAGATTAGAAATAACCAATGTCACTCTCTAGAAACTTTTGCATGCCTCTTCACCGAACATTATAGACGATCCAAGCTATAAAGTACCAATCCAAACATATATTTTATATTACTCTCCTGTAAACGGGTATAAATATTATCAGTGTATTCTATTAATGCATGTATTCCAAATTAACTAAATGCTGTTTGTGAACCCCACCCTCTTTCCCCTAAATTAAAGAAACTAAGACACCCTTGGGAAAAAATGCATGTTTCATAGGTTCAACGAAGTACATACTCCATACATCAAAAACTTCAACATCAAAGTGAACTATTGGGTGGACTGGTAAAAAAACAAAATCAAAACTAGCACACCGAATAATGAGAATAAGCAAATGATTGACCTGTGAAAATCCACCCACATATTCTAGCAGAGGGCATGTCAATAGTGTTCACTCATTCATAAGTAAAATTAAATATAGAGGATCTAACAAGAACAATTAGCATCATCATTGTTGAATTGAGTATTTAGCAAATAATTGAATAAATCATGCATGGCATGGTGTTCTATTCTATTGAGAGGATTCAAAGACCAAATCATATGGATAAAAATAAAATCAGGTAGAGCTTCTTACCAACCCTTGGTCTACATAAGTTTGATACTGCATAATCCTGCGCTTAACCTCTACAACAAGTAGCCTCCTTTGAATCCTTGCAACACTACTTCTTCCCTCCGCCTGATTTACCAAGACAATGTTAGATAAAGTTCAACTCACACTTTCAAAAAATCTTTGGAAATTATACAAACTCGATAGATAATTGGAAATTATATCTTCAAATTATAATGAGTAAACTGAAAACCAAATTTCACGAGAACAATAGAAAATAGATAACTTTTATCGTCAAAAAAGAAAAAGAAAATAGATAACTTGAGAACACTATAGCTACCTCCAATTAATGTAATGCAAATAATGCAATTTTAAATGTTAGAATTAGTCACATGTTCATATCTGTCTTAAGGTCAAAGGCCCACCATTGCAGTCTTAAACCCGGCTCTAATACCATGTTAAATATGCTTGGATCTCAACCCCAAAAGCTAGCTCAAAGGGTGAGGTTGCCATTACATATTTATACACCCAACAACCCAGGAATCTAAGCAATGTGGGACTTCAGACAAACTCCAACAACATCATATTCAACAATTAAAATGTGAATAATGTGACTAATTCTAACAATAAAAAAATTGGGGGCGGTAATTGCAACATAGTTGACTAGGTAATAAAGAAGAAAACTGAGCTGATAAAGATGCCACAGGTGAAGGGAAGAAGAGATAGAGATGTGTCTATATGTTCAAGAGGTACTATACGTGCCGTAACTAGCAAGCATACTTGCCCTTCCCAACAATCTTATTCTCGGATTCAATTTGATTACTTCATGGTGCAGGGTTGATTCCAAATAAGATCCAGACTCCATTCACTTAATTTAGAGTCCACATAAGGTATCTTAAATTAAGAATTACAAAATTACATATGGACTCCTAAGTTCTATCTATCATAAGTTAGTCATTTTGTTCAAATCAAACCGAAAATTGAAACTAACCTTTTTGAACCACGCCCGTACTACCATAATGAGTAAGAGGGAGAGAAAGAAGGCAGGTAAAGCAGCCAGAATAGCAAAGTTGATTTTATTTGCCCGTAGAATCTGGTTCAGGTCTAACATTGCACTGACAAATATCATTGTGAGGAACTAAAGCAAAGCGAAATATTCCTATAATTTTTCAGATTCAAAATAACTCACGTCTCAGTATCCAGCATCAGCTGAACCTGTAACAGCGATAGTGATAATTATGAGTTACGTTAAAACAATGTAAACAGATGTTGAGAAGTAGACTAGTTATTTAGTTTTATGATTTATTTAGGATTGCTGATGTTAGATTACTTATTGTAATTTAGTACTCAGGGATTTTAGTCTATTTTTAAATTATCTTATCTCAGCTTTATAGAGGAATGTCTACTAATCCTGTGTAAACTTTTAGACTTCTAATTCTAATGCTTTATTATATGGAAAATGCTAAACAGTGCCTCCAGAGCATTGATTAAGCATATAAATATAGAAATTCACTCTTGGAACTTGCACAGTCAATACCTCGAAAATGCAAAAAGTATATTTATTTTATCTTTAATTTCTATTTTTAGTATGTTTAACAAACCCTAAACTCTGGGCACTGTTTAGCATGACCCTTATTATATACACTTCTTTATTCATAGTGTATCTTAGTTCGAGTCAAAGGAGCACTCTCTACACCTAAAGAAGAACAATTATCACTTGAGTAACCTGTCAAGAGGAGCAAGCAATATTGAATGCCAACCCTACACCGTGTTATCTGTATCATTCATTCATTTGAATTACATTACCTGAATAAGCATAGCCCGGGCTAGCTCTCCACTAAGAATGTTTTGAATAGGATGCATGCAAGGTTTTGAATAAGCATAGCCCCATTTTTGGTAAAAGGGTTACAAATTTTGGGAGCAAAATAGAAGATTGGAGCTCATTTGAAGTAGATTCAAGCAAGATTCAAAGGGTGAAAACTCTTTAAAACCTCTTGTCATGATGAAATATTCTCATCTTTTCCAAGTAATTCCTCTTTTTAATATAAATTGCTAGATTCTTAGATTGGATTTTTAGGGGATTATCATGTAATTGTTTGAACTATGTGAACTTTATTCTATATGAATGGATTGTGAACTAGTTTTAATTGATTATTCTTTGCACTTAATGCTTCATATGATTTTGGCCAAATTATGTGATGAACTTGATAGTTGATTTACCATGAGAATGAAGATTAACTATGGAACAAAGATTAATTGGACAATTGATCTTCACTTTAGAGATTTAGGATTATTGATTGTGATTAAAGAATCAATGTTTGTGAAAACCTCACTTAAACACAAATTCACCCAAGAGAATGGAGAGTTAAGATTATGTGAGAGGATTATTACCCAAGAGATTGAAAAAATCATTTTATTGATTCAATCTTAAAACTAGTTGAGTATTTTATGAGTAGAAAATATGATTCACCAAACAATTAGTATGAGATGAACCAAAGAAATCCAACCACCTTCCAACTATTCGATAAAAGTCTCAAATTATATTTCTACCAAAGTTTTATTAACAAACCACCCATTTTTGTTATTCTATTTCCTTATTTTATATTGGTTTAATTGTTTAGTTCAAAGTTAAAGTCAATCTACATAGACATAATATCGTAATTACTACTTGAAGATAATTGCATAGTTGCAATTTATCTATCATTTACAATTAATTTATTATTTTGAAAAAACAAAGAAATTGTGTTTATTAATTTTGATACTCACATGAACTTTCCCTAAAGAGCTATGACATGAAAATTGTGTTTATATATATTTTGATTAACCACACTGATATTTAGACACAAAATCGGATGCCATATACCCAACGCAGTGTAAAATCCACTGAGTTTCGGTGTTGGTTGAGTTCTCTCATAAGAGAAAACTTTAATAAGAAATCAGAAATAAAACCGGATTAATGACATCACAATACAGTGTTTGTGTCAAATTCTAATGTCTAAAAAGCGTTATAATTGAATTAATACGCCAAACTAGATAGTGAAAAGGTTGTGAAATGTATAAGAATTTTTCTTGTCAAACATGAGAGGTTATATTCGCTCATTTGAAATCTGAGGGGTTAAAATTGCACAATTAAAAAAATGTGGGGCGTTAAAATCACACATTTAAAACCTAAGGAGCCAAAACAGCATTATGATAGAATTAATATGCCAAACTAGATAGTGAAAAAAGTTGTGAAATGTATAAGAATTATTGCCATGAACAGTAGTAAATTTAAGGATTATCACCTAAATGCTAAATTTTCATGCGATGAGTTAAACATTGACCTCATGAACACATACTTAGAAGACGAGCACTACATACCTCATTTATCACTCTTCACTTCAACGTTTGGTGAGTCCTCTTTACTTCTAGTGGAGGAAAAAAATACTTTCATTTCTCTTTTCATACAAAGAAATTTTTAATTCCCCTCGAAAAAAAGGATCAACCTTCAAAACTATATTCTTATAAGCATACCTAGCATTATTTGACCAAGAATTGTGGTCTGAAAGTCATAATTCAACACCATTGTCATGTTGTACCACATAATATACACAAAAAGTATCAAAATTGGGTTTCAAAGAAACAAAAGAAACACCCTTTACAATTAAGCACAAAAGTAAACCAAAATTTGCTACCGAGGATTGACAGGTGGAAGTAAGCTGTCGTAGAAATTCACCAAGCGTAATGTCAGAGTGCGCTTGTGTGCAGTTTGCACACCGGGTCTTGCCAAATCAATTATATCTTGTCGCAAACTGTTCATAATATTAAATGTCAACATTCATATTCATGTATTTTAACATGTTGACGAACATAAATCTTAAACCTTGTTACAAAAGTGTGACCAAATATGAGAGATTAGAACTAACCGCTGCCACTCTCCAGAATCTTCTGCATGCCTCTTCACCGAATTGTATAGGCTATCCAAGCTATAAAGTACCAATCCAAACATATATTTTGCATCATTCTCCTGTAAACAGGCATATATTGTCAGTGAATTCTATTAGTTGTTAGGAATGCAAGTCATTCCAAATTAACTAAATGTCATTTGTGTAGTCCACCCTCTTTCCCTAAATTAAGGAAATTAAACACTCTTGGAAAAGAAAAAAAATGCAAGTTACATAGGTGCAATGAAGGACATACTCCATACATCAAAAACTTCAACATCAAAGTGAACTATTGGGTGGACCGGTAAAACAAAATCAGAAGTAGCACCGAATAATGAGAATAAGCAAATGAATGACCGGTGAAAATCCTCCCACATATTCTAGAAGAGGGCATATCAATAGTGTTCATTCACTCATAAGTAAAATTAAATATAGAGGATATAACAAGAACAATCAGCATCATCATTGTTGAAGTGTGAGTATTTAGCAAATAAGTGAATCACATGCATGGCATGGTATTTTATTCTATTGAGAGGATTTAAAGACCAAATTATATGGATAACAATAAAGTCAGGTAGAGCTTCTTACCAACCCTTGGTCTACATAAGTTTGATACTTTATAATCCTTTCCTCAACCTCTACAACAAGTAGCCTCCTTTGAAGCCTAGCAACTTTACCTCTTCCTTCCGCTTTTGTATCCTGATTTACAAAGACATTAGGTTAGATGAAGTTCAACCCATACTTTCGAAAAATCATTAGAAACTATTCAAACTCCATAGACATGTTCACTTAAACCCCAAGTGGACATGGAAAATAATTGGAAATTATATCATCAAATTATAATGAGTAAACTGAAAATCAAATTTCACAAGAACAATAGAAAATAGATAACTTGAGAACACTATAGCTACCTCCAATTAATGTAATGCAAATAATGCAATTATAAATGTTAGAATTAGTTCCATGTTCATATCTCTCTTAATTGTATATAATTAGATATTATAATGTATTTTGCAATGTGTATCTAAAGCAGAGCACACCTTAACAGTATTTATGATGTTTTTACAATAAATACAAGGAATGCTCAAAGATGTGATTGAGTAGCTAACTTCAGATTCTATACAATTAAGATACTAACATGTGAATAATGTGACTAATTCTAACAGTAACAAATTTGGGGGGGGTGAATTGCAACGTCGACAAGGTAATACAGAAGAAAACTGAGCTGATAAACAAGAGGTAATACATGTGCCGTAACTAGCAAGCAAGCATATGCCCTTCCCAACAATCTTATTCTCGGATTCAATTTGATTACACTTCATGGTGAAGGGTTGACTCCAAACAAGATCAAGACTACATGCACTTAATTTAGAGTCAATATGAGGTATCTTCAATTAAGAATTATTACAAAATGACATCTGGACTCCTATCTATCATAACTTTGTCATTTTGTTTAAATCAAACCGAAAATTGAAAACTAACTGTTTGAACCATGCCCGTACTACCATAATGAGTAAAAGGGAGAGAAAGAAGGCAGGTAAAGCAGCCAGAATAGCAAAGTTGATTTCATTTGCCCGTAGAATTTGGTTCAGCTCCAGCATTGCACTGACCAAAATATCATTGTGAGGAACTAAAATAAAGCGAAATATTCCTATAAATTTTCAGATTAAAAAAAACTCACGTCTCAGTATCCAGTTTCAGCTTCTGAACCTGTAACAGTCAATTGTCATAATTATGAGTTACATTAAAACAATGTAAACAGATGTTGAGATGTAGACTAGTTATTAAGTTTTATGATTTATTTAGGATTGCTGATGTTAGATTACTTATTGTAATTTAGTACCCAGGGATTTTAGTCTATTTTGAAATTATCTTATCTCAGCTTTATAGAGGAATGTCTACTAATCCTGTGTAAACTTTTAGACTCTTTTAATGCTTTATTATATACACTTCTTTATTCAGAGTGTATCTTAGTTCGAGTCAAAGGAGCACTCTCTACACCTAAAGAAGAACAA
Organism: Trifolium dubium; assembly: GCA_951804385.1. NCBI lineage: Eukaryota > Viridiplantae > Streptophyta > Magnoliopsida > Fabales > Fabaceae > Trifolium > Trifolium dubium. The sequence continues at coordinate 2,846,362 of OX638067.1, forward strand.
TTATCACTTGAGTACCCTGTCAAGAGGAGCAAGCAATATTGAATGCCTACCCTACACCGTGTTATTTGTATCATTCATTCATTTGAATTACATTACCTGAATAAGCATAGCCCGAGCTAGCTCTCCACTGAGAAGGTTTTGAATAGGATGCTCGAGTTCCTTCTCATATCTATATATATCCATAAAATAAATCAGATCATAACACTTACGCTAAACACTAACATTACAAGAATCAAAGTGATAACGAAGAATAGAGAATCTAAATTCTTTCTTTCATGCAATTAGATAATATAGAGGTCCGATATAAACAAAAGAATTTTCAATACATATCGGTGAATTTCTAAATATCATTAAATCAATCAACATGGAAAATTTTATTCAAAAACAAAGACATGGAACTCAGATTGTTCTAACTGGCACATCTGGAAAAAGAAGGAAAACATTTACGGCATACTGTGATAACGCATTAAATAATCCCCAACCCATGGCCTTAAATGCCTTGGCAATTACCAAAAGACATAGCATTACAAAATTACAATCATCTAATGTCAATGCCAAAATTAATTGCCCTTTATGAAAAAACTAACATAAAGTGGGGGTAGTGCCTTCGCACCCCACTCCCAACAAAGTAATTGGCATGGAGATTGGAGACCCATTATGATGCTAGATCTAGAAAACAACCAAGTTATTGCCAACATATATTGAACCCTATAGTTATAATGTTTTGGAAAACTGTTAACTGCCAGATCCATATATCTACATTAACACTTATTACTCAATTTCACAATTACCAAATTACTATCTTACCAGCATAGGTGGAAATAGTCAAATAGCTATAAAGTGAAATTTTACAATTAACAATAAATATGAAAACCCAAAACCACCTGTCCATGACTATCTCGAGCATTTTCTGATCTGAGGCATTCACTGGAAATTTCTGACCCTTTGTCTGCTCACTGAAAGCCAACAACATTCTGCACATAAATTTCTAGAAGTTAGAAAGAAAGTGATATCTATGCAACTAGCAAGCCTTTGAATAATATCATGTAAATAAACTACTTTGGAGGTGAATACATTGAAAAACCACAATAGCAAAAATCATGATAATTAATTCTTATTTTGAAGGTGAATACATTAATAACATACAGCAAACTGTAAACGATTATGCTAAACAAAAAATTATGTGCATGGAGGTTGTATACAGATTTATTATTCAAATTTAGGACATGCAAAGACAGTGTATTTGTATATCAATAACCTGTGTAGGGAGTTGGCAGTCAGCCGCACCTCTTCAAGATCCATAATACCTTGATGCCTCTTCCTGAATGTCTCAAAAAGTTCATCTCTGATGGACAAAATCTGGATATCGGTTGCATCAGAATATATATGAAATTATGAACTGGGATGTGAGAGAAATAAATGAGCTCAGTAGTAAAAACAATTTTATGACTGTTTTGCAACTTCGTTTGGCTAATGCTTTCAATACAACTGGAGGCATTTAGAATTAAGACAACTTTAATTGAATGAATACCAGCAGGACATTAATAAGGATTTTCTTCCTTGTTTCTGACAAAGTCAGCCTTATCTACCTAGTGCTTTCTAGGTCATTTACTAGACAATATCAAGCCTTATGCTACCACCCTGTGTTGATTTGAAAACCTCAATCATTGTGGTAACCTATGATGTCCAGACACTGACACAGACACGGGACACGACACGAACACCAACACGGATAATTTTTTGGAAAAATTATATATTTCAATGTAATTGTAAGTGTCGGTGTCGTGTCGGACCAACACGTGTTTGACACCGGGACACACCTATTCCGAGAAGTGTCCAAGCTTCATAGGTAACATATTTTAAAAAATAGTATTTAATGAGGAATATGTTGCTAAATTATTAGACAGTAGACATTAGCTATTGCTCATGAAAGTCTTTTAGGAATCCTACTTTTGAAATAATTTATGAGCAAAGCGAGGTTAAGAATATTGCACCTATCTTGTAAGGATGTGATCTCACAGACCAGGGAAAAAAGGAATGCAACTCTAGCAAATAATAAAGACAATATGTACCGGTTGTTCTACGTGATCCTTAAAAAAGCGAACTGTTGAGTCCTTTGCTTCACGAATCCAATTATCAAGATCAGAACTTCCCATCAAACTACTATGCCGTAAGAGCCAAAGGGAGCATACTGAGAGACCAACGGCACCAAATGCATAGTGGACCCAATGTTGGGTTATATTCTTTGGCTTTCTATGTTTGACAACCTGAAATAATAAATAAAAAACCATAAAATTGCATCTTGAAATTTAATCAACTTACCATGTAAACCAAGTATAAGCCAACAAAACTAGAAATCAATGTGTATTAAAACAAAAGGTGATATTTTTTGTGACAAAACAAGTGGTTTGGTTGTTCAACTTCGGAACCTCTGTAAAACAAAGATTAAATCCAATTATGGTGAAAGTAAGCCAAGCTATTTAGTAATTGATTCCAGTCAGGACAATTTTTCCACTCAAAATACCCAGTTAAGAAGTACCAAGGAAATTTGGGAGATGGGAGAGACTTATCAGTTATTACTGTTGCAAGTTAGTTAATAGTTATTCGGTTGGGATTATTGTAACTACCTTACCAGATTAGTAATCGTGACTAACTCATCTATAAATATGACCACCGACAGTTGAACTACACACATAATATAATATCATTTTACATTTCAGTTCTCCAAATCCCTAAATTCTGAAACCCAATCCCTCAAACCTAGCATTACAATACGGTAAAAGAGCCAAGAATTTTAGCCATGGCTCCGAAAGTCCTCCTCCACCTACCCCACCTACAACTAACGATGATGCCCCTAATTGAAGATACTAGAAGACTAAGATCACAAACAGAGCTCTACGATACAATAAATTTTCCAACAACCATATGCATATAAGTAAAATAATTCTAACAGCCAATTTTACACCAAAAATTAAAACATAAGATAGAAGCTCTTACAAGGAAACATATTTAAGATTCCAGCTTGTCTAAATTATGGTAAACAGAATTGATAGCATCTCTGGTTTCACAGTCAGTCCATTGAGACCCTTCTTGATTTATTTCTGGCAGCTTCTCAAACAGCAGGGGAGTCGAATAAGTCCCATCAACAGATGAATCACTCTGAAAAGTAGAAAACGTTAATTCTGGAATTAGGCACCAATAATGAATACAAGGTGCAAATGTATGCTTCAGTTTTTCTTTAACAAACCATGGTGCATAGAGATAAGGTACATAATGTAAAGCAGAGGGATAAAATAAAGAGAGAAAAAGAAACAACTGCTTTCTTTATTCATGACAACCTGGCGCATTGCATGTAGATGTCCAATTGAAGCTTCTAATGTTGAAAACAAATCATTAATTGTAACCAACAATGGTGGAAGTTTATTCTCAGGATCCGTTATTAACTCCTCTCCAACTTTATCAACTTCCACATAAATCTGAGCATGAAGATTCAAGTAATAACAGTAAGTTATATTGGCATTTAACAAAGTTGAGTTGACAAATAACTTTACCCGATTTTTTAATTTTCTAAAAGTGAATTCATCGGTTTATGTTTCATCCGTTCATCATTTACCTAAGTTTCCAAAATCATGTAATATGTCAAAATAACTTTAATTCTATTTCCCACTAATAAATCCTTATTTATTGACTTTCACTCCACTTAACTATTGAACTAACTATAATTAATAAGGGTGTTTTAGTAAAGAATACTAATTGTATCATTAAAACCAACACAACTAATTATTTTCATAAGAACCGCATGCAACTCAAATAGGACACTTTTTATGAGACAGAGTAAACACTCAAACAAGGAACCAATAAGCCAAAGGAACCAAACCTGAGCCAAGAATATCGCCACGGAACGTCTTAAGGAACTGAGAATAGAAACTCTCTCATTAACATAATCAGATGCGGATTGACATAGATTCTGTAAAGAAGAACCTTGAGCAGCAGCACGTCCACGTAACAAATTAACAGTCCCGCCAATAAAAGCACGAGGACCTCTCTCAAAAATCATGAAATAAGCTTTCCTATTATCTGATTTCTGAACACAAAAAGTAAAAATAACCAAACAATCAATATTGGTGGGCAAAACTATTTTCACATGAAGCACCGACAATTCAAATTGAAGGTGTATCCAGTGTTAGACAGAACACTAACATGTATGAATATATTAAATCACTACCACTTTCTCAAATTGCTATCAATATCTACATGTCAGTGTCGGTATGTGTTAGATTGTGAGTCTATATCGGTACACCATAGAATTTTTCACAAATAATATTAAATCACTTCGGCTTTTTAAAATTATTAACGGTGTCCATGTGTCAATATCAGTATCATGTCCGGTGTACATGACTATATCACTGCTTCATTTCAAAAATATATTATAACTAACATACTTAGAATTAGAAATTGGAATCTAAACGCGTAGATAGCAAAGGAACTGAAAAAGCAGAAACAAAACCTCAGCTATGGATTGCCAAAACTGAAGATTCTTTTGAATACTATGCAAATTCGTCAAAACACGCTCTAACACATCTTCCAAAACAGCATGAACTCTAGATGCGTTAGTATTATTCCTGCAAATGAAAAATCAACAAACAAAATCTTCAAAAACCCTAACAAACACTTGCACAAAAACAAATTCACATACAGCATGTAAGCAATAATTGATTCGTTTTCGTTTATACATTTCATCGTTTATTAACATTGAATTAAGAGATGAAAATGACGTACATAGAAGAATCGAGGGAGTTGGAAGGTAATGGAAGAGGGAGACATTCTCGACGGCGGGATGATCTGAAAGTGAGGTTTGAGAGGAAGTAAGTAGGGGAGATGTAATGGAAAGAGGAGAATCGGTTACGGAGGAAATCGGAGTAGAAGAGTGAGAGGAGGTTTTTGTTTGCGGAGGATTCCGCTTCCGATGGTACAACCGCCATGTGAACCACCGCAGTTGTGAGTTCCAAGCTCTGTGAGCAGCGAAATTTGTATAGCTCTGAACCCGGGTTGTTTTATTAATAACTACTCCGCCCAAAATTTGATTATTTTGTTCTTTTTTTTTTCTGCATCGGATTTTTTTTTTTTTTTGAAACCGCATCGGAATTTTTTTTATTTACTATACTTTGCGGCAAACTACTAAATTAGTTCTGCATCATGATTCTTTGCGGCAAACTACTAAATTACCTCGGTTCTTTATTATTTGTCGTTTAAAAAAAAAATCAAAATAGGAGGGATACATTTTTGCACCTTATATTTTCTCAGTATGCCCTTTTTTAAATATATCATATTTTTAATCCACCAATAAATTCCTTCTTTTTCACAAACATTATCTATTTTCAAAAAAATTGTAACAAACTTTATTTAAAAACAAACAAAATTTGTATACAATAAAAAAGATTTTATTGTTTCAACAAAAACAATTATACAAAATTTAGTCAATAAAATAAAATAAGAAGGAGGATATAATAGGCAATATATAACCTAAATTGCTAAAACGACATGTAAAAAGGAACAAATATATTTTTCTAAAACGACAAGTAAAAAGGAACGGAGGTAGTAGAATTTATTCTCTTAAAAATTTAAAAACTAATATAAAAAATAAGTAAATAATTTATTATTTATAAATTTTAATTTAATTGATGAAAAATGTCAAAATTAATAGGTTAGACACTCATGACTTAAGTCCAAACTCTGGTCATCTACTGAATCAGTATCGGTATGTATGTATTTTTAATGATTTGTTATTTCATTTATATGCAAACAAAAATAACATAAAAAAAATATAGAATAATTTATTTAATTCATATATGTTGAAAGTGTAAAAAAAAAACTACATTAGCAATCCATCATTATTATTTGATTGTTTGATGATTGACTTTAAAAGTCAAATGAAATGTGGCTTGAATTGAAGGAAGAAGGATCTCTTTCAATATAGGAAGTCTTCATCAAGATTAAAATTAAATTAGTTAAACTATAGAGTATAAAAAATTATGATTCTTAGCAGCATCTCCAATAGTAGTATTATAAAAAAAAAATCACACTTGAAGTTTGTTTTATCATTTTTTTTAAAGTATCGTCTACTTTAAATTTTGTGTGTAAAGCAATTAGGATTTTGTCTTTAGTTAAAAATATATTTTGATGGATTGAGGAGTGTTAAGCCAAGATTTTGGATAAATATTTAATTATACAAGATAAATAATTAAATATACACATTATCCAATATTTTGTCTTTAGTTACGGAAGATTTAATTATATAGTTATGTAAATCTCGGATAAATATTTAATTATTTAATTCTTGATTCTTAAATAATATGAATTTTTTAGCGTATAAGAATAATGATTGAAATGTTCTGACTAATAATCGTGGGTTCGATCGTTGATTCTCATCGTATACACATTAGCACAAATGAACATACATTTTACCTTAAGGAGGGATGTGTGGAAACTCAATTTGGACCCCTACATGACTACATCTCAAAATATGCTTATATAAGATGCAGGTACTAAAAATATACATTGTCCAATGACCAATCTTTTCAATGTACCAAAAAAAATACATAACATTGTGCAAGCATCATAATACTCATCATATTGATGACTGATGCCATTAGTATACGTTTTTGTTCAGAGTACGAATGAAGCCTTCAATCAAATAAACCTCGTTAAGCTTAATAGTTTTGGAGATAATATTGATGCTATAAAGTAAGTATCAAGCTAAGTTGAATATATTTAAAGCAAGTGCAAATAGTCAATCAATCAACTAATCATCCATCCATAGATTACCAAAAAAATAAAATTTAAGAAAGGTTCAATGATGATTCAGAAAAAGAAAGGTTCAATGAGTATCTTAAGACAATACAACTCATTAATGAATATATTGAGGTGTATATCATCGTCAAACTTTTATATCCAATTTGTGTATCGAAGTACATTTTAAACCAACAATAAATTGGACTAAATAGTAAGAATTTTATGCACTTTAAGTAGTTGATTAGGTTTTGTCAATAAAAAAAAGTAGTTGAGTAGGGGTACTATTAATTTCTAACTCCCACGCACGAAAGATTTCAGTTAGTACCAGAGAATTCACTTTATACCCACCGCATATTCTTTGACGGAAATTAATTAATCACTGTTAATAACAGTTGAGATCCTATAATTTACAAATCATTAAACCCGAATAAAACGGATATCATTATTATTTCTAATCTCTATTATAAATAGATATTTTTTAAATTTATTGAATAACTAATCTATTTAATGAAGTGAAATATCGTTTTGGTTAATAAGTCGATGAAATGATCATTGACCACATGAACCATAATAAAACATGAAGAGAATATCCGATTGATAACATGTACGTAGCGTAAGCAATAATCTAAGCAATCTTGAAAGAATATCAAATCGCCATTGTTGACTAATCTAAATACTAATCACTATTTCCTCTATAAAATAACAACATAATCAAAACAGAGAAAAGACACAAACATCATATGGCGACTCTAGGTGGCAGAAGTGAGGTGGAATATACACAAAACAACGTTGAGATCAACAACCTTGCTCTCTTTGCTGTTCAAGAACACAACATCAAACAGGTCATTATTTTTATATAATAATTTTCTTTTTACCATTTAAATTTGGGTTTTCATTAATTTCTTGTGTTTCATTGGTAAAATTTAATCTCATTCTTATGTTAAATGTATATTGGGTCATTCCACGATCGATTTTTGACACATGATCGAAAACTTTAAAGTTGACTTAATTTATATGTCTGAAGTTCTAACTTATAAGTTGTAAGATCTAGTAAGAAAAATATAAAGAAGAAAAAATTAAGTCAACTTTAGAGATTTTCTAATTATGTGCTAAAAATTGATCGTAGAACGGCCTAACATGCAATTAAATAAAGTTGGCTTAATTTGTTTGTTTGAAGTTCAACCAAACATTGGTTAATTTATTTGCTTGTCACATATAATCGGGTTCCTATTATATAAATAATTTAATCAAGTTTATTAATAAAAAAAATATTCAAGTTAAATGGATATATTTTACATGATTTGTTCAAGTTAAATGAAAATTCTTTAATTCATCTACTAGTGTTCAATCATTAAAAGAAAAGAGATATATAATTTAATTTGGAAAATTATTTACTTACACTTTATATACCCTAGCTTCAAATTTGACTTAATTGAATTGTTGATGCTTATATATTCAGAATGGAGTTCTGGAATTTGTGAGGGTGTTAAATGCAAAGAAGCAAACAGTTTCTGGCACCTTATATGATATCACATTGGAGACAAAGGATGGTGGGAAGCAAAAGGTGTATGAAGCCAAAATTTTGGAAAAACCATGGTTGAACTTCAAGGAGGTGCAGGAATTCAAACTCATTAGTGAAAATGATGAAGCTCCTTCTGTATCTAGCAATTAGCTATTAATTTTAAAGGAGGTGCAGATATCAAATATATTTTGTGTGTATATATGGAATAACGGTGCATACATTTGGCATGTTATATAGAATAATTCATGTATCTTGTGCTTCATTTCAGCCTTCTTGATATATTATCATTTGTCAAGTAAACTAATATGTTTGTAATTATATGTAATTTGTGGAAGAATAAAGATTGTAATTTAAGTGTATTTATATAATTATATGCAATTATTTGTGATTTGTGTATTTGAACCACGAGACTTAGTGTCTGTTTGGTCTAGCTTTATTTTAATTTTACTTCTCTTTTAAGTCATAAGTAGGAGCATTGCTATACGACGCGACACTTTCACATACGAAAAGTGACGAATGCATATTTCTGTGCTTATATTAGTTACATCACTTATGTGTTTCTTTGTCGGCATAAATACATAATCATATCCCATGATCCCACTTTTTTGATAGTGTAATTTTGCAATTCAACTACAAAATATTGTTGCCACCATTTCATGTCTATTCACTCATTTTACTCATTCCTTCCCAAAATAAATGTTAAAGTTGAGACCAGTTCACATTTGCTAACGCACAATTTGATCGTTAATATTTTTAATTATTTTTTTTTTAAATTATAAAAATTGTATACCTTAAAATTACTCATCGAGACAAATCAAACAACATCTTAAATGTTAATATTTACATTTATATATTGGTAAAAAAATAGTAAAATTAGTTTATGTAAATAGTACAAAATGATCAAATATAACACTTATTTTGAGACAAATGGAGTAAGATTCATGAATACTATGTAATGTAACTACAAGATTTAATTGACACATGTTTGCACAGCCTAGATAGTAAAGCAAAAGATGAAGTTGTAATATAAAAAAAAAACTGAATGTGCTTTGTTTTCCGTATATTCAAATAGGTTCGTATGTTTTCGTCGTTAAATTTTCGTACCATATATCATTTTCTCATAAGTAGGGTCAAACACATATTTTATGAAATTCTTATTTAAAAAAAGTGGCTTAATACAAATGTAGAAAATATAGAGATTTGTCTTGACAAAAAAAAAAAAATCAAAATATAAGTACAAAGTACAACCTATATCAAAATATTTTAGTTTAAAATACAAAAAAAATAAATAAATACTTTTAAGGGTTAAATATATTTTTAGTCCTTATAAACATCTGATTCTTCTACTTTTAGTCCCTCTAAATTTTTTTTCCAATTTTTGGTCCTCCAAATATTTCCGATCATGATTTTTGATCCCTGCTTTTCACTCAACTATGTGTACGATTCAAATTTTTTAACGAGGTTTTATGATTATGTTTACAATATTATAAAAATTACTCAAACCAAAATTCATAATATTTTAACAAATGATGAATTAACTATGAATTTTTAAGCGCAAACACTTCAAAAATTCATATTTAATTCATCACTAATTAAAAAAATTCAAATTTTGAAAATCAATTCAATTTTTAATATACACTACAAGAAAACTGGCAAATAGCGGCACATTGATTGCGGCAGTTATTATAAAACCGCCGGTAAATAAAAAATAATAATAATAGTGATGGTTTTGTGGCGGTTTTTGAGAACCGCCGGTTTAGTTTAATAAACCGGCGGTTTATTTAGTCTACTGTCGGTTCATCACATTAAAAAAGTCTACTGTTCAATTCCTCTCTTTTCTAACTCCCTCTGGATTCTTCACACAAAACCCTAATGCGTACAACCTCACCTCCAGCCGCTCTAACCTCTGGCCGTTTCGTTCGCAAAGCCTATCTCATTCGCGAATACACCTTTCAAACCCTTTATCTCTGTAACGCACATCCGTCGCCGCCGTTACTATCTCTGAAACGCAAGCCTCTCTCCACCGCCGCCGCATCTACTTCAGAAAGCAAATCTTTCTCATTCGTTCAACCGTTCTGTTCGTTTTTGTTCTTGCTGCATGTTCGTGTTTTGTTCTCTGCCGCCACTCTAACTCTTCACAACAACAACACCACCACCGGTGAGATAACATGTTTTGATTTTTCCACTTCTCTTCCATGTTCTCTCATTATAGGTTCTGATTTTACATTTTAGGTTATATAGAAATTATGATTTTATATAGTTTAACAAACAATTCCCGTTTTTTGTTGTAATTTCTAATTTTAGGTTTTATTTGTTAAAGCCCGTTCATGTTCTCGCCACCGTTCGGCGATTCTCATGTTTTTAATTGTTTTTAGTTTTAGTTGCATAACTTTAAGTTTTGATTAGTGAACTGATTTGTTATTTTATATTGTGATGTCAACCTTGTATTTTCTGGCTGTGAAAGTAATTTATGTGAATTCATTGTATTAGAAAGATGATTTGGTATTTTGTTTGTTTGATTTGTAAATTATTTTCTCTTGTTAATTTCTAGATTCTTCAATTTCTAATATTATGGTTCAATTTATGTATTTTAGGGCACCATCTGTGGTAGAGGTTGTCATTCGGCTGGTTCAATTACAGGTTTAGAACTATTTCTCTCTTCATTCCCATGCCTTTGAATTTGAAACAATGTCTGTTTCTTAAATACAATGATGCTTTCTTATATTACTAGGCTTGTAGAGTTATTTTATGATATTATCACATATCTAACTTCTTGACAGTCTGAGTGGTGCTAATATGGGCAATACACTGATTTAATATCGTTGTATAAGGGATTGTGTTGGAGTGGCTAAATCTTGACTGATAACAATGTGGCATTAAAGGAAGTGTTTACCTTCTAACATAATTGGGTTCTTGGCTCGTTTTTTTAGCCAGTAACATAATTAAGTTGGTTTTTGTTAGTTTATCTGGGAATTTGTCTGATCTTCACAATTTTTTGATGTACAAATTACTGATGTGAACTACCGGTACATTCTATATCGTGCAGCTTCATGTGTGCCTTGGATCAGCTCTTGTTGCAATGGGACCTGAAGCTTTGTTATCCTCTCAGGACCAAATCTTCCTTTGTGCGAGCCATAGTCAAAGAAACAAAGTTTTCATTTGTTTTATATCTATGAAACTGATATTTTGCATTAGAATAGACAGTTAACCTTTTAAGTTCTATGTCATCTAGAAAATTCTAAAGATTGGTCAGAGGAAGAGATTGAGAAAACATCATAGGCAATTGGATATGGGGCTGTTAAGTAAGTTCTTTATCTCAATAATATTTCCCCATATTTAAAGTATAAAAAGTAAAAACCAACATGCTTTCCAGCAATGTTATGTAGCTAGCTTAATTGTATGCATCTTGTGTTAAATTGGAACAAGATGATGTATTGTCTTACAATTGGGTGTTTACTGAATTTTAAAAGTTTGTGTTTTGCATTACATTCCGCACTAATGTTCTGAATTTAGTTGATATATACTTATTTATACTTTGAGGTTTAAAGTATATGTTCTAACTTCTATACAGTTAAACCGGATTTTCTAACTAATTTTCTAACTGACAGTTAGTTTAATTAGATATTAGATACTACCTTTATCCCTTACTATAAGCTCTATTTGCAATTTTCTTATATATTGAAAAAAGTAGGTTGTGTATTCAACATGTTTATTTTATGTATTGGAGGTTCCTAAAATACTCTTTTGAATATGGATGTGTTGAACTCTGACTTTCTGTTGGCCAAGGTATATTTGAAGATAATAATAAATGTATCTAGTAATTTGAAATGGAGCTTGTATTTAGGCATACGTTTTTCTTTCAACGAAAGGCCTATATTTAGAGACATCAATGGTAAAAGCCTAAGGACTTTGCTTGATTGTTGAGTTTTTTTCCTTCATGCTAAATGTTTCCCATTTATCGAGATTGCTTTTTGTATCAAATGACTCTACATATGGTCTTTGTTTGACTTAACAACATTTCTGTTGTCTGCTTATGCCTCCGATCTTGGAATGCCATATGAGCTACAAACTTGTTGCCTGATGTTCACACTTTTGATGTATATGCAGATATGCTGACTTGATGATCAATAGAACAAGTAATTACACTTTCAACTTTGATCAGATGCTTAATGATAAGGTGTGTATATTGTTTTCAAATGCCTGTCAAAGTTACAATAGAAAAACTTGTAGATTTTATATTTATGAAGTCTAAAGCTATAAATTTGTCTCTTTTTGAGTTTTGACAAATGTTGCGTCCATTCTTCACCCATGAAATGAACTAATGTCAAGTTATAAATGTCTCACCTAGCTATGCTTTTTATGCAACAGGGAAATACTGCTGTTTATTTGCTGTATGCACATGCTAGGATCTGTTCCATTATCAGGATGTCTGGTAAAGACATAGAAGAACTGAAAAAAAGTAATTTTTCTAATTTCCGTATTGATGAGTGGTGACATTAATTTAAGATTTGTTGAAAAAAAATATTTTTTTGCTTATTGTTTCATATGCTTAATTTGACGATGTTTTATACTAGAGTAGATCTTGATTGACTTGATGAGTCAATTAAGCGCTAATATATTACGAATTTACGATTGTAATATGACTCAGTAGTCAGTACTGCATTTGTGTCTATACTTATATAATAGTATGCCAACTAAAAACCAAATTTTATATGCTTCATATCTTGTTTATCAACTTGTGACAGACTGAGACTTTGGTGTTGGATCATGAAGACGAGCGTACATTGGGTCTTCATTTACTGCAATTTACTGAGGTAAAGTGAAACATTTTTTCTTGAGATTTATACCTTGAATACTGTACTTTGTTAACCTAGTTCCATAAGAAAAGACCGAGGCACTACGCAACTAGACGAGTGTGTATTATTTTACAATCCAAAAAATATACGCTCTTACCCGATTTTTTTTATAACTTTCAGGTGTTTGTGGAGTCATGCTCGAATTTGTTACCTAATATGTTGTGTGAATACTTATATAGTTTGTCCGAAATCTTCACCAAGAAATTCTATTCTAGCTGTTAGGTATCCATTTTCTATTTACCATTTTCTATAAGAAGCTTATTCCTATTACTTGATATGTTTCATGGCTAGAGGCTTAGAGCCATGTGTTATTGTATATTTAGAAGGTCATTGTGTTTACCATTGAAGGCCATTACTAATTGTTTTTGTAATTTGGTTGCATTAAAGTAATCATTGTTGGTATTTTGTGAACTAGTTGTTAGAATTTTCAAATATATTACTCATATCCCACTTAGTAGTTTTTTCACTTGATTGGCCATCACTAAATGAAGCATAGATTCTTTAATTTATCATATGTTTATATGCAGTAGCACACTTATATGCAGTAGCATACTTTTCCTCTCTACTGCTAAGTGCTAATGAAGTTATCATATACTTGTATTTTTATTTTTACTTTCAGGTGTATGGCATAGGATCACCATATGAAATACGACACTCTGCTAAATCTAGCTATGGTATGTCAGGGGATCAAGCGGCTTTACAAGAGACAATTTAGATATATAGTTTATGTTTAATTAGACATGATGTGTTTCATTGAATTTTGGCTGATTAGATATGATGTGTTGAACTTTTGTTGTCTTTTAGATTTTTAATCTAGCTATTTTTATTTTATCTCAATGACAACTTCAAGTGTATAATTTTACTATGTTAATTAATGGACGAGACCTTGTTGAGTACAATTAATTGCAGCAAAAAAAAAAGCATAGTGGCTAAGTAGAAAAAGAAATAGTAGCAAAAAAGAGCAGAATTTTTTTTTAAAAATAATTAGGAATTGCGGCAGTTTTAGAACCGCCGCTATAAAATTCAGCTTTGGTTATTGCGACGGTTCAAACCGCCGCTAAAAATGAGCGGCAGTTTGTCTGGCGATTTCAAAAACCGCCGCTAAAGTCGCATCTGCCAGACTATATAGGGGCACTACATAAACCGCCGGAAAATTGCATAGTGGCGGTTCAAAATCGCCGGTATCAGACAAAAAAAATGCCGCAATCCCCCTGTTTTCTTGTAGTGATACTAAACATTACTGCAATACGGGACTAAAATTCATGTTAGAGAATTTTGTAGGGACTAAAAAGTGGAAAAAAAGTTTAGAGGGACTAAAAATAGAAGGTTCAAATGTTTATAGGGATCAAAAACATATTTAACCCTACTTTTAAATACAAAAAAAAATTACCAAACAACTTTTACATTATTAGTAAAACTCTTTTTATTATTTTTAAATTTAAAACAACTTTTACTTTTAAAAAAAGTTGAGTCAAATGAAACCTTAAGTGAATGAACCAACCTCATGGTCGTGGCTCTAGACACGAGAATTGCGTGAAGATGGTTTTACAAATTAGTGAACACCTCTAACTCTCAATAGTGGAGGAATCAATGCGGTTGCACTTTCAACTTATAATACCTTGTAAACGTAGTCCTTGAGTCGTGAACCATCACTTTTTACCTATTTTTTAAGATAGGATGTAGAACTTGTGATAGGTTATATTCTCCGATGAGGTGTAAACCGTATATCCGCTATGGGATGTAGGTTTTACCTATATTTTTGTCTACTGAATTCATGGTGATTATGGAATTGTTTTGTTTTGTTGATTTAAGCCGTAGTCGAAATCTGCATAATATGAACAAGCACATATTCCATATGGCACATAATTTGTCTTCGCATGTAAGTCTTGAGGAGTGATTGTGTTTACAATCTCCTGATTTGTTGGAAGTTGAGACTTTGTTGAAGTCGTTATTGCAATATAGCATACACTAACAATCGTATGTATATTATATGTTAATATAGATATATCCGTTTAAACATTATGTGTTTAAAAGATAAAATAAGAAGTAATAGCAGAGTGCTTCTGAAACATGTATATTTAAGTATCAACTCTAGGTTGTATACAGATTTAATTCAAATCTAGAACATGCAACGACAGTAGGGGTGATCATATCCGAACCAATCCAAACATAAAACCGCAAACCGAACCAATTCAAACCGAAACTGCAAAAAACCGCATTTAGTTAAAACCGCACGGATCATTTTTCTACTAAGCCGCACGGTTTGGTTAGGTTCGCGGTTTTCATTTCATAAATCCGAACCTAACCGAATCAAACCGCAATACTTAACTTAACTCTATCAACTAGAAACAATCGACCTATTTCACGATCCAACTTAAAAGGCTCAATCCAAATTGAGTCTATAAAATAGTCTGTTGTCAAAATATATCATTTTACGCGATTAAGAACTATAATGTTGCTATTAAAAATAAGCTCTTTCTATAAGATATACAAAAGTTTTAGGATATATGCAATTTATGTATATACATATTATTTCATGTAACAATAAACAATAAAATACTAATATTTTCTAGGTTTATTTTGTAATAAATTGATAATATTGTCATGATTTTTATATCTCAATAAACTGCGGACACCGATCCAATACAAACCGCATTGATTTGGTTTGGATTGGTTTGGATGACTTTATAAAAACCAACCGAACCAAACCGAACCGCATCTATTTTTATCTCGCGGTTAGGTTGACTTTTATGCTCAAAATCGAACCAAACCGCACCGCGATCACCCCTAAACGACAGTGTATTTGTAAACTAAAAACCTGTGCAGGGAGCTGGAATTCAACTGCACCTCTTCAAGTTTCATAATATCTTGATGCATCTTCCTCGATGTCTCCAAAAGTTCATCTCTGATAGACAAAATTTGGATATTGATTGCATCAGAACATATATGAAATTATGAACTATGATGTGGGAGAAAGAAAATGGGTTTAGCAGTAAAAACAATTTTAATTATTGTTATACGACTTCAGATATTATAATACAACTGGAGGTTTTCAGAATTAAGACAATTTTAGTTGAATGAATACTAGGAGGGCGTTAATAAAATATATAGTTACCCTAGGCTGAATTTAAAACAAAATAACACTATCCAAGTTTTGAATGTTTATCAAATACCTTTTTATTCTTGTTTTTGACAGAGTCAACCTTATCTACCGAGTGCTTTCTAGGTCATTTATTAGATAATATCAAGCATTCTGATACAACTCTGTGTTGATTTGAAAACCTCAACCATTGTGGTAACAAATTTTAAAAAAATATAATGACTTATTATTTTGCGTGTGTATATATAAACTAAAGTTTTGTTAACAACTTTAATTATAGTAAATTATTTATTTAAAAATTTAAACAACACAATTTTCAATAAATTGAGAATAGAGAATAACTATATTTTGAAAGTATAGAAAAAAAATTACATTATCAAGCCTTCATAATTATTATAAGCAAAATAATCTCCTGATTTGTTTGTTAATATCTTGATTAATATCTTGCTTGTTTGTTTGATTAATACTCCCGACGGTCATTATTATAAGCAAAATAATCTCCTGATTTATTGGAAGTTGGGACTTTGTTTAAGTCGTTATTGCAATATAGTATACACTAAACATTGTATGTATATTATATGTTAATGTAGATATATCCGTTTAAACATTATGTGTTTAAAAGATCAAATAGAAATGACATTCTCGACGGCGGTATGATCTGGAGAGAGTAGTGATGTTTGAGGAGAAGTTAGAGGAAAAAAATTATTAGGTTGAACATTCATGAACTTGAGCAGAATCTACTTCAATCCTTTCACTACTTTTGTGGTTTGTATCATCAAAATGAAAATCATTAAACAAAATCTTCAAAAATCCTAACAAACACTTATACAACAAATTCACAAATAGCAAATAAGCAATAATTGATGATTTGTTTTTGTTTATACATTTCATCATCGTTTATTAACGTTTTCGTGAAAATTAAGAATAGATAATAACTATATTTTGAAAGTGTAGAAAAAAAAAACTACATTATCAAGCCTTCATAATTATTGTAATTAAAAAAACGACATAATTATTGGATTGTTTTATGATTGACTTTAATCATATTAATTTTAAGTCATATAAAATGTGGCTTGAATTGAAGGAATAAGGATCTCTTTGATATGAGAAGTTTTCATGAAGGTGAAAAATGAATTAGTTAAACTAGAGTATAGATAATCATGATTCATTATGGACCATGTGTCATTGTGTGATTCACTAATCACTAATACTAGTGTATCTCAATCTCAACGATCGTAGTAGTTGTAGTGTTTGTGATTAATGTAACTTTATTAGTAAGTAATATTATGTAATTTATCCCTTTTATCCAATATCTTGATTAAATCCTGATTAATATCTTGATTAAAGTGTGCAATACCACAATAAGACCTTGTTTGTTTCAAGAGAAGTGGATGAAAAGTTTATGGAAATTTGTGTTTAATATTTTGATTAATATCTTGCTTGTTTGTGTTGTAAAATTTATCTTTTAATTTATTTTAAAGTTAAATTTTATGTCACTATAATTTAAATGTGTTAATCTTATGATAAAAATATATTTTTACATACATTCACCTATTCTCATAAGTTGCTATTTTAACTATAGTCAAATAACAATTAATAGATTTATGACTTTATATTATTATGAGCTCACGGTTTTGATTTTGCATTAAAAGGATATTAGCACCATGGTAATATGGTATGATGCATGATTTTTATGGTTTTAAATGATATTAAAAAGATGTTTGGAAACTCCATTATAAGTGATGACTATTTATATGGTTTTCTTATGCTCTTTCGTAAATGAACAAACACAGCAACATGTTTATATAAACTAATCATTTTTATCTTCTCATAAAAATATAAAATGAGTTATTGGATCTATTTTCATGTGTATATCAAATTCAAGTTGTTCTGTCATCTCGTGTATGTTTTATACATGGGAATGACCTGTTGAATACTGGAGAATTTGCGCAAATATACGGCGGATAAATTCCTAAGAACAGTGCCTAAGTCATGTCTCAGGTTATTAGATGATTTACTTTTGGAGGTCATCCATGATTTGAGATTTTCGGCTTTGTGGTGGTGTTGATGACATCAATTATCACAATCTTAAAGATAAGTTCAATCATTCATAATCTTTGTTTTATTTAAGTCTTGTATATGTTTGATGATTATATTCTTACATGATTGGTTATCTATGTATTTTAGGTTCCAATTCTACAAATATATGGGGACTAAATTGAGAAAGATAAGTTTATGCAACTTCTCTTGTACTATCTTATTATTTTTAATTGTTGTTTATATTCTAATATATTAATATATTTGTTTATTATGATTCTCGGCCAATTTCAACAACACTTTGTTTGTGGTTCCCACCTCCAAATCTTTCCGTCCAAATACGAGGAAAAAACATCTAAATTTATAAAAGGACCCACATACTCCTTCTTGCTGTGAAAGCAACATAGCTTTTGATCTTGATGGTGCGGTAGTATGAAAGAAACTACATTTTAATCTGCAAATTTCAGATTTGTTATATTGGATAGGAGCAATCTGTAAACTCATAAGTGTGCTATTGGTATTAGTAGTTGTGTTTGTTTGTGGCCGGGTGAAATGTATTGTTATTATTTCTTATGGGGGACTATTTGTGTTGATCTGTAACTGTAATTTGGAAATGTTGGGTCTAGGAGTTAGCTTGCTAACAAGCATTGCAACATTTTGTTATCTCCTATAAATGTCTTTCTCAATATAATTTTAATTTTATTTGCCTTTTCAAAAAAAAAAAACAATTTTGGCAACAAGCATTTTAGCATTTTACTGTTAGACTATGAGCCAATGGTTCAACCCAAAAATCACATTTAACATTCTTTTTTTCAATTATCAACACTCTATATTATTTTCTCTTTCTTCCACCTAATATTTTAAAATTCATTCAATTTTTATCCTCTCTAATAGTTTTTCATTCAACACCTACCCCACCACTTTTTATTTCATATTCTTATTTAAATTTTATTTTTATTTTCATGATTATATAAAATTCTAATTATTGATTAAAATTAATTTAAAATAATTAACACTTAATAAATACAATAAGAATTTTGGTTGTTGAAATGATTATTGAGATTCATTTCGCTAAAAAAAACTAAAACTTCAAAATTAGCACTAATAAACACTAATAATAAGATTTATATAGTGAAAATTTTGGTTTTTTTATGTGTCCAAATCAAATGAAACAAGTATCTATTTATAGAGAAATTTTTTTTATGAATTTTGCTAAAAAATTTATAAAATAATTGAGTTCAAAGTATTAATAAGGTAAAAATCCAGCAAGCCAATCAGATCTTGCCACGCGTTCCACTCTACCTTCTCTCTCCTCGTTCCTGACACTTCACTCACCACTGTCGGTGCATGTAATACACACGCCAATTCTACCCTCCCATTGCTCATAGTCATTTATAAGGATTAATTTAGAGTAAAATTGATATATTTTTTTAAAATTAAAATTTTTATTTGAAAATTAAAATTTTTGTTTAAATTTAAGATTTAGACCGAGTTTTATACATTTTTTGGCTCCGCCACTACTTAGGAGGGATGTGTGGAAACTTAATTTGGACACCTACATCTGAAGACATGCTTATACGATGGAGTACTATATAGCATTGTGCAAGCATAAGTATACTTTTTTTTTCTTGTAAAAAATAAAGGTATACTTTGTTGTTCAGAGTGCGAATAAAGTCTTTAATTAATCAAATAAAACTCCTTAAGCTTAATAGTTTTGGAGATAATAATAATGATGCTATAGAGTAAGTATCAAGCTAAGTTGAATAAATTTAAAGCAAGTGCAAATAGTCAATTAATCAACTAATCAACCATCCATAGATTACCAAAAGAGTAATTAAGAAAAGCTTCTGTGAATATCTCAAGACAATACAACTCATAATGAATATATCGGATTGTATTGTCGTCGAAATTTGATATTAAATTTGTGTATCAAAATAACATATTTTAAACCATCAATGAGTTAGTTTAAATGATAAGAATTTTATGCTTCTTAAGTAGTTGATTAAGAGTTTCATTCCTAACTTCCGCCTAAGAAAGAATTTTAACATATAATTAAATAAATAGGAGGGGATACTCTCTAAAATTGATGTTACCAGTTACTTATAACAATAACACGTCATCTGATCAATTGTGTTTTCAAATGCAAAGTATGTGTGTCAAAGTGTGCTAATCACAATAACGTGAAGGAAGTAGTAATTGGAAAGGATGATCCGTTTATAAACATCATGCTTTATTTTTTAATTTAGAAAAGTCCCACATCTGGAATAAAACACAAAAATTTAACTTTATAATTTTGTTTTAATAGACAAATGTTAGTAGTTAGTATATTATACATTTTTTTCTCCGATTCAAACCCTGAATTTCCATCAACTCTTTAACCCTTAGCTCAACTAGTCAGTTTAACCAATTGAGCTACCCATCCCTTAACTTTATAAACCTTTATTCCGTATTTAATATATATCGCCGAATTGGGTGATGCCGGTTTGTGATTTAATAGGGTCATTAAAGTGATGGAACTATTGTCTTGGCCAAGCTCTTGGGTAAGTTAGTCTATTGACTTATATGTCCTTGTAAGTTTGGAATTGGTGAACCGTGGTTATTTGGGTTCATTTCGCCCCTGTACTGCTGGTCCAATTACTTTGGAGGCATAGTTTGGGATTGGTGGAAAATGTTGCGGCCACTCAGAGAGTGGTGCCCTCCATGTATTTTCTGTGAGGCATGTAAGATAGTCAACGAACCTAGATGACCATCACTTTTTATCAATGGATTAATATTTTTTGCTAAATTTTTACTTCTAGGTAGTTTAACATATTAACATGACCCTTAAAAAATGTGAGAGGGACTAATTTTGAGAGGTTTAAATAAATGAAAATAAATTTCATGAGTATGTTCAAGTAGACGAATCAATATTATAAGAACTTATTTTATAAATTATAGGGACCAATTTTGATATGAATTAGTTTTTAAGAAATTGAAATAAAGTAAATTAGCGAGTGCTGAAATTATAAGCGTTAGACAATTTGTAATGTTAAATATACGAAATACCAAAATTTTCTCTCAAATTATATAAAGTTAGTCAAGATATTCCCTCACTATAAAGAAAAGAGGGATTTGTGATAGTGTATGTTTTTAAGATTCAATGTTAGAGATCAAAAGTAAAAAAAAATATTTAAAATGACTCAATAATTAAAAAATGCTTGGTGTCAAAAAAAATAATTAAAATAGTTTTAGATACTAAAAACAAAAAAAAAATATTTTTGGGGACTAAAATACTATTTTAAACACACGGAGTCATAAAAAAAACACCGATATGATATTGTGAGGGTTGACAACATAGATAACACTCATCTAAAAAAATATATATATAATATATACTACAATCGTCTTTTTGAAAGGTAGTTAAGTCAAAATAAAGAAAATATGTTTTGTGAGTTTAATTGTCATGCACTGTGTAAACTTTTTTTACGCACATACATCCAATCAAAACATAAGAAATTGTCATTTTTATAGGTTAGTTTCTAAAAAATCTTCATAAATACTTACATGGCGTGATTTAATTGGATGCATGTGTAAAATAATTTTATACTATCAATACATATAAATTAAATTCATGTTTTATTATCATTCTAAGAATATAATCTCGTAACAAATAATAATGAATGAATATGTAAAATTAATAGATAGAATTAAGTATACATTTTCTTTAATTATAGAATTCGTGGGAGATGGAGCAAAATTGAATCCATCATGAGAAGAACAAAAATTGAAAGTTTTTTTGGTACCTTGCATAATTGCATTGCTATTTATTGAGAAACAGCAGCTAAATTTCATGTACCAAAAAAAAATTCTCCAAGTTTCTTTCTCATTCTGTTTCTCACATTTCTCTCTAACTTTTCAAATTTGAATCACTCAAATTTTATTTTTCATAGAGAGTTTAGATAAAAGTAAAAGTTGAGTTCGACTCAAACTGAAATTCTAATATGACATTAAAATACCACTATCAGATGACTTGAATTACACTTTAAATGTATAGTCATGAGCGTGAGAGTGTATTGATCATATAACAAATATTTCGTCCTATAAGCGTGAGATTGTATGTATTAGAAGAGACATATGACCATTGGTTTTATAAAAATGACTTAAACTCCATGCATAAATCTCATATCTTTTGCTCGTTAGTCCTTGTTCCTCATCCTAAACCTCCAAAGGAAGCCTTAAGGTTCCTCCCACCACATAATCCTAATTGGATTTTGTTGAAAAACAATTACAGAACATGCAAAAAAACAAAGTTTTTATAACAATTCAGTAATTGAAAAATTGCCAACCGAAGGAATTATAAGCTGAGTCGCGGACTAGGTCGCTTTCTTTAAGACGTTTCGTGGTACTGTCAATTGTGCAAGCAATTCTAAATTTACCGCGATGCCTCTTGGATAAAACAACTTCGATCGAAAGTTTACCGAAATTCTACTGCACTTGTAGAATCCGACCAAGAATTACACCCTCAATATGGTATAAAGACCATCTGTATTTGGTATATGAACCAATCTTATAATGATATAAAAATCATTCAATATGGTACTTTGACCATTCTCATATGGTATTAAAACCATTCTCAAAATTCAAGGATTATGATACTAAGACCATTCTAAATATGAATGAACTGTGATACTTTGATCACTCTTAAACCAAAAATGATGCTAATACAAGTATCTCTCATAATACGAATTTGTAATACACTTTCAGAGTGTTTCATAAATATATTAAAAACATCATTGTTACAAGCAAATTAAAAAAAAAGTTTGTGAAGTTCTAAAACCATTATAGTGGAACTTTAGTCAATTAATTACATCAACATGTTCTACCATTCCACATAGAACAATAATCAACTTTACCTAATTCAAAAGCTATGGTATATTGCCATGAAAACCATATTAATGGTTTAGAAACAGAATCAGGCACGGAAACAAAACCAAATTGATTTAACCAATAAGAAACAAAAGTTCATGCATTTTTATACTAATAATTGGTTAAAATATGCATTATGTTTGTTTCATTAAAACGCCAAGTTGAATTGCTAGCAACATGCATGGTTTATCATTAACCCAAAAAACCACATAAAGTGATCATAACAGAATTGGAATATAAGAGGAAAATTACCTCATGCTATGACAACAAGTGTATCATAATTGGCTCACATTTATCTTTTCTAATTTTTCTGCAACGCCCCAACAACATATTGTACACAGTGTTCATATCAAACCAATTTTGTGGAAAGCATCGAAATTTTTTGAGGAGAAAAGTGAGTCAATCTGTTAGGCGGCTTTGCCTATCTATGTATTAGGGTTTTGAGAAAAATTTCAGTTACAATTTTCTCTCCACCACTAACTACACTTTATTAAGAATTAAATGAATGTATGTGAAATAATATAAAAAAGAATAAATATTTTTTTTCAAAAAATTACACACACTAGAATGCTAAACAAAATAACATTTTCAAATACCCGAAGTGGAGCTAAATAATTTTATTTTCAATTCACGTGTAAAATGTGTTCTGTGTTCCAACAGATTTTAGCAAGTAAAGAACATGAATCATAAGCAAATCTTTTAAGTAATAGAAGTTTTAACAGATAATTAAATAAAGGGTTGCTCTCTTAAATAGATGTTATCGGTTGTTACTTACTCATAATTTTTTTGAATCGGCAAATATATTATAATATTCGACCATAAGTATAAGACATAAGATCAATAACATACAAAAATCAATAATAACATCAATAATTTTATCCATACTCCATCGACTATCCAAACAACTAAACCTCCATCGACTCAGTCATAATTAACAATAACAAAGTCATTTAATCAAAGCAAAAGAAACATATATATTATTAAAACAAAAACCATATCATCCACCCACACTTCACATAGACAGAAAAGACATTGATCCGTTATTTGCTGTGTCATGGTTGGTAACTTGGTATATATTGAAGTGAAGTCCCACACCGACAAAAAAGGAAATAAGACTTAAATTTATAAGTATTGATAGCAGATTTGAGTTTGCCGAGCTGAGTTACGCCAGCTTGTGACCCAAGTGGGGGCAATAAGGTGATGGGCCACGGGTTTGCTAGCTGGGCTAGCCCGCTCCGAGTTTGAGAGTTGGTTTAGCTTAGCCTACATTGTTTAAGCTCTGAGATGCTTAACCGATCTATGCTGACATAATTAACCAATAATTGGAGGTTAATTACGGTTCCCCACTACCTTCTTGGGAGGTGGGTTGGGGTCCTGTAGACACCTTCAACTTCTGACTCTGGTTGCGGATAACAAGCTGCTTAAACACAATCTATTAAGCCATCATTTTTTTTGCTGTAGTTAATGATACAGACTTTGAAAAATTCACTATAATTAAGCCATTGAGAAAAAGTCACATACCATATGCAATTTAGGGTGGTTAACCAGAAACACACTTTCAATAATGTATTTTGACAGATTTGAGCATACAATGAGCAGTTTGAGAATATGTCTTACATTTATCTATGATTCATAAATATTTTCCAAACATATGCCAATGCAAATTAAGGCCAAGCACACACTTTTTTCCTTTCTTTATACAAGCAATTTGTCATACATAAAGTGAACAATTGTATGGAAGTAGTAGTCACATGGTTCTTAACTAAAAAAGTACTATTATTAAGTATGAAAACTTTAAGAATCTTGCAAAATCTTGAGAAGTAGATGAACAGCTATGATTAATGGAAGAAAAAAATTCAACAGAAAATACTTGTAAAGCCATTGCAAGTTTACTCCTAACACTAATGATTTTTCTAACATTACTTTTTTACTCCTAAAAAATCTAATTTAGTTCTCTATCAGAACATTCTAATGACTTGATCATGCCATATAGCAAGTTTATCTACACTTCTTCATCACAATCTTCCATAACTTCATCGATCCTTTCATTTAAGTTGGCTACTTGTATCGGATCAATGGCGATATTTTCCACATCAGACCAGGACCATCCAGGGTATTCATCAACCTTCTGTTTTTCTGAAATTTATTTTGAAGATGAAATAGTTGGCTTAGGAGTTGGTGTCGATATTTCCAACGAACACTTCCGCCAGTTTTCTAACCGGCTAACAATGCTTAACTTCCTCAAATTCTTGCACAATTTCAGGACTTTCGTTAGAGTGGTCGCCATTTTGATTCAATACTTTAGAGTCATCTTCAAACTGGACATGTGAACATGTCTCTTGATCTTCGGTTTTGCTTCCACGACCACGGCCACGACCCCTGCCTCTACCTTCCAGTGGTATGTGCAGGTTCTGGCTATGCTGTCATGAAGAAAGAAAAAAAAACTCATTTGTGAGCTTCAAATTGTGTTTTCAAGTATAAAAGACAAAAATTTAAACTTTATAAAGTTTAATTACGCATTGATTAACGCTGAACTGAGTGACGTTAGTTTATGACCTAAGTATGGGCATTAAAGTGATGGAATTATTGTCTTAGCTAAGCTCTTGGGTGGTTAGTGATGGGTTATATTTTTAGTATATACCACTGATATGGTTTTGATTTTGTATTGCGGAATTTGGTGGGATATATTTTTATATGAAGAAGCTTTGGAGATTGGAGAATATAACAAATATATTATTCATTGTTCTCATTCTCTTCCTCTCATTATTATTCATGGTACAATGCTCTATTTATAGAGCTACAAAAAATATATTTTTAGATCATATTGATCTTAAATAACAAACAAATCCTAAATATTCTAAACAAAAATAGAAATCTTATATCTAATATTAATTTATTTTAAATATAAATCTAAACTATATTTTAATCTAAAATTTCAAAAAGATATTTAGGCATTATTCTCAACACTCCTCCTTGACTGAATATCTTTTTGTTGTATTCAATCTCAGATTTGAGTTAAAAATTGTTTTGTTGTTCTTCACTCCTTCTCGACTGAATATCTGTGTGCATCCAATCTAAGATTTATGTTGGTTTTGTAACAGCAGGTTGTCAGCCATGGAGGATGTTATGCTTACATCTTCATGTAGTAAAACATAAAGATGTCTCTTGTGGTTATGTGACAGTTATAGGTTGTCAACCATATGTGACAGTTAGGATGTCAGCCATGATATTGTTATTCTCTACATCATCATATGATACTTGAGTTTGTTTCATGTATTGGTTATGGTTATGGGTTATGCAATACATGAGCATCTCAAATGTAACACAAGAATGATATATGTTATGGTTATGATTTTTGGTTATGTTATGGTTTTTGACTATGGTTATGATTTCATGGTTTCTTCTTCTTCTTCTTCTTCTTCAATTTTCACAGGTCTGAACCTTAGCGCTCTGATACCACTCTGATGGGTTATATTTTTAGTATATACCACTGATATGGTTTTGATTTTGTATTGCGGAATTTGGTGGGATATATTTTTATATGAAGAAGCTTTGGAGATTGGAGAATATAACAAATATATTATTCATTATTCTCATTCTCTTCCTCTCATTATTATTCATGGTATAATGCTCTATTTATAGAGCTACAAAAAATATATTTTTAGATCTTATTGATCTTAAATAACAAACAAATCCTAAATATTCTAAACAAAAATATAAATCTTATATCTAATATTAATTTATTTTAAATATAAATCTAAACTATATTTTAATCTAAAATTTCAAAAAGATATTTAGGCATTATTCTCAACAGTTACTCTATTGACTTATATGCCCTTATGGTTTGAGACTAGTGGCCTATGGTAATGGTTTCCTATGGGAGCATATATATGCCCTTATTATGGTTTGAGACTAGTGGGCTAGTGGCCGTAGGTTTTCCTGTGGGAGCATGTATATGCATGCCCTTATGGTTTGAGACTAGTGGCAGTAAGACTGGTGGCCTATGGTATGGTTTCCTATGGGAGCATGTAAGATAGTCAACAAACTCCATTGATGACCATCACTTTTTATTACCATTTATTTGAATGAATTAATTATTAAGATATTTTATTAATTAAATTATAAAGGGTTTGTCTATGATTGGATTAAGTGCAGTCGCTACATCATGTTGTCGGCTGCAGTCAGGTCATCAAGACTTTCCAATTAAGATCAGACAACTACTTTTTAAAGTTAGTTTTAAATTTTTGTTTAATATTAAATTTTCATTATTAAATCACGATCATTAATTTTTTTATCAAATGATCATAAAGTGATTGACTACATGCAGTCACTGATTTATGAGTGCACATCACTAAAAGCGGACGAAATGTAAGCTGTTATGACTTATGGCAATCATCTGAAACCAGGAATTGACAAGAGACACATTTTATTTGGTTTTATACTGTGGTGTATATGGATACACCGTAATCAAACCCTGTTCGAGAATAAAGGGTTTGATTACAATAATGCTGTGATATGGCAGGTCCAATGCCTCATGGATGATATTAACAGGACGGGTGACGATTATCACCACATGGAGAGAAGGTACACGTCAATTCAAGTTCGTTGGGAGCTTCCAAATCAAGATTGAATTAAATGCAACACAGATGGAGCCCTTATTCCCCAAAACGAACACACGTCCGCATGTGTGTGTTCGAGATGATACAGGAGCGTTTAGAGGGGAGGTTTTGCTAGAAATATTGATCATTGTTCTGCACTCATGGCAGAGAGTTATGGTGTATACTGTCAGCTCTTCAAATTAAATCCATCATAATAATAAAAACTCCCAAAAATAACTACCACGTCATAATTAAATCCATCATGAGGAGAAAAACAAAAATCAAAGTTTTTTTGGAACCTTGCATAGTTGCAATGCATTGCTACTTATTGAGAAACAGTAGCTAAAGTTCATGTACCAAAAGAAAGACTCCAAGTTTTTTCCCCTACTGTTTCTCATATTTCTCTTTAATTTCTCAAATTTGAATCACTCAAATTTTATTTTTCATAATATAGAGGGTTTAGATAAAAGTATTTGGTGAGTCAAAAAAAAAAGATAAAAGTATTTGGATTATCTAAACTGAGTAGATTAAGGGTTCTCATCCTAAGAACTCCATGAATAAGGGTTCATTAATATTTCCAAACATATGCCAATGCAAGTTAATGCCAAGCACACACTTTTTTCCTTTCTTCATTATTCAGTCAACCAATGATCAATTTACTATGTAGGAGTTGGTGTGGACATTAAATCCATGTCCTAATCCGGAGTCATATTTAAATCGATATTTCTAACGAACACTTCAGCCGGTTTTCTAACCGGTGAACAATGCTTAACTTCCTCATATTCTTGCACAATTTTGGAACTTTCATTAGCGTGGTCGCTGTTTTGATTCAATACTTCAGAGTCATCTTCAAACTTGACATGTGAACTGGTTTCTTGATCACTACAACATTTAAATCGATCTTCGATTTTGCTTCCACAGTCATGGCCACTACCCCTACCTCTTCCACTGGTGTGTGCAGGTTCTGTCTGTGCAAAAAACTCATTATTTAGATATCCAAAGCTGTGTGCACGAATATTACTCACCAAAAGGTTAATCACACAAGAAATTGTGTTTTCAAGTGCAACCATATATGTGTGTCAAAGTTGTGGTAAATGTTTGAGATCGGTGGAAAATGTAAGGCATAGTTTGAGATCGGTGGAAAATGTTGCGGTGAATTGTGTCCTTTCTCCTAGTGCCTTCACGAGTGATGGTCCTATGAAACATGTAAGATAGTCAACAACATTTCTACTATTAGGTAGCTTACCATGTTAACATGACCTTTAAAAATATGTTAGATGTGCTAAATATGTTTGGATGTTGGATGGCCTGAGTCAGATTCCCACATTGTAGTCTTTAACCCGGCTCTGATACTATGTTAAATAATGAATTTGTAGTCTATGTTTTATGACTCAATGTTAGAGATCAAAACTCAAAAGTAAAAAAATTATATATTTACAATGACTCAAAATAATGTTTGTAATTTTTAATTTTTTTTTGTTTTGAATATATATTAAGATAATTACACATCAACAAAAGTTAGACGGACAACAAGCTGCGGTGTCAAACCTTTTTGTATAGCAAAACTCAACCTTCAAAAATAAAAATAAAAATTGAGGGACTGAATTAGTAGATTAGTAGTAATAAGTTAAGGACTATATTGTATTTTTATAGTTTAGAGATCGAATTAAAGAGAGATTGATAGTTCATATGATGCAATGGTGATTTATTCAAGTAAAACTGCAAGCATGATAACAAAGTCAAAACATTTACACTCTTGGTTTATTCAAAGTAAAAATTGTGTTAGGATTGGATACAACTTGAACATGACATAATTTCGCATTCTCTTTATTACTCAGTCAACCAGTTCAATCTACTATATAGGAATTGATTATACAAGCAATTATTTGCCATAGATAAAGTGAATAATTGTATTGAAGTAGTAGTCATATGGTTATTAACTAAAAAAAAAAAATCTATTAAGTATGAAAAGCTTAAGGATCTTGCAAAAGCAAAGCTTGAGAAGTAGATGCACAACTATGATTAATGGAAGAAAAAAATTCAACAGAAAATACTTATAAATCCATTGCCTAAGGGAGGCATCCCATAAATTTTGAATAGAATGCCTACCATATGCAACAACACCTACATAACTACATAAGATTTTCTAATATTAAAATACTATTAGTTATTCTAAATTGAATACTAATGGTTAAGCTAAGGTAGTGAGTAGAGGATTCAATGCCTCTAATGAATCACTAACGATTTGTCTAACACTACTTTTTTACTTCTAAAAAATCTTATTTAGTTCTCCATCAGAACATTCTAATGATTTGAACATGCCAAAGCAAGTTTATCTACACTTCTTCATCATAATCTTCCATATCATCATCAACCCTTTTATTTAAGTTGGCAAGTTGAATAGGATCAATGGCAATTTTTTCCATATCAGACAAGGACCATCCGGGATATTCATCAACCTTCTCTTCAGAAATTGATTTTGAAGGTGAACCAGTTGGGATAGGAGTTGGTGTGGATATTAAATCCATGTCCTCATCCGGAGTCATATTTAAATCTATATTTCGAACGAACACTTCAGCCGGTTTTCTAACTGGTGTACAATGCTTAACTTCCTCCCATTCTTGCACAACTTCAGGACTTTCATTAGAGTTGTCACTGTTTTGATTCAATACTTCCGAGTCATCTTCAAACTTGACATGTGAATTGGTCTCTTGATCTGCGGTTTTACTTCCACGGCCACGACCCCTACCTCTTCCTCTACCCCTTCCTCTTCCACTGGTATGTGCAGGTTCTGGCTGCGCATATCATGAAAAAAACAACTCATTATTCAGATGTCCAAAGCGCGCACGAATATTACTCAGCAAAAGGTTTAACCACACAAGAAAAAACATGTACTACTAGTTATTGATTTGAAAAACTGAAAACTTCTTTTACCAATTTACTATTCTTGGTTTCTTCATCTTTGTCATTGTCATCACCTTCAGCAACTTTCCTAATACACGGAAAAAAAAAATCAGCATACCGAACTTGACCAAGAAATAAGAGCAGTAGCCAAACATAAAGTCACAAACCTCCTCTTCGCGACGGTTTGGTCGTCACCAGTTGCAACAGAACCACCTAAATCAGGAACTTTGCTCACAACATCGTTCAGAAAATCAAAGACATTAAAAGTTTGTACACACTGTTTTCTGCAAGTCCAAGAAGACATATAAATCAACCTTTTAGAACCAAGAAAGAGGATATAATATAAACACTAGAACAAACAGAGCACAGTCCAAAAGCAAGACAAATAAACTAATAGACGCTTCGCTTACAAATGAAAAGCATTCACGGTCTTTGCTCTCCTCTTAAGTGTTATTTCATATGTTCTATCACACAAATCTTGCAGAAATAGCTCTAGAGCTTTCGCTGCAAATACATAAAAACATATTATGGTTAATAAGAGATAGTAACTTAATTCAAGCTCCCAAAAGCACAGTACACAAAATCATGTTTCAGAACATGAATAAATAGGGTATGTATG
This sequence comes from Trifolium dubium, assembly GCA_951804385.1. NCBI lineage: Eukaryota > Viridiplantae > Streptophyta > Magnoliopsida > Fabales > Fabaceae > Trifolium > Trifolium dubium. The sequence continues at coordinate 2,877,695 of OX638067.1, forward strand.
AAAGACTACTTACAAACTAGAAGAGGCACAGCCATTGCAATTTTCCCTATATCTTCATCAGTTTGCATAATTTTCTTAATCCTAGCCTGTCAATAATCGATTAAGCAATCAGCATCGATGTGACTAAAACTAAATCAAGAAGATAAAAGGGCATTCGGTTTAATGCATAAATGAGATTTCAATAAAGATAAATTCCAACTAATAGGAAAAAACAAATAAGATGTTTACTGGAAGAAGTAAATGAACAACTATGATTAATGGAAGAATAAAATTCTACAGAATATACTTGTAAAGCCATTGCAAGTTTACTCCTAACACTAATGATTTTTCTAACATTACTTTTTTACTCCTAAAAAATCTAATTTAGTTCTCTATCAGAACATTCTAATGATTTGATCATGCCATATAGCAAGTTTATCTACACTTCTTCATCATAATCTTCCATATCTTCATCGATCCTTTCATTTAAGTTGGCTACTTGTATCGGATCAATGGCGATATTTTCCATATCAGACAAGGACCATCCAGGATATTCATCAACCTTCTATTTTTTCTTAAATTTATTTTGAAGATGAAATAGTTGGCTTAGGAGTTGGTGTCGATATTTCCAACGAACACTTCCGTCAGTTTTCTAACCGGCGAACAATGCTTAACTTCCTCAGATTCTTGCACAATTTCGGGACTTTCGTTAGAGTGGTCGCGATTTTGATTCAATACTTCAGAGTCATCTTCAAACTGGACATGTGAATGTGTCTCTTGATTTTCGGTTTTGCTTCCACAACCCCTACCTCTACCTTCCAGTAGTATGTGTAGGTTCTGGCTATGCTGTCATGAAGAAAGAAAAAACTCATTTGTGAGCTTCAAATTGTGTTTTCAAGTGCAGCAGCGTTTGTTCTGCTAAAAAACAGAGGACTGGACAGGAGAACTTTTTATATCTATTTGATTTTAAAACTGATTATGGGACATGACAAAATAGACAGCAATGGACAGGACAAAATTAGGAATTTTTGTTCTTCACTAAACCACAGTACAACTTTTTGTCACAGTACAACTATAAAAAAATACGAAAATACCTCTTTTATTTTCCAATATAAAAAAATTATCTCTCTTCGATACAATTTTGTCTTGTTCTGTACTATTTTATTTTGTTCTGTATCATTTTGTTCTATCATGTACTGTACTGTCCAATACTTACCTTTTTACGAATCAAACGCACCAAAAGTGTGGTACACAATAACGTGAAGGGAGAAAACGTCATTGATCTTATTAACATGATGTTTATTTATTAATTTAGAAAAGTCCCACATCAAGTATAAAATACAAAAATTTAAACTTTATAAAGTTTAATTACGCATTGATTAATGCCGAATTGAGTGACGTCAATTTATGACCTAAGTAGGGGCATTAAAGTGATGGAATTGTTGTCTTAGCTACCCTCTTGGGTTAGTTAGTCTATTGACTTACATGTCTTATGGTTTGGGATTGGAGGATCCCTGGTTATTTGGGTTCCTTTCGCCAGTGTAGCAACGGCCCAATCTATGGACGCATAGTTTGGGATCAGTTGGTCCTATGATACATGTAAGATAGTCAACAACCCATGATGATGACCATCACTTTTTTTTATCATTTATTTGGATTAATTAATCATTAAGATGTTTTAAAAGTTAAATTATAACCATGAATAATTTTAACATGACCCTTAAAAATATGTTTTTTTTTACACACCCTTAAAAATATGTTAGAGGAACTAAAGTTGGAAGATTTTAATAAATGAAGATAGATATCATGAGTGACTTCAAGTAGACGAATTAATATTATAAGAACTTATTTTACATAGGGATGAATTTTAATATGAATAAGTTTTTAAGAGATTTTAATCAAATAAATAAGTGAGTCCTCGAGTTATAACCGTCAAAAAATTTGTGATTTTAAATATACAAAATATTAAATTGTTCTCTCAAATTATATAAAATTGGTCTAGATAATCTCTCACTATAAATAAAAGAGGGATTTTGTTCTGTGAGTTTAACTCAATTGGCAAAAACATCACATTTTATATGCAGGGTTAGAGTTCGAACATTGAACACTCTACTTTTTTTTTTTTTGGTCAGAACATTGAACTCTCTACTTATTCACCTTAAATATAGAATTTAAAGCTATCATGCTATGCTACTTGACCAAAAAAAAAAAGTGGAATTTGCAGTAGTCCACGTTTTATTTTATTTTTATAAATCGAAAAGATAAATTGCTCTTTCTGAGAATTGGTAGTCTATGTTTTATGACTCAATTTTAGAGATCAAAAATAAAAAATTATATATTTACAATGACTCAAAATAATTTTTATAAACTTGATTTAAAAAATATTTTGAATATATATTAAAATAATTACACATGAACAACAAAAGATAGAGTAGACGGGCAACAAGTTGTGCCGCCAAACTTTTTTGTATAGCAAAACTCTACTTTCGAAAAACAATAAAAATATTTTTGTAATCTTCAAACTATATTTTTAATCTATCAAAATAATCTCTGATTCAACATTCTCTTTCTCGTATCAAAATAAAATTTGAGGGACTGAATTGAATTAATAGATTAATAGCAATAGTTTAAGGACTATTTAGTGTATTTTTATAGTTCAGAATCAAAGAGAGATTGATAGTTCATATGATGCAATGGTGATTTATTCAAGTAAAACTGCAAGCGTGATAACAAAGTCAAAACATTTACACTCTTAGTAGTCACATGGTTATTAACTAAAAACATAAAAATCTATTAATTAAGTATGAAAAGCTTAAGGATCTTCCAAAAGCTTGAGAAGTAGACGACCAACTATGATTAATGGAAGAAAAAAATTCAACAAAAAATACTTATAAAGAGATTGCCTAAGGGAGGCATCCCAGAAATTTTGAATAGAATACCTACCATATGCAACACCTATATAGCTATATAAGATTATAATTTCTAAGATTAAAATACTAGTATTAGTTATTCTAAATTGAATACTATTGGTTAAACTAAGGTAGTGAATAAAGTATTCAATGCCTCCTAATCCTCCTAATTAATCACTAATGATTTGTCTAACACTTTTTACTCCTAAAAAATCTTATTTAGTTCTCCATCAGAACATTCTAATGATTTGAACATGCCAAACCAAGTTTATCTACACTTCTTCATCATAATCTTCCATATCATCATCAATCCTTTTACTTAAGTTGGCTAGTTGAATAGGATTGATGGCCATTTTTTCCATATCAGACACCGACCATCCGGGATATTCATCAACCTTCTCTTCAGAAATTGATTTTGAAGGTGAACCAGTTGGGATAGGAGTTGGTGTGGATATTAAATCCATGTTCTCATCTGGAGTCATATTTAAATCGAAATTTCGAACGAACACTTCAGCTGGTTTTCTAACTGGTGAACAATGCTTAATTTCCTCCCATTCTTGCACAATTTCGGGACTTTCATTAGAGTGGTCGCTGTTTTGATTCAATACTTCAGACTCATCTTCAAATTTGACATGTGAATTGGTCTCTTGATCTACGGTTTTACTTCCACAGCCACGACCCCTACCTCTTCCTCTACCCCTTCCTCTTCCACTGGTATGTGCAGGTTCTGGCTGCAGATATCATGAAAAAAAAACTTGTTATTCAGATATCCAAAGAGGTATGCACGAATATTACTCGGCAAAAGATTTAATCACACAAGAAAAAACATGTACTACTAGTTATTGATTTGAAAAACTGAAAACTTCTTTTACCAATTTACTATTCTTGGTCTCTTCATCGCTGTCATTATCATCACCTTCAGCAACTTTCCTAATACACAAGAAAAAATTAATAATCAGCATACAGTACTTGACCAAAAAATAAGAGCAGTAGCCAAACACAAAGTCACAAACCTCCTCTTCGTGATGGTTTGGTCGTCACCAGTTGCAACAGAACCACCTAAATCAGGAACTTTGCTCACAACATCGTTCAGAAAATCGAAGACATTAAAAGTTTGTACACACTGTTTTCTGCAAATCCGAGAAGACATATAAATCAACCTTTTAGAACCAAGAAAGAGGATATAATATAAACACTAGAACAAACAGAACACGGTCCAAAAGCAAGACAAATAAACTAATAGACGCTTCACTTACAAATGAAAAGCATTCACGGTCTTTGCTCTCCTCTTAAGTGTTATTTCATATGTTCTATCACACAAATCTTGCAGAAATAGCTCTAGAGCTTTCGCTGCAAATACATAAAAACATATTATGGTTAATAAGAGATAGTAACTTAATTCAAGCTCCCAAAAGCACAGTACACAAAATCATGTTTCAGAACATGAATAAATAGGGTATGTATGAAAGACTACTTACAAACTAGAAGAGGCACAGCCATTGCAATTTTCCCTATATCTTCATCAGTTTGCATAATTTTCTTAATCCTAGCCTGTCAATAATCGATTAAGCAATCAGCATCGATGTGACTAAAACTAAATCAAGAAGATAAAAGGGCATTCGGTTTAATGCATAAATGAGATTTCAATAAAGATAAATTCCAACTAATAAGAAAAAACAAATAAGATGTTTAAGGGAGAAAACTAAGTGTCTATCCGACTCTATTTCCTGCGCCGCTATACACTAGTATTTCACATAGGCCTTCCGCTATTTTCTGCAATCCTCTTTTGATAACATTGATCATAGCCCCTCATACCATACTACACAACATTATGGTCCTGTTTACAATGTAGAAAAACATGACCTAAAGCGGCGCCAAACTACAGATACTGTATCATAAACAGTTATTGGCAATTGATATTCCACGGTGAAACCAACACATATAAAAGCAAACAAAATTCTACCAAGCAAATCCCCAAATCAAACACAGTTAAAATACAGAATATCTGGTCAATGGTCATCGGATACACACCGATCAGCAACCATGCTTCATAAGCAAAATACTAACATTAGGGAACATAGTAAGGAAATTAGCCAAAAATACTACCCCTTAAACCCAAGTTGCATACATGCACCTCCTCAACACCAATGCTGTCGATTGCAGAAAATAGTAAATTGTTCAATTCCACTACACTACATTGCTATATCACCGAATAGCGTATCGATGAACAATAGTGATTTGTTCAAATTCCACTAAGCTATCATAAGTCATAACAACTAGTTCATCAACAAAATCAATGACTCCATAATAAAAAATCACCACAACAACTTTTCTATACACAAACATCAATAGAAACTAACTTCACACATTAAAACATGTGATTAATAACATAACATGAATTCAAAAACCATAAAAAAACACTCTTTACAAAAAAATAAACCTAATGATAACAATAAAAAAATAAAAACACCCCAATAAAACAAAAACACAGAAAATGAAAATAAACCATAAAGTAACAATCTTTTTAACAAAAGGGTTAGTAGAACTTACAGCAGGAAAACGAGTATCTAGTTTCTTTCTCATGTTAAGAAGATGAAAAGAAAACACAAAGAGATGAATGAATGAAAGAAAAACGAAGTGGGAAGGTTATGTAATAATAAATTTAGGAGTTTGTTTTGTTTTTGTTGTTTGAGGAACCGTTTATTCTATTTGAAGGTTTCTTCTTATTTATGCTCGCTCAACTATCTGTCTTTTCTGTTGACCATTCCTAGAATATATATTTTTTGTTTCTTTTGAAAAAAAAAACACCATTTAACAGTGAAAACCGACTATGTAATTTTAAACGGGTCGACCCTAATGGATTGTGGGTTTTAAATGTTAAGCTTAAGCCCTAAATAGGGATATCAAGTTATAAATAAATTTATTTTCATTTTTTTTACTAATAAATTTATTTTGATAGATAGAAGTAGATATATTGATGTTTCAAAAAAATAGAAGAAGATATATTGATATAAGTTGTAAACAACAAAAAAAATAAAGAGTAAATTTATTGAGAGAGATGATTTACAATAATCCAAGGGGTGTGATTAAGCGGTTGGGGCTCATCCTCCCTTAACCAAGGGTCGAGGGTTCGATCCTCATTTTGGGTATGGAGCAGTTTTAAATCCTTGGGCCAGCTATCCCACCCCCCTTCGAGGTGCCTTCAATCTAGCGAGGTATTAGTCACTGCGTTCGGCAGGGGATACCCCGGTCTCGACAAAAAAAAAAAGAGAGATGATTTACAATAATACTTTTTCTGTATTAAAATATAAATCTCTTTGATAAAAAAATTGTATTAAAATATAAGTTATTTTACAACACCAATACGACATTTAATGTTATTTTTTTTATAATAACTTTAACTATTTATTACTCTCTCTTCTTTTATTTCTACAATTTAATTTTTTCATATCATTAATGAAGGACAATTTTGTAAACTAACTCATAATTTCTTTTTTTCATACAACAATTATTACATTTCTTAATTTGTGTAATATGGTCAAAACGACTTATATTTTGGTACGTGAGTAGTAATATATTTGAAGCGTCCCTGTAATATAACTTAAGTGGGGTGATATGTTTTGATTATCAAAAAAAAAAAAAGTGGGGTGATATGAACTGAGAGATATATGGATTGGGCAGAGAAGATTCATATATCAAATCTTGAAGGGAGTAATTTATATTTCTAATTTATTAAAACAAAATTTGAAGCATAATTTGGAGGTCAATTTATGTATCGTCATGCTGTCAACACATTTTTTTTTCACCACCAGCAGATTAATCTAGTTTGGAAGTTAATTTTGACATCAAACGATTTCAGCCCCCGAAAGTTGTGAGGGATCAAACGGTAATCCTCCCTATTAAGTTTAATATCAATCATCACTGAATCAACTACTAATATTTAGTTATTATCAATACACGTTAGTCACTCACAAAAACATGTTTTGTCAATTTCAAATAAAATTACATCTAACATAAAAGAATATAATTATGTCAAAAAAAAAAACACAAAGAATATAATTTGCTAAATTCAAATTAAAAGACAAAGTACAAAAAAAATGAAACTGTCATTATGCATCATATTTACACACACGTCCAATGAAAAACTATTGTTTTGACACATCAGCCGAATATTAACTAATTTTAAAAAACTAGTATAACTGACCCGTGCAATGCACGGGTTAATATTTAAATTTATAGTATATGTTATTAGTTTTTTTTAAAATTTAAGTTATTTAATATAATTTTTGTCAAATAGTTTTATTTTTCCAATTATTTGTGAAATTAATTTTATATTTCTATTATTTAAATATAAAAATAATATATATTTAAGAATTTTAAAGAGATAAAATAGGGTGGTGGAGAGTGATCTTCCGTTCCCCATTTTGAACAATATCATGTTTCATTTCTAGTCCCCATTGAAATTACAAAAAAGATAGGTCGTGTATTAATATATGAATATAAATATTGATCATCGTTTAAATTATAAAATCAAAAAACATTTATATTAATATGAGTGTAAATATAAGTCATAGTATAAAAAATAGGTTTTCCGTATTAATATGTGTATAAATATTTAAGTTCTAATAAAAAAAAGTTTTTCGTCTCATATTAAAACATTCGTAGAAAAAAATATAATTCTGTAAAAATTACAAAAAAAAAAACACAGTGAGATACTACTTTTGTTTAATGCAGTGAACACCCCGACTGTCCAAGCCGTCTGCAAATTACAAATAACTTCTTGACAGTCTATACCGTCGTAACCATCCATCAACTATATTAATATTTATTCGTAATGACTTCCCGACAGCCTAAACCGTCATCAAGATTAATTAATTCTGACACACTTTTATCGACGGAAATTACATGTTGTCGACGGTCAGGACCGTCAGAAAGTATAAACATCTCGACGGCTAAGACTTTCAGGATAATAATTTCAGTGGACGATAATTTTCCGACGGCTAAAGCCGCTGATATGTATTTTTCATTTATTTTTAAATATTCTCATAATTTGTTGACGGTTTTTTTCATTTTTTGACGGCCTGAACCTTCAAAATATTTCCTGAGGGCCTAAACCATCAACCCCTCTTTCTCAATTTGGTTGGAAAATGAAGGTTTTCTTGTAGTGAAAAAAGGCACTTGTATTAATATATTACTATAAATATTGATCCCGTGTAAATAAAAAAATATACAGTTATATTAATATAAGTGTAAATATTTTTCATAAGCAATAAAATAAAATATCATAAAATTGTCTAAAAAATAATCATAAATATATAATTTTAGTTGTTGGTGGAAATCGAACCGTGTGGTATTGAGCAACTTTAAATTTATGAGACAGCTATCCCACCCTTTGAGGTGCCTCCAATTTGGCGAGGGATTAGTCACTGCGTTCGGCGGTGGTTACTCCGGTCTCAAAAAAAAAAAAAATTAAACCGTGTATCTCATACTAAATTTTGTTCGTGAGAGAGACATAGATATAGATGACACACATAAATTTTGGTTCATTATAAATTGTCCAGTGAAATTTTGTTCATGAGAGAGACATCCGTAAATATATATTATAGAGATAGAGATTTTTTTGACTAATTATAGAGATAGAGATAGAGATAGAGATTATAGAAATTAGTATCTTTTTAAAAATGATGGTTAGTAACAATTAAGTAAAAAAGTACATCATAAAAAAAGATTTTTGTTGTGGGTGGGAATTGAACCATGTTCCTTTTGCTACAACTCCTAATTAAACCTACATAGTATAAGTAAAAATATATATTATAAAAATAGATTTTTTGTCGTTGGTGAGAATCGAACCATGTTACTTTTACTAAAGTTCTTAACTAAATCTAAGTAAAATAATATAAAAATTAGGAAAGTGTTGTTGGAGGGAATCGAAAGGAGTATATTTAGCTTGCCTAATTGCTTAAAACATAAAGCCTTGAAATCTTGCCACATAGACATATGAAGACTTGGTTGCTTGCCACATTGGATGATGATCGGGAGAGAGACATCCGTAATTATATTATATAGAGATTAAATGGTGTTTCTTGGCAAACTAATTGATTTTGATTAAACGCCAATATAAAAAAAAAATCATACCGACCATTTAAAAAATTCAACATTGAATATAGAAAAAGTAATAAGAAATCATTTATTATTGGACATACACCGTCATTGTAAAACTATTTTACACATATGTTGCCACATCATTAAAAAAAATGATGCCACATCATTAAATTAACTTAATATATTAATTTTTTTTGGTAAGAATTAACTTAATATTCTACCAAAAAAAAAGAAGAAAGAATTAACTTAATATATTATATTATAGAATCAATTATAAAAAAAATAAAAATGATTGAATCCAAAAAAAAAAAAAATTATTTTCCTTTTGTACATAAAAAAAAAGAATCGTTTCGTTATTAATTTTTGTTTCCTTTTTACAAATTTCAGATCTCTCTTCAAAACCCTAATTCCATCGAATTCAGTTTCAGCCTCGAAAAACCTATCTCTCTTCTTCTTCTTCTTCTTCTCTCTCTCTTACGATATTCCCTTTCATCAACAACGATCCATCAACGCTCCTTTCTCTCAAACCCTAGGTTCGTTCCTCCTTCCTCTTTTTCTTCGAATTTTTTTTCATAGCTTTGATCTTCTATTTGGGACTGTGAAAATTGCGTTAGGTTTTGTTCAATCGTTCAGTTTAGTGATTCAAATTCTGCATTTTCATTACAGTTTTTCATGTGGCAGATTAGGAATTGAGGAACTTTGAGTATATTTGTATTTGTGAAGTGAGAATTTTATAGCGAATTTCAGTTTTTCTGCTTTGATTGTGGTTTTTTTTTTTCAATTTTGGAATTTATTTTGCATTATTAGGTTTCATTGTATTCGCCGCGTGTTTGTTTTTGCCCGAAATTGTTTGTGGTTTGGGTATAGATAGTGTTCTGGAAAATGTTTTGGTGTAGTTTTGAATGTTGGTTAGGGATGATCACTGATATATAGTTGTGAAAAGTTGGGAGCTACTGGTTGTGGTTTTATGGAAGAATAATAGTTTGGTGTGAGAAAAGGATTGGTTTGGGTTTTTGTTTCGTGTTTTTACTTGTAGTGTTACATTGTTTTCACTTTGTTTTCGAAGTTTTTTACAGTGAAAACCGGAAATAAAGTTGTAGTTTGGTGATTAAGAGTGAAAAGAAGAACTGAAATTATAAAGTGTTAACGGACCCTTCACTCTTTTGTTTGAGGTAGACTTCAAGCTTTGGCCTGAAGTTGGATTACCTAGAGAATTAATCTGATGTAAAGCTGTTTTTCATCTAGAAAATTTTGGGGGTCGGTGGCACCGTGGCATGATTTCTGATATCAACCAACGAAGCAGGATTATGTCTTTGTTATATTCTGGATGTACTTGTTTGTTGCATTCCTCCTCCTTCTTTTGTCTCGGTATTGCTGTTTGTTTGATCAAAATGCTGTACTGGTGTGAAGAGTGATACTGGTGCTTTCCATTTTATCTTTTTATTTATTGTTTGAAAATTTTGTGTGGTGGTGGGGCGGTGGCATGATTGCTGATATAAGGCAATGAAGCAGAAATCGATTTTGACGTTGTCCATTCTCGTCTGAACTCTGAACATGACAATATGGCTATGTTATATATTTGTTATACTTGTTTGTTGCATTCCTCCTTCTCTTGTCTCAGTATTGCTGTTTGTTTGGTCAAAATGCTGTACTCATGTGTGGAAAGTGGCACATTATGTCAATATTATCTTTTCATTTATCGTTGGACAAATTATCGATTTGCTTTGTGAATCCTTACTGTTAAATTCAAGCGAGTTCTTAGTTTTGATGCTGTCCCATCTCATTGTGTTTTTTCTGATAAGTACCTACTTTTTTATTGTCGGATGAGCAATCTATAATTGTATAAATTCCTAATTACCCCATTAATATGACTGGATATTTTGTACTGCTTGTACAAAGAAATGAAGAGACATCATCTTTCAAGGACCTACTTTTTATTGTCAGATGGGCTATGTAATTGTGTTATTCATTGATGTTTTAATCTATTATTAGGCTTAGGACTGGTCCTCATATTTCCTCCCCCTTTTGGTGTAATTATTTTCTCACGTAGTTAGTGTTTGGACTACTTTACTTTCTTTCCATAGTATGTGCGTTCTTTTCCTTAGATTGCATCTGTATCAAGGCATATATAAACTATAATTCATCTTGGGGAAAGTTGTGCTGGAAAATATTACATTGTTATGTTTGCTGCAAGATGTAATATATATATTACACCTGGGTATTATTGATTCCCAATAACTTTGTTATCCATGTGTTTCTCACTTTCATAAAAATTTTACTTGCAAATCTTAGGCCCTATTTACTTGCATAAACATTTTAACCGGTGGAAATCTTAGGCCCTATTTACTTGCATAAACATTTTCCGTTTCAACAGTATTTTCTTAAATTTGTGTTCATTTTGAACTTCTAACATGGAAATAGAAGATTATGCAGTGAGTAGATTATGCAGTGAGTAATTTTGATACAGAAAATATAGAAGGATAGCATAGAGGAAAATGAAAATAATGTTGTGATTTTCAAAATTTCTTGATGCTGATTCTGTTTCCAAAAATTTGTAAAAGAAAATGGTGAGAAGTATTTAATTGGCTTTAGTATTGAAAAGTTTTCTCCAAATTGCTAATGTTTGCACTTTTGCCAAAAGATCCATACATATATCACAGTACCAATTTTATTTGATTTTTGTGATTACATCATTATATATGAATGAAATTACATTTGGTCAATAGGTTTTGTCTTGTACTTTATTGGTGCATGTAATAATCTGCCGATTCAGTTGTCAAATATTAAACAATTATTATAATTTTTTTTCTTTAAATGTTACAGGGTTAAAGAGATGTCGCCTGCATCCCGATCCAAGTCTAAAGACAAAAAGGCTACCAAGGAAGCTCAGAAGGCTTCTGCGAAGTCTACAGGGCCTGGTGGTAGTGCAGCAGCTGGTATTCCAGCGAGTGCATACAATCCATTATTAGGAACATTCCATACTCTGGACACATCAGTGACACCCTCTACCTCCCCAATACATTCTAATGGTCGGTTTCGGAACATAGATGAGACAGATGAACATCCTGGCAGCTCGGTGGTAGCCGGTGTTGAGTATGATTCTGTTTCGAATAATGGTAGTTGGTCTGGTGAGTCTGAAGACCATAAAGAGAAAACTTCTAATCCTCCTGTTCGGCCTGAATCAGTCCCTGGAGCCGATAATGACAAGCGAGAGAAAATCCGCCAGAAGAATGAAAGAAAACATCAACGGCAGAAGGAAAGGAGAGCCCAGGAGCTTCGTGAGCGGTGCAGAAGTTATCTTATGTCAAGGAAACTTGAGACACTTGCTCAACAGCTTGTGGCTATGGGATTTTCTAATGAACGGGCAACAATGGCACTGGTATTGAATCAAGGTAGGGTGGAGGAATCAGTAGCATGGTTATTTGATAGTAGTGATGATGCAGATGGTCAAAATGATAAAACCATGGGTAGGGGCAATTTGAAAATTGACATATCAGAAGAACTTGCTAGGATTGCAGACATGGAAATTAGGTATGGTTGCTCAAAACAGGAGGTTGAAAGAGTCATTGTTTCCTGCGAGGGTGATCTTGAAAAGGCTGCAGAGATCTTGAGAGAATCTAAACATGATCCACCAAAGCCAGAGGAAACTGGTGATCCTCCTATAATCAACAATGGTAAGCAGGTAGGAGTTTCTAGTCAGAACCCAAGGTCACAAATAAAACCTGTTCCTTCTCCGAATCAACCCAAAGCAGATGATAAAGATTTTAATTATACAAAAGCACCAATTACGAATGGAGTATCTTCAGAATCCGGCAATAAAATTATGCAACCTCTAAAGAGAATGCCACCTAAGTCTGAATGGGTAAAGCCACAACAGGCCACTATACCATCCGACAAAAGGTGGCCTGGAGCAGGATCTAATCCTTCTGTTTCGTTTTCATTGGCATCGCCGTTGCAAGTACCTCCCCCACCTGCTAAGACGGAAGCTCGATATGTGTCTGTTGGTGATTATAAGAACCTTCAACTTGGAGCAGCCAAGGAACCCATAGTTGTAATGCAGCGGCCCCAAACTGCAAATGCAAAACAGGTTCCAGCCACAAGCATAAGTTCATCGCCTCCTGGAATATCTGCCAGTTGGTATCCAACCAACAGTGTAGAAGCTATGAGGTCTAATGTGTTTTTGCCTCAAGCTTCTAGTACTAGAATCCCTAGTCCAAACTATCCAAGTTCTAATCAATTGTACCACCAAATTCAATATCAAACCCAACAACAGTTTGTTGCTGGAAGCAGCAACTCGATAGATCCTCAAGCAACCAACCGAGGGAATAGCAATTGGAATAGAGCTAGTACATCTCCAACGTTTGCGGCAGCTTCCTCACTAGGTCTCTTTCCAAGTAAAGGGTCGGCTGCAACATCAGGGGCATCTTCTCCGGTAGACTGGAGCACTGGTGGGTCAATGCCGTTTGATTATACAAGCATAGATTGGTCTTTGAATAGAGATTTATCTTCTTCACCAATGTCAAATGCTCTAAGTTTAGGGCTATCACCTTTTACAAAGGTTAGGGCTCAAACATATGATTCTAATGCTTCTGGAGGTGTTACTCAACAACAACAGACAATGAGATCATTGCCCTCAAATGGGAGCACTGTACCCATGCCTGGATTGCAAGATGGCGGAGCAGCTTCTGCTGAAACTTCTGCTGCAGCTTCTCGGGAGTGGAGTTCTCCGTTCGAAGGAAAAGATCTTTTTAGTTTACCGAGACAGTTTGTTTCTTCTCCATCTCGGTAAAATGATAGGGAGATTAAAGGAATGAATGAATAAAATGAAAGAAAACCCCAAAAATGTGTGTGGATTTGTTGTTGGTTTTTTTGATTTTACAGTTTATGTTTTGTTGGTGGTAAGCTTCAGTGGGAGGGGCCAACATCCAAGAAAATTATGCTCACATGCACATTCACACACTCACCAAATGAGTAATCTAATTAATGCCTGAAATTTTTGAGTAAAACTTAATAATAATACTGCAGCCACCATACCATAGTAACAAACACGTCTAATTTTGTGGCTGTAGCACTGGAATATCAATTGGTAAATTAACTTTAATATAAAATTAGTAAGTGTTTTTTTTTTGTTACTATTCTAACTGTTTATTTTGACCTAATTAACCATTTTATTTATAGTGAACCTAAAGCGATTTTTTTCATGTATAATGCGATGGGGAACTATTGTGCAACTTTGGTGTATATTTAAAGAGCACGTTTTCAAAATTAATTTATACGAAACATTAAATGGTTCAGTGGTAATTAACATTAGACTTAACAGGGAGAATCACAATTCAATTTTTGCAACCATACTTACGGTGGAATTGAAACCACTTGATGTTAGAATTTACCTAAATCAGTTTAGTTGGCCTATTGAGCATGATATCGGTGGTGAAAAAAATTAATCTCCTTTTATATTTATACAATGAAAGATTAAATGGAAAGCATTCTTTAATAACCAACATATTTTTATACAGTTTGTTTTTGATAGTTTTGGTTTTCTAACACTGGAGATTGTAGACATTTTGAAACGAGTTCAAAAAGTCATGCATAATAATGATGTATCGCCTAAATAAAAAGATGTAGTTTTTCAAAGGTTGAATTTTACTATTCAGAAAGGTTTAGCACCTCAGTTTGTTGTCCGTTTAATCTTTGTTTATTAAAAATTACATTAATATGTATTCGAGATATAAAAAAGAACTATATGGCCCACATTATCTCCAAGAGAACTAGAGGTATATAATAGCCTTTCATTGTTCCAAATTCCAAATGACAAAATGACAGTTAAACTATATGCAGCTATTTTTTACTCAATTTTGTCATATTCCAAACACAATGTTGAATTGAACTACAAAAACATAAATAAAATGGTGTTATTGTTGTCTTGTTCTTCTATTTCTTCTTTCTTCCATGCACCAAAAAATCAACAATTACTATGCAATAAGGTTCCTCCCTTTCATCAAACTACACTTCAACCCACTTCTTTGTATCTTCATTCTCCTTTGAATAGAAACCTTCACAAATGTTGTTTCTCACAACAAGAAAAACCTCAATCTATCCGAGGAGAAAAAGAAGAACAAGAACTAGAAGAAGCATTTCAATTTGAACGTTTGTTTTCAAACCTTAATCAAGCCACTTTAAAGAGAGAACCTGGTCGGTGAATTTCTATTTGCACACCTCTTTTCTCTTGTGCTTTAGTATTGCATTTTTCATTATAGAAATTTAACTTGTTCATGTTTTTTTCCTTGTGTTTGAACATTAACAGGAAGCTTATCAAGTGCAATTTTCCTGGTTGCTGGCACTACAGTGAGCCACTTTTGCTCTTTCTTTTTCTTTACTTCCATTGTTTTTTTATAAAAAAGCTAGTGAAATTTTATAACATGTGCTTATATATTGCAAAGTTATATATATGCTCCACAACTTTAAAGATTTTATGTTTGCTTTGATGTGGCAAAAGACTATTTAAGTCAATATGTATGTTTTTTATTGATTTTGATGGAGGGACTAAATTATTGATATTTTTCAATTTAAGGACTCAGTTGTTATTTTGCAAATTTGAGGGACTAAAATGACCGACCTAACAATTTCAACGACTAAAACGGCCATTTAACCATATGTGTATTACAAGAATTGATTATTAGAGCGCTAGTTATCATAAACATAGTATCCCCAACGTATCAGTGTTGTGTTCGGTGTCAATATCTTATCTGTTGTCCGAGTCTATGCCGATGCTTCCTATACCACATATCAGTTTTCATTTAAATATAAAGATATGCATTTTTCTTTTGAATGTGATTCAAGGTGAGACTGCTCACATTCAATATGCATAGCTACAAAACTTGTGGCTACTTTCAATTCAATTTTTTACTAACTGGGGTTTATTTGTAATTTTTTAAGCATGATTTATTGCCATCATTTATCTCAAATGCAAAGAAATATTGCAGGTAGGTGCAGGGATACTAGCAATTCCTGCAGTGACACAAGAGTCAGGATTTTTAGCATCCACAGTTACTTGCATTCTTTGTTGGGCATTCATGGTAATTTTCATGCTTACTATGTTTTTTCTTCCAAATACAACTAATTAATAATAATGCCTCAATTTTGCTACATAGAATAAACTTTGTTTCCTCTGCTGAAAAATTAACACATACATAAGTAAGCACTTATGATGAGAATTTCTGCAGGTTGTGACAGGTTTACTCATTGCTGAAGTAAATGTCAACACCATGTGTGATCTCGGTTCTGGCGGTGTATCATTGGTAATTACCTCTTAACTCCTTAAAGGAACAATAACAAAATCTAGAGAAAAAGTTATGAGATTAATTTCTATGAACTGTCAATATAAAACGTTTTTGCACATGCATCCGATAAAACGTGTTTTGCACATGCATCTATTTGGTGAGATATGATTAGCTGCATGTGTAAACAAGTTCTACCTATTTAGATTATTAGTAACTTGATCTTGACTAAGTTCAGGTATCAATGGCTAGAAGAACTTTAGGGACAGTAGGAGTTCAAATTTCATGGTAAGTTCATAAATCATCTTTGTAAATTTAATGCATTCAAAATTATGTGAAATCAACATGCATAACATAAAATGGCTTAATATACTTTAGAAAATATTAACAATGGTTGGGATTTTCTTGCAGTTGGTCATACATCTTCATCCATTATGCTCTTCTGGTTGCCTATATAGCTCGTTCTTCAGATATCTTGACAAGTTTTCTTGGCATTCCCACGTATAAGCCACTAACTATAGGCCTTACATTAGGCCTTAATTTTCATATATCTTTGGTATTCTATGTAAGCCTTCAAACCTGGTTAAGGTCTAATACTAGCATTTTTTGTTACAGATGGGAAAGTGCAACTTTGTTTTCATTGATTTTTGGAGGCATTTGCTTCTTTGGAAGGTTTGTTTGTCTTTCTTCATACTTTCATGATCTAAATTTATCTTCTGCGTCAAGTTATGAAGCACTGACATAAACACTAGGCATACACTGAAACATAAACACTGATAATAATTTAAGAAAATGGAAGTGATTGAATGTATCTGCACCAATGTTGTGTTGGTAACTAACATCGACGTGTATCAGACACCGATACACCTTTTATCCGAAGTGTCAATAAGTGGATTTTAATTGAAATTTATACTTTCTTTCAGCTCTAACGGACATTACTTAATTTTGATTTGTAGCCAGCGCTTCATTGGTGCAATTAATGGGGTTCTCGTAATTGGAATTATCAGCTTTTTTGCAGCCCTTGTGGTAAGATTTTCATTTCGAAAAACACGAAGTTGCGATTGGACAACTTAGATTACACATTCACCAAATTATTTTTATCAATCTCTGCCATTAATTTATATCATAAGGTTGAGATTGGTAACTGCAGGAATCAGTTCCAAATAAATTTACGATTGTTTTTCTTTCATGCTACAAAACATTTTATTTTATATGGTTACAAAAAATTAACATGTTTTACAGGACTCAAAACAATTAATTATAAAGCATATTTGTACATGTTGAGACTAAGAATTTTTTTTTCTCTATATTAGGCAGTTGCAAGTGGAAACCTACATTTGGATGCTCTTTTAAAAGCTAACTTCCAAGCAGCTCCAATGAGTATACCAATTATTGCACTCTCATTTGTTTATCAGGTAATTTCCATAACCTCAAGTTCTTGAATAATGAACAAAGTTTTTTAACACTATAGTTTTGTATTCTTATTCAGAATGTGGTACCTGTTCTTTGCACAAATCTTGAAGGAGACTTGTTAAAAGTAAGGTGACAAATCTCATCTTTCTTCTTTGCCTATATTATTATTTTTTTTCAACTTAAAAATATCAAGTTAAACATATTTGAAAATTTCTAGCTAGAGTTTATTATATTAACACCTTAATTTTCTTGCAGGAGTGCAATAATACTAGGCACTGGTATACCTCTTGTTCTCTTTCTAGTTTGGAATGGTGTTATTCTAGGAACTGTTGGTGACAATCCAATGGGATTAGATCCATTACAACAATTGAGATCTTCAAATGGAACAATCGGAGTAAGTTTGAGTAAATCAACATTTTAGTCCTTGCGAAATGATTCGTCACTTTAGTCCTTTAATTTGCAAAATGAAAATTTAGTCGCATAAATTATAGAATGTCAATCATGTTAATCTCTCTTCAAAATATATCTTTAGAAACATCTACCAAATCGATGAAAGACTTATATATTGCCTTGAAATCTTGAATAGTCTCTTGCTGTGCAAGACAAACAGATAACTTTTAATACTGTTAAATGACCTATTCTTACAATATCAATGATTAAAATGCTAATTTATTCGAGTAAGTTTACGACAGCATCCAGTTGTTTTTGAGCCACTACTATATTTAAGTTTCATGACTATTAATTTAAATTTATTTCTTGCCCTTAATCTGATTCTGCAGCCTATAGTTGAGATCTTCTCACTTCTTGCAATTGGTACATCTTACATTGGATTTGTTTTGGGTTTGACAGACTTCCTTGCAGACTGTATGTGTTATATTTCTAATATCTTCTTATTTGGATTAAAGCTGATATGTAAATCTCATTAAGTTATTTGATGAAGTGCTTCTAGCAACGCTCTCTCTTTCTAACACACTCTACTTTTGGATTGAATACATGTGAGACTCACTTGAATTTCATCCAATAATAAAGAATGTTTGAAAGTGGGTTGGTAACAGTTTAGGTTTTGTCTTATGTGCTATTGCGTACTACCGAGCTCTCAGATACTAGACATGACACTGACAATTCGACACTCGTAATAAGTTGAAAAATGGATGTAATGATTGTAATCAATCGCATGTATCAGTGTCATGTCAGTGTAAGACAGAGACACATGTCAAACACCAAACAAGTCTTCGATCAAAAGTCTCTGTGTTTCATAGATCACATATACCTTTGTGCATGCTTCACTAACCAAATATGGTGCACTTGACATGAATCTAATTCTTTGCATTTTCTAATTGTTCAAAGATTTCTTAAGTATTTAGATTTCACATGAACAATGCTTAATTGTGTTGATATTTGTTTCAGTGCTTAATCTTCCAACAGGACAGAACAGGCCTCTTCCATACATACTAACTTTAATTCCACCACTTATACTCTCATTATTGGACCCTGAAATATTTTTTAAAGCCTTGGACTTTGCTGGAACTTATGGAGGTATAGCTAAATGCTCATCATTCTCATTGCCATTTTAATTCCAAGTACAATATAGGATCCCTTTTAGTTGGTTAATTGAACTTATCTACTAGTATAAACACCTGTGAGACTGTTCGACAAACCTTATTGAAACGGTTCATGACATGCTATTTTCAGCTTATTTCCATAAGCACTCCATGATAACTTATGAAAACAACTTATATTAACTTATATGAAAACAATTTGACTTCATACATAAACACTTATTTGATAAGTGAAGTTGTTTCTTGAAAACCTAATTTGAGTTGTCAAGTTTATGTCATTGTTTCTTGTCATTCACAGTGTTGCTGCTTTTCGGAGTGATTCCGGCTGCAATGTCATGGTCTGATAGGAATTCAAATTTATCTTCATCTGTGAAACTACCTGAATTAGTTCCAGGAGGGAGGATAACCCTACTAATGGTGCTTGGTAGTTCAGGATATGTTATTCTTTCTGAATTTTTTGAGAACTTTCTGCACCTTTGAAAAAGTATCCATCATATCATAGCTTAAAGAATATTTTACCCTTACAGTATGTAGTTATTTAAGGGAACACTTCAGACAAAAGGATCATGTACATAAATAAATATTAAGGAGTATTCCATTTTGTTTCTTTTGACATTCAAACTATGCTCCTTAAAAATATTGGAATAAATTTATGGTTAAAGAACAGTTAACTAACAGAAGGGACTATATTGGCTAAAGAAAATACAATTAAAAGACTAAAATGTAACAATAATTAGTTATGCGTTCAAAACGAAACTGGTAAATAAGTTAAAGGACTAAATATCTAATTTAGCCTATAAAATTTTTAATCACATTATTGAGAAAAGCATCTCATGACCATCATATGTTTCAAACTCCTTACAAGAATGTTTTGAAGCTATTGCGAGAACCTGTGGCAGTCCTACAACTCTATCAAGATTACTTTTTTTTGGTTTTCACCCTCTAGTTCCTAGGAAAAGGGAGCTTGCGGGAGATTGAACTGCGATCCTCCCTACCAAATCAATCGCCTATCACCACTGGAATAAATAACGTTTGGTATGATATCAAACTTTGCCGAGAGTGAGTTTTGCATCAAAAAGGCCACCGTCTCATAAGGAGGTAAAAACTGTGCTGAGCGTGGGTTGGGCCTTGGCATTTTCAGTGACTTCAAGTTATTCAAGGAATGAAACTCAGCCTTCAATAAATCAGGAACCGAGGAAAGAACCTAAGCAACCTAAGCAATGAGGAAGACAATAGTTTGCAATTTACATTTTTGATTTTGATAAAATTTATTAAATACAATACAAAATGAAGCACTAATGATACAATATAAAGTACCTCAAGAGTATTTGAATAGAAAGACAATGATTCGATATTAGCAAACTGAAGTCTCCAGCGACGTTGGTTCCCGGTAATAACAACTCAAATCAATACTTACTTGTTTGACAGAAGAGAAAATATTGTTGCTCCAAAAAATATTTAAAGTATAAGGACCAGTGAAAGTAAAGGAATGAAGACTTGGAGCATGTAGCTCGATTCCAAAATAGAGTACCATAAGTTCCCACATAACTACACTTAAATTGACAAGTTTGGCACTTGATATGCAAAGGTTTTGTACATCGAGAACTAGACAATGGTCAATGGTCAGAGTATTCAACATTTTAAGTCCAAAAAAGGGGTCTACGCAACCATCATGACTTGGAACAAAAGCAAAGTTCTTCAGATACAAGGTGGTTAATGCTGGCCAATTCAAAGAATTTGGAAATATGGCTTTAGCACTGCTAAATATATGGCTTTTGTGAGCACAAAGATGAAGAGAAGTTAAAGTGTGACATGAAAAGACACAAGATGGGAAATGTTCAAGATGAAGAGAAGTTAAAGTGTGAAGAACTTAGTGTAAGATTGGGAAGACTCTTCCACAGGAAGATCCATCTTTTGGACAAAATACAGCCTCTTTAGTGTTCAAAAAGGATAGTATATGAATGAGAAGAGAATCGTTCAAGTCACTCATAATGTCTTTATTTTGGTTGTCCTTACGGTGCCTTCGTCTTCTTGCCATGCCACGCTGTCTCACAAACAAACAATTTAGATTAATAATTTAGGAAAAGGGAAATAGGAAAAGAGAAAGGAAAAAAAAAAACAAAAAAAAGTAATAATTTAGATTAATACCTTGTAAACCGGAATACAAAACAAGGAGGATAGAATCATGGTGCCGGTGCCGGTGCCGGTGCCAGGTTTGAGAAACATGCACTCCTACCAAATGCTATATATAATAAGATAATAATTTTTCAGAAGATCTCTTTGTAATTTTCGGTCTCAAGAAAATCATAAATTAATAATTCATAGAAACTGAAAAAAAATATATTACACTCTATTAATTTTTCGGGAGATCTCCTTGTAATTTTCGGTCCCAAAATACCTTTGTTATTTTAACTTAAATCTAAAAGATATTATTATTTTTTTATTCTAACTTAAATCTAAACCTAAAAGATATATTTTTATTTTTATTATTATTTCCAATGCATATTACTAAAAACTCTTTAAATTAATAATTATTAATTTATCGATAAATTAATAACTTTCTAAATTAATAAATTTCTCCAGTCCCAACTCTATTAATTTATAGAGATTTTACTGTAATATTTTGGAAAAAATTTTGGTGCTCAACTTACATTGTTCGATATTGTACCCCCATAAAAAAAATTTAGGAACCTGAGTATCTACCACTTATCTCACATATAGTTGACGTTTTATTGATTTTAATAATAATAATAATATAAAAATCATCATATTTTGATTAATTAGAATTTTTTGTGCAATAATATCTATGAATATAATTTAGTTGGTAAGAGACGTCGGAATTTAAAAGATTTTGAGTTTGAAATCACGATACCCTACCTATTTATTTTAAGACGTGAAATTTTTACCACTAAACTACTTGGCATGAAAGAAAAAAAAATTGTACACAATATTTAATTTCTATACTTAAATTTTTTTACCCTGTCTATTTATTTTAATATTATAACCATATAAAATGAATATTATGTTTACTTAAATTTATATTTGCATCGTTAATTCAATTAATAAAACATTTCCACAGAGATATTTTAAATAATGGAGAAAAAGAAAAACTTTATTGATTAAAATTATCTTAACTCCCTAAGTTTCACAATTACTCGATTTCCTAAATTTCAATTGTTCGATTTCGGCGCTCAAGTTTGTTTTGCATTTCCTAGTTGTTAGGCATTTGAACACTTGTGCAAGTGTACACTATCAAAAGTAGCAAGTAATAAGTAAAGAGTGTATCGATCCCATAGAGAATGACCTAAGGGTTATACGTTCCAAGTTCATTCAAAATAGTGATTAGTTCAAAAACCAAATCGGTAAAGAGTAAAAAACGGATAAAACGAAGATTTGAATTGTAAACAACAAATCGATAAACACAAATCAGAATCAAAAACCGAATAGATAAAGAGTAAAAAACGGATAAAACGAAGATCTGAATAAATAAATCAATATCATACATGTTACAAGTTGATTTTAAACTAATTATTATTATACACATGATGAATTAGCATTGACAAAAAAATTTAGGGTTAATGGTGCTTTCATGTCCTGTCATTTTATTTTATTTTTATTCCACTTTTAGACTATGTTTGGATGAGAAAAGAAAATTGAAAGAAAGAAAATGAAATAAAATAATGTTAAAGAATTAAAAGTGAGTACAAAATAAAATAATTGTCTAGTTGTTTGATTTGAGTAAAAGTGAATGGAAAGAAAACTATACATATTTGTAAAATGTCATAAATACCTCTATGCATACAACTATTAATATGTTTTATAAAACATACATAATAATATACTAAGATTTTACCAAAAAATATATGACAGGCGATTGATAAAAAATCGAGATATTATAAATCGATATTATAAAAAAAAGTGATTGAAATTGTTAAACAATCAACATTATTAATAAAAAAAATGTGATATTAAAAAAGGCGCACACTAGGTTGGTTTATTAAAACTTAAAAGCAAGGATAATATTGTCTTTTTCTTCTATTACATCACCATTCTCCACTTTCCCCTCATAGTTGGACACGGAAAGTTTTTTTGTCATGGGACACATTGATTTTTATTTCTTTTCTTTTTCTCTCTGACACAGGGTTTTAAACAATGGAAAGTGGTTCCTTCCACTCTCTTTCTTTCTTTTGATCTTTCCATTGAACCAAACATAGTGTTAAATAAAATATGAAAATTCTTTGTTTTTAGTCTCTCCTTGTATGAAAAAAGTTTCATACTTTCAGGCGGGAAAGGCACCATGTCTTTGGCCCAATTCCATCCATTGGATCTAATTTGTTCTTAGATCTTGCCATTTATATTTTTATTTTATTTTATTTTATTTATTTCACCTGTTTGGTTCAACCGAGGGGGAGGAGAGAAATTTTTAAAGAGATGAGATCAAATATTGTTTATTATGCTGGAAAAATTATCCTTACTTTTTTTATTAAAATCTTAAATTATTTTTATTGGAATATTAAAAATTTAAGTTTTTTTATTTTTTTGACAACAAAAAAATTTAGGTTTTCCGCTCAGTAGAATTTTTTTTAATTATATATTCATTAGATTTTTTGACGTAATATATCTATTACGTAGTATAATTTAATCTTTATTTTAAGTTTATAAAATTAAGAATAAAAAAATAAATTTATTCTTCCCTTCTCTCGTTAAAAAGTTGAAGTTGAATATTGATTGAAGTTGAATATTGAAGGAAACAACGACTTATTTAACTGATTGGAACCAAAATCATTCAGTATATGTGCACCATATAATCCCATGCGATACTCACTAAGTCAACATTGCTTTCTCAATAGCCAAATTAACGTCTTCATCAAAGAAATCATCTGGGCAACTGCACCTTATAATTTGCCTAATTTATATCTGCATACTTCAGAACATTTTATTTTACTAATATAATATCAAAAATTTAACATGTTTTATATGACTCAAATTAATTATAAAGCATATTTGTACATATTTAGACCAAGAATATTAGGCACCGGTATACCTCTTGTTCTCTTTCTAGTTTGGAATGGTGTTCTTCTAGGAACTATTGGTGACAATTCAATGGGATTAGATCCATTATAACAATTGAGATCTTCAAATTGAATAATTTGAGTAAATCATCATTTTAGTCCTTGAAATCGTAATGATTAGTCTCTTAAATTGTGTTTTTCGTTATTAATAATGTTGCAGCTTTTCGGAGTAATTCCAGCTACAATGTCATGGTTTGATAGGAACTCAAACTCATCTTCATCTGTGAAACTAGCTACCTGAATTAGTTCAGGATATATCATTCTTTCTGAATTATTTGAAAAAGTATTCATCATATCATATATATGAATATTTTCTTTCACCTTTTTGTTTGTTTATGTTTGTAGTTATTCTTGAAGAACATTTAACTCTTACAGTGTAAAGTTACCTAGGGGACACTTTGAAGAAAAGGATCATGTACATATTATTCCATGTTGTTTCTTTTGACCTTCAAACTATGCTCCTTAAATATTGGATGAAATTTCTGTTCAAACCCTTAACTTGGTTTTCTTTCTTTTATTGATTTTTCTCTAATGTATAAAGTATATTTCAAGGACTGTGTATAGCTTATGAAGTGTCAAATTTATATCCAATATATTCTATAACAAAAAGTAGTGGTTTAATGGAGCCTATACAACTGGCAGAGATAGTGGAGCA
Source organism: Trifolium dubium (assembly GCA_951804385.1). Classification (NCBI taxonomy): domain Eukaryota; kingdom Viridiplantae; phylum Streptophyta; class Magnoliopsida; order Fabales; family Fabaceae; genus Trifolium; species Trifolium dubium. The sequence continues at coordinate 2,902,661 of OX638067.1, forward strand.
ATCTTCATTTGATTGCAATGATCAACTATATTGTAATGGGACAAAAAATGTAAGAATCTTCTTGTCCTTGATGAAAATATTTCAATGGTTGAGGCTGGTTAGATTCAATCTTCAATGAAACAAATCAATTACAGGAAGATTCATCCTAATTCTTCAAAATTATGAAAGAAACATAAACTAAAATTATAACAAAATTATGAAACCTTCATCCAATTTGTCCAACTCAACCCAAGTTCTCAAAATAGAAGGATAATTTTTACTCTTTGGCCAACTAAACCAAAGTATATATCCTAAAAGCTCCTTCAATTACATTGCATGACCACACTAGACAAACTGCATAAACTTTAAATTGCAAGACACCAGACAAAGTTAACCAAACTTCACAAGCCACAAATCCCTCATTCTCAGCATGTTTGAAACCACGATAGATGACTATTCAACGCGTCTTGATTCAAAAGCTAACAGAGATAGTGTTTCACTATGGAAGTGCTTTATGACACAGTATCACGGTGGTTTGAAACACAGACTCTAGGACTCTGCATGCTGCTCTGACACCTTAAGAGAACCGAAAGGGGCAAAGAACAGTTAAATCATATAATGAACGGTAAAAGATTCAAAGAGATTCAACTTACCGAATAATAACATGTACAAAGATTTTTAACATACTTCTATCTACCATCTCCCTTGCATGAGATAAAGTTTAAATTACAATATTAATATAGTAATATACTCTTAACCTTCTCATTTCAAATTACAAGCATTATTAGACAGGCAGTGATATCCAGCAGAAGAAACACATTTTTTTTAGTTATCGTAGTGCCACCCATGATAACTTGTTCCACTATTCTGATCGGCATTGGTTGATGAGCTGCTTCCCCCAGTCTCAGAATATTGATTATTGTTTGAACTAGAAGAACGGAACGGCCACAGAAACGAAAATGGATTTCTCCTTCCATTGTTTGGACGGTCACTCTCCCTGCCCCTTGAGCTACCACTTCCACTGTTGTTGCTTCGATTACTACCACGAGAACTAATTTGTCCTTGTGGTGGCAGCTCAACACGGCAAACAGGACATGAGTTATGCTCAACCAACCAAGGAACAATACAGTCAGAATGGTAAATATGGTCACATGGCATCTCTCTGGCTTCTGAACCAAGTTCAAATTTTTCTTTACAAACTGGACAATGTGAATCAGAGCGAAGATGCGCCTGTGTGATCCTAATAGTAGGCATTGCATCAATTGAAGATCGTGCAGCTGGGGGCGGACCACGCCGATCATTCATAGTGAGTTGTTCAATGAGTTCTTCCAGTCCAGAACCCATAAAGTAGTCACCAAAATCACCACGACGGGGACCACCTCTAGGGCTTCCGTTAGGCAGATTTAATCCAGGAACCTGGCCATGAAATACTAAAAAAGGACCAGAACTATAAACACCCCAATTCTGTTCAGGAACCGGGGCGGAAGAACTGGTCCTTCCTCTAACATCAAAGTTTGGGTGCATTCCAGCCATTCTATGCCTCATGAAATTATCAACAGCATCCATAAGCCCATACCTGTTTTCAGAACCTCTGTTCCCCACAAAAGCATGTAGAGCATCAAATAAGTCAGGCATTTGATGAAACTCTCCCGAGCGTGACGGAAGGGTATTTTGAGGTGCAACACCTCGCATCTCATCAAGTTCTTGTACAAATCCATCGTCACAGTACGGGCAAACAACGTCTCTCCCTTCAAGCACAATTGGCCGACTGCATTCATAACACCAGTGTGTTGCTCCACTTGACATTCTTTCTTCAACTAGAATAAGAAATAGGAAAATCTACATTAAATCTCAATTTTCCTTCTGCATCATATCTATATCTATCTATACAAAAATAAAGACAATTCATAGAGTTAGAATCAAGAAATGAAACAAACCCTGAAGATTTAAAATCTCAATTAGCTATTCTAGTGTTAGTGTGTGTATGCTGCGAATCAGGATGAGATCAAAGTCTTAATTTGACGTGAACTTCAGTCTTAGGGTTGGCACCATATCAGAGTTGAATAATTGACTAATCTAACTCGAAAAATATTTCTTGAAAATAAACATCAAAACAACACATGTGAAGAAGGTTTCTTCTAGTTTTTGTAACGAAGTAAACATAGGCTTGATTAGGTTGTATGCAAATGACAGAAGCATATAGGATTTATAAACTAACTTCCAATTTTAAAAAGAAAGTACTATAAATCAAGTACGTTACAAATTTCAACTTAGATGTATATGTAAAAACAAATCAAGTGATCCTAATGCTCAATTACTACCAACGGAAAGTCGAGACTACAACAAACAAAGGAAAGATTACTACCTAAATACATATTTTGGATTAAATTCTCTCAATTTTTACTTTTCCACAAGTGTTTATTTTTCTACAAGTACTTGTGGAGAAGTTTATCATCCAAATTGGCACAAAGTCAATTAGTCAACTAATATCTTTGAATCAAATCATGTAACACTAAAACAAATTGAAAAACAGTAACATATCACAAAATGCAAATCACTCCGAAATCGAATGAAAACAATAAACCAGATGAACAAATAACTGTTCCAGCAGTTACAGAAAGAGGAAAATCATATACATATTCATCATAAATGAAATCAATTTTCCCCAAATTAATGCAAAAAAATTACAAAACATAAACAATCAGATATCAAAATTAACACAAGAAGCAAATAATAATAATTAATAGTAATTATCATTAATTATAACCTAATACATAGTAAACAACAGTAACAAGAAATCATAACCAATAACCAAAACCCCAAATGAAAATTTAGGGTAAGGAGAAAACATAAAAGTTTTAATAAAAGCAAATTTTTTTTCAAATGGGGTTTCAATTAATCAACACCCATTTACTCCTATAAGCAAATTAAGCTGAAATTTATACAGAATCAATCAAAAAAAAAATTGCAGAAGAAGGGTGAAAAATTTAGGGTTGATGAGAGTGAAGTTCTTACCAAAAGAAATAGCAAGAAGAAGTGAGATGTTAGTAACCGGAGATTCTGAGAGAGAGAGAGAGAGAGAGAGAGCTTTGTGCTACTGCTGGGGTTGTCGTGCTAAGGAAAATGACATTTGGTTTTCACATTTCATAATAAAGGACTCATTCCATTTTTTTGTAGTAATGAATATGCCAAATGTAGAGAAAAAAAAAATCAATATGAATTTTCGTTTATCGATCTAATAATTTATGAATATTTCAATTTCAATATGAATTATAAACTTTAATAAGACTTTTCAATCTGTTTTTAGTAAATCAAACATATTTTCACGCTAAATGTTTTTTTATTTACATTTGTCGTAAATCAAACTCAAATGCAAATGGTCAATGAGTTTAAATATTGGGAAATTCTATGGTACTCTTGTTAAAACATAATGTACTGGTATAATAGAAGATTTAATCAATAAAAAGTTGCTTTTTGTCTATATCATCATTTTTATATTATACTTTAAAAGTTAATTATTGTCACATGTAAAAAATTATCCAACATGTCAAGTAACTATTGGTCAATATATTTTATTGTACCGGTACATGATGATTTATCAATTGTACCGTAGCATCTCCCTTTAATATTTACTACTTTTACTTTTCAACCTTATCCATGTCTAAAATATAATATCAGTCAAAAAAGAATATAATAAAAATAGAAGAAAAATGATAATGGTAATCCAAAGATATAAGTAATTTGGAGACTTAAATATAGTTGTATATGTAGGTTTTTTATCTTTGATTTTCAAGTTATTAATATAGATATTGTGAAATTGTTCGCATATTTATCCTTTTTGTTTTTAGTGAATATACATTATATCAATGTATTTTATCAATTAGAATGAATAAATATCATTGATTTTTGTAAAAAAAAAATCATATAAAAAAGATAAGAGAAGAGAGTCAAAAGAAAATATACTAAAGAAGTCTTCTAGGTTTTCTTTATTTAATAACCCAAAAGTCGTTTTAGTTATTTCCACGTAATAAAATTAAATAGTATAGTTGGTAGGAAGGTAAATTTCTTTTCCACCAATAGAAAATGTTGTTTTTTCTATAAAAAAAAAAGGTAAAAGACTATAATAAGATATATTACTCCTTCGATCTCATCATCGGTCCGTGTATCTCATTACAAATGTCATAATTTAGTTATTTCACAAAAACTAATAAGAAATTATTCCATCTAGTCTTTATTTTAAAAAAAAATTGTTTTATGCATTTAAAAAATATTTTTTTTTATAATAAAGATCAGAGGTAATATAACTTTTTACTGATGACATTATAACTAAATAAAGGAATATAATATTGTAATAATTTTTTTTTTTGTTGAGCATTAGATTGTTTGCCATTATCATAGATAAGATAAAATGGAAATGTGATCAAAGGTTTGGTTTTATCAGTAATCAGTAATAAGAACAATTTTAAAGTTTATTGTTTTTTTATCAAACATTACTAAGAATAATTTTTTTTCCAACACTCCCTCTTTAATTAAATAAAACTCGTGCGAATCTCACTGTTTTAACACACTATGTATGAGACATGTCTCAAAAATAATGAAAACTCTGTTGATTTCAATCTATAAAATAATGAATGTTAGAGAAAATGTTAGACAAAATATTTAAAAGAATTGCTTCAACAGTTTTGATGATTTTCCTAGTAGTAGTACTGCAGTAGCACAGTGCGAACCCTCGGTGAAGTTTGAGGTAGTGATAAATAATTATAGAGGCACGGGTGGGGTGGGTGCATAGCTATGCATGTTTTGGGGTACCCTACTTATTGATAGATATTTTGATAGATATTTATCTTGATGCATCCATTCATAGTGATTCATTCCTCTTCATATAAATCAAATTTATATGATTTTTTAACTCTAAAGTATTGACAATTAAAAGTAGGTCTCAAATAGCTTGTTAATGTCTTTAGTATACGAATAAGTTGTGCATGTGGTGCATGATGTACAAGTTGATGATTTTATCATAACGAATACGAATTTTACAAAATCGTTCATCTTTTATTAAATTCCCATCTTTTATTAAGTTTCCATCTCTTTTCTATTATGAGACTAGAATTGTGGGTGATTAAAATATAAAAAATAATCTAAAATTTGCCTAGACATACATGAGTGACAGATAATAGATGTGGCCAGTAATCTAAAATATAGTCTAATTATAGTATGAATAGATCCACCAACATAACATTAGGCAGGAACATAGATCATTGAAGTAGATACTAGATAACCAAGCTTTTGCTAAGAAACAGTATCAAGTAGCCTTTAAAAACCTCGACAAGGTGATGATGATGTATATGTCCAACAATAATTGATTTTGTCGTCTAATGTATTTTAGGCCTACCAACTTTATGTCACCAATTTTATTTGTACGAGTAAGTCATAAATTTTGATTTGGACATTTGTTAATTTGACCTGCAACTTTGGCATTTTTTATATTTTAGTGTATGTTTTGTTTGTGGTGAAAAGAATTGATTTTAATTGAATTGATTTGGATGAAAATTGATTTTAAGATAAAATGATTTATGTTTGAATATATTCATGCAAAAGTGAGTTGAACAAAATATTTGAGTATAAAAATCAATTACTCCCTGTGTCCCTTAATATAAGACCTTTTTTGACTAAATTTTACTATTTATCTGTCATGTTTTGACCGTATTTTCTAATAATATATATATATATATATATATGTAAATATTAGCTTATAGGATCTTGTTTGATTTGTTTTGATGAATATTTTCAAAATATCAAATTTTTATAATTTTTACTGTTAGATAATTAAAGATATTAGCGATCAAAATTGTATATTGGCGTAGACGCTGTGGTCAAAAGGGGTCTTATAATTAAGGACGGAGGGAGTATAACAACCAAAAGCTACAATTTTTAGCTTCAAGTAGAATAATTCTAAAGGCATAATCAATTCTACTTTTAAAAAATCAAACAAATCAGAATCAATTCTAATTGAAACACCACACTTAGTGTGTTTGAATTGAATAGTTAGTAAATTGTTTTACATTTATGTTTATGTTTTTTTTTATGTTCTTCGTTAGAGTTAATTTTATAAACTACATTAAATGATAATTTTTCATCTTAAAAATCAAAATTTTAAAAATGTCAATTTACAAAATATATAATTTTACATGTATTGCTTTCTATATTGAATTTTACGTTTGTCCCACTAATTTTAATCAATAAAATAAAAAGTGTTAGAGAATGTGTTGCTAGTAATCTTCAAAATAACAAGTATGTGGCAAATCAATTCTAAGATTAAAAAAAATATATGTTGTTTGATTCACACCTCCCCTGATTTAACACTACATACACTACACTCACCCCCTATACATGTAAAGCTACTTTGCTTTAAGCAATAAAGACAACGAAACTTTTTGAATGGTTTGTCAATAATGCATGAACTTTAATTTGTACCAATCAATAATAAGTACATTAGGTACTAATTGATAATCATCATAAAACAGTCAAAGGAAGATAATCAACACATGTGTCAAAGAAGTTGTAAGGTCCAAAGCATTCAATGTCTACTTGGTGTTACTATCTCTCGCTCAAAGTTTTGCTTAAGACCTTAAAATATGTGTGCATGACCCTTATGTCGATTTACTACACTCAGAAAAATCCTACATTCAAATATCAAGGTATCCTCTACTATTTGATTCATCCAACATCAACATTATTTATTTTTCACTTCACAGAGGCCCACACATTCCCATCTATCCGACCCGCAAGGCCAACTCTAGGCACACACGCCAACTTTCAAGGACACCTTAAGAGTCTAGACCTAGCAATGGTATTAAATAAAAGATTTGACAAACAATTACGACAACAACAAAAACTGACTTGGGAGCTCTGATTAGAGAATCACTATATTACTCTCCCAAGCTAAGGTGGTAAAGATATAGGCAATTTCTTCGCCCACCATCACTTCATTATTGGCACGGCATACAAAGGTTCAAAAAGTTTTAAGCAGAACTAACTTCATATTGTGTATAGATTCAACAAAGAGTTTTAACAAAACTTATCAAAAATTAAATAGATGAGCATATGGTTCACTAGTGTTAATCCACAAATGTGCAGGGTGTTTAATATGAATAACATTAAGTTACACCATAAAATATCTTTCTCTTTCACTCACCCATACATTTAATTCTTGTGACAAAACCACAACACCAAACATTAAAGAAAAAACGAAGAGAGTAGGAGGGAGGAAACTATCATAAAATAACAGCCGCTTGAAAATGGCGAAAATCTAACTTAAATCTTGTTGAAGGCAACAATGTCACAACTCTGGACATACTCGTTAATTGGCTCAACTGTGAGTTTTTCTTCAATGAGATCATCCACAGATACAAGGTCGTCAACAATGGTCAACATGATTTGCAACTTCTTGATCCCGTATCCGACAGCAACCAATTTAGCTGTAACAATTGAAACAAACAATTTTAATCAGATAGTAATTAACTTTCTATAGAAGGAGATTGCGTGAAAACATGCGTAAAAAAGATTGATTTAAATTTCAAACGTTTAACATACATGCTCCCCAGGTTAATCCTTCAATCTCAACACTACGAACAGCCTCTTCAAGTTTCTTCATGTCGGTCTCATCATCCCAAGGCTTAACATCAAGCAGAATGGAAGATTTTCCACCTATTAAAATGTCACTTGATGAGTTTCAAACACTTTAAGGAGGAAACTAAACATTAAAAACATTGTTTTAATGATTCTGTCGCAAGTCACCATAACTTTCAATCATGTAAAGATTCAATGACAGCTTTTGTAAGATAAAAGTTCACCAGGAACTAAAAAAAGCTTACTTTCTTTCTTCTTGGCGGGCTTCTTAGAAGCCTCCCTTTCCTCTGCTGCCTTCTTATCCTCTTCTGTTTCATCACCAAAGAGGTCAAGATCATCATCATCTTCTTCAGCAGCAGGTGCAGCCTGAAATACAAATCCCAATGATCAAATTAGATAAAGTAGTTCCTTCAGTGACTTCAATACAGCTAATAACAAAGCAATGGCTTTGGCATCTACATAAAGTCAAGAGTTTCAAAAGTGTATATTCTATGATTCCAGAATTACAAGTAATGCCCTTCATTGTTACTAAACTTAGATAACAAAAATATCACTTGGTAAACATCTCTATCTCTATCTTTATTAGGCACAATTAACTCAATAACAATTTCCGTTGCTTTGGTTTTAGTATTATGTGTCATGTCCAAACTCGAAAGTAAATTACAGTATCTACTACTTAAAAATCTAAAATACAAATACAGGACAAGGCTATCTACAATGATCCAACAGCTGCCTCAATCTCACTATGACAAGATCTACATATACCGATTGTCTTTTTACAAGTCTAAAACATTCTCCATCTTAGCTATAATAGCAATCCCACAAAAAAAAATTGTTTATGAATCCAAACATAAACAATTCTGTTAAAATCAAATCAACCAAACTGAATTCTATCAAAATCAATCACGTCCACCGTCAAACCAAACATTTACTACGAAAAGCTCAAATATCAATAAGAAACATGAAATTGATAGCAACAGATGATGATTTTAAATTATGTTAGAAAATATAAAAATATCATAGTCATTGAAAGATCATTCTAAATTCTCCGATTTCACAAATACTTATTGCAAAAATTTATCCAAAGTTACTCTTATAAAACAATTAAAAGAAACACAAATCAAATAAGTAAACCATGCAACATTTTTATAAAAATAAATAAAACAAAACAACCAATAAACACAAAAATTAAAATTACGGATATTGCATACCGCTTGGGCAGGTGCTGCAGCAGCTGAAGCTGTGAATTTCACACCTTGAGCTTTTCCAGGGAAACTACAAATACAAAATCAAAATCAAAATCAAAATCAAAATAAATAAAAAATCAAAATTAGCAAACAATAATCAAATTAATCAAAATTAAACTCAAATTTCAACAACCGAACTAATAATTAATAAACAAAAATTGAACAAAACATAACACAGTATCATACTTTGCAGCAAGCTTTGAAGAAACAGCATCAAACCACTTAGCAGCATTAGGAAAAGAGTCACTTGGCTTCTCAAAAACAGCACCAAACACTTTAACATCATCCTTAGTCAATTGATCCCTAAAATTGAACAACCCAGATATCAAAAACAATAAAAATTCAATCTTTATAATAATCAAAAACAACTAAAAAAGATGAAATTGAGTGGATGATTTTAGGGTTTACCCAGAAATATAGGTCTTTCCAGAAAGGAAATCATTGAGGGATTTGAGACCCTCTTCTGAGTGTAGATCTGAGAAGGTAATTGCCATTGGAATTTTGTGATGAATCGGTGGCAGAGAGTGAAGAGTGTGTGAAGTAGTGTTGAGAGTTGAGCAGAGGTAGAGAAAAATTTGGCCTTTGATAATTGGTATTTATATGATGCGTAATCTCAAACCCTAAATCACTCTGATTTTTTTTTTTTTGACTCCAAAAATTATTTTTATTTGATTTGATTTTATATGTTTTTATTTTCTTATTAAAATTCTTATTAATTTGTTTTTGACTAAAAAATTCTTCATACTTGCTCTGTTGTTTTTTTTTTTTGACAAAGCTCTGTTAATGCTTAATATATGATGTTGTCGATCGAATATTAATTAATTTAGGCTTAAGACATCTTTTATTTTTTGTAAGTTGGTGTGTTTTTGTTTTTAGTCCTAAATCTTTTTCTTTTAGCATTTCATTTTTGAATTTTAAAAGCATTTTGGTTTTACTCCATAAAGTTAAAATCTGTAGGAAAATTCGCAGTTTTTTGTAAATTTTTCTACAAATTTTGACTTTAAAGACTAAAACTAAAATAATTTTAACATTCATGGATGAATTAAAAAAATGATTTAGGAACTAAAAACAAAATCACTCCAACTTATAGGACCAAAAGATCATTTAAACCATTAATTTATTCCAATTTTACTCTCAAATTTTATTTTAATAGAAACAGTTTTATAATATTTTTTTAGGTGATACAACAAATTATATTCTTTATAAAGCTTTTAAGAAAAACTAATTATCAAATATTTAAAAATTCATATAAATCTTCATCTTTACATTTATCATCTTGCTCATCAACATTCATCTTCAACCCATCATTATTTTCATACATATTTAATAACTCACACTTGCTTTCTTACTTCTTCGGTTCTTCCTCTTTAGTAATTTGATGTGCGGGCTATGCTTCTACATGTACTCTCTTCGTCCCAAAATATAAGGAAAAATTAGTTAACTAAAATTAATGTATTTAATCTAAATTTTTAATTAAATACATCAATTTTTTTAATCAATTTTCTTTCATATTTTAAGACAGAGTAGTACATTATTACACGAGTATGCAAGTAACTCAAGCACCATATGAGAATATCACGCTCCCTACATCTCATCTACATAAGGTTTTCAACCCTTGGGTGAAATGTATATTACATTCTCTAGTTATGGTTAAACTCTTCACTATTGTAAAACTCACACTTGAGAGTTATAGTCCTTATAGGTAAGGTATACACCAATTCCTATCGCTACTATTGTTTCATGAACTTCTTCCTTCCAACATCTCCTTAATGTTTTTTGGCAGGTGCATTTGGTGTGTCCTTTGAGGTTGTTCTTTTTTCTCTCATGTAAAAAAGCATACATAGTTTTAATCCAAACCTTCCATTTTAGACTTTTTTGAAGGAGTGAGTATGACACTTTCGTAATTTTACCATCAAAATGATTCCTATTCATAGGAAGTTTAATCAAAATAGCAAATATCTTGTCTTGTTGTGTATGGTACTACTACTAGTGCAATACTATAGGACAATTAGACAGGGACAATATATTTAGGAATAGTATTATTAGTCGCTTAGATTTTTCCAAAAACCAAACATTACAAATTTCAGCTAACCCATTAACGTCAAAAAAAGAAGTCGAAAAGCTAATCCGTTATTAAAAGAGTTTAAAAAATACGCATTAAATATTAATTTTACATTGGTAATCAATAAAAATGATTCAAACTTCCATATCATTTAAAAAAAGTCGATGAATAAAATGGAGTAACAATGCATAATACATAATTCTTATTGGTTGATAGTGTAAAATAAGTACATATTTATTTTTGGAACTATTACTCATTATTTTTAATTATTAGTGAAACATTTTAGTGCATATTTAATTATTACTAAACGGTCACTTAGAATATACTTTTCTTTTTGTTAATAAAATCACTTAGAATATACTTTGATGTATTCAAGAAATGCTATTTAAGATTATGTTATGACATTCTTATTTCTTCACACACTACTTCTTTTTTAGTATTAAGAAAAGTGAAAGAGTTTCTTAGTTATGGTAATGCAGAGTGTAGTTGTGATCCATGATGCATGTAGAAATATCAATTTAAAAGTTTTTGATTGGGCTCTTAATGGATTATCACTAAGCTCAGGAGATAATCTCACACTGGTTGCGGTTCTTCACCAGATCACCACTCCTTGTACGTACATTTCACCTTTTATGTATTGTAGGAAACTTTAATTTTTGAGAAGTTTCTTTTATTTATATTATTATATTTAATTTTTTTTACCATGCTTTAAAATAACCTACGTAACAAATTTGACATCATAGTGTGACGAAATCGTAGACTCATGTAAAACAAATTTACCATGCGTTGGATCTGTAAGAATATGTGAAACTGAACATGACAAATTCAGTTCTATTTAATTTGATTGTAAAAATGTTTTTGGGAGATTGGACAAGAGATTTGACAAAAACAAAATTTTTTGTCCCTCGCATCATAGAAGCACTTTTTGTTCAAAATAAAAATTCTCTAAAATATTACCTTATCCTATGATGTCATGTTTTGTTTTGTGTTGTTTTACCATGTCATTATTATTTTTAAAATAACTTAAACATACTCTTTGTGCATTAGAATCGCCTTATTTGACAAAATCACTGTGTGGTTTTATTGAAGCTTAACTTTTTATCAAAACCAATCACCATAGTTTTGTCGAAACTCCAAAATATAACTTTTGTAAGAAAATTAGAGTCTGTCGCGTCGAAATTCTGTCAAACTCACCATAAATTTAAACATGCAATTACATTGTGATCACATCACATAGATCCAACTACATCTAAAGTTGACTTAATTATTTACTTATGAGTCTCCCTTTGATGATTTATCCTGAAATAGTGGGATGCAAAATCAGTGTGGACAGTAGGTTAGCATTTGGAGCAAACAAGAAGATTATTGAGGCAGAAGTTGCAAGAAAGAAGGAAGAGTATCTGAAAAATGAGGAGCTTATTCATATTTTTAAACTTTATAGATCAATGAAGGTAACATGAATAATAGTTATTATAAACTTTTTCTGTATTTAGGTATATCCTACAAGTTTATGAATATTTAATTGAGTAAGGGTTTACTCTTGTGATCTCAATGTGTCGAGTTCGAATCTCTCTAAAGACAGTTTAAATAGTCATTAGTCCGTGCAACTTTGAATTAATAAAAAACAATTAGTTTAAATGTGTATTGTGTTTGATCAAAATGCCCCAAAAGGAATTAGTTTCTTGGAAGTAGTTGCTAACCTCAACAACCTCTCCACTCGACAAATTGCGTCCGGACATGTGGTTAATTTGGACAAATTTGAGACTACTTATAGTCGAATTGTGCGTAAAATAGTAGAAATTTGGACAATAGTTAGTTGTGTTATTGTAATGTTCTATACAAAATTTGAAGAAAATGTCTCATGTTATTGTTAACTATTATATTACAATTTACAGCTAATGAAACAATAATGTGCATCATATTTTTCAGGTTAAATTTAATATAGAAATAGCTATGGGATCTTCACCTAAGACTGTTGCATTAAAATCAGCCACAAAGTTAAATGCTACTTGGTTGATACTAGACAGGTAAGATTAAATCAAATAATTTTATGCAGTTGTTGAAATAAAATCTATACATTCAAATTCATACTATTTTGGTGCATGAATCATCAAACTACAAAATCATATGAATGAAAAATGTGACAGGAAAATGAAGAATGATGAGGAGTACTTCCTTAAGAAGCTTTATTGTGGCATATCAAGAATAAGAAGTTACGACAGAATTGTACGTATAAGAGGACCGATCGATACACCTCAACAGAAAAGATCATATAGAAGCTCTGAAACATATGCAGACAGTATCGGTTCAGAGTTTTTCACCGTTGACATTTTCACCAATAGTAAGTTTTTCGATGCTTTTAGATTTCACCGATCATGTCATTTTTAGCTATACTATCGGCATTTTCATTAATAGTAAGTCTGACAAATGGTTGTTCTAGTCAAGATTCAAACTAAAATTGTCGCGAAACATTTAATGATAGGTCATGTAAACTATCAAATGTATCATGATCAAGGACAGCGACAAAAGATACAACTTGAAGAAAGTAAGCACAGTGAGAATGAGAGGAACCCAAAACATAAACAAGAGTTCAAAGAGAACAATAACAAAATGCAAGAATATGAAAGCATAAACACAAAGGTGTATCAGAAAAGTGAAAGATACTTATATTCTGGTGGAGCTAGGAACTATTTTCTTGGAGGGGTTAAACAATATACAGTATGTGAACAATTTTTTAAATTTGAGTAATTTTCACATATATTAAATTAATTTCAAGCATTATATATATCCTCACTTAAGGGGGAAAGCATTAATATTGATGTTGTTGTATTCTTCTATGGATCATTTACATATCACACATATTTTTTTGTCACATTTTGTACTATATAGTTACCTCATCAATCAAGGGTTAAATTTGTTTCCCCAAAAAAGTTCATAATACAAATCAATGCTCAAAAAATAGTGTCGTCATTGCCGTGAAAGACTGAAATACTTGTGACCAAATCGTCGTCGACTTCTAATTCGCTTTGATGATTTGCTTCATCATCAGTCAAAAACCTTGTGACCAAATCGTCGACTGCTGATTCGCTCTGATGATTTGCTTCAACATCAGTCTTGAATGAAATTGGCTTCTTCTCTTTTTTGTCGACCAAATTTACCTCAGAGGAATGCATGTGACTTGCATCTGAGGGACCTTCCAAAATCCTTGAACCCATGCTATACGGAGAAACTGACTTTGGTTGTGGCATATGATATTGAGTCTCCAAAGGTTGTGGATGTGGATTTTGAAGATACTCATCATTAGAAAGATGATTGTCTAGCTTCTTCCCATTTTCGTCGACCAAATTCACCTCAGAGGAATGCATGAGACCAGCATCTGATGAGCCTTCCAAAATCCTTGAACCCCTGCTATATGGAGAAACTGACTGTGGTTGTGGCTTATGATATTGAGTCTCCATAAGTTGTGGATGTAGATTTTGAGTATACTCATCATTAGAAAGTTGATTGATTGGCTTCTTCCCTTTTTTGTCGACCAAATTCACCTCAAAGGAACGCATGCGACTAGCATCTGATGAGCCTTCCAAAATCCTTGAACCCCTGATATATAGACTAATAACTTGTAGTGGTTGTGGTATATGATATTGAGTCTCCATAGGTTGTGGAAGTGGCTTTTGAGGATACTCATCAAACTTCATATACGAAGAAAGTTGATAGTTCGGCTTCTTACATTTTTCGTCAACCAAATTTACCTCAGAAGAACGCACGCGACTATCATCTGACGAGCCTTCCAAAATCCTTGAAGTAACCCTGATATATGGACAAACTGTTAGTGGTTGTGGCATCTGGTATTTAGTCTCCATAGGTTGTGGTGGATGTAGGTTTTGAGGATACTCATCAAACTCCATATATGAAGGAAGTAGACAGTCCTCGATACATGGTGGGAGTGGAGCTAGACTTGGTTCCATGGCTTGATGCATAGGAGAAGTTTCAATGTCAATCCTGAAATTGATGATTAAAAACAAAAATTGCGGATGAGAAATTATTATTAATAATGGTGATAACACTAAACTATGTCTTAAAGTTACGAAATTAAATTTTTATCGCTGAACTAACACCTGATAGACAATTTTAACGTATATATAGTAATTTGAAATGTACATAAAAAAACAATGGTACTCACCGATGTTCACTCATTGTTGAGGTATTATGATTGCTTGTAGAAGTACCTCCCATATCATTGTAGAGCATATTTGAATCATCAACCAACTTTGTAAGCTCCATATTTGAATCATCAACCAAGTTTTTATTTATTATCCCATCATAAGTTGGTGAATAATTTCCATGCAAATTTTGATTGTCAAATTTCATTAGTGGTAGACCAAGCATGGCTAATTGTGAAACATTAACTTGTTGGCCACTCAAACTACTTTCTCCATTGACATTCAACTCATGATCATCTTGCATTATGTGTTGAGACTTTGGCTTTGGCCAGATATCTTTTCCAAGTTTTCTTTTTTTTGCATGCCAGAAGTTCTTTATAGCATTATCTGATCTTCCAGGCAACTAGCATAAAAAGTTAACAAATAAAAAGTTAATTACATGAAACACATACAAACACAAGTAAACTTACTAGCTAGATTGAAATAAATTTCTTCAAATCAAATTTTTCAGATAGAAGCTGTCATTATATTTGCTTTAATTGATTATATCTTAATCTAAAATCTTGAAACTAATCTAAATAATCAACATGGTGTAACACAATTGATAAATACTAATTGAGTCTCTATGTGGTCAATGGTTCAACCCGGGACATGAATTGTGCTGGAAATTACTTATTTGCTAAAAAAAAGTAACTAATTTAAATATAAGTTTTTTATTTTTAACAAGAATTTAAATATAAGTCATATAACATCATCTTGTTTTGATGGATCAAATAAATATATAGGGCTGACTAAACTGGTGTAGAAATCTAATTAATAGTATAAATTTTTTAGTGAATTCTCGAAATAAAAAAATACAAGACCTATAAAAATAAATTAAAAAAATAAAATTTAGTAAGTCCAATGTATTGATCACTAAAAAAGAAAAACTCCATCATGACCATAACAAACCACCAAGACAGATATAACATCATGTTTTTGTGTGCGAGGTTAGTCAACAGGGTATCTCTGTATGTAATTGCGAACTCTACATAATTCAATTGAATTGAAACTCTCCTTAATAATTTTAATGTTGTTGCATGTGTAAATTTAAATTCAGAGTCATAATTAAATTAAAAGAGATTCATGTTTGTACAAAAAAAAAAAAGACTCGTGTTATCTTATCTAAACACGAAAACACACTAATATTAGTATAGTAGAATGATATAGATAAATATTTCAAATTTCACAAAAAAAGAAAGAGTAAACATGAATACAATACCTCATTAGTCATTGCACACCAATTGGGACCATAAAGAGCATACAATTCAATAACTTTTTTTTCTTCTTCTTCACTGAATGGACCTTTTTTCATATTTGGTCGTAAGTGATTCAACCATCTTAGACGACAACTTTTTCCACAACGAGCAAGATTTGTTTTCTTACGTATTTTATCCCACTTACCAGTTCCATATTCTGCAACATAATTTATTAACATTTGATCCTCTACTTTTGACCACTTTCCTTTTATCAATCCATTACTATTATTATTATTATTTGCAATACCATCATTGGGATTTTCTTCCTCGGTAGATGAAGACATGAAGATGATTATTAATGTTTCTACGTAAAATATATTTTGAATGTGAGTACTTTTTTTACTATGTGAGCCTTTCATATATTTATATATGCATAGTGTTAGCTAGTAGAATATTGTAGAAATAGTAGGTTTTTAGGGTGAGGCCGTTAAAAAGATAGAGTTTAAAAGATAAAATAAAAAAACAAACTTAATGATAAAGATTAAAAAAAAATTAATCTACATACAAAACTTCAATTTTATTTAAGATAATTGGTAAAAAAAAAAATTATTTAAGATAATTAGTCAAAAAAAAACATTTAAGATAAAAAAATGATAAACAAGCTAAGCTCTCAAAAAAAAAATAAACATAATTGATTATATTTTAAAAAATCGGCAATCTCTATTTTACTAAATTCCAATTTTGGTCCATCTATTTTACTAAATCTGCAATTTTGGTCCTCTTACTTTTTTTTCTTGCAAGCAATTTTGATCCATCTTTTTTTAAAAAATTAAACGTTTAATTAGTCCCCTCTTATTTTGGCTTTATATTTTGATGATATGGCACATCATTATATTAAATGATGTGGCACTATGTATCATGCTTATGTATGTGAACAAATTTTGCTCGTACCGTCAAATTGACCGAGAAGGTCAATGATCATATTATCTCATAAATACTGGAGAGAAAAATATTTATGTATGTTCTTATTCATTTAAGGTAAAAAGTAAGTTGGATGTATTTTGAAATTCCATATTCATTTTTATTAAAAAATATCTTGGCTGATGAAATTCCATATCATGTGATTCATGTGATCATGTCTATTGTATGTATTTTCAATTTGAAGTTTTACATGTTGCGCAATAAAAGGAGAATGATTAAGGTAGCAAGATTAGAAAATAAAATTCTGTAAAAAAAAACAAATTAGTAAATAACTATTTTTTGAAATAATCACATAAACCTTTGTAATTAACTTCTATTATTTTTCATTGAGAAAGAAAACAAATAGACATGTATGCATGTTACTCGCTCCGTCCCGAAATGTAAGAGAAAAAACAAAAATCACACTTATTAAAAAAAAAAATATAATGATAGAGAGTATGTTTTTTTGAAAAAAGTTGTATGGAAATATGTAAAAACAATTTTTATTAGTTATTGGTTATAGAAAAAGTAAGAGAGAGAGTAAACTTTTTTTGAAAAGATAAATATTTGAACTTTTTCTCTTACATTTTGGGAAAAAAAATGAGTTTTTTTCTCTTACATTTTGGGACGGAGGGAGTACATCTTAAGGATAATTAGTTATGACTTTTTTTTTAGGTAAGTAGACTTACAAATACACTATAACCCAGACACATAACTACAAAGTTATTGTAAAACTCTTTCCTTCACAAAATATAAGGGAAAAAAACCACTTTTTTTTATCTCAAAATATAAGGGGAAAATTATTTTCAAGAATATATTTTCTCTTATTCTCATAAAATTAAATGCAAATTACATTTAATTTTCTTTCTTTCTCATTTTCTCAATAAAATGTAACCAATAAAAAATAGTTATACACCTTCCTATACAATTTATTTCAAAAAAAACCCCACAAAATCATAGTTCAAATTCTCATAATTATTTTTTTTCTCAATAAATGAGATTATTATTTTTCCTTTATATTTTGAGATGGAAAGAGTAGGGGTTAACTTACATGAGTTGACTAGTTAACTTACATGATGACTTTACAAATTATGATTTGAGCAAAAGCAAATGCCAAGACTATTTTTGAGTACAATTGAAAATGTTGTAGTAATAGTTGCTCTACCGTCAAAGACGTATGAAAAATTGGTTGAACTTTATTGTTTGTGTTTATTGTTTCTTTGCTCTTTTTGTATTGTTGTCGTAAGACTCACTTTGTTAAGGGTGTCAATATAACTTGCTATCTTAGTAAAAATGTTAAATTGGATTTTTTTTTTGCTATAAAAGAGGGCCAAAGTCTAAAAGAGAAAAAAATAAACTAAGAAATTAAACCAACACTCTGAGGATGCAATCCCTAAAAATATCATTAAAAAGGAGTTGCTTAAGCTCACTAGAAGGTGACTTCATAATATCAGGATTCCAAGAGATAGAAGTAAGACTAAAATTAGCCAATTAGTCTGCACTTCTGTTGCCTTCCCGCCAGGTGTGAACGAAACGAATTTGCCAATCTTTCTGCAGAAACTCTTGAATACGCCGAAGTAGTGAGGGGTTATGACCGTTGATATTGCACTTGTGTGACCATGTTTATGAGAACCTTTGAGTCGCTTTCCACAATCAAATGAGATAAGCCATCTCTCTACGCTATGTCTAGTCCCAGGTTCATGCCCCACATCTCTGCATGAAGAGTATCACACGCTCCAATCTTCCGACTAAATCCCTTGATCCATCTACCATATGAGTCTCAAAATAGGCCACCACAACCCGCAATCACACCATGCTCATTGCACGCCCCGTCACAGTTAAGCTTGACCCACTCATGTTGAGGCCGCTTCCAACCTATGTAAACAATTTCTTGAGATTGAGGGGAACCCAGAAATCGGACTTCTTTATATTATGATTTTTTTTTACCATCCAAACTTCTATATATATTATTTATCAAAAAAAATTCTATATATTATGTTTGAAAGTTTCTTAAATTCGTTATTCTTTTTTTTTTGGTGGCCTTAAATTCGTTATTCTATCACGTATTAATTTGTGTTTTGTTAGACAGATTGATTTGTTAAGATTTTTTGGTGTTGATATTAGGATATCTACCGTTGAGTGCAGTGGCTAATGTTCTTGCTAAATTGGAGACATCTCAAATGATAAGATATAAAATTGACCCAAAAATTTAAAGATTGTTGGATTTGTTAAAAGTTTATAAGTATTTGCTCAATATATATTTTTTTTGTTTCAACCGGGTTTATCTGCACAATTGCAGAGAATAATCATTCGAGTCGGGTAGGACCACAAAGGGTGATTAAAGTTCTTCCTCAATAGAATTTAACAGCACTCTCAGCGGCTTAATATATATATATTTTTTTCAACCGGGTTTATCTGCACAATTGCAGAGAATAATCATTCGAGTCGGGTAGGACCACAAAGGGTGATTAAAGTTCTTCCTCAATAGAATTTAACAGCACTCTCAGCGACCAGGGCTAATTTTGATCTCATGACCCCTAGTTAACCTTTCTAATCGATTAATCAGTTCAATAATGCACCTGCTGAAAAAGTAAATCAACAATGCACCCCTAAAATACATTTGTTGACACATTTTTTATTTCTATAATTTAAGGAATAATTTGACAATAAATTTGATACTAGTACCATGAACAACTAAAAAAGACCAAATTAATCTTGAACAAAAAAAAAGAAAGACCAAATTATTCAACGTAATTCAAAGTCAAAAGTTTTTTTGGCTATCTATACAAATTTTATTGGGAATAAGTGTTTGACCCATACAATTTTAGAGAGCAAATTGATGATTTACTCCCTAATAAATCAATTACCGTCTCTAGTCTCTAATCAATATATAGTTTATTTATTTATTTTATAATTATCATGTTGTAGGTATAGAGTTTTCATAGTTGTTTATCTTCAAAAAACCTTATGACACACAACTACTTGTTTAAAGAGTCTAAATTTCATATCAATTGTACATTGTTGCTCACTATTAATCTATATTAACATTTCTAAGTTGATTATAAATTTATAATTGATCTGAACTATCTAATATATATGGAATAATTCTATCAAAAATAACAAAAACAGTAGCAAATAATTACCAATATTCATAGAGACACAAATACTAATGTTATTTCATGTCAAATACTGAACACAAACACACAACAAAATAGAATAAAACAAGTGAAAAACACAAAAAGACTAGTTTGATTCATCATCACATACATCATTTGGTCTCTCATTCAAATCAAAAGCTCCAATATTTCTTGATTTTGATTGACTTGATTCCCCACTTTGATGCTTATTAAGATCATCATCCTTCTCTTTAAATACTAAAGATGGATTCTTCAATTTCACCAACATCTTCATTCTTTTGTTATCATCATTCTTCCATTTTGTTTCATCAATATTGTCACCAACAAAACCACTAATACTAGGTAACACTTTCTCCTCACTATCCAAGTAGTTTTCTTTGATTTTTTTATCCCTAGACATATACATGAGTATTTGAGCAGCATTATCAACTTCATAGCTTCTTCCCCTTTTATTGGTTTTAATAAATTTTGGTGGCCAAGAAATTGATTCATCATCAATAACTAGTTTTTTAGGTGCACCAACAAAATATTGATCTTCATCTTCATCATGATTATCATCATAATCATAATCATAATCATAATCATAGTCAATAGTATGAATAACCTTATTAGGGTGAATACCCCTCCATTCTCTTTCGGGGTGAGATCTCATGTGACCACATAAGGCTTTCTTTGATGGAAAAATCTTCTTGCAAACTTGACATATTTGTTTTTCATCAAAGTTAGAAGAATTTTGATTAGCCTTAATTTTAGCTTCACTCTCTTTCCTTAGAGCTTGAAGATGAGATCTTTTGTGACCACCTAATGCTTTTCCACAACTAAAAATTTTGTTACAAAATTCACACTTGTGAGTTTTTGAACTTGCTACTCCTTCATCATGATCATCATGATCATGATGATTACCCTTTGGTTTATTATCATAAACTTTACAAGAATTAGAAGTTGAAGCTAAACTTTTCTTCTTCTCTATGGATTTCATGTTTGCCCTAATTATATCCTATTAAAAAAACGAAAATAATGAAGAATAAGTAAAATATTGAGCTAAACTTGAATAATGAATAATAGAGAGTGATATGTACCTGATGTGTTCTACCATCATCGAGCTTATTCTTTTGTTTTTTGTAATCCATTGAAGTGAAAAGGTTATAGAGGGAGTTGAGAGGTGAAGAGAAACAAGGAGTAGAAAATATAATAAGAGAAAATAAATAAAAGATAAGAGAAAATAAAAGAGGGAGATGAAAGGAGAGATGTTTTACTTAGGAAAATTAATGAGGATATTTTTTATACAAATAATGAGGATTTTTGTACTAGAATAATAACGAGGAATTAAGTGATATTTTTCTTTTAAAAATTTATTGAGTTTTTTGTTTTCGTGAATGAAATTATAAATTTTTTTAAGTGAATGAGATCTGTAACAAAAAAAAAAGTGATTGAGATTTATTTTTTTACTCAAATAAAAAGTGATTGTGATTGTTAATTAGCTAATTTGATTCTTTAAAGATTTTCCACAATCCTAGTTTTTTCAACAGTATTCCTTGATCCTAGTATCTTTCTCAATAATTAAATTACTAGATTTAGTTACAAATTTGCCGAGATTTATTCTTACATGCATTTTATTTTGTTGGGGAAAGAGAGCATAAAGCATTGAAGTTTATATGAACATTTTTGAAAAAAAAAGTCATATTACCTTTGAAATTAAGAGTTTTTGTGCAAATTGGGATGATTTATTTAAGAGAAATTGTAACCCAAAAAAATAAATGCGTACCAAATTCGTAATTTTTTTTGATATATGTGTGTCTGCAACTCGACTAGTGCTTGCGTAATTTAGTTTTTTTTGGTTTAGACCCATAGAATAAAAAAGATAAGAACAAACATCGAAAAAAAAATTATACATGCGAAAAGTTACCAAAAAAGAACATTATACTTGCATTGACAAATGCATATTCAAAATGTGAGAATCCGAGTTTGATTTTTGAGAGAAAAATTGTTTTATAAGAGAGCATGAAAGGAAAATAAATATTTTTAATCTATTATAAAAAAAAAATTAATCAATCTTTATTTTATTTCCAAACTCAAAAATATTAGATTTTTTTTTGGAATAAAAACATCATAAATCAAATAGTGGAGCTAAAACCAACTCACTTCCTTTCAAGCAAAGAAAATAAAAACCTAACTAAAGAAGAGTAGGATAACAAAACATTTGACTCCTAAAACCAACTCTCCCACTAAAACCGGATGCAAAACTGAAAAACAAGACAAAACCGGCGGTTGAGCCGATTATGTTGGTTGGATCAGATTTCTCTATATCGATTTTTTCTAAATTAATTTTTTTTTTTTTTGCAGTTTTGGATTACACGGGCCTCATAATTGAAAGCCCACAATTAACTCAATTCATAGCTCCCGGTTCATCTATGATGCAGACACGACACTGACACATGTTTTTTTTTTTTTAAGTGATATCATTCAATGTAAACATCGGTGTCCGACACTTGGACATGCTTAATCTAAAGAGCTTCATGGATATTTATTTTGATCAATGCTTTGCAAATGTAAATGAAACTAAAGTTATGGATGTTGTTATTTTTCGTTTAATACTACACTATATTTGGGTATTACCAGTCAGACTCCGTTCGAACCCCGATTCCACCTTTGAACCGGTGTGTTTTCACCGATTTAATGTGCAGTTCGGTTTTGATTACCTCTGTTAATACTAGAAAAATCTATCAAAGTTGTTAAGGTGTAGTATTTCATGTTAATGATCCCTTTTTGCACCCAAAAAAAAATCAACAAAGTGAATGTTCATATTTCATAACCATTTCATGTGAAACATCAAAAAATACAATGCAAAATGAAGAGTTAGCACCATTTCAAATTCCAAAAAACAATGATTCAAAGCGAAAACATACTATCTATGACCTTCTAAGATGAAAACAGTCTTGAAAACAAGTAACCATGACAACCTTGTACAGTATCTAGAAGAGGCATAGTTTGACAAGCATCATCAACATCGCGATTCATCCATTTTTCTAATATAACTTCAGCGATTGGAGCAACTTGATGCTGCAACAATGATGCGCCAAGGGGACCTATCAAGTTCAACCTTGTAGCTGCAGATATAACATCTCTCATTGTTATGAACATGTAAGCTCTCTGAGAACTTGTACTATCAAATCCCAACGCTCCGCAAGTTAATCCAAATATAGGAGCGTGATGGAAAGTTACAGTCCCTAACTTCAGAGAAGTGTCTCTCATTGTTTTGAGAGAAGGAATCTCAGAAAACACAGCTGAAGCTACCCTCATTAATGCAGATCCTTGCGAGATTGATGCTTTTCGACCCACTTCGTTAGTTAGGGTAGCATCCAATATCATGTCAAGGTTATGCCATGTTTCCATATTCGGTGACTTGCAAGCCGAGTATACAAAAGGAAGGAATAAGCTCCCTGTATTCTCCAATACATGAATAAGAAATGTTTTGAGTTCATTGGTATCTGACACTATGCGGCACTGAACAGCGGCTTCAAGACCAAAAGAATGAGCGAATCCACCGGTAGGTAGAATAGAATCCAATAGCTGCCATTGACTCCACTGTGAAAATGAGTTTTCAAAGCAAGGTTGGCTGTGCGCTTCATTCGTTTGCATTATCAATGATATGATATTCCTCCAAAGTTGACAAGGAATGTCAGATTACTACAAGTGCCTATAAACCAGATTTATACCATTAAAATTATATAGTACCTAAATTGTTACCAATAGACAATTTGAAAATGTATTGCATATGTAAGATATAAACTTATGAAGCCAATAAGTTGAAAATTGATTAGATCTTGAAGGAGTAGGAGCACTTAACAATTAACATGGTCTAATATGCAAGTTGCATGAAGCTATATCAAATGTACATTTCCAAAAATAAGTCTTTCTTTTAACATGGTCTAATGTACCCTTTCTCTGTCAAGACACTAAATATATTTCAGTCCATTCATAATCATCATCTAGCAGATATTTTAAAACTAAATCATTTTAAGACTATATTAGGTACTCAAGTTACAACATATCAAGTTGCATTTTAAAATCAAATAGCATTAGCAAGAAGAACGGTAGAAAGAACAATCAACTAAAGGAAGTACTACTATTTCCATAATGTAATTGAGATTAACTATTCAGCAATTACAAGTCAAGCTGTTGTACCATGACATTCTTTTATGACCGCAAACCTAATATCATCACCCAAAACAAAAAAACTAAGACTTGTGTTATTGGGATTCATTATTTTCCTTGTTTATAAAATGGAATCCCATAATACCCCTATATTCTCCAGTTCCAAGGCAACGTGAGCAATACGTAAGGCCACTTCCACGACAGTCTCTACACCAGTTTGGCCATTCACCTTTCGGAAGCATTTCCAAATGTACCATGTTTGTCCTTCCTCGTCCCTGACAACAGTGGCAATCCACTCTTCCACTCCCCTCACATACCACACAAGGTGGATCCGGCTTCTTTCGTATTTTCCTTCGAACATTCGACTCTGTTCTCACAACCCAAGATGGCTTTCTGATTGACAGATGAGGCAATGAATTGCGGGACTGATATGGTGGGAAACCATTAAAATTTGTGGCCTCATTTCGCACAGTTGTTGATAAACTCAGAGTCACAACAAAGCCCATCTATGACAGCAGAACTCAAGTAAGTTTCTACACAAATCGAATCTGAAACAAACAAAGGGTACCTACTTACTTTGGACTTTAAACAAGCATTTCATGAACATGATCATCAGGGTACCATAACAGAATTTTTTGTGAGTAAGTCGCTAATGTTTACACCTAAAATTGTAGGGTGCTATCCAAGGTTTTAAATAAAGGTCTGCAGCTACAATATGGGCCGCAACATAATGGTTTTTGAAGTGTCAAAACCGCTACACGGCCGCAAATGACCACAATTCTCTGCAATATCAAGGATTATGAAGTGGCCAAAATTGCTTACCACAGCTACTACTTAAAACCCTGATGTAGTCATCAATTTAGTCCCTAAAATTACTAATATTTCAAAATAGTCTTTGAAATTGATAATCTTTAATCAAGTTAAAATTATAGTCCTAATAGCAGGGGTCAACTTACTCAATAACTAATTTACTCAACAAAAACTTTTAATTGGGCGGTTAGATCGGTAAAATTTAATGTTTATAACGACTTATTAAGCAGAGTAACTCTACACACAACAATTACTCCTGGATTAAGACCCTTTTGTATAAACAACTTATTTGCAGCTTATACCACAATGACATATCATGATAACTGCTTATGTACTATAAGCTTACACAAGCTATTTCTATAGCAAAAGATAAAATTAAACTAAATTGTTTTTTTATATGCTATAAGCTAGTAGTATTTTCATAAGCTAAATTGGAGAAATTGTAAAATTAAGCAGAAAAAAGCTTATGAAAAAATGTCATTATTATATATAAGCTCAAATAAGTCAGTCAATCCAGAGATACCCTATGAAAATCAATTTTAATAGCAACATATGATTTAAGCTAATTAATCAAATCAAAATAAAAGACAATGAATTGCAAGAACACTACAAAATAATACTAATCTATCTATAAAGAAGTAAAGTAAGGTATGAGAAGAATATTACGAAGTGAAGCTGAAGAAGAGGAGAGGACACAAGTGACAAAATAGTTTCTGCGCCTTTGTCTCCGACTCCGATGCACTTCTGTTCTGCTGCAGAAGAAGATTACGCTTTCAGTTTCTCTTCTCAAATAGTAATATGGTTAAGCCAATTGAGATTATGAATTTTCTTGAGTGAACTACTGATCTTGTATGTTTTTTTTACTATACTATATATAAATATAAATACAGAGTTTTCACCGCCATTAGCAATTACTATGCACTTAAAATGAATTTGAACTATACGATTCAAGGTTTAAGTCTTGATGAATGCCACGGCAGAGTAAGTAACGTCTACGATAATTATTCATTTTAAGTGAAATTCACTAACTCTTAACATAATTTTTACGGTTAGTTAGTGACAAAAACATTTATATGATTTTAAGTTTGTTTTGAGGTGTAATGTTATTTATTCTCTTGGTGTAAGAGGTCGAATGAAAAGATATTCTAGCATGAATCCACTCTCACCATATCCAACACCATTTTTTAAGTCTAATTCAAAATCACTCAAGGAAGGGAAACATCCAAGGCCATTTTATTAGGATCAAACTTAAGGCCAATAAGACAACCAAAAAACATGACAATTGGTCAATATAATATAACCCAACTTATTGTAAAAACCTTCAATTAAACAACCATTTGAATCATAGATAAGACCACCACTGGCACAATCTTAGAAGAATGAATGTGAGATTCATTGACATTAATCTTGATTCTTGAGACAATATGAAGGAGAAGTTCAAGAGACATTAATAATTGGACCTTTGTTGTTGCACCAAAGAAATCAACTATGTGTTATTTCAGCATAATAGTAGATACTTTGAAAAGAGTAAAATATTTAATTAAATGGTGAATTTCAAATGAAAGAGGTAACATTTCTAATTATATGATAGTGCTATTTACGAAGATATATGAAACTTAAAAAAGGTTTATCAAAACTATACTCTTACACCGTAAGTTGGTTTTGTAAAAATAAAATCGTTATACATTCTAATTTTGTAAGTTCGATTAATTAAATTTTATATCTGAGTCAAATATTCTAATAGTTAAAATTTTATCTCTTAATTTTGTCAAAAAAAAAACCTCTTAAGACATGAATAAGTGAAAAATCATATATTTAAACTTCAATCATTACATATACAATACGATATATCTACTAATTAAATTATGCATGCATGATTAGACAATTCGACTTATTGTTATTACATTAAAACATAATAATTGGATCAACCCTAAACAACTTCAATTTAAAATATATAACATATGTTCTCCTTCTCTCCATTTGACTTCAAGCAAAAAAGAAATGAATTTCTAAAAATATTACAATTTGTTAAGTGCATTAAAACCATTAACTTTGAATAACTCCACTAACAATTCATCTCATTTGAAAATTTCAATTGACATTCCAAACGTGGTCGTGGATCATGCATGTCCACATTTTATTTTTAAAATCAAATTATTCATACAGCTTGTTTATGGGAAATAATTATGAGAAAGAGAAAATAAAATGACTTCAAAGATTATGGTTTGACTTCCACAATTAGTAATGATGATTTAGACTTGTGAGACTTCTAGTGACATCTTCAACATGATCCTTATCTTATGTATTAATATGATGCGACAAATAATACATATTTCAATATTTTAATTACCATTTATTTAAAACTTGATCTATATGTTGGTGTATGAAAGAGAAAAAAAACGTAGAAATACATATGTTTTGAATTTTGAAAAATTCAATTTCAAAAATCAATTTTTTCCTCAATTTATCTTTTTTCTTAATTTTAGTCCTCAACTGATTTTTGAGCTATTTTTTATGTAGTCTATTCATTTTTTACGTTATAGCAAGAAAATAACCAATTACATATATAAAATACATGAAACAAAATTTCATTTTTTTAAAATAGAAGAAAGAAAAAATATCAACCAATTAAATGAATCTTAATTTTCTCGAGAGAATATTAATTCTTTGATTGCGTGCAAAATACCATCATTTGATAAAGAAAAGAAAAACACACAAAGTATGTTTTGTGGTCTCAATGAAACACACAACTTACATAACATTAGCTGTTACAATTGTGAAGCTTTATCCGTGGGTCGAAACTTGTTGACTTAGAATAGAAGGTATATTGCATTATGCATACTAATTCTTTTGCTTAAATTACACATTATATATGCATATTATTAATAAATCATCAAACGTGCATTATATTGTTATCTACATATGTTGGTTTTCCACTAGTTTGATAAGGCTTTTATTTAGTGGAGCAAAAACATTACTTTCACACATCATACCACAAGGGTATATATATGCATCACATGTTGGAACCAAATATTTAGTCAAAAATATTGTGGGAACCCAAAACTTGGACATATTCATTAATGAATTCATCTTATAAATGGCCAATGTCTATCTATTAGTAAAAGGAGTAGGGTGCGGTTGACAATACTACTATACTATATAGTCTATTTCAAAAATACAATGATTAATTTGTTAGAACTTAGAAGAGAGTTAAAGGACATTATGGATCAAACCTTTGAATTCATTTATATAAAATAGAGTAGCTAATATCAAATAAAATAAACAAATAAATAAAATGGAGTGAGGTTGACATTTAAGTGATATCATTATTCATTAGACTCAAAGACATTCTACTTACTAATAGATATGATATAAAATATAAAAGAAAGTGCCAACAGGGTGGATTTAGGGATATCTTTGTATATGGATCTAATTATTATTATTATTATTATTAGATATTTTATACATTCAGTGATTCATGCAGTTAACATTTGACACGGTTGATTTTTTTATCAAATGACAAAAAATTCTTAATTATCAAATAAATAATATAAATCATCTAATTTTGATTGAATAGTTACAACTATTTTTTTTTTTTTGACAAGGATAGTGTCAACTATTGATTGTGTAAATGTGTGCAAGAGATTCATGACGGTAGGAAGTTTATTTTGCTTATCAAGTTGTGATTGTCATGTGAAGTTTAAAATCCAAAATCCAACCCAATGATTGACCACCCCACCCAAGTCTGATAAGATCAGTACCTAAACTCTTTTGTCCAAGGTAGGGATGGCAAAAACACCTAAACTCGTGGGGCTCGCCCGAACACGAACCTGAGTCAACGGGTAAAATCCGAGTTGATTGGATTTGGGTTCGGGTGACACCTGATATTTTGGGTTCGGGTTTGGGTAGTGTCAAACCCACACCCGAAACCCGAAACCACACCCGTTATATATTAAATTATATAATTATCTCTTTTACCTTAGCATATTATAGACTATTTTTCATCCTTATTTTAATGTTGAAAACAATGTTAACATATTGTAAACCGTAATTTCTTTGAATTTTCCCGTATTTTTTTATTTTTGTTAATGTAATTTCGGGTTCGGGTGGGAAAAACCTGAACCCAACGGGTTTGAGTTTGGGTGCTATTTTGCCATCCGAAAACCCCTTTGGGTTCGGGTTTACCCGATATTTTCGAGTTCGGATTTGAGTAGTGTCAAACCCGCACCCGACCCTACCCGTTGTCATCCCTAGTCCAAGGCTTTAGGAGACTTACAAAGGACCCTTCAAGTTGTAGCCAAATGATCTGTAAAGAACAAAGCCATAATACCTTAAAAGTTTCCTTCTTTCACTTTTGACAAAACTAACTTATCATACTCATGTACAAAAGAAGTAGAAAGAAAATGACACAGGCTAAAGTATACTAAGAGAGAGCTCTCATTTATTATAGATTATAAATAAAAAATAATTTTGATATTTAATAATTTAGATATTAGTACTAGTTTCTATAGATTTTCTTTTAAAAAAAATTATAAGCTGTTTTATGTTTATTATTTATCAATAATAAAAAGTCACTTTTCAAAAACTCAGCTATCTATAAAAAATGTATTCAGAATTTTTTTTATTTAAAAATTGAAATAATTCTAAAAAATAAATTAAATCATTATTTTAGAGAAAAAAAAATCATAATAAAAGACATTTTTTTCACATAAAATGAATTATTTTTTCTAAAGGTAAAAGACTTAAAAGAGACTTTTAATGCAATTAGGCATCTTTTCCATCAAGTTGGGCTTAATGGACCCATTTGATTAATGGGAAGAGAAAATGTTGCTATCTCTTTTTTCTTTTAATAAATAACAAAAATAAAATGCACTAGCAAACTTTATGTGATAAATACAAGCACTAGCTAGTAGCTACTACTAGGTAACACCGCCACACCAATATACCATTATTAAAAGCCTTAGATAAACAATTGGTACTTCCAAGTTCCAACATCAAAATTCCTTTCTTTTCTCTTTTTAAGACTTCAAAATCTCACTCTCCAAAAAACTCATAAAAAAATTCTAGTTATGTGGCATATTTTAAGAAACCTTAACAACACAAGAAAGAGTTCAAAGGTAGCTGATGAAAACATGTTCCAACAAGGTAACAATGTTGTTGAGGTACAAATATTTGGCCATGAGAGGGGAAGAATAAGAAGACAACATGGTTGGGGGAATATTGTGTGTAGTATTCTTCAAGCTCCTATATCAATACTCTCATGTGTTTCTCATCCTCAAGTTAATGGTGCTGATGGTGTTTGGGTAAGTGGTGGTGAATTTTCACAAATTTCTGAAATGAATCATCTCATGGTAAATGATAGCATGAGATATGCAATTTTGATGTAGAAAAATAAAATGAGTATATGAATATACCAATTGTTCTTGGGTTTCACTTTTTCTCCCTCATTTTTTTACTTTTTCTATTTACTTTTAGGTGATTGAGTAGATCTACCAAATTTATGTCCTAGTTTCACCTTTTTTTTGTTGGTTTTGATCAATGTAAAAAGATTTTGGATTATTATGTCATTGTTATAATAAATAGGTTTATCATCATGTGTTTGGATTTTCCAATGGATGAGATGTAAATATTAATGAAATCCTCCTTCTCTTCTTCTCTATTGTATTTCTTATGTTGTTTAGGTGAGTATTCACAAACTATTAGTAATTTTGTAGTTTAAAACTTAATCACACTTAAAACTCCATCTCTCTCCAAAGGTGGAGTGATAATGGTTATTTTTATTTTGCAACCATTGTTAATTTTGCCAAAATAATTGACTATTATGGCTAAGCTTTTATGATCTAATTAATGTATGTTTGATATTACAATTGACATATTAATCGTGATCATGATATACTCACTGTAATACTAAACTTATGTTTAGTGTTTATATCAAAGTTATTTTAATTAGGTTGATAAAGAAGACAAATATGTTAAACGGGTTTGTTTGTGATGTATGGTACAAAAATGCCAAGTTGAGAGAGAAACCTCTTAGAATGCGGCAAAAGAAAATTACTAAAATAAGAAATGGGTATGTAGTAGGTATAATTTAACTTATTTTCACTTTAATTAGCTAGTGTCACTATGTTAATTAAGGATATAAGGGGCGTGAAAAGATTCTATTTTGTTGTCTTGTACTACTAGGATTTTTCTTTGATTTTATTCTAAAAAGGTATTCAAATTATCACATATAGTTTTTAAATGGCTAGTCAAATAACAAGGCACCCTCAATTGACTTTCCCTATTTTCCCTAATAAGGGGTAAACACAATTTTCCTAATCCCGGTGATTAAGGTGTCTAGAATAACAAGAATAATAATATAATTAAGAGTAAGCAAAATTAGAGATGTACTATATATGATACAATAAAAGACATGGAAATTTATAGAAGCCCAAGCTTAAGCACATTTGCATAACTCTATTATTGTGATTGTGATGTAAGAAGCGCTGTATTGATTACAAAACCGCGTGTGAGGCAAAACATATTTCTCATAATATATTCATATGCAAAATATAATTTGTCAAAAAATTATTGATAAAAATTTAGACAAACATAATAATTACCTACTCATATATCTCCATTATTTTGTTTTCTTGTTGGTAATATGATATATATCCACTATCTCGACTTCTTAAGCTCTAAGTATATTTTTTTGGTTAAGACCGGAGTATCTACCGTTAAACGCAGTGATTAATTTTTCGATAGATTGAAAGCACCTTAAAAAGTGGGATAACTGATTCAAGGATTTAAAGCTACTCTATACCTAAGGCGAGGATTAAACATTCGACCCTTGGTTAAGAGAATATCACAACCGCTTAACCACACTTCTTGGATTTTAAGCTCCAAGTATATGAAACTTTATTTGTCAAAAAAAAAAAAATTATTTCCCGGCCATGGTGCTATAAGATAAGATTGCACTTTTATACTAAGTTTTCAATTAATATCCGGTGGGTATAAATGTACAATGTATTTGCTATGGGTTCTCAGTTGCAATTCCAATTGAGAGTAGATATCATATATGTAATCTTTGATTTTTAATGTGCAAATATAAGAGGGGGGGTTTAGGCATTCAAAAAAATAAAATATTTATTATTTTATAGATTAATGTCTCATATTTTTTTTAAATTTTAAATTAACAAAATCGAGAGTAATGATAGCTTATATGCAACATTTACACTATTCAATTTATTGAGACACTTTTTATAAAGATTAAAATTGTGAAGACTCTCTCACTTTAGAATGTGACGTTTTTTTTTTTGAAGAAACTAAATAATTTATTAAATCATGCTAGACTAGCACAAGGTGTGCTTAGGCTAGAAATAAAAGTTCACAAAAGTTCAAGACCATTCCGAAGATGGAAAGATTACATCAAAACCAAATAAACTACAAAGATCAATCACCATACCAACCAAGGCAAGCCATTGGCTTAGAGTACCACAAACTAAAATCGACAGATAAATTAGTGAATTTAGGCTTTAACCACTACCAAAGATGATGCTTGATCTGATCTAGCACAAGGGAAACAGAGAAATCTTGATTCTGGAAAAGTGCCGCATTACAAACCTGCCAAATACGCTAAATCGTGGCCAACCAAATAATCTTAAAGCATTACTTCGGACGGACTGGATGGAATTGAAACCCAACAAATTGTATAGCATGAGCAATTGGCTCCGTTAGCAGGACGCCATGTATACCTAACCAAAGCAAAACACAACTCCAAACCAACAATGTGACGTATTTGAAATTGGAAATGAACATTAACGTTATTAATAAGGACATAAATTGTATGTTTTTTAGTTTCACATCATTTGAAAATTGAAACCAAATACATTTTATATTATATTACTACAAAATTCACATTCCTCAACCCATCTAAACAGCTTTTACAGAGAATAAAACTATCAGAGTTCTTATAATGTATAACAACAAATAATACATCGAAATATAGTGCAATGTATATATATTTGAGAGTGGGGCGAAAGATAACTCTTACTAAAATATACTTTCATGAACTTTAAAAATATTTTATTACTAAATCTATTTTAGATCCTCTAATATGTTGGGTCGGTCATGATTATAATTTTATTTAAGATTTACTTTTGCCAAAAATTCAAAATTTATATGCTTATAAAGGATACCCTTAATCCAAAGGCGAAAGGCCTTCCACGTTTTCCAACAATGTGCATATCATGATTTAATTTTATAGATATTGTTCACCACCCTTATTGACCCACTTAATTAATATGTTATGAGTAGAGTATAGTGTCTATAGTGAATAACTATTGTGAATCTTGGAAGACTTGTAAAAATATGTATATAATACTAGTACTGGACTTTGGTTTTTGGCTATATCCTCTCCACGTTGTTTGGTTTGTGTGTTCTTTGGTAAACATGGTAATTAGTAGATTTTCCATGTTTTATTTTTCTATGCTTATCTTCTTTTTTTCATCATTAATACTTGCTAGCTATGATTGTTTGAGCAATAGAATTGGAGATAAAGAAAAAAGGTGGCATATGAGAGAAAAACGAATAAAATGATTGGTCATATTTTTGTCAACATTAATTAAGTGGGAAACAATGGAACATAGTCAACTATTATGGCTTTTATCTTGTCTTATTTTGTCTTAACTATAATTTGCTTCCAACGTGCATTTTGAAATATATTTAGTTTTTTGTAAAAATAGTAGTACACAATCCATTGTTAATTTTTTTTGAAAATGATTTTAGGATAAATAATAATAATTAAGGAAACGTAACGAATATAATAAAAAAACTCTTAAAATTTAAGTATTCTATATTTTTAAAATAATAAAATACTATTTTTAATGTAAATATTGTCTTATTTAATAATTTTAATTAGTATTTTAAAGGCACTAGTTAACAAGATTTTTTTTATACCTATATCTAATTATATTATTTTATAAATCTAAATACTCCATCTATCATTTATATTGCATTGCATTGTAGTGTTACATATAGTAGTATTATTTAAAATATGCTGTTTATTTGAACTTGTGATGCAATTTGTCACACGTTTGAATGATCGAGAAACCAAAGAAAATTTATGGTCCTGACGAAGCATAATAAATTACATATTCCAGGAATAATCATTAACATACGTGGACTCATCTGCCACCTTATTTTCAGCAAAAATACGTAACACAACTTGCTTGTACTACTCATCATGATCATAGCGAATTAATATATGAATATATTATTTGTCAGAAAAATAAAATATATGAAGACATTATTTGTGCTATGAATAATTTTAAGAAAATGCTAACTGCTGTTATGTCATGATGCATTAGTAAGAGAAATTAAAATAATAAAATTTTGTTTGCGAGTTGGGAGGAGAGGAGAGGATTTTGGAAGAAGAGAAATAAAGAGAAACATAGAGAAATTTTTTATAATTTTTGAGAAAGTATTTTTCATAGAGAATGACAAATAAATATTTATGATTAATATAATATGATTTAAGAATATTATAACAACATTAATTAAATTTGAAGAATTCTTGTAAATCTTCCAAACCCTCATCCAATACAATTTTTGAGTACCACCAAATTAAGGTATTTTTGTGTTATGAAGAAAAAATAACTCTCCAAATTCCTCTATTCCTTCCACTTATTTCTTCATTTTTTTCAAAGTCATTCCTCCCCTCCCCTTCAAACTCGCAAACATAGCCTAAAAATATTTTAAAGTTCATGTATGTAATTAGTAACTTCTTAAAGTGTAAAAAATACTTACTTAAAAAATTGTAAAAAATACATTTTTCGATACTAAATTTTGTTTTAGTTTTTTTAGTGTATCCGTGATACTACTTATCATAACATATAATTTTATTTGTTAGAGTTTGAATCTAACTTTTACGTATAAAAGATGTAATGTCCCTATCAATTAAGTTGAAATTTACAGAATATATTAATACAATATAAAGATCTTTAACATATGCTCTTAAAACACTTTTTAACTTTCTCTGTATTTTAATAATAAGTGTCAAATTTTTAGGATGTGGATCCTCTCACCATTCTTTCCTTCCCTCTCTCTCTTAACTCTCTATCTCCCTCTTAATTTCACTCTCTCGTCGTTAAAAAATAAAAATATAATCAAGAGAACTGAGAATAAGAGAATAGTGAAGAAGATCTATTTGCATTGGCATAGTGATCACTTATCACTTCCCTCTTTATGTTACCTTTCATTTCACTCTCTCATTATAATGCATACCCCCAATGTAGTAGCATCAAATTACTTGTAGACCAAAACAAATTTGATCATCCAATGGATTATACTCTAAATTGAAGATAATTTCTTTTATGTAAAACAAATAATATCAACTCTTGATAAAATAAATAATTAATGTTATATTCACAAGGATTACTTCACAATTTCAGATCTTATAACTATTTTACTTTGTCTAGCCATTAGAGGATAACCATGATGCATTGACATGTTGGATTAAATCAATGAGATAGTGGAAATAACCACTAAAAACAGCAATGATCTTGTCTTCTAGATCATGCATGAAGTACTGTTTTGTCTTATGCCTTATAGATTAATTCATAGTTGAAGCTGCCCCATTAATACATTTTCTTTTTTTTTTGACACAAACTGCCCCATTAATACATGTAAGCACTTCTGTTGAAGAACTGAAATAACCTATATTGATGCAATAGATCTATAATTGTGACAGCTTCTACCATTTCCCTCTCATATTCTTAGCAACAAATTACCACCTTTAAGAAGGTCCTTTCATTATATGCAGCTTCCAAAGGTTTAAGCATAGCACAAGAAAACAGAGATGGTACAAAAATTAATGCACAGATCAGATGTGCATAGCTTAATTATGATACCCTCATAAATTGATAACACAGTAAAACTACTTAAATGACAGCAGATCAGAACAAATGATAAAGCTCTCAAGCTTAAATGTACCAAACAATAGGGTTGTAGATTACATTTTGATGATTCTCCCTTGCAACTAAGCAATCTAGCCTGCTACAAACTAAAACTATCAATTTAAAGTATTCTCAAGTTTTGACAGTACATCTCTTGGTTTCCATCATTTGTGAGTTTAAGTGATGATTGATGAACCTGCTATTCTGATATTTGTAATTGTAGTTTAACCCGATTAGATATTTCCGCTAATAAAATACTTCAGTTTCACGTCATCCAAACAACGTAATGTTGCTTGTGCACGGACACTACAAACCTGGATATGTTTCCATGCTAAGACAATTCACACTAGTGTCATAAATTATGCAACTCTTTAATTTCCAATGGTACAGTTTGAACTTTAACATGTTCCACTGCAAATGTTAGAGTCTGTGCTCCGTAGTAAGTTTCATTCTCTCCGATTGGAGATTTCTCACAAAAGATAGTTCCTCAGCCTGATTTCTCTGAGACATCTTCTCAGGTAACACCAATCTTCACCCTTCAGTTCTTTGTTTTTTCTCCCATTGTATTTCTTTTCTAGTTCCTCCTCGCATCTTTTTTTCTACACAACCAGTTCTTTCGTTTCACTTCTATTTCGTTTCACACTGCCCATTAAAGAAAACAGAGTTGGTACTGTTGAAGTTATAGGGTTAGTTTCTTGTAATATATTCAAGAAAACAGAGGTTTTCAAGAAACTAATCCTATGAGTTAATCTACAATACTAAAGTACAAAAAATAACTATTTCCAAATGATAACAAGGCATTGAAGATTATGCTTTCGAAAAGGATGTAAAGAATATAGCTAAGAGGAAAATTGCCATGTTGATCTATGAAGTGAAACCCTTATATGTCAGTTAATTATAACATTTTGGTTGCAATGACAGATACCAATGGCCAATATGGCACTAGCATGAAAGTCCCCTTATGAAATGAGAAGTCCATTTCTCAAGAAATTTGAGTACATTCTCAACTTGCCGAGATAAAGTGCATCAAGCATAGGATATTCTATCATGGCAGATGATTGGAAAGAAAAAAGACGGATCAGTGTTGTCAAATATGGGCCAAGGCGACACCATGGAGGATTGTGGTGATGGAATTTTCGACAGCCATTGTAGCCAATTTGCGAAGGATGGCGGTGCCACTGCATTCTATGGCAGCCTAAAACAGTAAATTTTTGGCTTTCCGCCATCTGATTCTGCAATCGATAACACTGAGACAAAAGCTTTCTATTATTTTTTTTTGTGAATAACCCACCACCTAGTGGGCAGGTTCAAAATATTTACGGTGATATAGCAAAATCCAGTGTCATATAAACATATATAAAATAAACGAGAGCAATAATCCCATATTTTTCATCTCTTATTATGCAATCCTACTCAAATAGACAATCAATAGATAAATCAAACACAAGAAATGAGTAGAGACCGACAATAAGAGCAACTACTGTATTGAAATTTGAAATCTATCAAATTTGCACCATGAATCAACTGATATTATTTTTCATTCTGTGTGACGCAACTAGCTTGAATAGAGAATAAGTAGCAATGCTTCAAACTTTAAATATACAGTGTGACAAATAAAATGATGTATAAAAGCTATGCTCAATTTCATCGCTAATGTCACTCTAGTGTGATAAATAATACAAAGTGGAAACATATTTTATTCCTAATGTTTCCTCACCAAAAAAAAAAAAGAGGATCATAAGAGATACAGGGATTGCTCTAAGATGGAATAATAAAAAATCAATGTATCAAATGTAATCATATTTGTCAATAATCAGACAAGAATAACAAGATCCTTACCAAAATTGTATGAACCCTTCTGCATCTTTAACACATCAATTGATTCTCCTTAAATGAATGTGCTAGTATTCTTCGTTGGATAAAATACATTGCCGTACCCTTCTTCTAGTAGTCTCTGTTGGATAAAATCCTTTTTGGTGCATTTCTTCGACCCACTGCTTAGCCTCATAAGTTCTCCCAAGTTTTGAGAAACCATGTACCATGATATCATAAGTCCAACCATTAGGCTCATAACCCCTTTGACGTATCCTATTAAACAACTCACAAGCTTCATTCATATCATGATTGGTTGTTCTTCTCAGCAGCAGATTGTAGGTGTAAATGTCAAGCGGAAAGCACATCGCTATTAATTCCTCGATAGGATGGTTTACGTTGACACAACCAGAAAATGCACCAATGACGACGCTCAGTGTTAAAATTGGAGAACTTTCTCCCCCTTTTGCTCCTCTCATTTTAACACATGTATCATAGAGATTCGGAGATATCAAAGAATGGAAAAGAAGTATGTTGCCAAGAAAAGAAGTTAATCTACGTCTCATTTTCATATACACTTGAACAATATTTATGGCTTCATCATACTTTTTCAATGAGCAAAGCTTCTGCACAAGAATCTCATAGCATTCAATATTTGGATTTAATCCAATGTTTAACATTTCAAACAAGAAATCTTGTGCAATGTCAACCTTATTGTTCTTGCTGAGACCAATAATCATGGTATTATATAATTTTTTACTCACCACACCCTGGCGCCGGAGACTATTAAAGAAATTCAAAGCATAAAAAATCCTTTCACTTCCTAGATAACTGTTCAACAGAAAAGCTTGAGTAATAATAGTGGGCACAATGTTCTTCCTTAGCATTAGATCATATACTTCCCTGGCCAACTCTGTCTTATTGGCATGGCCAGCTCCGTCAATGAAAAAGTTGAAAATCTGAACATCGGGTTTACCATGAGTCAGCATGTCCAATAAATTGCAAAAACGTTCTTTAGGATTATCCATATCAAGTAAACTGCAAATAACAGCTCTGCATGTCTTTCGCGTCAGTACAAGATGCTTCTCTTTCATTTCAACCAGAAGGCAAGCAGCACTGTCTCCCCTATTTGACTTAATAAAAGAGTTAATCATCTTAGAGTATGACAGTCCAGAAGTTGCCTTATTAAGGTCCTCATGAATCGAATAAGCCATTTCTACTCTTCCAACTCGGCACAAAGTCGATATAAACTTGTCATACGTGACAGTGCTAGGCGTAAAACCACGCTCCAAGGAAAGATGGATCAGCTCCTTCATCTCATCAACTTTGCACTCTCTGCACAAAGCATTCACAAGTGTGGTAAAGGTTTGTCTATCAGGAAAAAAATCATTATTGATAGAACTTTTGAGAACACTGTACGCCTCTTTAACACTTCCATCCCAACACAGAGTAAGTATCAAATACTTATAAGCCATTTGATTCGGATTCAGTCCAAACTGAGAACTGGATTTGTACAATTGGAGCGCGACATCCACCATCCCAGCTTTGCAAAAGAAGCACAACACAGAATTCATGGTAACCATATCAGGTGGAATACAAGACTCATTCATATCCACCATCAAATCATAGACCTCGTGAAGCCGGCTCTCCCTCAAAAGCCTACAAATCAACATGTTATACCTAATCAAACCAGGAAAATACCCTCCTGAATCTCTCTTCTGCCTAAAAAACTCCAAAGCCTCATCCAACCTACCACCCTTCACAAGACCCTTTACACAAGCACCATAAGCATGTTCCATAGGAACCAACCCCGAGTTCCCAAGCCCCTTAACCAACTCAACAGCATGCTCAAACCTATTCCTCTCACACAATGAACCAACAAGAAAACTGACCTCAGAACCATGCAACTTTTTCCCACTACCCAACAAGCCGTTGAGATAATCCTCAGCCTCATCCAACCTACCCTGCCTACACATACACTTAACAACAATGGAATCAGTAACACTCGTGGCATAACCCCTAATACGAATCTGATTAAGAATAGTATCAAAAGCATTAAAATAATTATCCTCAGCAAGAGCATTGAGTAAAATATGATAACCAAAACCATCCAAGTCAAGACCTTGAAAACGCATTTTACCAAACACATGGAGTGCAACTTCAGGTTTACCAGCAATAGCATAACCAATAACAAGGGTATCATTAAAACGAACCCTATGATCAAAAACACGCTTTCTAAACAAGTGAAGAAAATCAATAACCAAAGGCATAAGATTAGCACGCATTAGTATAGTAAAAATGGCGACGAAAGTAGCACGTGTATGGTTGAAACAAGGTTGACGACCAGCCCAATCAAAGAATTTAAGACAAGATAGAATCTCGTTGTTGTCGCCGCCGTGACGGAGGACATTGATGACAAAGGGTTCAGTTAAAGGAAGCGAAAGAGATGCAAGAGAAGATGAGAAATCGTCGCCGGAAGAGAGAATTTGATAGATCCGAAGTATAAGTGGGTCGGAGTAACGGTGGCGGGTTTGAAACCATGTTTTGAATGTTGAAGCGACGTCGTTTTCGGTGCTGGAAAATGAAGATGTTGGTGAAGAAATTGATGTTGTACATGATGATGATGAATAGTGAGTGTATTGAATTGAAGAAAAGAGACATTTGAATTTGAGTTTAGGTTTGTGTTTGGTTACTACATGTTTCAATGGTAGCATCCTTTGTTGTGTATTGTATACCAGGTGTTTGAGACAATGCTTCTTTTGTTGTGTTTCAAGTCTTCATAGTCTTCATCAGCTTGAAATGAAACAGATTTGTGGTTTCATGTCTCAGGGAGGGGTTTAGTGTATTGACCGCGCTTATTTTTAATTAGGGTTGCTCAATGCAATTCACAAACTAAACTACTCTACTTGTTGTTGAAAATTCTAAATTTAGTTTCCGAACCATTTATCTTACCGACTTAACAAAAAATAAAGTTTAAGTGCACGATATATATATATATATATATATGAGTCTGTTTGATCTTCAAACTGAAAGTACTGAACAGAACAATATAAGACATTACAAAACAGAACAACACATGATAAATATTTACGGTATTAAATAAATTTTGTCTTGTATGATATTTGATGGAGAATATGTTATTTTGGTGATTTAGACAAGTAGTCTTATGGTTTAGTGGAGGACAAAAATATCTGATTTTGTCCAGTCTCTTGGCCTCCAGTTTAATCAGTTTCAGTGACAGTCTTATAATCAAACACAATACAACATAAGTTATCATGTTCAATCTCTTATTTTTTAGCAGATCAAGCGTACTCAATGTGTCGTCTAAATGCACGACCATTAAGTTACTTCCTCTCTTAAATTTAATTATATTTAAAGATATCTCTATCTTGATTAATTTTGAGTATGGGGTATTATAATTATTATTTTTAAAGTAGTTAGTGGTGAAAATTTTATTTTTTAAAATTAATAAATAAAAATATCATGGTTCGAATTATTGTCTTTTGTAACATATTATTGGATACATATATAAAATAATTTTTAAATTATTTTATTTTATTTTTTTGATCGAGACCGGGGTATCCACCGCCGAACGCAGTGACTATTCTCTCGCTAGATTGAAGGCACCTCGAAGGGTGGGATAGCTGACCCAAGGATTTAAAGCTGCTCCATACCCAAGGTGAGGATCGAACCATCGACCCTTGGTTAAGGGAGGATGAACCTCATGCCGCTCAACCACACCCCTTAGGTTAAATTATTTTACTGACAGTGCATGATAATTAAACTCTATAAATTTAATTTATATATATTGTCAGTGTAAAATTATTTTACACATACATCCAATAATGTAATACCACATCATGTATGATATTTAAAAATAAATGATGTGTCACATTACTTATGCATCAAATAATATATTGACACATCATCTATTGTGTTTAAAAACACATGATATATTGCATTATGATATGATATCATATTATATATTATTGAATGCATGTGTAAAATTATTTTTCTTACCACATGCAGTTTATAAGTTTTTAAATGTTTGAGTATAATTTACATGCAAATTGCAAAACATATGACAAAATGAACAAAAATTTGTACGACAAAGTTATAATTTTAAGTATATGAAACTATAAACATGTGCTTGTGCAGTTTGAACGAAATGGCAAGTCGTGCCATATGGCATTATTGAAGAAAAAAATGAATATGATTGTTCACACGTTTGTTAGGGTTGTCGTTTCGTAGCATAGTCGTTATTTATCTTGATTGTTACCTTTGTATTTTCTATTTATTATAGGATGAAATGAATTAAGTTTTTGATTGTATCAAAAAACACGTTTCATAACTAGATAAATAATTTGATAAGTTGAAATCCAATAAAT
This sequence comes from Trifolium dubium, assembly GCA_951804385.1. NCBI lineage: Eukaryota > Viridiplantae > Streptophyta > Magnoliopsida > Fabales > Fabaceae > Trifolium > Trifolium dubium. Next base: position 2,945,172 of record OX638067.1, read on the forward strand.
AAATGTACTTTATTGGAGAAAAATAATAATAAATGTTATCGTAATTTTTTTAAAAAACAAATAATTTGAGACATACTCATTGTGACTTTAAATATATGTAATTTTCATTTTTTTAGATATATTAAATAACTAATGTATTTGGTCTATTATATATACAGGCTAGATACATTATTCACTATATTTAAAAATATAAAAGTTTCTTTTTTTTTGACAAAATATAAAAGTTTCTTATATTTAGCGTGGGAGGGAGTAACTCAAAATGAATATGAATTGAGTGCATTCATTATATGTGTCCAGTCATGCAAATCAACTTCTATCCTAAGAAAAATGTTAACTTGTATCTTAAGAAAAAAATCCAATTAAAGTGTTCTAAACCTTAAAAAAAATGATAATTTGTATCCTAAGAATAAGAATAAGAATGGGTATAAATTTTCAAAAATGGTATTGTTACACACTATTATTCACACACCTTCACAAACATACTACACTATTCACTAATACAAGGTTTGTGAACAAGAGTGTGTTCCAATATCACACCTCATAAATCATAATAGTCTCTGATACATAACTGTATTGTACTAGCTATAATGTTGATGTTACAATACATTCAATTGCAACAAAAAATTTCCTAGTTTAAAAATTAACTACAATTGTCTCTCAGCTGGCGGCAATGGATCAAACGCGGCCACTTCATCGAAGAAGCCCGGATAGCTTCCGGGTGGTAGCTGTGGTGGATCTTCATACTCATACTCATATGTAGGCATTTGTGGCGTATCTGCTTTGCGATGTATTGGTAATGTCGGTAAGCCATTTTTTCCCATCTTCCTCTTTCTATACTCGCAGAAATTCCGAATGTCACGGTTTGTGCGTCCGGGCACCTAAAAATAGGAAATGAACATTATTCAGTCACTTTTATAGAATCAAGACTATGCTGGTAAATGGACACACTTGTATTTGTTGCAAAGATTCCACATTGCAATCAAAACTCATTAATACAATTTTAAATATTCATACTTTAGTTACATCTATCTATTTATCTATCTATATATCTATCTATCAGACTATCACTATAAATCAGTTGTACATTTCACTTACACTTATAAATAAAGATTAAAAGGATATGCAATATCAACTGTTATTATACTGAAATCCCAAAAAACATCACTGTTTTTCCAAATCACCCCATGAAAAATAATGCAGGTCTAGCCTTGAAGATTTTGCTATTCTAGAGTGATCAGTAAATACAGCTCAAAACTTCATTGAATTAACATTATGGCAAATCCTTAAATATTTTGCATTGTATCATGTATATAAAGAAAATTTAAGTAAAATCAGAAATTGGATGAATGCAAACCTGGCGAGCAATCGCAGCCCAGTCGTTTCCTAGCTGAATTTGAAGTGCATTGACTGTATTCTTTTCCTCTTCAGTTAAAGGGCCCTTCTTCAACCCTGGTTTAAGTACTTTCAACCACCGCGCCTGGCAGTTATTTCCGCTACGGTTAAGCGTTGTTTTTCGGTGAATTTCAAACCACTTACGTTCACCATGCTCTGTGATGTATTCCCTTAAAATTTCATCTTCTTTAGATGACCATGTACCTTTCTTGAAATTAGCCATCATCAGTTAAATACCTATAATATATTCAAGAAATCATTGCAAGTTATATTAAAGATTGAAAGTAATTAAAATTTTGAACTAGTTAAATCATAAACATATATGCATTGTTGTATGAATACTCACCAAGAATCTTGAAATATTGTAAGGATCTTCTGAGAGTGAAAATATTGCAACTATCAATGTGCAGGTTGAAAATTTGGATGTTTAAATATTTACTGTCGCACTTCTTTAACACACACACACACACTATTGCTTGCTCTTTTTATTTATTTTTTGGTGCATAAAAAATTTATTTTACTCTGTATTTTTAAAATTTTAAATTCCTAATGATATTTATTGTTACCACCATTTTTTGAAATTAATTTCTTTGCTTGTTGTGATCAATTTAACAATCGATTTGGAAACATAATATCTTAAGTTTGGTCTGTAATTCCTTTAATAAAACAATTTATTAGATTTATTTTTATAATTAAATACATATAAGAATTTAAACATGCGCACAAAAGGGAGAGATTTGTCACCATTTGCGTTCCTACCCAGCTCGAGAGATTAGTCTCTGCATACGCGCGCAGATGATACCCGATTCAAATAAGAAAAACAATAAACAACATATTATATATATTTAGTATTTACAAATACACAAAACAATACATAACCTATCCAAAACATAATCAAGACTAATTTATCCAAAATAACCATCATTATAAACATCACCGACCACATCATCGCACTATCATCAGCCACATCATTATAATGAACTTTTTTTTTTTTAGATTTTCATCAATTTGAATTACAAAATCAATTCACTTAAAACCGCACATTTACAGATTTGATAGACACAACACCACATTTACAAATTTGATAGACACGACATTGTTATACAAGGTACTTGTTGCATATCATTATTGTGCTCAAATACCTCACAAAGTTAATCCCTTTCGATTTTGAATTCTTCAAATCCGGGTCTTTGAATCCATTCAGTTGAAAGAGGAATTTGAACCACGGTAATTTTGCATGCATACAAAGATGCTTGTCGCGTAAATACTTCCCATCTACGATTAAACTCTACCTATTGACACTAAAAACAATAACCAAAAGCACACGTCCTGCCACATGCATGATTTTGTTATACCATGAACATATATGATCAACATCATAAAACTTGAAACTTTAGAGCCTTGCAATATTTCAAGGTTCCCATTTAACCAAATGAATACCTCTGAAATTATTCCAAGACTCTCAAATTTCAAATTTTGACTTAATTGTTGAGTAGATTTTGTTATCTAGCTATATGCCTATATATATATATAGAAGTATATGAAGTGATATCTTGTATGTCAAGTTTACTCAAAAACAATCTTGTATGTTAAGTTAAGTAGGAACTTATTTTTTGAAATTTAAATTGTCAAAAGAATCAAATAGATAGGGATTTTGTTGTAACAAAAAAAAGGATTTTGAGGGAAAAAAAACCGATGGAACTTAATCTACAGAACTAGATTTTTTTTTCTATAATCAGGAGTCTTTTATATCTCTAAGTAAGTGTTTCTTGAACTCCAAACTTCCAAATTAACATTAACATCAAGCCTCGACATGTTATTTCTTGAAGTTTGTGTATTATTTTATTTTTTTTGAAGTTTGTATTCATATATGTCATTTTTTAAATTAAACTTTCTTTGATTGGATGAGCTCTATATCGAGTCGTTTGAGATCAAGATGCTGAGACAATTCAAGTTTTGACTTATCTCGTGCTACTGAGAATGCTTCGAACACAAGAAACCACATCCTATATAGTATATATATATCATGATCCTTGCCGCATATTTCTAAACATATATATTCACTTCAAGTTCAATGTTGTTTTTAAAAGGATTATCTAAGTCTACTCTATATCCTTAAATTTAATGAATATTCTGCGATTATTGTTCCGAACATTCACACCCGAAGGCCGAGGGCGCTTGCAAAGCTAAGGGTTCACTAGAAGTTCCTTACACAGGCAATCCCCCCACTCAGGCACTCACCTCATTTCCACCCTAAAAATTAGCCACATTCTCCGAAAGATGGCGGGTAAAAATTATTCCTCGCTGCATCTTTCAGAGAGTCAGCTTCAACTGCTCTGCCTATATAAGCGCGAAAGCTTTCGCCAAAGTACAATTCATTCACACTTTACTTTCACTCCACATTGATCACTTACTAACTTGAACATCACAGAGCTAACCTATTTTGCAGGTACTTTTGTCGCCACTCTAAAGGCGTTTCACTGTCGTAACCGTTGTCATCAGAGTCAAGAGTTCTTTTCCTGAACGTATCAATTATAGTGGTCTAAAATTTACAAGTCTAAGTTTTTTCATCCATAGCTGTCTAAGACAGCTAAAAATGTTGCTGCTTAAGCATAGTGATGCATCTCAATAAGTACATGAAAATTGTTCCCTTTGCTACATAATGAAAGAAAAAACCACTAATTGGAATACATAAGCATTAATCCACACATATAGAAAAGCATCTCAATTAATGTTTTCTAGTATTATTATTTGTAATTGACTTATGTGAATGACGATGATGACTAGAATGCTTGGTTGCATGATGATGATTATCAGCTCCAGATTTTGGTGTCCTTGGCAATGCATTTGAGGAATGTAATGCTTCCAATGCAGATAAAGCATTTACCATAGTTGGTCTATGTTTAGGATCAGTATGAAGACATTTTAGAACAAGCGCGGCTGCGGCTTGTGCTCCTTTCTTTGAGTATTGACCACCTAACTTCGTATCCATGATTCTCAATATTCTTCTGCTGTCACTCAGAAAAGGCATCGCCCAATCCACAAGTGTTTCTTTCGTATGTCCAGGTCTATCATATTCAACTACACGCCGTCCTGTTAGTAACTCTAACAAGACAACACCGAAGCTGTATACGTCACTCCTCGGTGTTAAATGACCTGTTTAGGCTCGGCGCATTTAGAAAGGGTGAACATAACAAAACAAAAAAATGAATTAATTTCGTAAGGAAAATGAAAAATGTACCTGTGGCTACATACTCCGGTGCAGCATAACCATGAGTTCCAATAACTCGAGTTGAAACATGAGTATTATCTCCAGTCGGTCCATCTCTTGCCAAGCCGAAATCTGAAAGATTTGGATTGAAATCCTACATAAACTTCAGCAGTACTCTTTAAGAATGGAGACTTGTATATAGTATATATTAAACATCAGATTTAGTTATCTTAGAGCCACAAGTCAAGTTTTCAGTGTAACATACCGAATCAAGCAGGATGTTGGAAGCCTTTAAATCGCGATATATAACATTTGCGTCAAGAGAATGTAAGAATGTCAGTCCTTTTGCTACACCAATCGCAATATTAATCCGTGTCATCCAGGAAATCGGTTGACCACCTTCTGTAGAAACCAAAAACAAAGTTTAATGAATATGAAAAGAAATTAAGTCTCATCTCAACACAAAAACTTAAAGATTTGTATTGTATCGTTTTGTCCGGTATTCATTTTTTGCAAATGAGACAGACCTCGAGAACGAATGTATTACTTACTTCTGAATAGGTGATTTTCCAAATTTCCTTTCTGCATAAACTCATAAACTAGAAGCCTGTTTTTACCTTCTGAACAGTAACCAATAAGCTTCACCAAATTTTCATGGTGAAGTTGGCCTAGATAATTGACTTCTGCCTGCAAACACAAGCGGTACAAAATGAGCCAACTAATACTACTAGATGAATATAGTGCATGTGGTTGGTGCGTAGTTTGTGTGAGTGTTGTAAAAATCGAAAATTTTGATACAAGAGTTAATGTTGAACATACAAGCCATTCCTTGTGACCTTGAAAACTTTCTGGTTTAAGCCTCTTAATGGCAACTACAATTCCCTTTCCTGGTTTTGTAGGAGCGCCTGTGTTCTCATCTATCCATCCTTTGTATACAAATCCAAACCCTCCCTCGGCGATTAAATTTTCTTTCCGGAAGTTCCTAGTTGCCTTTTTTAGATCATTATAGCCCAATGACTTAACATCAATGGAGACTGATATGTCATCATTTGTTGCTGAAGTTTTTAAATCGTGTTCTTGGTCGGCCGAATTTGAAGTCTCCTTTGGCTTACTTTGTGTCTTTGTATTTCCTGATAGTAGATGAATGTTAAGAATATCAATAACCATGCAGAGAATGAAGCGAATTGTAAACTTCAACCAAATTATGCATATATCTAATGACATTGTTGTCATGGTAAACAAAATGTAAATTTCAACATAGTGGGATAAAATAGGCGATGGAACCGGTGAAACTTTCCGGTCATGGTCTAAATTGTTCAATACTGGCCGAACTAGATGGCTAAAATACCGTAGTTGAACTATGGTTCAAACCGGTTTTATGGAGCTAAGAATCAACCGGTATGTTGACTAATTCTTGATTCAATCGATTGAACTGACTGATCCGGTTTTGCAAACAAAATTATTTAGAATCAAAATCATGGCAAAGAAGCCTCATAATCATCATTTTTCATTTACCAAATTTTAACAAACAAGATTTAACTTTAATCTTAAAAAACCAATAATTTTCATTTTTGGACTAATAAGCAAATAAAGAAATGAACAAATATAAGTGTCCAATCAAACTTTAAGGAAACAAAAACAAACAAAAGATAACAAATAAAAAACACAAACACAAAGTGTTACCAAAGAGGAAACAAACAAGTGAAGTAAAAAAAACAAAAGTAAAAAGTAAATAGAAGAAAATGGTGTGTGAGAATAATAAAACTATTATGAAAGTCTTGAAATATGAAGAAGTTTTTTGTTGTTTTGTGTGAGGCAATAAGACAAAGTCCACGCTATATATGATGAAGTGAAGAAAATAAATGGATGGTTTGATAAGGAAACAGCGTAGTCAATGAATGGAAGTTACCATTTTCCATCAGTTTAACCAAAAGTCCATCAATATAAGTTATAGGTGTGCGACTCCAATCATCTTCAACACAGAATCCCGATTGAAATTGATCAATGTCCTGCCTAAAGCTAAAGTCACTATAATCCATAGGTTCAGCATCCGCAGTAAATGTAACTTCTCTGTGTCTTTGGGCTGCAGCTCTACTGCTTTCTCCATGTATATGGTGGTCAATGCTGACAACTGGAATGATAGGGGAAATATTAGGACTATATGGTTGTAAAGATGTATCAGCTGCAACTGCAACCGTATCAACACATTCCTCTTCATCACACCACTTAAACGTGTCCCTTTTATACAAGCGAATAACATCTTTCATGGTTGGTCTCTTTCGTAGATCCTTCTCTGTGCATTGCAATGCCAATAAAAACATTGTTGTGACTTGCTTGGTCAGTGCTGCTGAATTGGGAAATGCTTCTGCAAGATATGAATCAGCAATGTACTCAATTTTGCCTGTTTCCAGCCATACAGATCTAGCCCAGCTCACTAAAGAGGTCACATTTGACTCATCATTCAAACATGGAATCACCACTTTCTTTCTGGTTATTATCTCAAGCAAAACAATGCCATAGCTATATACATCAGACTTTCTGCTTTGCACTATTACATATGCATTCTCTGTCATAGGTGACAATGTAAACATGTTAGTTATGATGAAAAATAATAGTGATCATTTCATCCTCACCTATCGAAGGGACGTGTAAATAATTAGCAAGTGTTAAAGAGTCTCATATTGGTTGAGAGATGGCCTGAAAATATGTTTATAAGTGGGGGCCACCCTCACCTTATAAACCGGTTTTGTAGGGTTGAGTTAGGTCTAACCCAAATTCTAATAGTAAGTGTGGATGAAAACTGTTTACCTGGAGCAATATAGCCAGGGGTACCAACAACGATCGTTGAAAGCATTTTTCTGGTTTCCGAATAACTATAAGAATTTTCATACAAGTTCCTGTCTAGGGCAGTACCAAAATCAGATATAATTGGCTCCATATTGTCATCAATAAGAATATTTTTTGACTTAATGTCTCTGTGCACTATGGGTGGGTCACAATTATTATGAAGATATGCTAGTCCTTCAGCAATTCCAACCGCTATGTTAAACCTGACATTCCACGTTAAGGGTGGTGGGGGACTCTTTTCATGCAAAATATCATAAAGGCTTCCATTTTCCATGAATTCATATAAGACTAAACCGTAGTCAGCTCCAGTCCAATAGTCTGCGTATTTGATTATGTTTCGATGCTTATACATTCCAAGCACTTCAACTTCTTTGCACATCATACGTAGCTGTTTCTCCTTGTTCCTTTTGAATTCAAACTTCTTTACAGCAAAAACTCGTTGACCAAGTATTGCTTTGTACACAATACCATGTGCTCCTCTGCCAATAATATATTGATCACTTAGGTTCTCAGTAGCCTGCAACACTAGTTTCTGAAGGGCGGGTGGCCCCTCTTCACCTGAGATGCTGAATTCGCATGCATATCTGTTTCCAATCCTTCCAGCTCCTCTATAAATATAATAATACGGTTGTTTTGGATAGGAATCCGTATATGATTCCTTTCTACTGAAATGCCTTTGTATTATTATTACCAGAACAACAGAAATCAATATTGAGGAACCAAGTTCTATCATCACAATTTGAACTTTACTGATACCTTTGTGATCAGTTGATTTGTAGACACATGGATTTATATAGCTAGTTTTGATGCAACGCAAACAACTGACACATAGGAGGGGATTACCCGTGAATGATGACGGTGAGGAAATAAATAACTTCATTAGACCCTGTGGTACAGAACCATTGAAGAGATTGTAAGAAATATTGAGTTCAATTAATGAAACAAGACTTTCAAGTGCATCTATGCTTCCAGTCAAATTGTTTAAGGATATATCAAGACTTTGCAGCAGTCTTAGCTTCCGAATTTCTGAAGGAATGTCGCCTGTCAATCTATTAGCACTCAGATTCAATCCATAGAACAGATTCGGCAGTTTTCCCATTGATCGAGGAATTTCTCCTCCGAACAAATTTCCACCAAGTTGTAACTCGCGAAGGTTGCGAAGTTCTGCCAAAAACCGGGGAATACCTCCTGTGAAATGATTCTCTCTTAAGACCAGTGTGGTTATGTTTGTCCAACTTCTCAAACTTGATGGGAGTGATCCATTTAGGAAATTGAATCCCACATCAAAACAATCCATTTTAGTACAATTTGACAGTCGAAGTGGCAAAGAACCTTGCAAGTTATTGTGAGCAAGATCCAAAATCACAAGATTCACAAGGTTTCCAACCTCTGATGGTATAAGCCCTGTAAATTTGTTCATTGACAAATTAATGTAAGTGAGATTTGTGCTATTTCCTAAACTTGATGGAATCGGTCCACTGATATTGTTCTTGCTCATGTCCATGTATTTCAAGTTCAGATTACTTTCAAACTTAGGAAGAGACCCGGTGAAATTATTTTCATTGAGAAACAACCTCGTCAAAGTTGCACATCTTCCTACATCAGAAGGTATGCTACCTTGAAGTTGATTGATTCCCATGTTTAGCACCAACAAATGCTTTCCAAAGCAAAGATTTGGCGGGATAGTACCGGTGAATTTGTTATTCATACAGTCCAGCTTCACTATGCTGCTATTGAATCCCAAGCTTTGAGGTATGACTCCTGAGAACTGATTATCAAACAATGAAATATTTTTTAGATACTTTAGGTTTGTCATCTCAAATGGTAGTTCCCCGGAGAGGCTGTTGTTATGAACCAAAACGTGCACAAGACTTGGAATTCTCCAAATACTTACCGGAATTTCACCTCTCAATCGATTGAACGACAACTCAAGGTCCTCTAATTTACTACAATTACCAATGGATGATGGAATAGTCCCTGAAAACATATTACCATATAGATACAACCTCAATAATTGAGTCAAGTTTCCAATATTGGTTGGGATAGGACCACTAAGCATGTTACTGTGTAGACTCACTTCTTCAAGTGAACGAATTTCGAACAAAGAATCTGGAATTTCACCAGACAGAAGATTGGTAGACAACCTCAAAAACTGTAAATTTTGTAACTTTTTCAAACTATAAGGTATCTTTCCACTGAATCTGTTCTCAGAAAGATCTAAATTCTCAAGCAAACTACAGTTACTTAATTCTAAAGGCACTTTTCCTGAAAAACCATTACTTGAAAGTAAAAGGGTCTGCAAGTGATAAAGGTTTCCAATTTCTGGTCCAAGTTGACCAAATATCCCATAACTACTAAGGTTAAGGGAAATCAAATTGTTGGTATTGTTAGTATGATCACATTGAACACCAATCCATGAGCATGGATTGGAATCAGAAACCTTCCAGCTAGAGTTGATTAGAGGAGGAACAAAAGTCCAGTGTGTCAATAGTGACAACAAAGTCAACACATCAGAGTTAACAGCAAAGGCATCATGCAAAAAGAAAATAAAGCACAAGAGTGTGATGATTCTACTGCTATAACTAGTTCTAGTCATTTGAGAGTGAGATAAGGTTGTTTGTTTGTATGTTGCAACTGAGTAAGAAACACTTACCTTGTCATGTTACATGGAATGGAACAGAAACCAGGTTTGTTCTTTGAGTGTACTGAGAATGTTTGATTGAATTTTCCATAAAAGAAAGACGTGGGTGAGAACACTGCTGCTGTCACTATAAGTGTTGGTCTACCATGGGAGACCAGAGGAAGTAAGTAGATGCAAAATTTAAAAGTGTAATTCATTGACTGAAATATAATAGTAAACCATATATGTGTAACTGTGTATGTCATCTTGTATTTTTTCGTTTTAAAATGAGTGTAGTTTATCATTTTTATAAACAGGTTAAAAAATGCAATGATATTGTTGAAAATGTTGATGTAGTAGGTGATTGGACAAAATAGATGAATGTAGCATTAATAAAAATTTCTGTTTTTTTTTTTGCTGATTTTATTAAAAAATAAAATAAATATTTAAAATGAGTTGGATAGTAAAAAAATTTAAAAAAAATCATGTGTTATTGCTACGTCATCTATTTTGTCCAATCACCTGCCGCATCAACATTTTTTATTAATAAAATGGATTGGGGGATTAAAAGTGCAACAAAAATCAAAATAGATGGGTTAAAATGTTTGATTTTAAAATAAGGAGACCAAAATTGCAAGATATGTAAAATAGGGGACAAAAAATACAATTAAACCTTCAGTTAGTTAGAGGGCACGATGGAAGTAAACTAATAATTATATACTGTGAAGTGTAAGATAGTTTGATACACTAAAGCTCCCGCATACGCATGGTTTAGAAAAGGTCTCATGACAACTGTTGCACCAATGCTCCCCCTTTATATACTGAGAAGTGTGGATGACATTAATTTTAAAGTGGAGAGGGTAACAGATAGTTGGACAGATAAAGATTGTCTCTGATGAATTTTTTTCTCATTTTATTGGAGTGAAAAATCTCTAGATTTAGATCTTCTTCTACCACTGATTGATCCTACTCGATCTCAATTATTGATTTTTATTAAAAAAAATCAGATTTATACATGGCATAAAACTGAAGAGGAATGGCTGGAGAGGATTAGGATCCAAAATCTCCACCCATAAATCTGCCTTTTACGTGCAATTCATTTTATTTTTATTTAACTTTATCACGCCAAAAAAAGAGAAAAAGAAACAATGTTGTATATTATTTTATGACTTTATATGAGTTAGTGAATAGTGATGATTAAGGTGCATTATTCAATTCATCTCATGTGACTTCTGGTTGAAAATTTCATATTATTGATTATTTATAAAAATAATTTACACATGAAATGGTAAATTCTTGCATTAAATATGGTACAATGTCCCTATAAAATAAGGGTATTTTGATTTTGACCCTTGTAGAATATTTAATTTGTCTTTCATTAAAAAAAATTTGGTAATAGACGAGATGACAAAGCCACTAATAAACTCACACACAAGTGGAATAATCAGAGGTCGAACCAAAGTCATAGACGTCCAGTCTAATAATTTTGGCATTTTCAACCAGTTGAGCTAGGACTTCTAGACTTTTGTTTAAAAAATTTAAATTACTCATATTTTATTGCAGACAAAATTCCTTCATATATATGATTTGAAACTATCATAAACTTAGATCCATAAGCATAAATGCATGTTTGTACCCTTTAACAAGATAACCTGATATGTTCTAACTTGAACATCACAGAGCTAACCTATTTTGCAGGTACTTTTGTCACCACTCTAAAGGCGTTTCACTGTCTTAACCGTTGTCATCAGAGTCAAGAGTTCTTTTCCTGAACGTATCAATTATAATGGTCTAAAATTTACAAGTCTAAGTTTTTTCATCCATAGCTGTCTAAGACAGCTAAAAATGTTGCTGCTTAAGCATAGTGATGCATCTCAATAAGTACATGAAAATTGTTCCCTTTACTACATAATGAAAGAAAAAACCACTAATTGGAATGCATAAGAATTAATCCACACATATAGAAAAGCATCTCAATTAATGTTTTCTAGTATTATTATTTGTAATTGACTTATGTGAATGATGATGATGACTAGAATGCTTGGTTGCATGATGATGATGATATTTATCAGTTCCAGATTTTGGTGTCCTTGGCAATGCATTTGAGGAATGTAATGCTTCCAATGCAGATAAAGCATTTACCATAGTTGGTCTATGTTTAGGATCAGTATGAAGACATTTTAGAACAAGCGCGGCTGCGGCTTGTGCTCCTTTCTTTGAGTATTGACCACCTAACTTTGTATCCATGATTCTCAATATTCTTCTGCTGTCACTAAGAAAAGGCATCGCCCAATCCACGAGTGTTTCTTCCGTATGTCCAGGTCTATCGTCTTCAACTACACGCCGTCCTGTTAGTAACTCTAACAAGACAACGCCGAAGCTGTATACGTCACTCCTTGGTGTTAAATGACCTGTTTAGGCTCAACACATTTAGAAAGCGTCGACGCAACCAAAAAATGAAATAATTCGTAAGGAAAATGAAAAATTTACCTGTGGCTACATACTCTGGTGCGGCGTAACCATGAGTTCCGATAATTCGAGTTGAAACATGAGTATTATCTCCGGTCGGACCATCTCTTGCCAAGCCGAAATCCGAAAGATTTGGATTGAAATCCTACATAAATTTCAGCAGTACTCTTTAAGAATGGAGACTTGTATATAGTATATGTTAAACATCAGATTTAGTTATCTTAGAGCCACAAGTCAAGTTTTCAGTGTAACATACCGAATCAAGCAGGATGTTGGAAGCCTTTAAATCGCGATAAATAACATTTGCGTCAAGAGAATGTAAGAATGTTAGTCCTTTTGCTACACCAATCGCAATATTAATCCGTGTCATCCAGGAAATCGGTTGAACACCTTCTGTAGAAACCAAAAACAAAGTTTAATGAATATGAAAAGAAATTAAGTCTCATCTCAACACAAAAAATTAAAGATTTGTATTGTATTGTTTTGTCCAGCATTTATTTTTTGCAAATGAGACAGACCTTGAGAATGAATGTATTACTTACTTCTGAATAGGTGATTTTCCAAACTTCCTTTCTGCATAAACTCATAAACTAGAAGCCTGTTTTTACCTTCTGAACAGTAACCAATAAGCTTCACCAAATTTTCATGGTGAAGTTGGCCTAGATAATTGACTTCTGCCTGCAAACACAAGCGGTACAAAATCAGCCAACTGATACTACTAGACGAATATAGTGCACGTGGTTGGTGCGTAGTTTGTGTGAGTGTTGTAAAAATCGAAAAGTTTGATACAAGAGTTTATGTTGAACATACAAGCCATTCCTTGTGACCTTGAAAACTTTCTGGTTTAAGCCTCTTAATGGCAACTACAATTCCATTTCCTGGTTTTGTTGGAGCACCTGTGTTCTCATCTATCCATCCTTTGTATACAAATCCAAACCCTCCCTCGCCGATTAAATTTTCTTGCCGGAAGTTCCTAGTTGCCTCTTTTAGATCATTATAGCTGAATGACTTAACATCAGTGGAGACTGATATGTCATCATTTGTTGCTGAAGTTTTCAAATCGTGTTCTTGGTCGTCCGAATTTGAAGTCTCCTTTGGCTTACTTTGAGTCTTTGTATTTCCTGATAGTAGATGAATGTTAAGAATATCAAAAACCATGCAGAGAATGAATCAAATTGTAAATTTCAACCAAATTATGCATATAATCTAAAGACATTGTTGTAATAGTAAACAAAATGTAAATTTCAACATAGTGGGATAAAATAGGCGATGGAACCGGTGAAATTTTCCGGTCATGGTCTAAATTGTTCGATACCGGCCGAACTAGATGACTAAAAAACTGTAGTTGAACTACGGTTCAAACCGGTATGTTGACTGATTCTTGATTCAATCGATTGAACTGACTAATCCGGTTTTACAAATACAAACAAAATTATTTAGAATCAAAATCATGGCAAAGAAGCTTCATAATCATCATTTTTCATTTACCAAATTTTAACAAACAAGATTTAACTTTAATCCTAAGAAACAAATAATTTTCACTTTTGGACTAATAAACAAAAGATAACAAATAAAAAACACAAACACAAAGTGTTACCAAAGAGGAAACAAACAAGTGAAGTAAAAAAAACAAAGTAAAAAGTAAATAGAAACTAACCAAATAAAGTTGTTGAAGAAACATGACAAACTGGTTTTCTGAAACAATTTCCCATGATGAACTATGTTTTTCTTTTCTTCTCTAATTTGTTATGTATGTTTAGAGAAGAACAACACAAAACATATGAAGGAAAAACAAAGAATGAAGAAAATGGTGTGTGAGAATAATAAAACTATTATGAAAAGTCTTGAAATATGAAGAAGTTTTTTGTTGTTTTGTGTGAGGCAATAAGACAAAGTCCACGCTAGATATGATGAAAGTGAAGAAAATAAATGGATGGTGTGATAAGGAAACAGCGTAGTCAATGAATGGAAATTGCCACTTGTTGAAACAAATATTAATTAACACACGTAGTTTTGTTCACTTTGACTTTAGAAGATTTTTTGTAATTTTTTTCTTGTTTTGGAATTCAAGTATTGTGAAGAGACTAATTCTTTAAGGTAGTAATTGATTGAAGGCGGATCTTGGATAGCGGCTGAAGTGATGGGAGCACGGTGGAGGAAGGCGGCCGAGTTCCATGATGGGATGTCGTATTTGTAAGACATTTAAGTTCGTCTTAAATTGAGGTGAGTAAGTCTTACATTATTTGAACTATAATAAATAACAGAATTCATAAATTCAATAAATTCAATGTGATGTGTGATCTTTATTTCACTTGTGTAATTAATCTCAATCAACGTATTCGTAAGAAGTGATGGACCGTATATCAAATAGACCACGAATGAGTGACGTTTACATGAATTTTGTTCCAATTTTAAAGGGTATCATAATATATTTAAAAGATTAACATCTTTTAACATATTTACTTTTACCATATACAAAGTTCAATTATAGTCAACTAAGTGTTACAACATATTTGTATTTGAGGAGTACTAAGATTTTATTTAAGCTAAGGAGTTAATATTCCATGTATATTTTTTTTTTATATAAATAAAATATATTATAAAGAAATACAAGGGATATTCAAACAAATACAATACAAAGACAAAATTAAGTGTTAAGAAAACAAAAAGAACAAAGCACCAATTGAAAGTATACTCTTTTGTACACACCAACTTAAATTAAAAGATTGAAATAATATTTTGTAAATTTGGAGAATTAAATTGACCAACATTTAGGAAAAGGACCAAATGCCTGTTAAATATTTACTGTATTTGTCACGTATTTAAGGAAACATCAATGCTCTTAAAAAAGAAATTATCATCAAAGTTAGTGTTTGACTTTCAAAGATTGAAGAATGGGTTTAATTTTTGGCTTGCAAAAAATATGGCTTTGTTGTGGCCGGTGGATCCTACCACCTTTTATTTATGGTTGAGTTGTTGACCCATCATATACATGAGAACTTTTTCTCGTATTAATTATCAACGGTGAGACGTGGGAAACATGGAAACAATTTTTTAAATATTAATATTTCACTATATTCTTAAATGTTTATAATTTACAAAAAAAATTGAAATTTATATTAAAATAAATCAATATAAAATCATAACATAACATCAAATAATAGAATGATATATAGGTACATATTCAGTTCAACTATGAAGTTCCCGTATGATAGCTCAAATAGTAAAAGTTAGGGATATAAATTGAATAGAGGGATTTAAGGTTCAAATTCTAGTAAAAACATTTATTTTTCTGATGTATCCAAAAAGTTCAACCAACCTGAGGTTCTAAAATGTCTACATTGTAAAAATACTACTGTTACAATTGAAAATTTTAGTAAAATAAACTGTTTTTTGTCTTGCAAAGTAATTTTATATTGGGTCTTCATATAATTTTAGTAGTATATTCTATTAAAAAAATTTACATGTCAACACTCTATAATAAGAGAAGAAGTTCTCATGAGGCGAATTCTGTTGCGGATTGGTTAATTAAGTTTGGGGTTTAAAATATTAATATCGGTATGATTAGTTTAGATAAGCCTCTTTTAGAGTTGAGGTTTTGTTGTTAAGAGATTTTATTGTTGTGGGAGGAGAAGAGAAGCATGAGGGGTGGGATGAGAAATTTTTCACTATCGGCCTTTTCTTTTTCTAGTTTATTTTGGCGAATTTCTTGCTCTAGTTTGTTTATTTATGTTTTTTTGATACTTGCTCTAGTTTATTTTTACCTGAATTAAGTTTCTTTTAAAAATGAAATTCTGATAAACAATGTTGTTTAGATTTAACATGGTCATATGGCCGCCCAAGAGTAAGACAACTCAAGTAAAAGTTTTAGGTTATCGAAAAAGAAAAAACTTACTAAAAAAAATTGTCTTACAAGTCATAAGCTCATTAGTCCAAGGTAGGAGAAAGACTTCAGAAGAAAAAAACATAAGGGCTTTTAAAAAATATTGTAAAAACCAGACAAAACTTTTCAACTCTTCAATAATACAAACAACTTGTTTGTATTCTTTTTTGGTCGAGACCGGGGTATCCACCGCCGAACGCAGTGACTAATCCCTCGCTAGATTGGAGGCACCTCGATGGGTGGGATAGCTGGCCCAAATATTTAAAGTTGCTCCATACCCAAGGTGAAGATCGAACCATCGACCCTTGGTTAAGGGACTTTGTTTGTATTCTTTGGGATGGGCCTGGCCCATGGTTGGTAGAGCACATCAAGAAAGATGGGCCAGTAAAGGGAACTACTTTTCTTGAACCCTTCATTTTTTGTGAGATAAAAAATAGTTGATGAGGTGCTAATAAGAAGAGTTTTTCAATAGATTAGTCAATCTAATATTGTTCTTGTCCAAACACATTTAACTGTAGTTTGTTGCATGAGATAAAGTATATTACTGTTGTTATAAAATTTATTTCTAATCAACAAGAAATACGTGTTTTATTTGAATAATTAGTTAATGTTAACTTATATGAAGAGCTAGAAATGTAATATTTTTTTATTTTAAACCAAGTTATAGAGAAAATAAACTAATTAATTACATATGCCACACACAAGACCAAATTAACCAAAGTTGTCTAGTTATGATCAATCTTCACCAAATTGCATTTCAAATTTGATTCCTAACTATTTTTGTTCTATTTCTTTAATAGTAGTACAATTTTTTATTGCTGCTGATGATAACTCAATTCCAACAACTTGATTTAATTGGGATCAATAAACAAACAATACATCAACAATGTCAATGTGCATTTAAAGTAATAAGACTTTCACCAAATTAAATTTGTTCCAACCAATCCGACTAGACAGGATCACCACACGTACTTATATATATGATTTATCATACTATAACGATGTTAATTACTTAATTATTATTTAATTAATTAACCATGCATGTGCAAAAGATTTGTGATGGCATGAACATTAGGCTGGAGTTGTCTTTGATAACATGAGGAAAGTGTCTAGTATAGTAGTACTTTTTTATTAACAATGGAATCTAGCAAAAGAATATTATTAATTTGAAGCATAATCGAACAATATTAGCATTTGCCACTTAGATTAACCTAATCTAAGTTGTAAAAATTTGTAAACAAACCCCTCCATTCTTTTCTCCTCAATGAGGTGACATAACAATTAACATGCATGTTTGTGATGAGCATTGAGCTAGCTAGCTAGGTGATGCACATGTGTAGGGTCATACACAATTTGTAGCTAGCTAACTTAAGTGGACAAGAAATCAAGAAAGAAACCATATATTATGGACAACGATTATGATATATTCAAAAATGAGAATATCCTATCCAATGTGTAGGATTTGCCTTTTCTTTTGGGATTTTCCAGCATGGTTATTTAAGGCTATAGTTTACGTGGCATACTTTGTAGCTCTCAAGAAAAACAAGGACAATTCGTACTTTCCTTCCTACCCTATGTGTCCCTATCCAATGTCTATATCATTACTCTCATCATATAACTTTTGAATTATTACTAATAATTCAAATATAAAAATATTATTTTAAAATGATCATATTAAACAATGTATTTGCTGCGATGGTTAAAATAAAAATAAAAGTTTTAAATAAAAATAATTTTTTTGATAAATTTTATGGCATTTAATGTGATATGTTCAAAATTATGTTACCATTTTTATGTAGGAGTAATTGAGTTTGTTTAACATGTGTATTATTGTACTGAAAGTGGATTGAAACTATTTGATAATAAAATTTGTCCCGAACTCTGGACTTCTAGAGCTCATTTTTTCTATGAATTAGAGGGAGAAAGTCAAAAATAATTAAAATGGAGTAATTTTTAATAGAAAAACAATTGTTTACTATTTTATTTTTTAAAATGATGATGTAAATAGCATCACCTAGATAGAACAAGGATGCAATCTGTGTTGAATGTTTTGTTCAAAATTTAGGTACTAGTACTTCTCTATTTGTTGAATTATCAGATGCATTGCAAACGATTGAATTAGCAGTCTCTAAAAATTGGAGGAGTTTATGGCTAGAAACCGTTAGAAAGTTATGAATTTAATATAAGAAACACAACTCTTAATACAATTTTAAATTTTTTAACATGTATAAATTTGCAAATGATAGAAAAAGTCTTTAACATTTCCCTATTTTGAAACTTGTATATTCAACATGATGAAAAATTTTATGAGGACTTTTTTGACATAATTTTTTTTTTTTTTTCTATTTTAATTTGCATGGCACTTGTTAGTATGACTAGTTTTTTTATAGAAATTTTTTTTGGAGACAATCAAATAAGTATATATATCTTGATAAGAAAAGAGATAGATGAAAAATTAAGATATAAAATGGATGCTGAGAAAATCAAATTGTATATCATTATTGTGTATATATATATTTTTGGTACAATCATTAATTGTTGTATTTTTTTACTAATCATTTCATTTTTTTTTTGAAGCAAACTAATCATTTCATTTTTGGGCCGCAATGTGTATATATTCAAATGCAAGCATAGTATGATATCAAAACTCAAAACTTTGATGTTAAATAAAATGAAATTTAATTTTTATATACATTTTTGAAATATACTCTTGAGGTATTAATAGTTCAAATAACTTCAATGTGTAGAGTTTTAAAATGGTAACTAGTGTCAATATTGATTAATAAAAATTTCTCCCTTCTCCAATTTTTTAAAAAAAAATTGTAAAATAATGTTAAAAAATAAAATATAGTAAATATTTACAATATCTAATATTCAAATTAAATAACATGTTAAACACGTTGAAAACATAGTAGTGAATTATGTCAGGCTACTCAATAATGAACAAGTGTAGATGGCCCCCAATAAAACTACCTAGAACATGAAAGTGTTCAAAAGGTGATGCCATCAAATATATTTAGAGCAATTCGATTAATGTCCTTGGAGGAATATGTAGTTCAGACATATATGAATTTGATGTGTGTATACACACACACACATATATAATTATCATGCTTTCACTATTTTCATATTTTTTGGTACTGTAGACATACATTTTTGGAACATTATTATTAATTTTATCAAGCTATATAGTAATGTATATTACAGGCTAAATTAATGTATTAACTATTTAATGAATTTAAAAAATATTTTTTGTTATATAATTGTATTTGGAGGGTGTAATTTTCAGTGATTACTAGAGAAGCATTGCATTTCTATGTTATATATCAATGGGCAATAACATGTCATTCAAATTAAATAAGGAATAATACTAATTAGGTATTTTCTTGTGTACCCCCACAAAATTTGGGGGTATATACCCCCAACGACTAATTTTTTTTTAAACTGATATAATTTTTTGTAAAATAAACCGTTGGATTAAAAGTTTATATCATAGATCATTTGTATAAAATTTTAGACAAATCTAAAATCATTTGATATGTTATTTAGATGCATCAAAATTAACAATTTTTGTGATTTCTTAAACACCGTTAATCTTTATGTGTCTCAATAGCATATCAAATGATTTTAGATTTGTCTGAAATTTTACACAAATGATCTATATGATATAAACTTTCAATCCAACGGTGTACTTTATAAAAAAATATATCGCTCAAAACTTTTTGTAGTAGATAGGGGTAAATACCTCCAAATCTTGTGAGGTACACAAGTTAGCACCTACTAATTAAAGTTTACTCTAAAGATCTAATGATCGATGTGAAACATAGCAACAAACAACAGTATACGTGAAAAAATTAAAGAGCAGATTAGTGCAAAATATGGGAAGTATTAGCAAATCAGCTATCTGCTTAATATTTAATAGTCCACGGTCTTAATCATCTAAATAGATTGCACTATATATTTAAAATTTTAAATACATGGAACCTAGCTAGAACATGATAGAGACATTAGAGGTGTTACTTGAGTCACATTGCCACAACTATTTAATAAACAAATCCATTAACTTAAAACACAAAGTATATCAACATTAAAGGATATTCAAAGCATATCCAAAAAATAAAGTGGTTTCAAATAATAATACATTTTTTTTGGTTACATTTGTTTCAAATAATACTACATAAATGGGAGCTGTGAATTACTATATTATAATATGGCACGACAGGACTACATATTTTTGTGCGGGCGAACAAAGTTTAAACTATTGAATTTATCTATTTTTATAAAATGATTTGAATCTATATATCAATAATAATTAGAATTTTAATTATCAATTATTATTAGTCAAATAGCTTAATTATTGGAGAAGATTTGTTACCTTGATTCACTCCAAATTAGGTTAATAAACTTGTATATATACACTGCTTGTAAACCATCAGAAAATAGGAAAAACAAAATCTCTCTGTTTCTCTATATGGTATCAGTTGGAAAAGTTCCAGCCCTACCCTATTAAAACAGAAACACAGTTTCTCTCTTTGTGTCGTCACCTTCGCCTTCCATGGCTTCTGACACCTCTCACTCCATCCCCAATCCTCATGAACCATCCAAACCCTTTGTGTGTATCACTCTCGGTAGTGTCACCAAGCTTCTCCTTACCAATTACCTTAATTGGCAACTACAAGTTGAAGCCTTTCTTGATGGTTTTGATCTCCTCAAATACCCAGATGGATCGTTCCCTGCGTCGTCGGCAACGACCACTACCATTGCAACGCCTCCAGTAACAACAACAAATCCTACTTATCAAACATGGCGTCGCCAAGATCGCCTCATCTATGGCGCCATCCTCACCACTCTCTCCAACGAAGTGGCCTCTCTAGTGTCTCAGACAAAGACCTCACATGATCTCTGGATTCTCCTCAAGAATACTTATGCCAAAGCATCTCGTAGCCATCTCAAACAACTTAAGGAACGTCTTCGAATGGCTTCCAAAGGTACTAAATCCATCACAACCTATATGCACTCTCTGAAGCAAACAGCAGACCTTCTTGCCTCACTCAGATCTCCTGTCTCGGTTGAAGACATGACCGATCATGTTTTGCGTGGTCTTGATGACGGTTACAGAGCGGTCATTGAATGGAGTAAATGCAAGGGATACTCCAATTACCTTTGATGATCTCCTTGAGAAGCTTCTCATTCAGGAACTCTCTATTGTTGCTGCTCAAAAACAACCACCTGCTCCGATTACTGCCTTGAATGCTCAGGCTCGGTATAACTTTCTACACCGTCAAATCAACGCACCAACAATCGCAAACCGTTTCTCGGCCGCTGTCAATGGTCTAATGTCAAAGGACATGTTTTATCTGAATGCCAACTCTTCAAGAAACAACATCCTAGTGTCCCACCACCCCCTCGCGCCTCTCCAAATCACACTGACCAGGCTCAAGCCTATACTGTTAGTGCTGGCCCATCTCAGACTGATTTTCTGGTTGACAGTGAAGCAACACATCACGTAACCAATGATCTTGCAAATCTGGCACTTCATCATCCATACACTGGCCCTGACTCACTATTCATGGGTAATGGTTCAGGTTTAAACATCTCTCACTCTGGAACACTTTTAATTAATGATTTATCCTTGTCTAATGCTCTATGTGTTCCTTCTATGAAACAACAAATTATTTATGTCTCTAAACTTACCAAACAAACTAACTCTGCTGTTGTTTTCTTGCCAAACTCTTTTTATGTCATGAACTTGCAGACACACCAAACTACCCATAAAGGCTCATGTGTGAATGGACTTTATCTCTGGCCCACCACCTCACCATCTGTCCACACCGTCCAAATGGAATCCTCTGCATCATGGCATCACAAGCTTGGACACCCTTCATCTTCTATTTTCAAATTTATTCAACAGCATTTTTCTTTGGGTTCAAATAAATTCCCGCAATCAGATTGTAATTCATGTCAAATTAGTAAAAGTCACAAACTTCCTTTTCATGAATCTACTCTTAAATCAACTTATCAATTAGAAATAATTTTTTCAGATGTATGGACTTCTCCTGTTTTATCTGTTGATGGTCTTCGTTACTATTGTATGTTTGCTGATCACTTTACTCGCTATATATGGCTGTATCCGATGAAACTAAAATCTGATGTGCAAAATATATTTCCCAAATTTAAGTCGCTAGTTGAAAATTTCTACCAACACAAAATCAAAATTTTATAAACAGATAACGGTGGAGAATATATTGGACTTCGTCCTTTTTTAAGTACTCATGGTATAAGTCATCACACCACTCCACCCCATACACCTGAACACAATGGAATCTCTGAACGTCGGAACCGTCACATCGCCGAAACTGGCCTCTCCCTTCTGCACCACTCGGGCTTGCCCCTCACCTATTGGCCTCACGCCATGACTACCGCAGCCTACCTCATCAATCGTCTCCCAACTCCAATTCTTAGTTACAAATCACCTTATTCCAAATTGCTTAGCATTAGTCCGGATTATCATAAATTAAAATGTTTTGGATGTTTGTGTTTTCCCTGGCTTAAACCATATGCTAACCATAAACTTGCCCCAAAGTCTGCTATGTGTGTTTTTGTAGGTTATTCAGCTGATCAACACGCGTATCTGTGTCTTGATCCCTCAACCGGACGAATCTACACCTCTCGCCATGTGAAGTTCGTCGAGTCTGAATTTCCATTCCGCTCTTTGATAACTCAATCAAATTCTCACACAGAGCAACAAACAAGTCCACTTCAACTTCCTATTCTGCCGCCAATAGTCCAACCAGCAGAACCCACCAATAACATTCCATCTCCCGGTGCTTCACCTCCACCACCACCACCACCACCACCACCAAACCCGAGACATCAAACCAATGGCGGTGGGATCATCACCCGGTCTAAAAACAACATCGTCAAACCTCTCCACAAGCTCAATCTACATGTCCGATCATCCCCTCCCATTGAACCCAACACCATCACACAAGCTCTTCGTGACCCAGACTGGCGTTCAGCTATGCAAGCAGAATTTGATGCCTTACATCGCAACAAGACTTGGGAACTTGTTAGTTGTTCCTCTGCTCAAAATTTGATTGGTTGTAAATGGGTTTTTCGAATTAAACGGAATCCGAATGAATCAATTGATCGTTACAAGGCTCGATTAGTTGCCAAAGGGTTTCATCAACGTCCCGATTGTGACTATACAGAAACATTCAGCCCCGTTGTTAAACCGGTGACCATTCGGATAATCCTAACACTTGTTGTTCGTCAAGGGTGGTCTGTCCGTCAGCTTGACGTTAATAATGCATTCCTTCAAGGGACGCTCAAGGAGGAAGTATTCATGGTACAACCACCTGGCTTTGTTAACAAATACTTCCCTGATCATGTTTGTCGCCTAAAAAAGGCACTTTATGGGTTAAAGCAGGCACCCCGCGCTTGGTATACGGAACTTCGAGTATTTCTACTCTCCATTGGCTTCGTCAATTCCACTGCCGATGCATCTTTATTCATCAACCAGAAACCAAGTGCTACACTATACTTACTAGTTTATGTTGATGATATAATTGTTACTGGGAGCTCCTCTGCAGAATTATCTAGCCTCATTGCCACACTGGCTGCTCGTTTCTCGTTGAAAGATCTTGGATATCTCAACTACTTGTTGGGTGTTGAAGTCATTCCTTCCGCTGCGGGTATGTTTCTCTCACAAAGGAAATATATCACTGACCTACTACATAAATTCGGCATGGCAGATGCCAAACCAGCATCCACTCCGTTGTCTGCCACTACTAAGTTACTCAAGAATTCTGGTGATCCCTTGCCTTCGCCAACTGAGTACAGAGCACTAGTTGGAAGTCTTCAATACTTGAGTCTTACACGCCCAGACATTGCCTTCAGCACCAATAAACTTGCACAATTCATGCAGAATCCTAGCACGGTGCACTGGTCGGCACTCAAACGATTACTCCGCTATCTAGCAGGCTCTTGTAACAAAGGAATCCTCATCTCAGCAACCGCTCCGCTGAATTTTCATGCATACTCGGATGCGGACTGGGCGGGTGATAAAGATGATTATGTCTCTACCACTGGTTATTTGTTGTATATTGGCAACACTCCAATCTCTTGGAGTTCCCGTAAACAACGTTCAGTTGCTCGATCATCCACAGAAGCAGAGTATAAAGCCTTGGCTGACACGGCTAGTGAACTACTCTGGGTCCTCTCCTTATTTACAGAACTTGGTCACACTCCAACATCTAGTCCAGTCATCTATTGTGACAATCTCGGTGCTACACATCTAAGTGCTAATCATGTCTTCCACTCTCGAATGAAACACATAGCCTTAGCTTATCACTTTGTCCGTGAAAATGTTCAACGTGGCCAGTTTCGTGTGTCATTTGTCTCTACTAATTACCAGCTTGCTGATATTCTAACAAAGCCTCTGCTTCGCCCTCAGTTTGAGTTTTTGCTATCCAAGTTGCATCTCTCTTCCAGGTCATCCAACTTGCGGGAGGATATCAATAATAATTAGGATTTTAATTATCAATTATTATAAGTCAAATAGCTTAATTATTGGAGAAGATTTGTTACCTTGATTCACTCCAAATTAGGTTAATAAACTTGTATATATACACTGCTTGTAAACCATCAGAAAATAGGAAAAACAAAATCTCTCTGTTTCTCTATACTATATATATAAATGATAAAAATTAAATAATAATTAAGGAGTGTCAATGAGATGGATGGTGTGTACATCAAACATTTTTCATAATTAAATTATCAATTATTCAAAAGATTGTTTAATTTTATTGGTCAATTAATTGATTATTAGTTTATTTAAATATAAATATAATTACTTGTTTAAATATTATTGTTTAAATATGTAAATATGTTTATATTTAATTATATTTAAATTATCATGCTTTCTAAAGGTCATACCTCAAACCTACAATAGACTATAACTTAGACTTTTGGTTTTTTGATAGACCAAACTCAGGTTTGGCAAAATTTAGCTCAACCTAGTATATATGTTTGGATGAGAGGAAAAAGTGAATCGAAAGAAAATTAGAGGAAAAAATGTTGAAAAAAAAGAAAGTGAGTAGAAAGTAAAATAGTTTTTAAGTTATTTGGTAGACATAAAATTGAAAGAAAAATGAAAAGAAAAATTAACTCATATTTAATAAAATGACATAAATATCCATACACATGTCTCTAAAATATTTTTATAAAAAATAACATTATTGTCTTTTTAACATCAACTTTTGTCTATATGCCACTTTCCTTCCATAGTGGGGGATTGAAAAAAAACGTGGGACCCACCAAAAGTAATCAATCTTTCCCTTTGATGAATTGTTCCAAACAAAAGAAAGATCTAGGAAAAAGGAAAGATCTAGGAAAGTGAGCTTATCATCCTTCCTCAATCTTTCCTTCCACAATCAATCAAACAGACACACTCTTAGTGACTGTGAACTTTTGCTAACATGAAAGTTAATTTTTTATCCGTCATATTAAGAAAAAGTCAACAGATAAATAAATAATTGAATCTTCACATTACATGAGTAATAAAAAAATTACAAAAATAAAACAAAATTTGCCCAAATTGCAGGTATAAAAGTCTATTAACTCTTTTATTAAATAATAAATTTTATAACATTGCACGTAATCTGCATTCCATTTGGACCAAACACATGATGAATTTTTTTGGTTCATCTTTTTACTTGTTCTCGTAAAGTGAATCTTAGAATTGAATGTTAGGTCTAACCCAATCTTACAAAATCAATTTGTAAGGTGAGAGTTGCCCCTCACTTATAAAAACATATTCAGGCCATCTCGCAATCGATATGAGACTTCTTAACACACTCTCTCTTCCCCCCTGGGTCCAGCACTATTGGGCTTTGAGAGTAGATATAAATGGTGGATAGTCTGATTGATAACAGACGGTCATGCGATGGATGACCCGATCGATAACTGACGGCCATCGAAATTGGCACAGCAGCAAATCGTGAATAGACTCTAATACCATGTCACAAATATTGAAGTCTAACTCATTCTTACAAAACCGGCTTGTAAGGTGAGGGTTGTTCCTCATTTATAAACACATATTCGAGCCATCTTGCAACCGATGTGAGACTTCTTAACACACCTCTCGCAATCGATAGTTTAATTTATATTAAATTAAATTAGTTAATGAAAATTCCTTTCACAGATGAATTAATTAGAAGAATTTGAATTTAATTTATAAAAAATATATTTTCTGTTAAAAATACACATATTTGTCTATAGAACTATAAATTACTGGATTCTCTTCCATCTCCTAATTAAAAATTAGAGAATTGTAATGACAATTTGGTGATAGAAACCCGTGTTGCACTTTTCGCACCATTCCAGCACTAATAATAGTGTCGTCCTCTATTATATTGAACATTATTTATTTCCAATCAAAGTCTTTGATTAAACATCATAATCAACCACATTTGCATATTATTAGTATTAGTTATATATAAGTTGTACTATTAAGCTATCATGATACGTTTATTGAAATAAACTCACAGCAGTTTTAACATGTGAATTTTTTATGCAGATTTTTTTATGTAAATTTTGACATGTGATATATAATATACTCTTCTCATCTAAAATATAAGAGAAAGTTGATCAACAAAGGTTGATATAATGTAACTGGACCAAATTCTCAATCAGATACATTAATTTTTGCCGATCAAATTTTATTATATTTTGAGACGGAAGGAGTATCACATTATATTGAAATAAGCACCGCATTCAAAGATAAGCATAGTATAGGTTAGAAATTACTTTTAAGTGGTACTACCTCCGTCTCAAAATATAAGAATCCATCGACCATTAATTGTCTATTAGTAAAAATATAGAAATTTTATATTTTAAAAATATGCATCGAAACAAATATATCAAACAAGATCTTATATATGATAACATTTACATTTATATAGGTACTCTTAGAAAAATATGGTCAAAACAAAACATATAAATAATATATTTAGTCAAAATAAGTCTTATAAAATAGAACGAAGATAATAATAAGCAAGCTATCATGACGAAAGTTTGGAACCTAAATTTTTCTAAAAGTCACCTTTTAATGAAATTCATTAATCACTTAAGTTTAATAACTTAATTTAATTTCTAAGAGGTTAAATATAATTAGCTAAGAGCCCGGGTACATGATCTATATTGACCGTTTTTTGTTTAATAGTTATAGTTGCATACTTGCATCGCATTTTTTGTTTTTTGTTTAGCAAGTAATAAATTAATTTTGTCTTATTATTTCAAATATAAACAAATGCTTTGGCATGTGAAATTGATCTTATTACTAGACATCATCATAAAATAAAATACAAAAATAGATGGTGCTAGTAGTATAGTAAATTAGTAATCATGAAAAATCTGTGTCGACATATTGGAATTTGAGATACCAAATGTATCACGTCAGTTAACCAAGAAACTGACTAGAATGATTTTTTAATTACTATAGACACTAGTTAATTACATTTACTAGCTAGTTGTTTGGGAATACTATCTTCTCAACATTTATTCCCGTAGAGTGTATTTGGATTTTAGTAGTATTAGATTAGTTGGACACTAGCTAGTAGTGTAATGTATTTAAATATGCTTAACCTTAATCTTATTTGATGGTTTATACTAATATGCTTCTCTAGGAAATGCATTGTGAAATGTTATATGAATAGCTTGTGTGTGAGCTATTTAGAAATTTTGAAATGTCATTATCTTTTACGTACTAACATAATAATTTGATTTGGGTAATGTTTATAATCTATTAAAAATTCATTTAAGTTTGTGCTTCATCAATGGTGGATACATCTTATTTTGAGCTTGTGAGTTGAGATAGTTAGGTCTGTTTTATTCATTTTGGGAGTTTTTATGAGTTGGTTTGTTTTTTGTTTTTGTTGGGACATTGATGCTTCATTAATGATTAGTAGTTGTTAAGAGCTTCATGAAATGTGACCATTTAAATTAATTATAGGATTTAAATATTTAACGAGTTGTTCAGCAGTCCTAGCTCAATTGGTAGAAAATGCTGAAATTGTTAGGTCGGACGTTCATGATCTGAGTTCGAACCTCGGTCACTTCACTTATGTGTGTGAGTTTATTGATGACTTTGTCATCTCGTCTATGTATCAAAAAAAATATTTAATGAGTTTCACAACAAATTTTGAGAAAATTTAATTTAGATTTGATTTCTGAATAAAATAATTTTTGTCATGTTTTACTTATTTTACAATCGAACTCTGAATTACTGACCCTTTATTCTTGAACCAAGGGTTAAAAAAAAAAAAAAACATGATTAAATAAAATAATTATGAAATGCATGACCCCTTATTTATATCATTCCACTTATTTTATTCTATCTATAGTAAATACTTTTTTTTGTCTTGATCTATAGTAAATAGTTAAAATATACTTTTAACAAAATAATAGTTAAAGTTGATATACTTTTCCAAAACAAAATAAAAATGATTAAATAAAATAATTATGAAATACATGATCCTTATTATATTATTCTCACTTATTTTATTTTATCTATAAATACTTTTTTTTTGTCCTGATCTATAATAAATAGTTTAAAATATACTTTTAACAAAATAATAGTTAAAGTTGATATACTTTTTGAACTTCATTAAAAATAACATAAATAAACAAACAAATTCTAAAAACAAATGAAGATATTGTCGCCGTAGAATAACTCAAGTGGTAAGAAATGAAGTAAATATAAGTTGAATAAAAGAGAATCTAAAAATTAATTTTTTGATAAGAACAATTTATTTTTGTAATGTACCAAAACAAAAAAAAGAGTTTGTACTAAATTAAAGTTTTAAAGTATATTCATTGAACTAAACCAACCTAATAAAGACCTATAAACAAAAAACAAAAATAAATGTCACAGCATCAATTCATCACCACACCATTTTTGACTCAAATTTTTGTTCTCATGTGTCAATGTACAGAAACATTGTGACCACAACAATTATTATGATTCTGCAGTACAGATATAAAACCAACCTCAGAAATATTTTCCTCTCTGTCATACTGTTTTTTTTCCACAAATTATTCATTTATTTATTTTTATGACATTGATGAAAAAACCAGATAAGCATTGATGTGTAACCGTTCAAACCTTTTTCCCATAAAACATTGCAAAAAATGAACAATTAGGCAAACAAATTTTTTGTCTGATTGTAGTTTCTTACATTTGTGGTTCTTGTCTTAAAATTCTCTTATAAGTTATTTATACCTTTTGCACTCTACACTGTCTGTGCACATAATCATCAACTTCTTCTTCATTCTTTCCACTGCAAATTCAGATACTATCTCCTCAAAACTTCAAGTATTTTCCTCTCTCTCTTTCTCTCTAGACCTCTCTTCAAGCTCTTGAATATAGTAGTATAGCTTATGTGGATGTTGAAATTTGAAAACTTTTTTCTTTGTTGTTGTTTTTTCAGCAACCCTTTGGGTTGTATATTGGTTTCATGAGCTGGTTTTCTGTTCAATTCTCAAGAATTATGTAAAGTTCTTTTCTTTTCCTTTTAAAGATTGAATTTTTAGGATTTTTTTGGATACCCTTTTGTGATTTTGATTTGAAGAGTCTTTTTTTTTTTGTGGGGTGGGTCTCATTGGTGACCTTTTACTCCAACCAATTATTTTTCTTTGGAGGGTGATTGATGTTTGATGTTTATGAGTAATTCAAGATGAATGGTTTTGAACTGAATTTTGAACATTGATGGTTTTCATACAAATCTTGTGTCTATAGTTAGTGATGTGATTTTGTGTTGTGTAATGTTAAATTGTGTGTTTGTTTCATATTCAAGCTGAATTCTGGTTTCTTTTATAAGAAAAAAATTCACTTTTTAGATTCATCGAACGACTGATGTATCGGATGAACCTGAAAAGTAATTTTTTTTCTTATGAAAGGGAGTATTATTTACTAGAAGAAAAACTTTGAGGTTATTTCTCATCCCAGCAACTGTTCCATTTTCTATCTGCAACTTAGATCTCTCTAACTGCATTGCTGGATGAAAGTTGTTGGATCTCTGGCAATTTTATTGTAATCAGTGTATATCTGAACTGGCAGTGAGTTTGGTGAGATCAGTAATCACAGTGGTACCGTAATTTTCCAGAAGCTTCAAAGTGTAGCTTTTGCTGAAATCACGGTGGCGCACCATGATTACGCTAAATTATTAGTTATTTCTTTTAAGGGAGGGAATAATTTTAATTAGTTTGCATATTTGACTTGAAATTATTGTTTTGCTTAGAATTTGAAATTTTTAGCTAATTTGCTTTAAACTTGAATTCAATTGTTTTCTTTAACACACATTGCAATTCAGTGTATTAGATTTGGATTAGTTAGGAACTGAATTCTGATATTCATTTTAGGTAGATTCCTTATAAGGGAGCAGAAGCTTTGTTTACTGCAAAGCTTATAAAAGATTGTGGAGAATGAGTCAGCCGAAAATTAAGCGTAGAGTCGGTATATATGAGGTTGGAAGGACCATTGGTGAGGGAACATTTGCAAAGGTGAAATTTGCAAGGAACTCTGAGACAAGTGAAGCTGTGGCTATCAAAATTCTTGACAAAGAGAAAGTTCTCAAGCACAAGATGGCTGAGCAGGTGGTTTTTCGAGATTTCCTTTAGTCCTTTTACTTCATTTAATTCTTTCAAAACATATAATGATATGACATAATTGTTTGATGTATGAGCTGAACTTGTCTGCGCTTTTCTGTAATATCAATGATTGTGATCTAACTTCGAAGACGAACCTCAACTTAATATTTCTGTAGTAATTCTTTAAATCCTTCACTCAAGTCTCTTACATGTTTTTAATGTGTTTTTTCAGATTAAGCGGGAAATAGCTACAATGAAGTTAATAAAGCATCCAAACGTTGTTCGACTATATGAGGTATATCTTTGACATTTTTCCCGAATGTTCCGTCTTGTTAAATATCCTATAGCGTTTTCACTTGTGCGTACATTCCAACTAAACAAAGTTCACTTTATTAGAAAGTAAAAATCTTCAATAAGAAGTCAAATATTCTCAATACAGTTTACTCTTTTGTCAAAGTTGGTTTCTAATCTCGAATCCTTTTTGCGTACAGGTCATGGGAAGCAGGACAAAAATATATATTGTTTTGGAGTTTGTGACCGGCGGGGAGCTTTTCGACAAAATTGTGAGTAAATGAAACCGGGTTTTTCATTTTCAATCAGTTCAAAATGGCGACTCATGAGCCGTATTAGTCTACTCAGTCGTCATTATCATCATTGTGTTTTGGTATTCTAGATGGTTTTTCTGTGGATCTTAGTACATGAACTCCATTTTAATTATGTGAGGAAAAAATGCTGTATATGCTCTAATGGATGTTTCGTTGTGAAGGTAAACCATGGACGGATGAGTGAACATGAAGCGCGTAGGTATTTCCAGCAGCTTATAAATGTCGTCGATTATTGTCACAGCAGAGGTGTCTATCACAGAGACCTTAAGGTTAGAGCTATTTGTCAGACATCCATATATGATGATGCCAGAACAATTTTTGGATATAATAATAACAATAAACTCTAACATAAATTTCATTGCTATTCATGAACTTTGTGCAGCCAGAAAATTTGCTATTAGATGCTAATGGTAACCTTAAAGTATCTGACTTCGGGTTGAGTGCACTCTCCCAGCAAGTTAGGGTAATCACATTTCATTGCCTTCTGAATTTTACTTTTCTTGGCTGTTTATTTTTCGTTCTTTAAGAATGTGACCTTATTCTTATAATGTTAGTGTATACTTGATGAAGTTTTCATGTAACGGTTGATTGATATCTTACGAAACGGTTGTCTTTACAGGATGATGGACTTCTCCATACTACATGTGGAACTCCAAATTATGTTGCTCCTGAGGTGCAAACAAACACCACATTATTTCACGCTATTTTGTTGTTTTGTATTCACAAGTTCGTATATTTTGAGTCGATCTTCTAACTATTTATATATATATTCTTATATAGGTCCTTAATGATAGAGGCTATGACGGAGCAACTGCAGACTTGTGGTCATGTGGAGTGATCCTTTTTGTATTGGTTGCGGGTTACTTGCCTTTTGATGACCCTAATCTTATGGAACTGTATAAAAAAGTGAGCTAACGCCATTTGAAAAAAATGATTCTTCCAGTTTTACTCTTTCATTTGTTTTCATTTTATGACTTTCATTTCTTGATCCACAGATCTCGTCTGCTGATTTTACTTGCCCTCCATGGCTTTCTTTCAGTGCAAGGAAATTGATAACTCGAATTTTGGATCCAAATCCCATGACTGTAAGAAACAACTTTCGATTATATGTCTGCTACACAATAATGCTATAGCGCAACTATAGTCGCTATTTGACAACATATTGTACTAAGTAGGCATATTCATGAACGATAGTGACTTGTTCAAATTATGCTACACTATAGTGCTGCTATAGCCACTACTATTTATTTAACAACATAGTTGTAATCTAATGATCTTAAGAGTTAAGCCCTAAGTTTGACCCCTCGTCGCCTGCACCGGTTTGATTTCATGGTTATGTAAATCATGCTAATGGTTATGTTAAGCACACACACAAAAAAAGGAACTAATCATCAATCTACATTGTCATGCCTATTTTTCTGTAAACTAGCTAAATTCTTATCCACCCTAATAACTGTATGGCAGCGTATCACCATGGCTGAGATTTTGGAAGATGAATGGTTTAAGAAAGATTATAAGCCTCCAGTTTTTGAGGAGAGCGGGGAAACCAACCTCGACGATGTAGAAGCTGTCTTTAAAGATTCAGAAGTACGTTGAAGAATTTTAAATCTGGTTTTGGTACTTGGTTTTATTTGAAGTTCTTGAAAATTGTATCATAAAGGATTCTTCTGACCATGTATTCAGGAGCACCATGTGACAGAAAAGAAAGAAGAGCAACCAACTGCCATGAATGCATTTGAGTTGATTTCCATGTCCAGAGGGCTTAACCTTGAAAACTTGTTTGATGTTGAGCAGGTTTGCAACTTCACATTATAAGATTCTTTCTAAGTTATTCCATGACTGTGATGAATATGTAGCTCTGTTAGGTAAACTGTAGCAGATGACAAATAAGCTAGTTGATAGCTGATAGTGGATAATCTAGCTGATTGAATTTGAAGTGTTCATACACTATTTGCTAGTAAAATAAACACTTTAAGCTCGTTACCAACCAACTCTATTTTGATAATAAGAGCTTATACACTATTAGCTATCCGCTATAACCTATAAGCTATAAGCTAGCGGTTTGGCCTTGCCAAACAAAGCCGTAGAATTCAAATAAAGGAAAAACATGCATGTTAATTTTAACATATAAACTATAGGATTTTCCTCTGTTAAAACTAGTTAAATTTGTGTCACTTTGTTCTTATGCCATTGACTATAGGGATTTAAAAGGGAAACAAGGTTCACATCAAAATCTTCTGCCGACGAGATAATCAACAAGATTGAAGAAGCTGCTAAACCTCTTGGCTTTGATGTGCAGAAGAAAAATTTCAAGGTAAGCCATTCTTCAACAACTCAATTTCAGCTTCTACTTGAAAAACTGACTCTAAATTTAACAGTATTTTGTGAAATTAATAAACCTTTACATGCAGATGAGGCTTGCAAATATGAAAGCTGGAAGGAAAGGAAACCTTAATGTTGCCACAGAGGTATATATATGATCCTAATTCTTGTGTTTTAGTAATGTGATACAGTTTTATTTATGTCATATTATTGTATTTCATTGTCAATAGGTATTTCAAGTTGCACCTTCTCTTCACATGGTTGAAGTAAGGAAAGCAAAAGGAGATACATTGGAGTTCCATAAGGTTTCCTTCTTCCCCTTTAATTTTTGTTTTTCTTTTTTTCACATCTTCTTATGGATTTAATTGATACTGTCAATTAGTCGTAATCGTTAGATCAATAATATCTATCTTAAAAGTCATACAAATGATTTTTTCTATACAAATGATGTTTTGTTTATTGTTATTGATTAGCACTGACAAGTTTTACACTGACGGTGCATGAAAATTAGTATCATTATGATTGAACGCACGTGTAAAACTTATGTATCACATGTAAGTGTAATACGTGTTTTCATTTTTGAATCTAATTGAAACCATTTACTTCACCCTCTTGCAGTTCTACAAAAAACTTTCAACATCCTTGGAGGATGTTGTTTGGAAAACAGAAGATGATATGACAAAGCAAGAAGCAAAATGATATTAAATTATGAAAGTGTAATATTCTTAATGTCAGAATTACTATTATTCCAATTTCTTTATTCGTTATTTCCCATTTAGTTTAATTCTTGTAGGTTTGTTTGGACATTTTACATGTTACTCTAGTAGTAGTAGTAGTAGTAGTAGTAGTATATATAATGCATTGCATATTTGCATGCTGTTAATTTTTGGGAAAGCATGAAGTTTATGTAAGAACTTTAGAACCAAGAGTTTTTATGATGTTCATGAAATGATATATAATATAAGATTATTTTATATTGTGTATATTTACTTATTTTACCATTTGAAAATAGTCTCTTTTCCTTTGCTACCAATTTCTAACTAGAAATTTAACACAAGTGCACACCCCACAAAAAATTTAGTAGTATCCTTGTGAATTTCACCATAGGAAGAGTGTTGGAATGTGTTGAGAATATTTCTGATACTTTATAATTTGAATAAACTTTGTTAATAAGATTACAATAATGAGTAGACTGTAGAGTAACAAATAGATGCTAAGACCAGACTAATTTGCTCTCCGAGTGGTAAAAATCAATCCCGCATCTGGAACTCATTTCCGTAATTGTTGGTATCGAATGTGACACGGTTTTCTGCTAGACTATTTTTCTCCTCTCCCTACAACAGTCTACATGTTATTGTGCTTACATAACATTTTATTACCGATTCTCAATCTACTTGTTGATCGATACCACAGGGTCTAAACACCCTTTGTATCAAATGTCTATAAAAAAAATTTAGTTACAAAAAAAAGAAGTATACTATATCAACTAATTACTACTATTTAAGTAGGATTCCCAACCAAGTTTTTCTAACTTATCTCCTTTCTTCAAGACACTTTCTTTTTGGTCCTCTTGATATTGGCTCATTCTGCACGAATTATAAATGTAATGTGCGTCAACATAAGTGGAAAATGAGATAATTCTTACATTTGTTTCTTTTTGTGAATTTTATATTTCAGTATACAAAATTTACATCACAAGTTAATAGAAAGGAAGAGAGGTGAAGAGGTGCAAACCTTGACATGAGATTATCATCGGCAACACCCAACATCCTCACAGCCAACAGGCCAGCATTAGTTGCGTTGTTAACTGCGACAGTGGCAACTGGAACACCTCTTGGCATCTGCACACACAACAATCATATTCGCTTGTAAGAAATGACTGCATGTAACGTAATGTATAAACTTAAGTAATTGGAAGGTTCCTATTCCTACAGTAGACATGAATCATGATTAGTCTGCTAGAAGAAAACTTTATAATTCTATCTGGCAATGATTCCACTTCTTTGGTTCATTCATGTCATGTAATCACTTGCTCAAAGAATACACACAAATAATGCAAGGGAAATTTTGAAAAGCGACAAGGAAACTAATTATAGCCACATTCACCAGAGAAAGTTATTAAGTGGAGCACACAAAATAAGTATTAAATATGAATATATCACTGTGAAAACTGTACCTGGACAATCGACAAGAGTGAATCAACTCCATCCAGGGAAGAGCCACGAACGGGAACACCAACTACAGGTAACGGAGTCATAGCGGCCACCATACCTGAGATTTGAAATCTTAATCAATAATTAATGCCAATAAGACTGTTGTTGATCTTTGCAGAAATTATACCAAGTAAAATTGAAGTGATTTACCAGGCAAGTGAGCTGCGCCACCGGCACCAGCAATAATAACTTGTATGCCTCGTTCATGAGCAGACGAGGCATAAGAAAACATCATCTCTGGAGTTCGATGTGCTGAAACTATTCTTACCTGAAATTTGATACGTGTACATCTAGATTAAGATAAACAACATACAACAGGACAACCCGTTCCCTAGGGTAAATTTAAACAATCTTACCTCGTGAGGCACACCGAACATCTCCAAGATTTCAGCTGCACTTTTCATAACAGGCAGATCTGAATCAGAGCCCATTATGATCCCCACACGCGGAGCAACTACATTTCAATAAACAAAAGAAAAGATAATTACGTGCGGTAATAGCAAAAAATTTAACTTCAAAAACTCTAGTAACATAAGTTGCATACGATCAATAACAACAAAGAAAAATTATGAGTGAAGAGAAGATTGTGTCAATAACCTGCAGTCTTGTCATCTGATGCTTTCTCTTCTATTATTGTTGTGAGATTGCCTTCAAGATTGCTTAGGAAAGGCCCAACAATTGTTATGTGGCCCATCTTCCGTTGTTTTCTCATCTCTGGCACATTGTTATGACAATGTTGTTATATATTTAGCCATACAAGTTATCAAACAGCGAGCAACTTAAGATTGCTGCTTAAGCAGAAGTTTACCTGGCTTATCATACCAATGAACAGAAGCACCAGGGATGGTCAATGCCCTCTTCATCAATTGATGAGCAATTTGAAAGCCAAGCTCCCCCTAAAATCATTAAGAAGATTAGATGGACTAGAGTCTTAAACAGTTACAAAAGCATAGAATGATTTTATTCAAAGCGATAGCTTTTAAGAGTACAACTATCATCCAATTATAAACGAAAGGAAAAACAGGAAAGAAAGGAAAAATACGACCGTTTTTGTTTGTGTTCTTGCACGAAGATTTTACATCTAATTTGATGTTCTTATAATCTAACACACATTTAATTGCCTAATGTGTTATCATCTTAACATGAATATAACAAAATAAATAAACTACTATTCATTCATTTTTAACATTCTCAGCATATTATAATGATAATAAATAGTGCTTTAGTAATTGTATCACTCCCTTCCTGCGATGCACCTAGTGATGATGATGAAACATAATCCCAAGTAAATATAATAGTGTCACTTCTACAGGGATAGGAGAAAACCAAACCTCTATTAAATTTACAATGGAGAAGGTAAAAAGAAAAGAAAATTGGATAAAATGTATATGCTAATGATACCTCTTCTTCACCTAGTATATTGTACATGATAGCAGCTGGAGTTTTCATTGATGGATCGCCAAGAGGAAGACCAACAACAGCCCGCAAATGTTGCTCATATTGTGAGGTGTAGCAAGATTCAATGGTGTGGTGCCCACTATTGTGAGGTCTAGGTGCGACTTCGTTTAATAAAATCTGTCAAGAAACACAAGTACAATCAATGTCACTGATTGGATTAACAAACAAAATAGTGCATTTGCAGAAGCATACAAATTTATTGGTATAACGAAGCTAATGTAGAATTCTAGAATAATAAAATATCGAGACAAATCCAGAGTTGATGAAGAAGTAAATCCACAACCTGTCCATCCTCAGTCAAGAACAATTCAACAGCAAATAAACCAGCACCTTCTAAAGAGTTAACAGCATTAAAA
Organism: Trifolium dubium; assembly: GCA_951804385.1. Lineage (NCBI taxonomy): Eukaryota > Viridiplantae > Streptophyta > Magnoliopsida > Fabales > Fabaceae > Trifolium > Trifolium dubium. The sequence continues at coordinate 2,983,197 of OX638067.1, forward strand.
GCAACTTCAGCGGCGCGCTCCCTAATCTTCCATTTTACATTTGCTGGAGCCTTGACTATGTGACATATGTTGTCCCTAGAACACAAAATAAATCTTTAAGCAGATGTATAAGGAAGCTGAAATGGTACATTACTGATTAATGTTACTACAATCTAGGTTTTGAATTTGGTTCTTTTTTTTAATACTCTGCGTTAATAACGTGTACCTGTGAATAGTTTCGACTACTGGATAGCATGAAATTGTATTGTCTCTCCCTCTCGCAACAATGACAGCTAGTTCCTGACATTAATTTAAGAGCAAAAATACAAGAAAATACATCAAATCATTAAGAACATGAACACTTTTGTATTTTTTTTATTTTTAAGACAGGAAACGACATTTTGGAATAAAAAAGCATACTTTAAAATAGGCAAGTTGCATGAAAGCCCTAAGAAATGTAATAAAATTCTTTGGGACCAAGAAAATTTAATGGTGAGAGCATTCAGCGAGTGGTGCAAGCATGGTATTATAGCATTTGGATAACATCCTAAAATAAATCGCATTGGTTAAAAGACACTATAATAGGAGGTAAACACTAGAGCTTAAAGGATAAAAAAAGAAGGCACGGTTATCTGATCGAGAACCATAGTCATCACTATTAGTCTATTAGTAGAAACAATTGTTTTACAAAGCTCAATAAATTGGTCACAGCGCATAAATTCAAGATGCGTTGGCTTAACGGCAGAAATAATGCTTTACATCATACAATTTGAGATACGAATTGGAAAATCACCATCACCAATCAACGATGTGATTTAGATACTGACCTTAACAAAAGGTGCCCATTTTTCAGCATATAAACCACGACCAAATCCTCCAAGAGCTGCATAGTTTGGGGAAAATTAATGATGAAAAATAAAAACAAGTTTGCACATATCAAACAGACAGAAGGCCTTTTTCTGCTACTTTGGGATAATAAACTCGAAGATAAGTTTTTCCGGTTCTCACTTTCTCAAAGAAAGAATTAACATAGTACATTTGTTAAAAACTAATTACCATCAACAGCAGAACTTAGTTCCTCTTCGTTTTTTGCAACCGCATTTCCTCGTCCGTCATAAGCTAATCTCCTACTCTTGATCATAAGAGGATAACCAAAATGTTCACCTACTTTCTTAGCACCTTCAAGATCATCTATCTGTTCAACATATTTTTGAAGCATTCATTCAATTAGAATCCTAAAGATGAATTTTCAAACTACACTATTGCAAGTTGCAACTGAGAAAAACATTACAAACCTGCTTAAATTCAGGAAGTGGAATACCATGCTGAGAAAAGTGAACCTTTTGCTGATACTTATCCTGTAATATGTTGAATAGTCAGTCATATACACGGAAATCATTCAGACCTCAACATCTAAACTATTCTTACCTTAAATATGTTAAAACCACAAGTCTAATCTATGCATGGTGCAAAATGATTTCACTATAAAGGCTACATAAACATCAAGTTGTTCATTTTCTGAGTTAAGTCCACAAACCAAAAACTAGAAAAACTCGAGCAATGCAATATAATACCTGAATAATCCGTACGGTAGAGGCTTTAGGTTGGCATTCAACTCCTTGTTTCTCAAGTTTTTCCAATGTAGCAGCATCAACATGTTCAATTTCAAATGTTAAAACTCCACACCTGAACATCATTTCAAACCAACACACGCATTATTTCGAATAAGTGATACACACACATAAAGAATATGAGTCAAATAACATTGTATTACAAAAAAAACATGAACCTCTTTGCAAATTCCTGTACTGTGATGCTGTCATCAAAGCTTCCAACAATGTGTTGATAAGCCAAAGAACTAGCAGGACAATTCTCCTGAGGATCCAAAACAATAACCTTAATAGCCATTTGAGAAGCAGCTTGACAAAGCATGCGACCAAGTTGACCTCCACCCAAAACACCAACAATAATTTCACATGGTCCATGAACACAATCACATGATTCATCTATATTCCTACACATAGAATTAAAAAGATGAAAAGGGTTGTTATAAAAACAAGTATTAAACAAATCCCATTATTAAAAATTCAAAATTTAACCTTTGAGAAACCGAACTTGCTTGTGATGATGATGATGCTTGAGAAGTGAGGTGGGGTTGGTGAGAGTGGTTTAGGTTGAAAGAAAAAGAAGTTGGGTGCTGCAGCATGTAGTGAGAAGGTTTGAATGGAAAGAATGAAGTGAGTGTGTGGCATGAAGACACATTGTGTAGATTGTGAAGCATATTGTGAAGCTTCTTAATGTGTTGTTCTTCTTGTTCTTGTTGTTGGGAATTGGGAAAGGATTAACACTGTGTTTGGAAAAGCAGTAAACGTGCGTTGAGATTAAGCTGTCAGGTGGATTTTGGTTGGCGGCAGTGCGTGGAAGCAAGAGAACAGAAATTTTAGCGCCCAATGCATTTTTCACGAGTATACTAGTAGAATTAAGTCGAGTAAAATTGATTTCGATATAATTGAGTTTAACATAATTGATTTATATTTTGATATATTTATGTAAAATGAGTTGAATAATAAATTTCAATATAAATATTATATTAAAATTTAGAAGTTACAAATTGATTCTACTTTAAAAGAATAAAAAAAAACTAAAATCATTTCAGATTCAATTATATGCTTTTGGAATTAATTTTGAGTCTTCCAAAAATCAAACCAAGTATTCAGGCCGGCCATAAATATAAATAAATTTGACTTTTTTGGTACATTTTGATTATTTATGTATTTAGTCTATATTATAGTCGGATACATTAAAAGTCAAATTTACTTAGTATTTGTGACCAGAGAGAGTATTTTTTGGTGCATTTGATTATTTATGTATTTAATCCATATTATGGTCAGATACATTAAAAATCAAATTTACTTATGAATAGGTAAATTTGTCACTATCTCTCTATCTTTGTGTAAATTAAGTTTACGCTTACTCGTCTCTAATCTCCCTTTGTGAAACTCTTTCTTCCATTCACATCCTAAGGAACAAAAATTCCTGCTTTCGAACCCTTCACGAAAATCCCCATTTATAAATATTAGTATTAAGTAACGAAATGATTGTGTGGTTTTGTTTATATTCTCTTTCACGGTTTCACTTCTAGTTTGTTGTGGGTAAACATTCAATTTTGTCATTGAGAATAGATAAATAAAAGGCAAATGCTAAACCGTGCATCTGGGACATTCTAAATAGAAAGTTTTTATAAAAATTAGTAAAGTCAACGCATCATTGCGAATTGTGATGTTTATTTTTTTGAATGAAAAATTTCTTTAAATAGAATGCTTAAAGAGTGCCCCGAGGGTATTCGTTAACAAGACTAAAAATATGGAAATTCTGACAAAAAAAACACGAAAATTAATACATGTATTTAAATTAAAATTTGGTCTAAATACATAGTACATTTATTTTTGTATTTTTATTTCTCTCTACTCAATTTCTCTCCGACCAAACACCCTTAAGGTAGTGTCATTACCAACTAGTAAATTGTACTCAAGTAGACAAAATATATTATAAATAAAGCACATACATAAAGTGGAGAGATCAAATCGGGGTTTAAGACATTCGGCCTAATAAATTAGTTAGAATTTATAGGGATTTAGATCCTCTCCGACCCACTCTCTTCAACTATCCATTATGCCATCATCTCAACCGTTCATTTATGTATTTTCTCTTCCTTTAAAACTGCTATTTTTAATTGAATAATTTTTATAATTCGCGACTGTTTGATGAAGGGCATGAGAAAGATGGCCAAATATATTAAGCCGTAGATGATCAAATTCTAGAATTCAACATTTCTCCCATAAATGTGAGTCTAATCACCATACTACTTCCACAATAAAAAAGTCAAAAACATTATTTTTATCAAAATAAAAAGGCTTAATTACACATATGGTCCCTTAACTTTTTTTTTGGTTTCATTTTGGTCCCTTAACTATTAAAAGTTTCACTTTGGTCCCTTAACTCTCAATCTGTGAATCAATATGGTCCCTTCCGTTAGAATTAAAAAAAAAACCGTTAGTTTGAGAATGATGTGGCAGTTTGGCTTGTGAGATGTCAATTTTGCTGAAGCAATCCATCTTCTTCTTCCTCATTCTTTTCACTCTTAAACTAGGGTTCTACATCTTCTTTTCTTCTTGATTTCTCTCATCTTTATTCTGTCCATAATCAAATTAAATTATCCACTAGCCATGTCCAGCTTCACGAACAGTAGATCTGGGTTTCGAAATCGTAGAAACAATGAATCAAGTGCACAAAGTTCATTTGGGAATTCTGGATCTGTTGGTTCGGTAATTAGAAGACGACCTGGGCAATGTCTATGTGAGGAAGAAGTTGTATTACGAACAATTAATGACAGGTCAAATTCTAATTTTGGGAAAAAGTTTTGGGGATGTAGAAATTGGAAACATAATAAAGATAGAGACTGCAACTTCTTTAAGTTGTGTGATGATGATGATGATGTTATTGATGAACGTGATTTAAAGATTGCAAGGAAGAAGAAGAAAAATGGAAAGTTGAAGAATGAAGTTTGTTTATTGAAAGATGAATTGTTGAGAACAAAAAAATGGCTTAAGATTTCATTTGTTTTTGGGTGTGTATGTTTTGGGATTAACTTAGTGTTAGTGACAATGATATTGTGTATTGGGAATTTTTTTTTCAATCCAACAATGTATTTGAAATAGTTTATGTCATTTAGTAATTAATGTATTTGTATTTGAAATAGTTTATGTCATTTTCAATCCAACAATGTATTTGAAATAGTTTATGTCATTTTTTTTTCAATCCAACAATGTATTTGAAATAGTTTATTGTAGCTTGACCTTCAATATCATTGCCAATATATTGATCAACAACTTCATTATCAAACTGATCTTGAAGGAGCCACTCTTCTTCAGAATCATCAAAGTGTATATTTAAGGCACTGTCTTCCTCATCACAATCAAAATTAATGTCATTTAATATGTCATTAATATCATAATCAATACTTAACCCTTTCCCTTTATCCACATAAGCATTGGACTTGTTAGTAGTACCTTTTTCACTAACATTGTTTTCAATTCCCATTTCAGTAGTGGGCCTGATGTCATTCACACAGTCATTAAGCCCACTAAAATTCTCTTGCAGGCCACCAATTATTGCTTGTACACCCCCATCAGATGTTACCTCCCCTTTAGTGGTGGGCTCAATGTCACTAAGCCCATTAACACTCTTTTCAACATCAGCAATCTTAGCTTGTGAGAGTGAATGCACCAAATAAATGTGAACTTTCCCATTCATTTCTGCTATGCGTTTCATTATATTTGCACCATTATCATCCTTCAGCATGATCATCTCATCTTGTGGATCATAAAACCAAATAGATTCTACATTGGAATATTTCATCTCTTTAATTTGACCAACAATTTCAAAATAAGACCAAACATCTGGATCAATATACCAACTTATCTTAAATCCATTGTATCCAGTGTGATGCCATTTACCAAACTTTCCCTTATGATGTACTACTAACTCAAGTTTGTCATCCATCGTGCACAACAACAACCTAATAAAATATCATTCACAAACAAAATTATTCTATTAGAAATCAATAGAAAACAACTGTAAAAACATTATAAAAAAAACATTGGGACCATAAAAGAATATAACACAAAGCATTTAGAAACTAAGGACCACAAACACAAGACAAGAAAAAATAATATATTAAGAAGAAGAAACAAACAATAAACAAAGGTTATATTAAGTTGGGGTTTAACCAAATATAGACAAAATAAAGCAAAAAGCAAATAAAATAAAATAAAGGAAGTTTAGATCATCTCACGAGAAAAAGTGAAAGTGAAGAACAAAGCCAAAATAAACCACAAACAAAGTACTATCTCCCATGTAGATAGCAAACCAAATTGAAGCATCCATTGAAGCCAAAATACTATATCACAAACCAAATCAAAGCCAAAATAAACTACAAACCAAAGTACTATATCACAGAAACAAACAGAGAAAACCCTAGAAAACAAATAAAAAAAACGAAAAATCAAATTAAACCAGGAAAACGAAAAATCAAACCTTAATGAAGAAATTGTTGCTTTCCTCTCATTCAATTCGCTGCTTCAGATCATGTTCTTGTGTTCATCGATTGCTTCTTTGCTGTGTTTTTTCTCTTTTACAAAAACCCTTTGTTGTTCCTCTGTGCTTGGTTTGCAAAACACAACACAAGATACTCTCAAATGCCACGTCAGCTACTCTCATCTCACAAGCCAAACTGCCACATTATCATCAAACTAACGTTTTTTTTTTAATTCTAACGGAAGGGACCATATTGGTTAACAGATTAAGAGTTAAGGGACCAAAATGAAACTTTTAATAGTTAAGAGACCAAAATGAAACCAAAAAAAACGTTAAGGGACCAATATATGTAATTAAGCCAAATAAAAATACTACTTGGAGTAAAATCTTGTATGGTGGTGTGTACTCTTATTTTTTTTGGTGGTGATACTTGGAGTAATTTTAACATGTACCAATAAATTTTAGGTTTAAACATCATTTTGGTCCTTGTATGTATACCAACTTTTGGTTTTAGTCCCTTATGTGATTTTACTTCAAAACAGTCCATGTATCGACCAAAGTTTTTGTTTTTAATCCCTAAAACAAAAATCTGCAAAAATATTCTCAAGTTTCCTGCAGATTTTTGCTTTAGGGACCAAAAACAAAAAATTTGATCGATACGAAGACTGTTTTGAAGTAAAATCACATATAGACTAAAACCAAAATTTGGTGTACACAGTTAAGCCTAAATTTTAACAAAAATCCACACACACCAGCCAGCTAACAAGTACAGTAGTGCTTGGTTTCTCTTACTTTTGACTTGTCTCGTCTCTTCGACGATGCCTATGATTCATGCTCCTTAGCTTAGGTTTCTCTTTATTCATTTCACATCACAGTGAGTTTTTCACTCTTTTCTATACTTCAATTTCATTCATTCTTTTATATTTCTTGTTCGTCTTCATTCATACTTCAATATTCAACTCTACATGCTTTTTATTTATTACATTCAATCTCTTCATTCTCAAATTTGTAGCATTGTTATGTGTAACCCAATTTTATATTATTAGTGTGATAATAATCAGTCAAACCCAATATTATGTTCATCTCAAATTGCTACCTTTTTCATTTCTGCTATCTCTAATGTTTAATCTAATGTTCCCATCATCAAAAGTTTTAATTTTTAATTAAGGGTATGCTTTGGTTTTGTTTTTTCAATCTTAAGCTTCATTTGTATAACTATCTTGTAGCACTTGGTTTGTTAATTGCATTCATTTTGTGTTAGTAGAATCTTTGAAACTGAATTATAGTTTATTAATGTTATTTTTCGTTTTTTTGGGGAGGTTATTTTTTATCCCATTTTTCAATTTTTATGAATTGATTCCTGATTAAGATTTATATGATTTTGATATATGCAGATCAAAGCTCTTTTTTTTCTTGATAGATAGAATTTTGAGTTATAAGTAAAGAGGTTGGTTTGAAGATGGTTGGGAGCCCTGCAATCCATCTCTCATCATTGCCAACATCTGTTTCTTCATGTCTGGTTTTTCAACCAGCCAACTCGTCGAAGTTTGCGCCTCTTTCGATTCGAAATCGGAAGAAAATCAATAAGATTAGAGCTACATCTGCTGATATAGACAATGTCAAACAGTCATCTAGTTCTGAAGCAAAGAATCCACTTTCAGTTGTATTTGACATTCCTCGACGTATTTGGAAGCAAACACTGGTTCCATTAAGTGATTTTGGATTCGGTCGTAAGAGTGTTTGGGAAGGTGGGGTTGGATTGTTTTTGGTATCTGGTACAATATTGTTTGTGCTTAGTATGGCTTGGTTAAGAGCATTCCAAATAAATTCTAAATTCAGGAAATACACGACAGTTTTCGAGTTTGATCAGGCTTGTGGTATTAGCAATGGAACACCTGTGAGAATCAGAGGGGTCACCGTTGGCAGTGTCATCCGCGTTAATCCTTCCTTAAAAAATATTGAGGCAGTTGTCGAGGTTTGTTTCGGTACCATAATCTAGTGTTGTCAAATAGAGGTTTTAGTGTTATAGTGTAGCAGAATTTGAATAAATCATTATTGTTCTGTGATATGCTATTTAGTACAAAGTGTTGTCAAATAGCAATGCTGTAGCATTGTAGCGTGGCAGATTTTGAACAAACCATTATTTTCGGCAATCTGCGATTGACAACACTGTCATATCTGATTGATGACACTTTTTACCAAGTGTTGAAGTTCTTGATTTGGTTTGACCTTCATTGTTTTAGTTTTTGGATTCTACTAAACATTAGTTCTCAATTTGCAGATACAAGATGACAAAACAATTATCCCAAGGAACTCGTTTGTTGAGGTTAACCAGTCGGGTCTTTTGATGGAAACTAAAATTGACATCAATCCTTGTGATCCAATTCCGACACCTTCAGTCGGTCCTCTTGACGAACGATGTTCTAAAGAAGGTCTCATTGTGTGTGATAGAGAAAAGATCAAGGGTCACCAAGGAGTAAGTTTGGATGAAATGGTAGGAATATACACCCGTCTTGGACGAGATGTAGAGGGAATTGGTATCATCAACAGCTACTCATTAGCTGAACGTGTTTTTTCTGTTGTGGAAGAAGCAAGACCACTTCTTACACAGGTGTGATGTTATTTTACTTGTGTGCTTGACATATGGAAATTATTCTCTTGTCCATACTGTTGATTCTGATAATTTTCACGCCAATGGCAGATATCGGTAAATGCATGATAATGAAAGAAGAATTCTGTTTTTAAGAGCTTTTGTGCAAATTCAGTTTTAGATTATATTAAAATTGAAATGAATCTACTAAAAATAAAAATGATGCCTAAATTTGTGTCTGCATCTTTATGGTAGTCATGTATCATCTCTACTCCTTTAGACCTTTACTATATGATGTATTCTCATGTCAATATTCTCGTTTTGATGTAGTGATGCCTCAGATGAAAGCCATGGCTCTAGATGTTCAACCTTTGTTGGCTGAAGTCCGTGATAGTGGCCTGTTGAAGGAAGTTGAGAGTTTGACCCGAAGCCTTACCCAAGCTACCGATGATTTGAGGTCAGTTGCCTAAACGTCTATGGCTTTTGTTTACAACTAATTTTACTAGCATGCATAATTTGCATACACTTACCTGTGTAGCACATTACCAAATTCATTTAAGGGATGCAACTAATAGAAATCACCCCTTTGTGTATGCAGAAAGGCGCATTCGTCCATTATGACCCCTGAGAACAGCGAACTGATCCAGAAGTCCATACACACACTTATATTTACCTTGAAGAACATTGAGGTTTGACTCTAGTTTTAAAGAAAATTAAATCTAATTATTATTCAAAACTTTTCTCGTGTTTTTTTAAATTCCTTTTTGGTTGTATTTCTGCAGAATATTAGCTCTGATATGCTAGGTTTTACTGGTGATGAAAGTACCAAAAAGAATTTGAAATTACTTATCAAGAATCTCAGCAGGTTATTGTGAAAAAAAATTCAAAGTGAAGTAGCATATAACAGGTAACAATATTAAGTACCGTATTTTTTGTCTGCCACATCTTTGAAGGAGAAAATAGTAACTTAAACTGTTTCAAGGGCTTGTTTGGTTTAGCTTATTTATGCTTATATACTAGTATAAAGTATAGAACGTGTGAGATTTTTTAGGAAAGCTTATGGAAACAACATATGATATGTCCATAAGCTGGTTGTAGCTTATTTTCATCATAAGTTTTTCAGGATAGCTTATGAAAACAGTTTAGTTTGATTTTATTTTATCTTTTGTTATAGAAACAGCTTTATACATAAGAACATGTATGTATGCTATAAACGCATACTGTTTATCCAAACAGGGCCCCCTTAAGTCTATCTTTCTTCTGATAAATTTGTTTTTTGTGGTGTTGATGAATGCAGGTGTGTCATTGAGTGAAGAAATTGATTTTTAGGTGGATGAAATTTTTGGTTTTTGCTCCACTTGGTACGGCGAAACTTTGAGAAGAATGAAGTCACGGTTTAAAGGCTCATTGCGGCGCGTTTCTAAATGTTTCATTGGTGAGGTTTTTAGTTGAATGTAATCACCATCATAATAATGTATTAATTGATGACCATGATCAATTCTCATGGAATAGAACAATGCTGTAGGATTTTATAGGGAGGTTTTCAATGGATTATTATATAGTAAAATGTTCTTTGTTGTGTTTTTTAGTTTCTCATTCTTTCGTTTTCCCTGTTGTTTAAATCAAGATTAAGATTAGGAATGAGAGCAAATGTTGAATGAGTGTAGCCATTTCAAGTTTCTTTTCTTGATAGAACACCATGTTGTAATTGTTGGACACCGACTTAATCTGAAGTGTTGACGCTACATAATATCTTAGTGAGATGTAATTGATTGCTCAAGTCTCAACTAGTTATATTCTTTGATTAATTAGTTTTAGATTTAATTCATATATCAAATGATAACATTAACATGGTTCTTCCTATAATTTACCTAATCTATTGTTGGTGTTGAATGAGAAAAATGATAATGTTGAATGTTTAGATTCTATTCTTTGAAACAAGACCTAGAGCTTCATTCAATTCGTAACATTAGTCCAACATATAACGATCCTAACATTTTTTTTAAACGATAATGTTCCTAACATGTATCATGTGAACAAGTTAACTTCATATCGATAAAATCTCATCTTCTCAATCACATATTTGTGGGTGATCCAACTCCAATATAATTGATATACTCGATCACTATATTAGATTTTTATATCATTACAAAACTAATTTGTAAGGTAATAATTGTTTCTTTATAAACTCTTATGAGATTTTATATTTCCTATGCCGGGTTAAGTTTTTCATTTTATTTCAATACATAACTATACAAGTTCCAATTTCATCTTGAATTTGTTTTCCACTAAACATCTATTTTTGAACCTGGTTGCTCTGCCACCATATCCTCTAAGAATGTTGAGCTTGAGTGTACCATGATGATCATAAACATGTTATAAATAGTTGGAGATCTTTAAAAATTGTTGCAAGTTAGTTATGACATTAGTTTAGTCTAGTTAAGATTACAAAATAAGGTGTACAATATTCATTCTTATCACTTTTGTATATACGTGTAATACGATTTGTGAGATGCAATTAACATCTGAGTCGTTGTAGTATAGTGGTAAGTATTCCCGCCTGTCACGCGGGTGACCCGGGTTTGATCCCCGGCAACGGCGATTTTTGATTTTTTTTTTTCATTTTCCACTGCCAAAATACTACGTCGTTTACACGGGAGTTTTTTTATAAATTCCTTATCGGTTGTGGGCTCTTATTCATATGGACTTACACTACAGTCTACAGACCTGTGACTAATATTTTTACATCATGTCAAAATTAATTTAGATTTATTTCCATAAAAATAATTAATTTAACCTAGAGAGTGTTTTTTTTAATAGATAAATATTAGTTGTTAGAATATTATACATTTTTTTCTCCTTTGTCAGGATTCGAACTCTAGACCTCCATCAGCTCCTTAACCCTTAGCTCAACTGGTCAGTTTAACCAATTGAGCTAACCATCCCAGCCTTAGCTCAATAAGGTGTACATAAATTTCTCCTTTTGCATGAAGAACCACAACATGAACGTAAATGTTTACCATAAAAAACAGACATCAACTTAGTAGTAGGGACAGCCAGAAGTGTAGGTTCAAGAACATGTATTGTGCAAATGGTCCACCACAGTTTGATCTCAATTTTATTTTCTCACTTTATTATCTTTTATTTTTAACTTATCACAAAAATATTGAATAAAAAAAAAAACTTATCACAAAAAAAAAAAAATATATATATATATATCATTAGTTCCATAAGGTTGAACTATTCAACCATATGGAAAAACCTTTGCAAAAGAAAAAAAATCAACATAATTTGGATGTCAAAGTTCTCAATATAATTTAAAATGTGATTCAAAGATACAGTTTATCCAATATCAAGATATATTTGCCTTGCTTGGTGCATAAACTTATCATCATAACAATGATGTTTACACTTGAATTGGAAACCTTCCCATCAAAATTCACATGTTGTCTTGTTAGCAATCCTTATCATTTCTTCAGCTTTGGCTTGAAAATGTTTGCTTTGTAGTACTTAAGTTCCTCAATGCTTTCTCTAATATCATCCAACGCTCTGTGTCGTTTTTCTTTCGAAGGCGCTCTCTTCTGATCTGCACAGATCATAACCTTTTACATAAATCAAGGACCAAATAACCAGAAGCCAAATAGGTTCCTATTTCTCATAATTGTATAATTTCTCACCTTTAGGATACCAGCGAATGCAAAGAGCTGAAATACTACTAACATCAACAACCACATGCGAGAAGATATCCGCTAATTCTGGCATATATTTCTGCGAAATCGAATTAGTTAGAGAGGTAATGAAACATTTCAACATAGGAATAATAGGACATGCATAAAAGTTGCAATGCGAATAAGAATGGCAATATGTAGTATTCTATCAAGACATGAATCGATGCTTCAACAATATGAAAATATAAAATTAACAAATAACAAATACACTATCAACTACTTGACCATGAAAGCCTCAATACCTTCAGATATTGAAAATCCACATATATCGAATTTCCTGCCAAGAGAGGTTTGTAAGTACCTCCAATATGTTTCTTAACGAATGCAATAACCTGCAAAGTAGAAACTGAATCAGTTTCGTCACAGATAAAGGGGCAATGTATAGGAAAAAGGTATCCATCCAACCATAATCTTATAATATGATTTGCAAAATGACATCATTGGCTTGATATAGAAGTAGGATACTAAAGCTGTTTAAGTTATATTCGCAAACACTTAACAGCTCTGTGCAAGTACAATCTGCCATATTATGTAGAGAAATGATTATCTCTTGTTGATGATTTTAGGAAGAAAGTTGGAAATGGCAAATGTTTGTAAGATGTAGTTAACTCCTGATTATGGGATCACAAACTAGCTAAGTGTAAAAGTAAAAGTACATTTATTGCAAATACTCATGCCACCATCATGATTCATGAATCATTATAGAAAAGATAATATTGTTCCAATTTAAAATAGAAAAGAGAGCTTGTCAAAATCACATGTTAACCCTACATTTATTACAAACCTGTTTTTCGGCTTCTCTTTCACTAATTGTACTTTGAAGCACTTTCTTTGTTAACCCTAAATTCATTAAAAATCGTTAGTCCATACCATTCAAAACTCAATTCAAGAGGAAAAAAAGGAATTTAAAAATGGTAAGGAGAACCAACAAATCAACATGTGAACAACATTAGCAACAAATTTCTATGTGTTAAGAATCAATAAAAAATTTAATCTGTTTTGAAGGATATTCTATACCCCCCATGGCAATGCTTTTTCTCTTTTCTCTAATTCATTATTTTTTCTATCAAGAAGAAGTCAAGTATCAAAAGATAGCATGTACCACTTACCACTAGCTGCATGATGACTTTGACACCATTCTCCCATCGCGTCAAGGCACTCCTTAGTTTGATGTATGACCAAATCAGGACCCTAAAACAGTAGATCATTTCTATCAAACACACTCGAGTGCAAAACATATATGTAATCAACTGCAATCAACACTTCAATCTAGTGCCAAGGGATTCTGTTTACAAACATTTGATCTAATAACACTTCCCTCCTCCTATAAACAAGGGTGGAGACTAAGATCACTAGTTAAAAACTTGATAAAATTCATAATATTACAGATTCGTATTATAAAAGCGCGTATTTTATACTTAAGAGTCTTTGTCGATTATATTTTATACTTAGAGCCTTTGTCAATTATATTTGATACTTAGAGCACTTGTCGATTAACGTTTCAAGAAGAACTAACAGCAGAGAAAAGAAAACTATTACAAGAAAAATACATTAACTACTAGTTTTTTTAATTAACTTCTTATATAAGTTAAAATAAATTTCTGCACGTCAATTTTTTCAGAAGCTTTCTTAAAAACTTTCAACTCTATTTTGTGATATTAAACTTTATCAATAGTTGTGCTGTTTTAATAGCAATATTCAAGCCTTTTAACTTGTATCAAAACATTTTGAAGGATCATTTGGTGTTTTAAGATATACATAAAATAAACTGAAAGTCAATAAAACATAACATAAGAGGGAAAACACTTTTTGAATAACTTATAGCTTACAAAGTTACAAGTACATAAATGTCATGCAAGGCGGGTTATGGAGTAAACACATATTTTTCCATAGAAAAACAGAGGAAATAAGTCAAAATAATTATAAGCTATGCAAGAAGAGACTTATCTATATAAAAGACAGAAAGCATACAAATTGTTAGATCAAATAATTATATACCTCCACTGATTTGGTTAAATTTCCATCTGTAATTATACATGCAATCTCTAGTATTCTATCCACTTCAATATTCAAACCTGCAAACACACAAAAGGTTTAACACAAATGTTCAATGTACTGATGGAGAGCTTTGTCACTCTCGAAATAACTCATTCTACACGCTTACCAGTCATTTCCAAGTCAATCCATATAAGAGGATTCTTGTATTCAGACGGGACGTAAATTGTTAATTCACCTTGTTTCTCAACTTTGACTGGTAAAGATTTGCCATTAGCTTTCTTTCCACTACTACCTGCACCAAGAAAGTATATTATAGCTACTTCCTTACAAACATACTAATTAACTTTATATGGTTACTATACATAAATATGGTTACTAATTAGCTTTCTTTCTTTACTAACCAAATGAAAGCATCACTCCAGAAATTTTATATGGTTACTATACATAAATATGGCAACCAATGAGATAACACTAATAAACAAGTATAGGTAACAGTATAGCTAAAGAAGATTCATCAATACCACTAGATTAGCCTCACTCATGACTCAAAAGACAGAGGCTACAAAGCATAGGTGTTTGATCGGTGGGTTAACAGAATCTTGTATAGAACAACTGTCTCCCGGAAACTTAAATAAGATTCACTGAAAAGCGTGATAAGTGCAGCTAGTTCTTTATTTTCTCATAGTATGTTTGGAGGCAGTGGTGAAGCCAGAAAATTATAGAGGGTTTGGACAAAATTTCAGTTTTCAACAAAAATCTCAGTTTTGCCCTAAACTAACTCCTAAAAAACTTAGTTTTTAACTAACCTCTAAAAATATCAGTTTTGCCGTAAACTAACCCTTAAAAATACCAAACAATTTGGCCAGCACCCGAGCAACTGCCGAGGCTTGCTGGGACTTGGCTCCGCCCATGTTTGGAGGGAAAGGAAAGGGAGCGCACAACGTTTATTTCAAAAGCTTTTAGAAAATGTTATAACTCTCCTAATTCAAAACTAAAAAAGTATACTTTCCTTTCATTTCCCTCCTAAACCCTAAATGCAAACATACCCTTCAACTAGTGATATAACTTATAATAAGCAACAATTAATTAACAACAATGAACATCTGAATTTCTTCTTCGACCGCAGTTTTTCACCTATTGATCATGGTCTTTCAAAATTCTAATCATGCCATTAAAAAATTTCCATCTTCTCTACTCTACCATGATTGAAATCACAAACATAATCAATTGAACACATATTAATCATCACATTTCTTGAAGCATTTGATAACACTAAGAACTACCAACCAACATGCTAGACAAAAAATCAGAAAGAAAAAATAAAAAAGAATTGATTTTTGTCAATTAATCAGCATGATAAATCAACAATTAGGTTATTTCTTAATACCAAAAATACTAAGATCAAGGAAAAACAACAAAAATTAGAAACCCTAATCAATAAAAATTCAGTTGAAATATTATGAAATAATAAAAAAAAAATGATGAATATGCATAAAAGGGTGTATAGTACGAACCTGAAGGAGAAGGAAGAGGAGGAATATTGGTGTCATCAGCATCAAGTTCTAAAACCGAAAAAGAGTTAGTGAGGTGTTCCATTTTTTTGCTGCAAATTTGTTTTTTCTCTTTTAAGTTAAAAACAACTTTGGCGCAGTTTTGTAGTACAAATTCTATTTTATTTTGAAGGGTAAAATTAAAATCTTATAGTACATCACTCACAGTTGATTACAGTGTTCATAGGCCTTTGGGTTGGATATATAATTATAAGTTATTAACCCGATACAAATTATGGTACATTAGCTATATATTTATATGCACAGTACAAAAATATTTTAAATTTTTTAGCACATTCTTCAAATTTCTAGTGCACTTCTTAAATTTTTAGTACATCCTCAAATTATTTAGCGCACCCCTAAATTGTTAAGAGGTGCGCTAAAAATTTGAGAGGTACATTAAGTAATTTGAAAAGTGTACTAAACAATATAAAGATGTATTAAGTAATTTTCGTTACTTATGCACGATATATAAGGAAAAAGCTTATGTACTATAATCGTCCGACATGTAATGTCAAATCAATTATTATTATTATTTAAAATGAGTAGATAGCTAAATTTGTCCCTTTGAAATTATAAGAGCTTCCATTTATTCCCTGAACATTTTGAATATACAAAATGAACCTTTTTATTTTGTTTGGTACTAACATCAGATACTGTTTGACTCCACGTGAGAGGGGCGTTATTTGACCGTAATTCACATCAAATGGGATAAAAAAACCTTAATATCACTGGTCGAAAATGGAGTATCAACGGCCGAATGTAATGACTAATCTCTCATTAAATTGGAGGCATTCAAAAAGTCGGTAGGATAACTGGCCCAAAGATTTAAAACTGCTTCATATCCAAGGTGAAGAAACTTTAATATCATTTTCATCCGTGTGGAATTTTAGTTTTAATTTATATGTTGATTTTAGTTTTAAATAAACTCTTGAATTAATTAAAATTTTGTTTTTGATTCATAAAACTAAAATTCGTAAAAAAATTCGCAATATGCAGAATTTTACTTTAAAGATAAAAAAAAAAATGGTTGATTCCGAAATTTATTTAAAACAAAAATTAATACAAAGATTAAAACCAAAATTTTATACACATATAAAGATAAAAAATGATATTTAAACCTTAAAAAAAACAACAACATCTATTCCAATAACCAAATTGTTCTAATCTTGTTTTATGTTTACTACTTAGGATTATGAGGTGACATCTTCGGAATAGGATGAAATATGGTTCATTTATGTTGGAGCCTGCCTAACTTTGTGGATGGAACTCGTAGGTTACCCGGTGTTGCTCTTCTTAGTGGTGGTGAGAATTGAGATTGGTGATGGCCTTACACGAAAATCATAATCATAATCATCATCATCATAATAGACAATTGAGCAACTAAAATCTAAAAATTCAAAATAGACTCCGAAATAAGTTACTTACTAACAAAATAGACCCTAAACTTTTATTTTAATTATCAAATTTAGCGAGTAGAATAGTCACTGCATTCGATAGTGAATACTTTGGTGTCAACTAAAAAAACTTATAAATTTATCATCACGAGAATTTCTTACAAATTAGTATTAAAATAGTCTTTAAAATCAATCTTAAATGCATACGTTAGAGCATGATTATCGCAAGGATCTACAGCAGAGTGTGGAACCTATGTCAGCAAAATCACCATTAATTGATTCATGTTGGGTGGTATTGTTTGGATACGTATCCATTAACAGCACCACCGGTGCCATTCCATTATTTTTCATATCTTTTATTGTTATTTTATTATATGAAAATATTTTGTGGGACCCATATTAATATGTTGGAGAAGTGGTATGGATATTTAGAAAGTACAGTTAAGTGATATAAATAATTGA
The DNA here is from genome assembly GCA_951804385.1 of Trifolium dubium. Classification (NCBI taxonomy): domain Eukaryota; kingdom Viridiplantae; phylum Streptophyta; class Magnoliopsida; order Fabales; family Fabaceae; genus Trifolium; species Trifolium dubium. The sequence continues at coordinate 3,000,997 of OX638067.1, forward strand.
GATGTGTGAAATAATAGTAATATATTGAACGAAACCCATTATATCACTCACATGAGTGGTATGGATGTGGATGCTCTTAAATGCTAAACACACTTCTATATATTACCCTAAAGAGAACTAAATTATACAATGACCAAAGAGAACTAAATTATCCCAATTACAAAAAGAGTCAACTTAAAAGAAATAAAATTAGTCAAAAAATCTAAAATATAAGTGAAGATTCTATAGTTTGTACCAAAAAGAAGAAGAAAAAAAGAGAGCTCAGACCCATTTAATTGCATCCAATAATTCAGGATAGGTGATATTACCAAATATCACAAATTAATCATCACTGCCCTCATTTTGCACCAGCCGGGAATCGAACCCGGGTCTGATCCGTGGCAGGGTACTATTCTACCACTAGACCACTGGTGCTTGTTGTTATCACTTTCAACAATGCAGGATTTACTTATATAACGCTACTACATCAGTGTGTTAATTTTTCTTTCTTTTGTGACTCTATATTCGTTGTTAAACTGGTTGCTAATGAAGTGAAGTATCCACATTATACCATGCACAATGTTACAGCTCTTTCGTAACTTATATATATGTATGCGCAATGCGCGCTCACGCGTGTGGGGGACAAAGGTCAAATTTGAAATTAAGCACTTTCGTAACTGGAAGCCCTTCACCAGTAGCAATTAAGCACTTGATAATGATATATGTGTTGGAGCTTTTGGAAGTTTCATATGCATTAAAAGCTTCAATGTGATCATACACTTTCAATATTGAAGGATTATACTTAGCAATACCTGTCACTGCCTCTGGTGCATCCAAATCAATAAAAGTGTTATTCACAATGCTATGTTCATGTCTTGCCCACATATAAAGGTTACAATTGAACCTGTTTTACACAAGCTCACCAACAAGTTCCTTTGAAGGTCTTCTATCTATTATAGACCCTCAGGGATCATTAGTTGGAGATGACCAGCCCAATTGCTACAACCTAGTTTCACACATTCACCTGTTGAATCATCTATGATCCATCTTGATTATTTGTGTTGATAAAGGATAAGCATTTGAATGTGATGAAGATATGAAAACAAGGATTGGAAGGCATTTCTCAACATCTTGAATTTGAAGGGAAGATATTTTATTTTTATTTGATATTAATCATCTATCCACTTCAATATTCAAACCTGCAAGCAGACAAAATGTTTAACACGAATGCGCAATGTACTAATCACAAGCTTTGTCGCGCTCGAAATAACACATTTTACATGCTCATCAGTCATTTACAAGTCAATCTTGTATTCAGACGAATAAGTAAATCGATTTTGTTGATCTTGTTTCATATTTTTCACTAGTAAAGTGAGCCATTTAACTTTCTTGCTACTACTACCTGCTCCCGCGTCTTTAAGAACATACTAGTACTAATTGAAATAGTACAAACGCGACCACATGTACGCATCGGTTCACAATATTTAGAACTAGTTAATATACATAAAATTAACAAGCAATGAGGTAACACTAACACATAAGCATAGGTAACAATATAGCTAAAGAAGATGCATCAATAGATACAACTAGATTAGCCTCATTAATAACTCAAGCAGGAAGATGGTACACAAGCATAGGTATTTGATTGATGTAATCTTGCATTGAGAAATAATCTGTTAGAAACTTAAATCAGATTCACTGATCTCTTTAATTAAGTGAAGCAATTTATTTTCTTCCTGCATCCATCCCCACGTGTCATTTCTCAAATTATTACTGATGTCGACGTATCAACTTCGCTAAGCATTCATAGCACTACTCAAAACTCAAGGTTCTTCTTTCTCCAAATAAACACCAAGATCAAGAGCAACAACAATTTTGAAACCATAACAAAAATTTCAGCAACTAACAACAATTTTTTAAAATGAAGTGAAAAAAGAGAGCTCAGGGTTAAATTTCTCATCCAACGTTTCAGGATAGGTGATGTTACCCAACATCAGAATATTTATCATCACAGCTCTCAATTTGCACCAGCCGGGAATCGAACCCGGGTCTGTACCGTGGCAGGGTACTATTCTACCACTAGACCACTGGTGCTTGTTAATATTGCTTTCATCAATATGTGTTATGTTTTCCTTTCTTTTGTGACTTATATCAATGAAGTGAAGTATCAATACTGTACCATACACAATGTTACGGATCACCTCTTTCGTAACTTATGTGTGTGTGCGCGCGCGCGCATGCAATGTCAAATTTGAAAACGTGTCTAGTTTAGGATTATATAATCATCAATAAGAAATATACAAAGGAATATTTTAATTTACAATGATAAAACAATTGATAACTCAAACTACAGATTAGTGGCAACAAGTTGGAACAATTGATCATAGGATCAACAAGACAAAGAGATCTTTAATGCATATGCATTTTGAAGTCACAACAATAGATGAGTTAGAATCCTTAGACAGGCAAAGATGTTTCCCATTTTGATCCATAATAGCCAAATGAAATCTAAGAGTGATATAGATTTCCATTATTTGTTCTTGTTTTGACAATCATCATAAACAATAACTGGAAGCCCTTCACCGGTAACAGTTAAACACTTGATATAAGTGTTGGAGATTTTGGAAATAGAATATGCATTAAGAAACACAAGAAAATTGTTGATATGTATATTTTTATAAATTCATGCGGTCTGTGGTCAATGTTTTTTTTAGTTTTGAAATCAGACGTTTCAGATTTCAAGCATGGTATTTTTCTATTTTATAGAAAATCAAAATTTGTATTGAAATTTGTACTGTCAATATTGATCCAATGATCACATATATGTTGACCGCGTAAATACATAAAATTTGCAATGCAATTTGATTTATTAGTAACACATACATACAGTGTAATGCAATTGAAGGATTATACTTAGCAATACCAGCCACTACCTTTGGTGCATCCAAATCATTAAAAGTGTTATTCACATTCTTATGTTATGTGCAAATATTATTTTTTCTTGTACTAACAATATCTTTCTTTAATTTTAGACTTAACACTCAATTGATTCTTATTTATTCCTATCTAAATCTGTTTCTTTGTTAAGAAAATGATTTGCATATTGTCCGTAGCACTGACACGTTACCAGCACATATAACTAAATTCAATTATATCATTTTCTCAATTTGTTATTAGTGTCGATGTGTCAGTGTCGTTAGAGTGCCTCTGTCGCTAGTTGTATTCTTGCAGATTAACAAGTGACATATGATAACTAATGTACTCCAGAGTAAAACAAGAAGTTCTTTAAGCAAATGCAGCAGGGCTATGAACATGTACTACTAACATGCTAGAATCATAAGCATACTCAAAACTCACTAGGTTCTTCTTTTCTCTGAATAAAAACCAAGATCAAGAAGAACAAGACAACAAATGTGAAACCATAAAAGGGTGTATCAGACAGAAGGAATAAAAAGAGGTAAAAGCAAATGGCAGTAAGTATTCATAAAAAAGGCATAAAAAGAGAGCTCAGGGTTTATTATTTTCATCCAATGTTTCAGGAAAGGTGATGTTACCCAACACCGCAATATTATTCATCATAGCTCTCAGTTTTGCACCAGCCGGGAATCGAACCCGGGTCTGTACCGTGGCAGGGTACTATTCTACCACTAGACCACTGGTGCTTGGTGTTAAAACTCACAGAATCACACTACATAATCCATTACTTCATGTATTGTCCATGCTCATTTGGGCCTAGCAGATTTGGGACCGGTGCAGGACTGACTAATATTATGATTTTTTATTTTTGGGTAGTGAACTGATATTATGATTAATTGGTGGTATAAACTATAAAGACTATTTGCACTATATGAATTGAATTCTTCATTATTTTTGAAATAGTATATTATTTTCATTTTATAGGGGTAAATATGGATAGATCGAGAAATTTGGCCTTGAAGAGGGTGATTCGTGTAACACTCAAGAGAGCAGAGAGTTAATTGAAAAGTTTATAATGGAAAAAATGTGTATCTTATATTGTTGTGAATGATATATCTATACAACATTGACGTTTTTCAATTCAATAGTCTGACTATGTAGTCGTTACGATTGGTTTGTTACATTACATATAATGTGCAAATCTAAAATTTAAACACGAGTACGCTATCTTATTTACTTTAAAAAAAAACTTTTTTTTTATCAAATAAAAAAAAAATTCTAACCACTAAATTTTCTAATAAAAAAAATCGTCATTTAAAATTAAATTAACACAACAAAAATGTTTTTCCCTCAAAAATATTATTAGGTATTGACACATTAGTTAATCTTCAATATGGCTATGTTTAAGGTTATAACAAAATTTTCACCAAAAAAAAGTTATGACAAACAAGTAAGTATATAATTTAATTTTAAAAAAAAAAACAAAATGATTATGATTTATATTTTAATCAAGGTAGAAAATTCCACAAAAAGAAATGACCATAGAAAAAACAAATAACTAATATAAGATTATATATAAATACCTAAATCCTTCATTTTCTCTTGTTCTTACATTTTCCACATCAAATCATTCTCTTCTCTTCTCTTCTCTCTTCTTTTGCAGAACCAAATCTTCCTCCAATGGCCGATCAACTCACCGACGAACAGATCTCTGAGTTCAAGGAAGCTTTCAGCCTATTCGATAAGGATGGAGATGGTATCGTTTCTCTCTCAGATCTTTTTTTTTTTTTACTCTTTTTTTTCTTAGATCTGATTTTTATTTAGCTGTTCTTGATTTTGTTCATACCCCATGTTACCCTTTTGAAGGAATTTTGATAAAAATTGAAGCTTTTTATGTTTGTTTCTAGGGTTCTTTCTCTTTGACTTTTTGGGTTTCATTTTTGTTTTTTTCTCACATTTTGATGAAATTTGTTTCATTTCCTGTTTTGCCCTTAGGTAATTTATGTTTTGTGTGATCTTTTGTGTGGTGATGTTTGTTTTTGTGTGTGGAATTAGTATTTTCATTTGTGACTTGAGATTTGATTTGGTTTTTTTGTTTTGTTTATTGTTTGATTTATAAATCAGAATTGTTTGTGTGGATATGAAATTTAGTGTTACATGTTTGGATTTGTGACATGGGATTGACTCCTTTACGTCTGTGTTGTGTTTTTGGTCTTTTTTTTTTTGTGAACAATCTACATGAGAATGAAATAGCAATTGGATGGTACTTATCTGTAATGTCATTTTGATTTAACATTTTTAGTATTTGATTAATGGCTATGTGTTTATTTGATCTTATCGATTACCATTTACCACCATCGTTGATCTGAATTTAGTTTAAATATATTAATAAGATAACATACAACAATGTTTATCTCCCTCTGATGTGGATATTCCTGCTAGGCTCTCGTGAGTTTTGATGTTGTTTCGGTAATTTTTGCTTTGATTGAAATTAGGAAGTATAGTTTAAGAAGAAAACATTGTTGTGAATTGCGGATCTCTAAAATTTCAGTTTGTTCTAGTTTCACTATGCTGCAGTGCTCTAGCATTGCTAATATGCTATATGTTATGTCTTGTGTTGCTGAATCACTTGTTTGTTTGTGTCGTAACTCTTTGTTTAAAATGCAACAGGTTGTATCACTACCAAGGAGCTCGGAACTGTTATGCGGTCACTTGGTCAGAACCCAACTGAGGCTGAGTTGCAGGACATGATAAACGAGGTTGATGCTGATGGAAACGGTACCATTGATTTCCCTGAATTCCTCAACTTGATGGCCCGTAAGATGAAGGACACCGATTCAGAGGAGGAGCTTAAGGAAGCTTTCCGTGTGTTCGACAAGGATCAGAATGGCTTCATCTCTGCAGCTGAGCTCCGTCATGTTATGACAAATCTCGGCGAGAAGCTGACTGATGAAGAAGTGGACGAGATGATTCGTGAAGCTGATGTTGACGGTGATGGTCAGATCAACTATGAGGAGTTTGTCAAAGTCATGATGGCTAAGTGAAGTCACCAATCAAACCATAACTAAAATTTGAAAAAGCACATGAACAGAAAAGGGACAGGGCAAATGAGTTTTGATGAGAATTATTATTCTATTTTCATAATTAGGACATGTTTTATTTGGGGTCATTAGTTTTTTGTTTGGTTGGTTTGTTTGCTTTAATTATTGCTACTTGGTCATTATTAGTATTCTACTTGTTTGCTTTGTCCCTTTGTTTTAAGTAGTTTGAATTAGTTGTGTTTCACCATGGATTTGTACTTCACTTTTCTTTTCTTTTTTGGTTTACTATTTATGAATCTTGAACAATTGGTTGCAATCTGTGCTTTTACATGTGGGTGAGTAGTACAGTTAATACCATCATATGATAGTGTATGATTGTTTCTTTGATTCCTTATGAATCACCAATATATGATTTCACATCATAGCCTTTAATTTAAAAGAAGCCAAAATTCAAAATAAATTAATTATAATAAAGAGTTTTGTGATTACGTTTTTTTCACAGATTAAATAGGTGCCTTTTACAAGCTACAGTAAAGTATTAAGGAGTAGTAATTTTTGGGGGTAATATTATTCTCTCTGTTTCACAATGAATGATTTATTTGTAAACAATTTTTTTTTTGTTTTGAAATGAATGACCTTTTTAATTTTTAAGACTGAATTTTTAAAAAAAACTCAGTATTCGGGTTAAGGTCTGAGTTTAATTCCACCATTTTATTGTGAGGGCACAATTTAAAGTATATTTTAGGGTTAATTACTTTATTTTATTCTCTCCGTTTTACAATGAGTCTTTTATTTGTAATTATTAGCATGTCTTTACTCTTTAGGGTATATGTTAAGGAGTTTAATATAGAAGTTTTGTATTAGAAAAAACAAAAATTTGACTTTATAAAAGGGAAATGTACATTTTTTAAGATCAATTTATCATACCAAGGTCCTGTTTGGTCCGGTTTATTTTCTACTTTTTTTATGTTTTAAAAATGAAATAGAGAAGCATTGAATTTAGTCATATTTCTTCTTAAAAGTATTAGAGAAATAAAGTAAAGAAGTAGAAAATAAAGATAAGTAGAGTCAAACACAATTTTTTCATTTTACTATTTTGAAAGAGGAGAAAAAAAGTAGAATTTTTTGATATTGGTAAACAAGAACTTTTTTTTTACTATCTTAACATGTATTCTTCTACTATTGCTATTGGTAAACAAGAACTTTTTTTTGAAACAAATGACTTTTTTGATTTTTAAGACAATGTGAATTTTTTTAAGGCTTAAATAATCGTATGGTCTTCGTAAGTTCGTGAGTTTTTGGTTTTGGTTTATGTAATTTTTCTTTGAATGTTAAAATTATTTTGGTTTTAGTTTTTAAAGTTAAAATTTACGAGAAAATTCATCAGTTTATTGCAGTTTATTTCGAATTTTCCTATAAATTTAAACTTTAAAAATTAAAATCAAAATGATTTTAACATTTAGAGATTAATATATGTGTGTGTGTGTGTAAATTAAAACTAAAAACACGCGAACTTATATATGGGACCAAATAATTATTTAAGTTTTTTTTAACTACTAAATTCAAATTAAGGGCCGTCTAATTTAATGTGTTTAATTCCACCATCTATTTAAAGTAAAAGCAAAATTTTGTACTATTAATCAGTGTTTTAAAAACCGGACCGGACTGGCCGGTTGGACCGGCGAACCGGAGGTCAACCGGTCCGGTCTGACTATTGGATCGGATATGCAGATGGACCGGTGAAAACCGGCGTGAACCGGTCTAAACCGGAGAAAACCGGTGAATCGGGCGAACAGTTTTTGTTCACCAAGCTTCTTTTTTTATAAATTTTTCACATTTTTTTTTATTCACTTTATTAATGAATTTTTTGAACAAAGAATTTAAATGTTTAAAAATAAAAAATGTCTTTACCAAGGTTTGAACCCATGACCTCTTCATAAAAGAATAAGCATTCAACCACTATACTAAGTTGTTCTTTTATAAACTATTTTACTTTGTATTTAATATAATGCATATTCTTATATTATTAATATTTTTTTTTAATAGAAAACAAAGCTTTCTCACAAGTTTTATTTAAGAATCAAATTTGATTTTTTATTTTTATTTTATGGACTTTAAATTTAAATTTTTGTTTGCTTAATGTTATTAAACTTTTTTTTTTATATAAGTCTAATATTACAATAACAAATGTTTCTGCCGTTAGAAAATCTAATGATTCTAATTTATTATATTTATAATTAAAATACATATGTTATAATCTTTTAAATACAAATAAATAGGTACTATATTCTATTATAAAAAAATGTTTTTATTCTCCGATTCAATACAATTTAATACATATAATAATTTGATATTTTTTAACCTATGTTTTACTTATTCTTAAAGGTCGAATCATTCAATTAAGTACAAAAACGCTTTATATTCGCTTATTTATTTTGTTGTTTGTGTGACCACTATATTTATAATTTAAATTTAAAAATTGAACTTATTAAATTATGATATTTTGGAATTTTTACAATTTTTAAAGTGTAAAAATTTCAATTCAATCATGATTTTTTTATAGACTGAGTCACCGGTTCGACCGGTTTAATACCTATGTAGTTGTATTATAAAGACCGGTTCATTACACCGATTTGATCCGGTTTAGTCATGCGGTCTGACCAGTCACCCCATGATTCGACCAATGAACCAGTAAACCCGCACCCTCACCGGTTCGATGACCGATCCGGTTTTTAAAACATTGCTATTAATTCACTTTAACTAAATTGGCTTTGGGACTGGTCGGTAATCAATTCAAGATTTTGACAGGAACACACATGTCAATATATTATTATAAGCCTATGAATATAGTTTTGTATTGTGAAAAGAATATAAAAATGTAGGCTAATAAAATCTAGCCTGAAGCCATTAAGTTTGGTCTAATGTGAGAGATTTGAATATTATGTATTTATGTTAAAGGTTATAAATTTGATCCTCAACTCCATTGTAAATTAAAAGTAAATAAAATCTCGCCTGACAGGGATACAATATTTTAAAATACTTTATTAACTAATATTAAAACTGTTTTAAAATATGATCTCCTTCCGTTTCTAAATAACTCTCATGCTATCACAAAAAATTGTTTCTTTTTAACTTTGTCATTTGATATTTTGATGAATTAAGGTTTTACTTTATCAAATATACTCCCTCCGTTTTAAAATAAGTGTCGTTTGAGTTACGTGTGTACTATTCATATAACATATATACTTTGATTATATATTTTGATTAATATATAAAAATAAAGTTTTAGCATATATGATGTTGTTCAATTTGTCTCGATGAATATTTTTAAAATATAAAAAATTTAGAATTTTTTATAATACATAACTAAAAATATTTATGATCAAAGACGTGCATTTACATATGTAAACTGATCAATTGTGACACTTATTTTAAAATGGAAGGAGTGTCATTCTTCTCTCAATTAACTGAAATAAATTGATGCAAATTCTCAATATTTAAGACTACTAGTTGAAACTATAACTGATTTAATGATATGGACAATGCATGTAGTGTGAAAACAAAAAATAGAGATTTTTATTATTGGAGAGAGTGTGAATGTGGCTTAAATAAGTATAGAAAGAGAAAAACAGCCCACATACTTTGATAGAAAAGTTGTTTGGTTGAGATTATTGTATCCACCGTCGAATGTAATGATTATTCCTCTCGTTAGATTGGAGACATCTCAAATGATGGAATAAGTGACCTAAAGATTAAAAATTGTTCCGTGCTCAAGACAGAGATCAATTTCTCGACTCTTGGTTAAAGAAAGATGAGTCATAACCGTTCAACCACATCTTCAAAATTTAGTGAAATTTACTTTTAACACAATATATTTTCAAAGTCAAATTTTCACCATTAATTGAGTTGACACTGCTTACGTTACTTAGATTTATTATTTTCAACAGCTAGTAAATAAATGATTGGGTCAAACCAGAAGAAAAAAGAGAGAAGTTTCTTGACCAAAAACAATACAAGATAGGGGCTAATGTATACTTCATTTTTTTTTCTTTATATATATTTAAGTGAAAAGGTTTATGTAGTGTCACTATACTCATCTTGACACAATTCAACTACAATGGAGTTGCCTCCTAGATCAATGTTTTTCCATTTGATCTTGTTCATTGATTATTGTTTTTATCTTTGCAAAGCAATTGATTGTGGTGGAAATCAAGTTGCAAATACCATTTATGTTGATCAACATGGAAGAGGAGCATTCAACAGAATCCAACCTGCCATTGATTCAATAAAGAATAATAATGATCGATGGGTAAAGATTCACATAAATTCTGGAAAATACGTGTAAGTTATTTTTTAATTCATATGCATTGATAATGTAGATTTTTTGCATTGTCGATAACTTAATCGTCCAACATAGTTGAGATACTTAGATGTCACGTTTGTACTCTTGTAGCATTTATAAAAAAAATAACTCAATCACTTAACTATCATAAACTTTCATAATATTTAACTTAAAAATCATATAAAACATGATTTATAATTGACAAACATTTTTAAAAAAATAGCGTCAAAGTTTTTTTTTTTTTTGATAAGCAATTTAGCGTCAAAGTTAATATCAAATATTAGAAGAGTTTGCTTAATCACGTGTTTTATGAAAGAGAAATCAAACATATTCCTAAATTTATTTTAACATTTACTAATGTTGTAAGTTTTTTATTGTGCAGGGAAAATGTTCATATTCCCTATGACAAACCATGCATTATTTTGGAAGGAACTGATAGAAGAACCACAATAATTAGTTATGGTGATAGCCAAGCAACAACAACATTCACTTCACAACCACCTAATGTGATTTTAAGTCGTATTACATTTGAGGTAAACACAAGAAAAATGGATTGGAGCAACAATATTTTTTTTTAATAAGAAAATGTAAGTTAATCACTGATTATGTTGTCTCTAAAGGACATCACATTTTATATGCAGAAGTTGAAGTTTGAATCTTTGATACTCTAATTATTCACCTTTAAAGGTGAAAATTCTAGTCATTAATCTACTTGACAAAATAAAATAAAATTTGTGATTATGATGGTTTCTTGGGTTCCAAGCCTAAACATTTTAATTAGAATTTTTATGTTTATTTCAACTCACCGTGCAACAATTTTAACATAATTCATTGTTTTGCAATTACAGAACACATATGGACATAATGCACCGGCAGTAGCTGCTACTATAAGTGGTGACAAATCAGCCATATTTAATTGTGGTTTTTTAGGTTATCAAGATACTTTGTTTGATGGACAGGGACGTCATTATTTTAAGAATTGTTATATTGAAGGTGAAGTTGACTTCATTTTTGGTTATGCCCAGTCTTATTATGAGGTAATACTAAATACTAATTATACATATTTACAAGGTTTTCAATATGTAGTACTTGTTCTTTGTAAATGTTATTTTTTTAGTTTCTATAGAAAAAATTGTGCATTCTTTATAAACATCCCATATTTTACTTTTGGTTCTTGGTATTTTATTTTAGTTTCATCAAAATTAGTTTTATCGAAATTAATTCGTATAATATTCATTTTAGTCGTTATTTTAAAGGACTAAAATCAAATATTTTATATACTATAGATACTATTTCTAATATGAACAAATTTTGCGAGTAAATATATACTATAGAAACTTAAAGGACAAAAGTTTTGAGACGGAGAAAGTAACAATTTTTATCTTTCGTGATTTCTTTCTTTTTAACTATGTTTTGAAAATGAAACATTGACATTTTTTACGTGTCTTTTCACTTGTTGTAGAATTGTGTGATAAACGCAAAACAAGATCTCTCAAAATTTCCAGGTTATATCACAGCCCAATCTAGAAATTCATCAAATGAACAAGGTGGTTTTGTTTTTAGAAGAGGTGTTGTTGGTGGAGTTGGTAAAGTGGATCTAGGAAGAGCTTATGGCCCTTATTCAAGAGTTATATTTTGGGGAACATACCTTACTTCGGTGGTACGTCCTGAAGGATGGGATGCTTGGGATTACAAAGGCCATGAGTAAGTTTTATTAATTCAGTACATTTATATATATATATATATATATATATATATATATATATATATATATATAATCTTGTTTTCAAGATAATCTTTTCATTATGTCTTGTAATTTATATTAATTGAAAAACAAATGATGCAGAAACAACTTCATCTATGCGGAAGTTGATTGTACAGGACCAGGGTCCAATACTCAAGGGCGTGTTCAATGGGAGAAGAAGCCAAATGAAATAAATATAAATCAGTATTCTTTACCAAATTTCATAAATCAAGATAGATGGCTTTCCAACATACCAAATATATTTGTATAATTTACTTTCCATATTTTGGGTTGATATATATATATATTGATATGTATATGAACTGTCAAATAAATATTTATCAATGATTATCAATCAAGAAATGTGTTCTCCAAGTATGAACAAATTAAAGGTTGTCCTTGCTAGCAATGTGCTATGAATATGATTGAGGTCTTGAGTGTCTAAATGTGTGGTGTTTTATGAGTAGAGAATTGTTAGGTTTATCAGCAACGACGTCGTAAGCACATCTTTCTTCTCCTCCGTTGAAACTTGATATGGTAAAACCATGCGTAAATTGTCAGGACCTAAAATTGGTAAAATGGATTGAGTTGGGGTCGCTTTGAGAAGGCGGTCTTCAACTTTAATTAAGGTCAACTTTGATGAATTTCAATAACATCAAATAATTTTAATTTCTTTAAAACTTAACGTGAATGATCTAGATGACACTACCTTCGTCCGTTATTATAGGGCTCCCTTATTACACATTCTTGTTTTAACTATTTGATCTGTGATGGATAGCATTATAAATAATTGATACAAACATTTGTCTCGTGTAATAAAATAACAATCGAAGAGTTTTGATGTATCAAGTCAAAACAAAAACACCAGATTCTTCCATAAATATCTACATAGACACAAGACCTTCATATACCACCTACGGAGGGGAGAAGTGGAGTAGTATTATTCGAACATTTCTTTACAGACTGAGGTTACAAAATAAAACAACCTGGACTACTGTCGCATATTTTACCTCTTGAGAGGTTTGTAAAGGACAACTGTGACGTATTTAGACTGGAACCTGTGAGTCAGTCCCAGGGCAACAACGGACTTTGAGGCCATGTTTTTCTCTATGAAGACATGATTTAGAACAACATGTTGAGGCTTTGAAGAGGGACCGGAATCAGCGTTCTCCATGCCTAGGACCGTAAGATGCAGCTGCGAAGGAACAGCCATTGGCTCTTTTGCAAAGTCTTCCTCAGCTGGATATGCTTGACCATAACTAGATTCTGGGGAGGATGGTGCCTCAAACTCAGAGACGCCTTCAGGGTTTTCTGGCACATAATCCTGCAGAAAACAAGAACATCCAAATCATAAAACGGAAGACTAGGAGGATGAATTTCATTTCATAACAGAGAGTATGTTGTCTACATAACAATAAGATATTTACAGAAAAATAAACACAAAAAAGATGCATACATTAACATCAAGAAGATTGCAGACATTCCCCATCTCATCAGCTACATAAGGAAGATCCGGAATATATCTCTGTTCACCATCGACAATGAACCGATAATGAAATATACCTGACGGAAGGACAATAAGAATGGAGTGATCCTTGCCACCTCGCTGCAACGCCTTCCTGCAATTAATTAAAATTTACCAATACTAATCACATCATAGAATATTTGCAATTGTGCTAACTTGTCACGTCAAGTTCACACAAGATACCATAACTAACAAAGGAGTCATCAAATCTCACCTAGATGTCCAATTATCCCAAGATCCCTCCACGGCTACATTGTTCCCTCCATAATTCCAAGTGATCATAACAGGGATTCCTTGCTCAGGAGGTTGATTGACAATACCATGAGACTCATTCTGCCACATTTGATTGAGAAAAGGAGGCCCGTTACCTCTTTGTAATGGAGCTAGAGGAACCTGAAATGCACAAAGAAATCCTGTTTATTTTTTTAGCAATATCATGTTGCCACTGATATGACCTGCATATTTATTTCCTAAAGAAAATGAAAAGACCCTAACTAAAATGAAATTCAAGCTCCAGGTAAGGAATTAAAAGTGAACAAGAACAACAAAACACACTTTTGCACCACTGCATTTCTTATAAACAAAAGTTGAGTCTATAAGTCTAAACTTACACGTACGTGACATTTTATAATGAATGATTTAAATCAAGAAAAGAAAAATGATGGAACTCTCCTCCCAAGCACTCTCTCCTACAATAAGCCACTTCTACCCCCTACTACTATTTAACAGCCTTATTATTTCATAACTACTGTAGCTGCTTTGCCTCATTTTCCTTATCTTCTCTTTTCTACTTCGTGTAAACCATCAACATTTTCTTCTTATTATTCTGTTCTGGGTTCCATCACCTATGTATATGAGATTGTTAAAGCATCGAAATTTTATAAAAACTTTCCAGATATAAACAAGGGTCAAATATAATTTTGGTCTTTATATAATTTGAAAATTGTTTTTAGTTCCAATAAAAAATCTATTCATAACTGTCCCAACAAAATACAAAAATAGTGAGCTTCTAGGCCCTGATGAGCGGCTAAAAAAACACGCGGTTGGTTATGATTTTGCCTACCGAGTTTCATATTGTTCACAACCAGGATCAAGCTTAATTATAAATTTATATATCCCCAAAAATGACATATTTAAATATGTGCACCACTTGGCCCAACATTTACACAAACACCAAGTTAGTAAGCTCGGCACTGTAAATTCTTCTCGACCCTCATTGAAACAAAACAAGATACTATAACATTATTGCAAGGAATTTGCAAAATGATAAGCTAAACTACATAAAAAATCAGACTGCCAAGCATAGGCAACAGTTCTTAAAATACATTTCAAAGCTATTATCCAACTCTCGAAGATTTGCAGCATTCCACTTTGTCCCCATGCTCTATCGAATCAAGTTTTAAACATAAAGTCGATCAAAATCAGCCGCATTAATCCCTTTTTGAACACTCGTTCATTCTAATTCAATCCAAATCACACTCATCAACTATACATATTACATAATCCATCGACGTAACAGCCAATCGATCAATCAATAATTAAATCCGCAGATCTATCCATTTCAACACACAGAATAACCTACAGTTCAAATTCGGTAATAAAATAATCTACAGTTTCAACCAAAACTAACCTTTTAGCATTTAATTCAATTCACACTAAACACGAAATGAATAGAAACATCAACGAATTAGATTCTATTTAACCAAACGAAAACGAAATTCCAAATCTAACTAACCAAATTCAATTCAACAGTAACGATTAACGATTAACGAACAAATGTAAATAACTAACATTAACGCATAACAACAAAAAAATGCATAAAAACGTAAACAAAAAAAAAACGAACGAGAGAGAGAGAGAGAGAGAGAGAGAGAGAGAGAGAGAACCTGAGGACCGAAGAGGATCGGCGATCTGGAACGACGAGGACTCTGAGGCGGACTGTTGGCCATTGAATCGGAGGAGAAAGCGCGAACGGGAGGACGTGAATCAGGCGCGTGAGGTTCACGAGCGATGGGATCGCCGGCGTCGGAAATAGCTCCGTCTTCTCTTCCGTTAGCGTTTCCCATGGAGAGATGAATTGGCGGAAATATAGAAAACGACGGAGGATTGTCGTCGTTTAGTGGAAAGGAGAGAAGAATCGCAATGCAGGCGAAGGAGGAGGAGTAAACGACGACGATGCGGAGGAGAGAGAGAGAGAGTTTGTGAAGAAGAAGTGAAAGTGCCGCGCGAAGAAGAAAACGGTTGCGACGTTGGTTCGTTCGTTCTTATCAAGTTGTGTTGTGTCTGAGTCTGATCTGACGCTGTGATTTTTGGACTTTGGAGCGACAAATTTTAGATTAAACAATTGTTTTTTTTGTCTGTGATCAAATTTTTACGCCAAATATAATGACTATTACTTTTGATTGGAAGCACTTTAAAAGATGAGATAATTGATCTTGAAATTTAAAAAATTTCTGTACTAAAAACGATGATTAAAATGTGCACATGTTAACATGACCTTTAGAGAGAATGAGTCTCAACAACTCAACTACATTTTGTTTGTAAAAAAAAAATATTCAACCACATTTTGATTTATTAAAAAAATTGATCTAAAAAATAATGATAAAATAGGAGAGAGAAATGAAAAGATAATGTATTTAACTCAAGGGTTGGTCGAGCGGTTTAGTCTTATTCTCTCTTAATAAATGGTTGAGAGTTCGATTTTTAACTTAGTATTCATTAAATTTTTAGATCAATTGTCTCACTCTCACTCTTTTAATAGAGTGAAAGATTCGTTAACGTAGTGGGTATTTCAGTCTAAAAAAAAATGTATTTTTGATTTTATTTTTCTTACACTTTGAATCGAAATGCAATACACAAATCAAGTTGCGATTTTCTTTCACGCTCTTTTGTCTTTTAATGGAACTAGCTTATCCTCACACTCACTCACACATTGTTTAAATTAATAGAGAAACTAATTGGTGATTTGCAAATAAATATAAGTGGCTTGAAAAATAAGTAAAAAAAGACGGTTTTGACACAATAAAATACAATATACTACTCTAATCTTAACTATAAGCAAAATTTAATTAAAAAAAATTGATGTATCTAGTCGAAATTAACACCAAAAACATTAGTTTAGTTTCCAACTTTTCATTTTAAAACAAGAAACATATTTAAATTTGACATTCTGTTTTCATTTTTGTTTCAAACTTCACAAGTAGGGACGGACTCAAGTAGTGTCAAATAGGGGCGTCCGCCACCTTCATCATGTATAGTTATATACTACTCTTATATATGTATGATGTGTTTGTCACCCCTACTATATTAATTACAGAATATCGTCTAAATTAATGTACATCTTATATGGTTACTATAATATACTAGTAGTTAGTATTGTATTAATATATCTAGAAATCATAATTCAACTGACAGAAAATATTGAAATTATTAAGCTGAATATCTATAAGTGGGGTTTGATCGGTGGCAGAGCCAGGGATGACATGGTTGGACTATGACTATGACCCACTCAAAAAAAAAAATTATGAATATACCCTATAAGGGGGGAATCAAATTCCTATGTTCATGAGAATAAAAAGTTCCTGGTAATAATAAACTCCTGGGAATAATTATTTTTTTTCTTAAAACAAACATGGGTATGTTTTATTCCCATTTTAGATTCCCATGAATAAGTCTCTAATCCGTGAAACAAACGCCCCCTAGGTGTTTTAAAAGAAAAAAAGTTAGATGCAAAATTTTAGATACTTTTCGTATGTTCTTATAATAAATTCACTTTTTGTGGTTATAATAAATTTTAAGAAAATCACGAATTTGAAAAATTATAGTTTGTTATGTTAAGAACCATAGAAAAAATATCTAAAAGAATGCACATAACATGAGACCTTTGAAAGTAGAATAATTAAATTAATACACTTATATCTTATAAAAATCAATATTTTTATGAATCAAAAAAATATTTGCCGACTATTTTATTTCATTATTTTTAAATATTATAATTTCTTACGTATTTTCACTAAAAAAAATTCAATATGTACTGAATAATAAATTCTTAAGAAAAATACAATTTTAGTCTAAATTAGTTTTGGTACCAACATTTATTTATAATTTTTTGAAAATTATTATAACTTCAAAAAAAAATTATGTGTTTGCCTTTATAGGATATATGTATATATGTTTTATGTGTTAAAATTAAATTTTATAGAAGTTATATGTTATACTTATACTTTCACCATCCTAAATTATAAGGAAAAATATCTTCTTGAAGATTGAAGATTTGATAATGTAATCAAACTGAAGCCTCCAGCAACTAATGTTGCTAGCACCAATCATAGTCATGTGCAAGAACAACAAAGTGATGACCCTTTGCGCAATGAAGTTAAGTGAAAAAAGGCAAGTGCGGAAAGTTATAAATGTAATGTAGATGCTTCTTTCTCTCAACAATGGAATTGCGTTGGTTTTGGTATGAGTATACGAGATGACGAGGGTCGCTTCGTGCTCGCTAAAACAATGTGGTCCTCACCTATTTGTGAGGTGGATGTAGGAGAAGTCTTAAGATTATTACATGCTATCGATTGGATGCATGAACTACAACTAAAGGGAGTCGACTTTGTCTTGAACTCAAAAAAAAATTGTTGATTATTTTCACAAAGGCCAAAATGATAATATAGAGTTTGGTGTTATTTTGAAAAAATGTAAGCGTGTGTTTAGTTTATATTTTAAAAACTCTTATGTCGAGTTTGAAAAGAGACAAGCAAATGAGACATCTCATGCTCTTCCGAAGGTAGCCACATCTTTAACTAGCTCTAATATTTTCATTGATGTACCAACATGTATTAATACTATTATTATAAATGAAATGCTATACAAGAACCTTTTAATCAAAAAACATAAATAATACGATACTTGATGAAGTTATAGCTTGTTGTAAGCAGCACTAATTATTTTATGATATAATTAAGCAGCAAAAGCTCCAAAAGGACTTGATGAGAATGAATTATAAGGGTCCACATTAAATGATTCAATCAACATGTTAAAGATATATAACTCCAAAACCATCACTTTCACATATTAGTTGGACTTCTTTACTACAATCGTTATTAAATAGACTATTTTTTAGTTTTATTTTTGAAACATTATTAAATAGACTATTTTTTTTACTAAATTTAAAACCAACAAAGTTATGAAATGATAGACCCCTATGCTAAAATTGACTCCTCACCAATTTATAAATAAATTATTACAAGTAATTTGAACTTTTTAATAGTATTAAATAGTTTTTTTTGGACTCAATGTATTCAATAATTTTTTAAAAATAATATTAAATAATTAATATATTTAGTCTATAATATATCAAAATTAATAATTTGCAGAGATGATAATCAAAGAATTTATTTTATAATTCACAAAACCTAATTTCTTTTATATAGACAAAAAATAATTTAAATGTGATCTGAGCTTCTTATATATATTAAGGGAACGAATTGTAATCACTTTCACTGCTACCTTCAATTATTGGGACAACAATGGGCATTCTCATCATTTGCATCTTGTCTACGGGTCTCTACTCTCTACCCACTAATATTATCACTATTCACTAGTAGTTGGACATAAGGTAGCAATAAATCCCCAAGCATTGAGCCTATCTTATCGCTATCATATGAGTAATTAAAATATGAATACTACATTTTTCATTGGTCATATTGTTAGAGTATAAATTAGTAACTAGTTGATAAGAATTAGGGGTGAAAATAGATAGGAATTAGGAATAATGTAATTTATGTGTAAGAATTGAAGATCAAATCTCGAACTTTATTATTCTTTTTATTCATTGTGATATGAAATTTTAGTAGTGTAACTTAAATGTACTGAGTTCAAATTCCATTAAAAGCAGTTGTAAAATAACTATTAATGTTATTGATTAATAAAAGTTTCATCATGTTTCAAAAAAAAAAAAAGTTTCATCATCTTCTTTAATTTTTTTTAAAAACTATATTGTTTTGCCAAAAAAAATAAATTCCTCTAATCAGGTAATCTAGTGACTAGAATTTAATTTACTCCTTAAAGATGAATAAGTTAGCGTATTAGCGTTTGAATTTCTGTCTCTGCACATTACGTGCAAATGCCATATCAACTGACTTAGGCTCAATGGACACTTCTTTCGATTATTATACAAAGTAAAATTGATTTTTATCATACTTTTAATTAACTAGTATTTTTTTTGGCAAATTTCACGCTTATTACAAAATATTCTAATCTACAAGTATCCGGCCGATTAGATTGATTAATCTGGAACAAAGTCAATTCCACTATTATACATGAGTTGCGAAAATCAAAAAAATTGTGCAGACCAGATCAGATCGACTCAATTTGACAATTTAGGTTATGTAAATTGGATACTAGGATTTTTGCCCAGATCATATATAAACAGTATATTAAATTAGAAAATCATATATAAATTGTGAGTAGCGGTTTTGCCCAAACCATATAAACTGTTCAACCCACCTAAACAACAAAAATTAGGGTATTTTGAACTTTGTGCATCTCTTGATGAGCTTTAACTTTTGTAATTTTGTTGCATTTTAACTTTTGAACTTTATTATTTTGTGAGGCATAAACTTAAGTTAATTTAGGGTCTTATACTTTAATTATTTTGTTTTGATAATTTTAAATAATTTATCTATGAATTTTCTTTATCCCAGTCATATGTTTCTCAGCTCTCATGACTTGAGTTATCATACAGAAACAACCATATACAACTCTAGATCCCACCAATAATATAATTGTGTCTATTTCTCATAAATGAACGAAAAAAAGAGAGTTAATTAGATACTTTTTAACCACATATTACCAGTGTTATCTAAGATGCACAAGTTGATCGGATGGTCCACGATTGACAAATCATAAATAACATTAAAACGAATATAAAATTTATGTTTAGATTGAAAACTTATATCATATGATCATCTTTTTTAAATTTTTTAAAAATTGATATTATTTTTGATATATTATTGAAATTAATTAATTAATTAAAATTAATGAGTTTCTATTTAGTGCACTTAATTTTGATGAATTTCATGTATGAAATGATTTTACCGTATGATCCGAATCTCAAAATGTGTGTCCTCAACACAAACCCTCAATTCCGATTTTGAGACCCGCAAACCCTAAATCCCCTTTTCTTCACAAACAGATTCCGATTCTGATCGTTGCGATTCGTCTTGCAATTTCACCCTAAACACACACTTGTTCTCATTCAGGTGCAGACATTGTTTCGTTTCTTTGATTTAATTGAAATCAAATTTTGTCAAAATGCTTCATGCTTTGAATTATTGTTGTTTATATGATAGTGTGCTTATTTTATATATCAAGCTTTTTTCTTTGTGAGAGGTTGGAAATTGAAATGAAATGAATATGCTAGTTTAATTTAGATGCCTTAATTCAAGTTTTTATTTGCTAGGTTAATACTTATTCGGTTATTCGATTCATTTCGATGTTAAATTAGGTTTTTTTTCTTCGTGTAGAGGAATGATTTTATAAAACATTGTTGCAGAAAAAGCGAACATGAATGATCCGTACGACGAGCAGAAGTTAAGAGATGAAGTGATCTATCTACATTATCTTTGGCAGCAAGGTCCTCCTCGACAACATTCAAACCATATTCCTCGAACGCTTCATAACATTCCGTCTGCATCCTCGCAACCACGCTATACTCCATACACTCCTCATTTTCATCAGCAACTCGAACATCGTCCATTTTCACCTTATCCGTTTTCACCCTCCCACGCCAGACCCCTCCCTCCTGTTGCTTCGACTACCTTCAAGAAAAGAAATAAAAAGAGGGAAAGGAAAAGGGATAGGAAAAGAACAAAACCTGACCCTCCTAAAAGTCCGGGTCCAGACTGGCCGTGCCCTGATCCACCAGGCTCTCCCCAAACAGGTTGGCCCGTACCAAAGCCCAAATCAGACTCTCCTCCTTCTCCTCAACCTCAAGAGAAGGAGAAGCTCTCTGCATTAAATTCACAGAACAAGGCCTGCAAAGCTTTCAGGGAGTTTCTTATTGATTCTGACAAAGACAATGACGTTGATGATGATGATGATGATGATGATGAAGATGAAGAAGACGACAATGACAGTGATGGTAGGATAGAAGAGTTTGAGGAATTTTTCATTAGGGTTTTCATGGAAGATAATGAACTGAGGGGGTATTACCAGAGGTGTTTTGAGAATGGAGAGTTTTTATGTTTGGTTTGTAGTGCTGCTGAGAAGAAGAAATCTGGGAAGAAGTATAAGGATTGTAGTAGTCTTGTTCAGCATTCGAAGTCAATTTTAAGGACGGGCAATAGAAAGGCCCACAGAGCTTTTGGGCAGGCCGTGTGTAAGGTTCTGGGTTGGGATATTAGTCGCCTTCCAACTATTGTCATCAATGGGGAACCTCTGGGGTGTTCTATGGAGATCAACCCAGCTCAGTCACAGGATGAGCCTAAGGAAAGTGTTGCTGCTGATGGTGATGGAAAGGATGATTCCTACAAAACAGAAGATATAGTTGTGTCTTCGGAGCATGTTGAGAATCCTGCTGTTGAGGAGCGTGCAAAATGGGCTGATCAGAGTATTGGTGAGTGTTCTTCCAAGGAAGGTGATGTTGATCCAAACGTGGTGGATATTAGTTTGGAAAACGAAGGAGCGGGAGCCCAATTTGAGATGCAGGGTGAGATTAAGGAGAAAGTTGTGTCTTCAGCGCATGATGACGAACCAGCTGAGGAGCATGAACAAGCAGTTGATCAGAGTACTAGTAAGGTTATCATTTTGTAATATCAGTTTTACCTTTCCGGAAAAATGAGAAAACAAAATAGTTGGATGAAGAAACTTATGGCTATTTAGCGATATCTGATTAACGAGGCAGGTTTTGTTTTGGTCTGTGCATTAAAAAATTGTGAATTTCTTCCCATACTTTCTAAAAATGAATGCAGCTAAACCGCCTGTATATGTATTTGGATTCTAATAGCAAAGAAAGAAGGCATGCAAAGGGCAAGGAATCCTATTACTATTCATAATTTTTGATAATGATATGATGCGATTGAGTTCGTAAAGTAAAAAGAATAAATAAAAAGAAATATGCACTTTTCCAAGCATGCCGAAATTTGGTTAAAGAACCTTGTTACAGAGACAGCTTAGTTGTACAAAAATGAATGTCAATTGGCTTTCTGAGTTTGAAGGTATTAATGCTTTGTTGTATGTTTGGTAATTTTGTACACATTGCCCATTCTAATTTTGTTGTCTACTGAGTTAGTTTAACTATCTATGCTAATTTCCTAGTTTTGGTTTCTTGATTTGGTTCATACAAATGTTGTTGTTCATGTTGAACCAGTTCCCGCGAAGAATGATAGATACTGGTTCAGACTGAATGTAAACATTGGAGTAAAATAGTGAATGAACTTTTCATTGAATGATTGAAATATTACACGGTTTTTTTTCCCGAGAGAACCCGACTCTCCTGCAGTAAGATTGATATGATTTCAAAGCTACGTTAGCTACCTCTTAAGCAACCAATTTAGCCGTTTTAAATTTCAGGGACCAATTTAGTAGTTCACTTGTTTCAAGTTTTTATAAATGACTACAAGTTAACCACTTGGCATATTGCATTATTATTATATTATATGGCAAATGCTAATAGTGTCCCTGGGGCACTCTTTAAGGCCTTAAATAGTAATTTTTTATAGAATTTTTATGAAAATGTGTAAAGTCAATGTATTGGGAATTGTGTTGTTCAACTTTTTGAATAAAATATTTCTTAAAATAGTATTTTAAAGAGTGTCCCAGAGACACTCGTTAGCAAGACCCTATATTAACTTAATCCATCTTACATACTCAGCTACCTTGAAGCCAAAAATTTGACAATGTTATTTGAGAAAATTTTGAACAGAGCTTACTTTCTATCAAAATTCAGATTCTGATATTGAACTTATGAAAGTTGCTCATCATAATGAAAGCAATGTAAGGTTATGTGATGTACTGATGTGCATTTAATCTTTTTGAAGAAGGTATCCATATGGCTTGGGACTTACTTGTCTTGATGATGTCAATAACATCATATTTGCTCAATGAACCTAATTGTATGAAGCAATAATAAGCTGCAAAAACACAACTAGAAAAATTGTATAGTAACACAAATGGATATATGTTCTCAAATTTAAAGAAACTAAAATTAGGCAAGTCGTATATTAAACATAAGAAACTAAACTCCTTTACAATCTTTTTGCCTTCAAAGTATACTTAACCAAGTAAGTACAACAAAAGAACCAACTTACTATTCCATTCTCACATCTATCTATTTAGTAGTTCCATTTCCAAGATAGTATAGTATAGCAGAGGCTAGTTATATTCTATCATGAAATTTGTGTCTCAAACATCATGAAAATCACTTGTTTGGAATCAATAAAAACCAATTACATATTAATCCAAATAAGGTTAATGTATTCTAGTCTTGAGAGAGGAAGATAGATAAGCTAAAGCAATGAGGTTGGCAGTGGCACATTTTTACTGCAATTGCTTATGCTTTCATTTCTGCACAATTTGAGAGCTAAGTATAAGTTAAAATATATTCATAATTTCATAAGTCAATATCATTAATATTTACAAGACAATTAAACAAATGAACTTTAACTCTATATTTACCTAACTTTAACAATTTGCTGCAACAAAAGAAGCAAAACTCACTTTCCAATCTATAAATCAACATGATAGAAAGGTAGTGCCAAACCACAGTATCAAAATGTCAATTTTAAACATATTTTGAATCCACAATCTGAAAATGAACAAAATTGCTACACTATAGCCTGTACATTTTCCTTTTAGTTGATAGAATTGAATTACAGATTCCCAAGTTCTTAATCAATTGAATGTGTTCACATAAAACTACAGAACATTTTCTTAAATTGTTATTTCTTATTCTTGCTTGGAAAGGTTGTCCTAAACAACTATTGCACCTAGCTCGAGACTTTTCCTTACAAATAAGTGGTTGGCAGCACAAATCTAATAAAAGACAAGTTACACTTATACCTGAATAAATAAAAGAGAATTGGAATCTATTTGATCTGCAAAATATAAAAACTGAACATAACAACATATGACAAACTTATAAAGAATTTGAACAATGCTACATAAAATACGACTTATACTGAACAAATCATGTCACTTATCTTTGAAAAATCTAATTTTTAACTCTTGTGGCAATCAAGTGAAAAGAGTTGTGAATAATGGTCACATTAAATCTTCTTAGATCATCATACTAGTACATTCTTTTCTCTAAAATGCATTATTTGAAATATTATTGTCTTTTTTTTTAAGACAGTGAAAGAAAACCATCAAATGCTCGTCAAATGCCACCGGGTTTAGCGTGTTTTTGAAGTATGGAGAGATCGAAGATTGTAAGGTGGTGACGGATAAGTTATCTGGGAAATCAAAAGGTTATGCTTTTATATTGTTTAAGCATAGGACTGGTTGTCGCCGGGCGTTGAAGCAGCCGCAGAAGCAGATTGGTAATAGGACTACATCGTGTCAGTTGGCTTCTGCTGGACCTGTTCCGGCGCCTCCACCGAATGGTCCACCGGTTTCTGAGTACACTCAAAGGAAGATTTTTGTAAGCAATGTGAGTTCTGATATTGATCCACAGAAACTGCTTGAGTTTTTCAAGCAGTTTGGGGAAGTTGATGATCTGGTGTTATTTCTCACGATACAGTGTCACGACGACCAGGAAGTGCCACTAAATTAAGGAGTTGCTCTGACAAAAGTGGTGGTGGATTGACTATATGTTGGATGAAGGAGGAAGATCTCAACAAAGGTAGAAAAATGGAGGTCCTTGCACAGCCATTGATGGCATGAATGTGGCGGTGAGGTTCGCAAGATTACCTCAAATTTTGTAAATAATAGAAATATTGTTGAGGATAAGAAAATAATTTGTTGATTACCATTATTTTTCTTTGCTAAAAGATTTTTTTTCTCAACATCCGCAAGCTCACATGAATTATCGGATCATTGTAGAAAAAAATGAAGAGTGTGCTTATAAGGTTATTCAAAAAGAAGTTACTTTTGAAAATTCATGTGTGAATTTTAATTTAGTTTTATGAACAATGTTGATTAAATATTGTGTTTTACTCGAATCTTTTCTCGGTGTGAGTGTGTTTTATTCTCAAGTTATAATAATATATGTAACATGCATGTAGCTATGTAGCACAAATACGGATACGGGACACGACACATATACTGACACATCGACATGTATAAAATTTGAAAAAAAAAAATAGTACAATTCAATGCAATTGTAAGTAACACTGTCGTGTTGATGTCAAACACGACGCATGTTCGACATCGTACATCTATTACATGTAAATTAAAATTAAGTACTTTTTCCGCATCCATTTTTTTTCTTCATAATATTAATAATAATATGTATTCCATTTTTTACACGCTGGTATATATATGTTAGTCAGAAGACGCATATTCCACTACGAAGAATAAACGAAACAACAATTCCAAATTGCGAAAAACCATTGTTCACACGAAGAACCATATTCCACTACTGCAAGAGAGGAGAGGTTAGATCCGTTCTTCCGTTTCTTGTTATCGGAGTTGTTAGATCCGTTATTCTCCGTTTTTCGGAATATGCTTCCGTTTCTCGTTACCGGGGTTGTTAGATCCGTTTCACGTTATCGGAGTTGTTAGATCCGTTATTCTCCATTTTTCGGAATATGCTTCTGTTTCTCGTTATCGGAGTTGTTAGATCCGTTTCTCGTTATCGGAGTTGTTAGATCCGTTTCTCGTTATTGGAGTTGTTAGATCCGTTTTTCGAAATATGCTTCCGTTTCTCGTTATCAGAGTTGTTGGATCCGTTATTCTCCGTTTTTCAGAATATGCTTCCGTTTCTCGTTATCGGAGTTGTTAGATCTGTTTCTCGTTATCAGAGTTGTTAGATCTGTTTCTCGTTATCGGAGTTGTTGGATCCGTTATTCTCCATTTTTCGGAATATGCTTCCGTTTCTCGTTATCGGAGATGTTAGATCCGTTTCTCGTTTTCGGAGTTGTTAGATCCGTTTCTCGTTATCGGAGTTGTTAGATCTGTTTCTCGTTATCGGAGTTGTTAGATCTGTTTCTCGTTATCGGAGTTGTAAGATCCGTTATCCTCCGTTTTTCGGAATATGCTTCCGTTTCTCGTTATCGGAGTTGTTAGATTTGTTTCTCGTTTTCGGAGTTGTTGGATCCGTTATTCTCCGTTTTTTGGAATATGCTTCCGTTTCTCGTTATCGGAGTTGTAAGCTCCGTTATTCTCCGTTTTTCGAAATATGCTTCTGTTTCTCGTTATCAGAGTTGTTAGATCCATTTCTCGTTATCGGAGTTGTTCGATCCGTTTTTCGTTTTCAAAGTTGTTGGATCCGTTATTCTCCGTTTTTCGGAATATGCTTCCGTTTCTCGTTATCGGAGTTGTTAGATCCGTTATTCCCTGTTTTTAGGAATACACTTTCGTTTCTCGTTATCGGAGTTGTTAGATCTGTTTCTCGTTTTTAAAGTTGTTAGGTCCGTTATTCTCCTTTTTTCGGAATATGCTTTTGTTTCTCGTTTTCGGAGTTGGAGATCTGTTTCTTCCGTTTCTTGTTTTCGGAGTTTTTAGATCCATTTTTCGGATCTCGCTCGCGATGGATTCGTTTAATTTTTCGAATCTCGTTGCGATGTATTTGTTACATTCCTTCAGGATGTCAGGCGACGGAAGCAGCGGATCTCAATCTCAAATTACGCTAGCGGTATGTATATTTACGAATTTATGTAATGATTTTATTTTTTGACAAATGTATTGATGTATGTATTGAATTTTCACATGAAACTATTGCTGAGAACGACCCAAGGTTGGCACTGCTAAGGGATTTATGTGTGAAATCCCTTACCCTAGAAGATGTTAAACCTGTGGAGGTATATTATTATTTATTTTGTTATTTGTTTATTTATTAATTATTTATTACTACCTCCGGTTCTAAATATAAAAAACTTTTTACTTTTTAAGTTCATGGAATGATGGATGTATGTAGTCTATATTATGAACCAAATACATTAAACATTCCATGAATTTAAAAAGTAAAAATTTTCTTATATTTAAGACCGGAAGTAGTACTATTTTCTTAATGAATTAGCTGTGCAACTCTCCAAGGAGAAGCTTAAAAGTGCCAAGGTATACTATAAAGTTTTATAAAGTATCTTATTTTGTTTAGTTTTGTAATATTATATTTTGATAAAGTATCTTTTTTTTTAGGCTACTCACAGAGCTATAATAAATCCCTTGGCCAGTGTTGCTGATGAGGATGCCAGCAAATCTCGAAAGAGAAATCCATTTATGTTCTAGAAAAATGTTTAATCGTATGCATTTTTTATATTTTAAATTTAAATGTTAATAAATATTTATTCATATCATATATTACTATAGGTTGGGGTTCTCCCACCACTGCGAAGAATAAACGAAACAACAATTCCAAATTGCGAAAAACCATTGTTCACACGAAGAACCATATTCCACTACTGCAAGAGCGGAGAGGTTAGATTCGTTCTTCCGTTTCTCGTTATCGGAGTTGTTGGATCCATTTCTCGTTATTAGAGTTGTTAGATCCGTTATTCTTTGTTTTTCGGAATATGCTTTTGTTTCTCGTTATTGGAGTTGTTAGATCCGTTATTCTCCGATTTTCAGAATATGCTTTTGTTTCTCGTTTTCGGAGTTGTTAGATCCGTTATTCTCCTTTTTTCGGAATATGCTTCTCGTTTTCGTTTTATACTATTCGGATCCTCGTTTTTTCCGTTTTTTACTCTTTACCAATTCGGTTTTTTATTTTGATTTGTGTTTATCAATTCGTTATTTTGTGTTTATCGATTCGTTGTTTACTATTCAGATCTTTGTTTTATCCAATTTTTACTCTTTACCGATTTAGTTTTTTATTATGATTTGTGTTTATCGATTTGTTGTTTACTATTCGGATCCTCGTTTTATTCATTTTTTACTCTTTATCGATTCAATTTTTTATTTTGATTTTTGTTTATCGATTCGTTATTTACTATTCAGATCTTTGTTTTATCCAATTTTTACTCTTTACCGATTCAGTTTTTTATTATGATTTGTGTTTATCGATTTGTTGTTTACTATTCGGATCCTCGTTTTATTCATTTTTTACTCTTTATCGATTCGATTTTTGATTTTGATTTTTGTTTATCGATTCGTTGTTTACTATTTGGATTTTCGTTTTATCCGTTTTTCACTCTTTACTGATTCAGTTTTTGACTATGAGTTGTGTTTATCGATTCGTTGTTTACTATTCAGATCATTGTTTTATCCATTTTTTACACTTTACCGATTCAATTTTTTATTCTAATTTGTGTTTATCGATTCGTTGTTTACTATTCAGATCTTCGTTTTATCCTTTTTTTTACTCTTTACCGATTCGGTTTTTTATTCTGATTTGTGTTTATCGATTCGTTGTTTACTATTCGGATCCTCATTTTATCCGTTTTTTACTCTTTACAGATTCGGTTTTTAATTCCGATTTGTGTTTATCAATTCAATGTTTACGTATCGATTCATTGTTTACTATTCGGATCCACGATTTGTCTGTTTTTTACTCTTTACCGATTCGGTTTTTTATTCTGATTTGTGTTTATTGATTCGGTGTTTTGTGTTTATCGATTCGTTGTTTACTATTTGGATCTTCGTATTTTCCTCTTTACGGATTTGATTTTTGATTCTGATTTGTGTTTATCAATTATTGTTTACTATTTGGATCTTCGTTTTATCCATTTTTTACTCTTTACCAATTCATTTTTTTACTCTTTGATTAATTTTTATTATTTTCAAATGTGTGCTTACAAAGGTAAAATTATTGTGATCAATGACGATAACAATGGTCCTAACCTTCAACTTAACGACGTCACTCAATCAGTATGTATTTTTATATTTCTAATTTAATGTATTGTTGTAGTGTGTGTGTATATATATATATATATATATATATATATATATATATATATATATATATATATATATTTTGTTGTATTTTAGATGTTTGGAGTTGATTTGAATGATTTCAGGGTACAAGTCTTAAAGGATTTATTTATTATTAATTAATTAATTAATTTATTAATTATTATTTTTGACTATTTTCTTTTCCTTACAACTAAATCTTGTACGCTCAAGGTACATCTTTCTCCGTGATTTGGCACGGAAATTGGCCAAGGAGAAGATACGTGGTGCTAAGGTATATTTTATGGTCTATGTAGTATGTTATTTTATAATTTTAGTTATTTAATATAAAATTTTATAAAGTATTTTTTAAAATTATGTAGGCTAGAAAAAGAGCAATAAAAAACCACCGGGTCATAGTGATGATCCGGTTTCCAAGAAGTCTTAGAGATTTTCATCTCTTTTTAAGAGAAAGGTATTAATTTATATGCTTTTTTATAGTATAATTGACATAAGTTAAAAGAATATACCTGTCATAAGCGTGCCTCCTGCCAAGTAAACAAATTCCTCATATCTAGTATGGTTAGTGTCGGGGTTAGTTTTCTCCCGACCGCCATGAGCAGAACAATAGACAAAAAGATCTCCTCCTTCTGCATTATGATCTACCTCCCGGAAAATGTTCTGCATTATGATTTTTACTCTTTACCAATTTGGTTTTTTATTCTAGATTTTTGGTTCTGCCTAGTTGATTTGTGTTTATCGATGTTGTTTAATATTTAGATCTTCGTTTTATCCGTTTTTAACTCTTTACCAATTCGGTTTTTGATTCTGGATTTTCGGTTCTGGCTATTAGATTTGTGTTTATTGATGTTGTTTACTATTCGGATCTTCATTTCAACCGTTTTTTACTCTTTACCGATTCGTTTTTTGATTCTGGATTTTCGGTTCTAGCTATTGGATTTGTGTTTATCGATGTTGTTTACTATTCAAATCTTCGTTTTATCCGCTTTTAACTCTTTACCGATTCGGTTTTGTGATTCTGGCTATTGGATTTGTGTTTATCGATGTTGTTTACTATTCGGACCTTCGTTTAATCAGTTTTTAACTCTTTACCGATTCATTTTTTGATTCTAGATTTTTGATTCTGGCTATTGGATTTGTGTTTATTGAAACAATATAGAACAAGTTGCTAAGTGCGATTGAGTTCAAGGATTCTTTGTCGCACATTCCTAATCAAGTTGTCATTAGTAATAGCTTTGACAGCCACTAAGATAGATCCCTAAATCAAACCCATCAATTCGAGCACGTAATTTGGCATGCCTTCTTCGTGAAGTCGTCCGAAGAACGGAGTCTCCAATTTGCTCCGTTGACGCTTCTTCTAAGGCTCCAGAATGACAAACTTCAGTTGCCAAAGTTAGAAAACATCCATACCTGACTTTTTTGTTTAGATTTCTAAAATCTTCATTTGTAAAGAAAAAAAAGGAAAAAAATCAATTATTAATGGCATTTTAAACTATACATTTCACTTACATTAGGGTTAACTATGTTTCTAGGCGTATAAATATATCAATTTTTAGTCTAAGTCTCTTAAAAATATTTCTTCAACTTTTAGTCTCTCAAAAAAAAATTATTTTCCCTTTTAGCCCCTCCTTCTAAGTAAACAAACAAACATAGAAGCATAATTTGGTATGATCAAATTCACATACGTACATTTTGGCAACCAAACAAATACTAAATAAAAAGAATATACATGTCATAAGCGTGCCTCCTGCCAAGTAAAAACATTCCTGATATCTAGTATGGTTAGTGTCGGGGTCGGCTTTCTCCCAACCACCATGTGCAAAAAAATAAACAAAAACCTCTCCTCCTTCTGCATTACAATCTACCTCCCGGAGAGTGTTCTGCATTATGTTTTTTACCCTTTATCGATTCGTTTTTTTATTCTGGATTTTCGGTATGGTTATTGAATGTGTTTATCGATTTTGTTTACTATTCGGAACTTTGTTTTATCCGTTTTTAACTCTTTACCAATTCGGTTTTTTATTCTGTATTTTCAGTTCTGGCTATTGGATTTGTGTTTATCGATGTTGTTTACTATTTGGATCTTGTTTTATCCGTTTTTAACTCTTTACCAATTCGGTTTTTGATTATGGATTTTCAGTTTTGGCTATTGGATTTATGTTTATCGATGTTGTTTACTATTCGGATTTTCGGTTCATCCGTTTTTTTACTCTTTACCGATTCAGTTTTTGATTCTGGATTTTCGGTTCTAGCTATTGTATTTGTGTTTATCGATGTTTTTTTACTACAGTATTCAGATCTTCGTTTTATCCATTTTTTACTCTTTACCGATTCGTTTTTTAATTTTGGATTATCGGTTCTGGCTATTGAATTTGTGTTTTTCAATGTTGTTTACTATTCAGATCTTTCTTTAATCCGTTTTTTATTCTTTACCGATTCGGTTTTTTATTCTGATTTTCGGTTCTGGCTATTGGATTTGTGTTTATTGATGTTGTTTACTATTTTAATCTTCGTTTTATCCGGTTTTGAACGATTATCAGTGACTTGAACAATTCTCTTCTCATTCATATACTATCTTTTTTGAACACTAAAGAGACTAAGTTCTTCACACTTTAAGTTCCTGCCAAGCTTCAATGAATTTATGTCTCTTCGCGATGGCTCAACTTCCATTCACACTCTCAATTTGAACTAGAGGGTGATAACAAATTTTTTTTTTGACATCATACAGTTATAAAGGTGAAATGTGCATTAAAATTCAATTCAACAATATTTTTTTTTTTGAGCAAATTCAAAAAAAAAATATTGTTGCATCCTTATTTATTTCTATTTCCCACGATGTCTCTAGCTATAATAACTTACTTTTAGTGGATCAATTCAACATTGTATGTGTTTGTTTAGTTCAGCTTCTAAGTCCCCTAGACGTGCGTAATCTTAGCTTCTGCATCTATGAAAATCAATTCTACCCATATGGGTACAATACATATTCTTCACATTTAACTAAAATTAATTCTCTCAAACTCAATTCTATATATCAAAATCAATTATTATCAACACATAACCAAACACATACTAAGGTTGTTGATGAAAAGGTGGGAAGCATTAATGGTACCACCCCTGAAATCTGTAAACAAGTCAAATTTAAGTTGCTTTTGTTCATATATTGGAAATTTTAGTAGGTGTATGTATGCATGCTCCTGTAAACATCTTGAATCACATGAAGAAGTAGTTTGAATTCACAACTTTGAGATAAACTCTAGCTCATTGTACATGTATGTGCCATCTTGAATCACACGACAAGGGACTGTTAGTTCTAACTTCTAAGATAAGTTAAGTAATCTTGATAGAGTTCTAGGACTGCCACAGATTCTCGCAATAGCTTCAAAACATTCTAGTAGGAGTTTGAAACATATGATGATCATGGGATGCTTTTCTCAATAATATGATATACAAATTTTATAGGCTAAATTAGATATGTAGTCCTTTAACTTATTTACCAGTTTCGTTTTGGACCCATAACTAATTATTGTTACATTTTAGTCCTTTAATTGTATTTTCTTTAGCCAATATAGTCCCTGCTGTTGGTTAACTGTTCTTTAACCAGAAGTTTATTTCAATATTTAAGGAGCATAGTTTGAATGTCAAAAGAAACAAAATGGAATACTCCTTAATATTTATGTATGTACATGATCCTTTTGTCTGAAGTGTCCCCTTAAATAACTAAATACTGTAAGGGTAAAATATTCTTTAAGCTATGATATGATGGATACTTTTTCACACTACAACAAATTTGAGATTTAGTAACATTTGAAAAATGTTACTAAATCAAGAAAAATGTTACTGTTTCAATTTAGTAACATTTCAACAAGTGTTACGTAAAGCCTATGTTACTAAAAATATTTAGTAACATTTTTCAATACTAATAGTAACATTTGTAGGTGCAGCAAGTTCTCAAACAATTCAGAAAGAATAACATATCCTGAACTACCAAGCACCATTAGTAGGGTTATCCTCCCTCCTGGAACTAATTAAGGTAGTTTCA
Organism: Trifolium dubium; assembly: GCA_951804385.1. Taxonomy (NCBI): domain Eukaryota; kingdom Viridiplantae; phylum Streptophyta; class Magnoliopsida; order Fabales; family Fabaceae; genus Trifolium; species Trifolium dubium. Next base: position 3,034,585 of record OX638067.1, read on the forward strand.
CAGATGAAGGTGAATTTGAGTTCCTGTCAGACCATGACATTGCAGCCGGAATCACTCCGAAAAGCAGCAACACTGTGAATGACAAGAGACAATGACATAAACTTGACAAGTCAAATTTGGTTTTCAAGAAACAACTTCATTTATCAAATAAGTGTTTATGTATGAAGTCAAATTGTTTTCATAAGTTATCATGGAGTGCTTATGGAAATAAGCTGAAAATAGCATGACATGAACCGTTTCAATAAGGTTTGTCGAACAGTCTCACAGGTGTTTATACCAGTAGATAAGTTCAAATAAACCAACTAAAAGGGATCCTATATTGTACTTGGAATTAAAATGGCAATGAGAATGATGAGCATTTAGCTATACCTCCATAAGTTCCAGCAAAGTCCAAGGCTTTAAAAAATATTTCAGGGTCCAATAATGAGAGTATAAGTGGTGGAATTAAAGTTAGTATGTATGGAAGAGGCCTGTTCTGTCCTGTTGGAAGATTCAGCACTGAAACAAAAATCAACACAATGAAGCATTGTTCATGTGAAATCTAAATACTTAGGAAATCTTTGAACAATTAGAAAATGCAAAGAATTAGATTCATGTCAGGTCCTAGTCTTTTCAAAGTGCAACATATTTGGTTAGTGAAGCATGCACAAAGGTATACGTGATCTATGAAACACAGAGACTTTTGATCGAAGACATGTTTGGTGTTTGACATGTGTCGATGTCTTACACTGACATGGCACCGATAAATGTGATTGATTACAGTCGTTACATCCAATTTTCAACTTATTACGAGTGTCGAAGTGTCAATGTCATGTCTAGTGTCTGAGCGCTTGGTAGTACGCAATAGCACATAAGACAAAATCTAGACTGTTACCAACCAACTTTCTGACACACTTTCAAACATTCTTTATCATTGGATGAAATTCAAGTGAGTCTCACATGTATTCAATCCAAAAGTAGAGTGTTAGAAAGAGAGAGCGTTGCACTTCATCAAATAATTTAATTAGATTTACATATCAGCTTTAATCCAAATATAAGAAAGATATTAGAAATATAATACATACAGTCTGCAAGGAAGTCTGTCAAACCCAAAACAAATCCAATGTAAGATGTACCAATTGCAAGAAGTGAGAAGATCTCAACTATAGGCTGCAGAATCAGATTAAGGGCAAGAAAATAAATTAAAATTAATGGTCACGAAACTTAAATACAGTAGTGGCTCAAAAACAACTGGATGCTGTCGTAAACTTACTCGAATAAATTAGCATTTTAACCATTGATATTGTAAGAGTAGGTCATTTAACAGTGTTATAAAGTGTTAAAAGTTATCTGTTTGTCTTGGCACAGCAAGAGACTATTCAAGATTTCAAGGCAATATATAAGTCTTTCATCGATTTGTTAGATGTTTTCTAAAGATATATTTTGAAGAGAGATTAACATGATCGACATTCTATAATTTATGCGACTAAATTTTCATTTTACAAATTAAAGGACTAAATTGACGGATCATTTTGCAAGGACTAAAATGTTGATTTACTCAAACTTACTCCGATTGTTCCATTTGAAGATCTCAATTGTTGTAATGGATCTAATCCCATTGGATTGTCACCAACAGTTCCTAGAATAACACCATTCCAAACTAAAAAGAGAACAAGAGGTATACCGTATACCAGTGCCTAGTATTATTGCACTCCTGCAAGAAAATTAAGGTGATAATATAATATACTCTAGCTAGAAATTTTCAAATATGCAAAAATATTTTTAACTTGATATCCAAAGTTGAAAAAAATAATAATATAGGCAAAGAAGAAAGATGAGATTTGTCACCTTACTTTTAACAAGTCTCCTTCAAGATTTGTACAAAGAACAGGTACCACATTCTGAATAAGAATACAAAACTACTGTGTTAAAAAACTTTGTCCATTATTCAAGAACTTGAGGTTGTGGAAGTTACCTGATAAACAAATGAGAGTGCAATAATTGGCATACAAACATGCTTCATAGTTAAATGCACTTATTCGGTGAAAAAATTATTCCATACAAGACTCCTGCAGTTACCAATCTCACTGTTCGATATAAGTTAATGGCAGAGATTGATAAAACTAATTCAATGAATGTGTAATCTAAGTTTTCTAATCGCAAATTCATGTTTTTTGAAATATAAATCTTACAAATAAAAGGTTGTTCTAAGCAACTATTGCACCTAGCTTGAGAGTTGAGACTTTACCTTACAAATAAGTGGTTGGCTGCACAAATCTGATAAGAGACAAATTACGCTGATACCTGAACAAATAAAAGAGAATTAAGATGTTGTTACCCAAAAAAAAAAACTTAAGATCCATTTGATTTGCAAAATATAAAAGTTGAGTAGAACAACATATGACAAAGTACAAACGTTTAAAGAATTTGAACAATTTATCCTATAGAAATCATGCCACTTTTTTAACTCTTGTGACAATCAAGTGAAAAGAGTTGTAAATAATGGGGACATTAAATCTTCTTATATCATACTAGTACATTCTTTTCTCTAAAATGCATTATTTGAAATATTATTGCCTTACTTTTTATCGAATCACATTTTATAATTTCACAGAGATTATATATTACAAGACTCAATTTTTTATATTAGCAGACCCATCTTGCTTCTGGGTCTGGTTGGATTAAGGTTTATGCGGTATATGCAAATCTTGTGAGTAAAATTTCAGGGATAAGTTGATAAAATTTTCATGTTATTTATGTTAAAGTGCAGGATAAAATATGCGAGGAACTTTCCACACCACCTCGTACTATCACTTCTAACGCACACATAAAAAATACATTTGTGCCGTCCAAAAATACACTTCTGGACAAACATAAAAAGCCGTCCGAAAATATACTTCTCTAAACTTTGTGGTTTATATAAGAAGTGAGAGAATGAGAAAAGTTGCTCCCATAAAACAAACAAGATTGAAGCACAACACAACAATTTGATGACTTTGTGCCAATAGCAACCATCCATTTCCATGAAGACTTCAACACCCTTTGCATTCTTCAGAACTAACCATGAATGATGCTATTGCTAAGCCATAAAGACTAGAAAGAAATAAGGAATGCAAAACATCAACAAACATAACAAAAAAATCATGTCTCAATCAATGGTGACATAATTCCATAAAAATAACATATTATATAAACTAATTGATCTTTTGCTATTTAATTTTTCAAGTAAATTTCTCTACACAGCACACCAACTTTTCCATAACTTAATCATCATAGCGACTAAGAGTAAGTCTATTACAATCCTGCAATTTAAAAATGCTAATAAGACCTACTTATACTGAGTTTCAGCTGCTTCGGAAGGTAATCACCTTTTCAACAACTAGATTTACTAATAATCACAAACAGGCGACGCTTCCGCCATGAGACTCGAATCATTCATATGATAATTTTTCCCGGCAAAGCAATGCTGAAGCCTATGAGCATGAAACCTTAACTAATATGTACCCTTTAGTTAGTTAAATATAGATATAAATTGAACAAGCTACTACTGTAGCAAAAGTACACCAGGGGCAGTAACACTTTGCAATGAAGTTATGCTCGTTTTATCCAGGACACTTCAACATACGGTCGTGAACTTAAGGAACAAGAAAACTTCACTGTTGGTCACTTGTCAGAAAAGGGCAGAACTTATTCTTCGAAGACGGTATTTCGGCTCAGGTGATGGTTCAGGGGGTAGCCCCTGCTCAAACTCCTGTATAAGGGAAATAATCCAAAGTTATTTATGAAGATAATAAAGTTGAGATTAGGATAATAGATATCACTATCAATCATATTTCAGTATCATTACAATAATAATCAACACATCAACAGTTAACTGTAAAAGAGATCTAAAGGCCGGTGCAGTTGTGTGCTCTAAAGACCGAAAACGTTTAAGTTTGTCTTTTGAATTGTTTTATTATAGAAAAAAATAAGACAAAAAATGTTGAGATGGAAGACCTTAATCTATCGACAAGCATCACAGAAATCTTCAGGGTCAGATTATTGATACCTAGGAAAGGTGGGTGTTTACTTAAAGGATAAAAATCATAACTTTATAACATGAAACTTCAAATCTCATATAACATTACTGAATACAAGACTTGGTGGATCATAACATTATGTGCTACTAAATGCTAACATACAGTAAAGCATAACATTATAAAATTTTATCAACGTATAATATAATATACAAAAACAAATGAAAAAAATGAGTCATTCCATATTGCATAATACATAATGGAAACAAGCAAACATGTGTCAATGTATTATAGCACCTGAAAAAACAACTGGCAAATATCATATTAGTTTTCTTTTTATTATGTGTTCAACTTTATTCATTTATTAAGAATATTTCATCCTCACACCCAATGTATCTAGGTCACATCTCTTTAATAGTAAATTAGTAATTATCTTCCTATAAAAAGAATATTACCTCACACTATGACTCTGATTTCTTAAAATGGGCGAGACATTCATTATTCATCCATACACTAAAAGTGTTTCGGATTTCAATAAATTTTAGGTATTGAAATCGTTCACCTTCACGTGAATGAGAAAGTACACAAACAGCACACAAACTAGCTTGAGCTACGAAATAACAAAGCTTCTACGAAAAGATAATTTAACCGTCTCTAGACACACTCATAAACTCAACAAACAGCAAACACTGAGGGACAAAAACATGAATCAGATCTCGCACCTTTTCTTTCTTGAGCTGCATATTTTGCTGTTCTAGCAGAGTAACCTTGGTAACCAGTTCATTATGGTAAGCCTGTATCATCAAACATTTATAAGCGACAAAACAAATGATATTCCCACTAAGGAAAATAGTAAAGGGACTAATACAATCAATTTATTTAAAGGTTATAACTATACATAACGCATAAAGGTTAAACCTGTTTTCTTGCCCGTGAACGAGCAGCAGATTCCCGATTCTTGATTTTTCTTCTCAGCCTCCTTTCCAAAGCCTTCTCATACGCATCCGGTGCATCCCTTTTACGACCCGGTTTTGCATCTGACAAACTACTAATTGAAGAAGAAGATAACAAGCTTGTTTTCGGTTGAAAGCTTTGAGGAATAGTGGTATCCATTGCATCAAATCCCACCGTTGGACTAACTGAAGCTCCAGCGTAAAGCCCCGCTTGTACTAAAAAATCTTCCAACGTCGTACCACCAAGACTCATTTCCCGATCCTCAATTTTCACGCCGTCTCCATATTGTTTCTTCTGACCTAGCTGAATTTCTCTCCATACATCATCCACCGTCTTCCCACTCAAAGCACGAGCTAACGTCATACTAGCCTGACGTTGAAGAGAAGACGAAGACGAAACATGCTCACTCTCTACCCCTACAACGTTATTTCCTTCAGCAGTCCATACATTCTGAAGAAGCTCGTCGAGATTCATGCTCCCTAACGGCTTCCCTAAATCTCCTAGTAGATTGTTAACCTCATCAAGAGTAAGACCATACCATGAATTTTGCTTAACTAACTGATTAGCCTGTACATGAGACTGTTGCACATTATTTTGAGAACCCATTGTTTGAATCCCCATTCAACACAATTTCAAACCTGTCATCATCACAATCACTGTCAGCAACCACGCAAGCCCTAGAACTTACTTTCTCCTAAAACCACCAAATCATTGACTAGATTCTTCTTTTCTAAATCAAATTCACAAACTTTTTCCAATAAACCTAACACTCCAATCCAACCTTATTGCAATTTGCAAGCCCCATTTTGTACACATCAACTGGGGCAAAAACATAACAAAAATTACTCACATTGAACATTTGAACACAAAGTTTCAATTTTTATACACAAAAAATTATCCTTTTTTGAAATTAACACAAATCATGATCAACCCCATTAATCAAAAACATAAATTATCAAACAAAAACTAACCATCAACATTAATTACCTGAAGGAGAAGAAATAGGATCTGAAACGAGAAAAGGGAAGAAAGTTCCAAAATCTGAACAAGTTAGAGGAAAAAACCCATCAAAGTATGCATTTTTTGTTGGTGGGGTGTTCTGAAAATGAAACTAAAATTTGAGCAAATCAAGTGAAAGAAAAAAAAGAGAAGAGGTAGATAGGAAAAAAACAGCAAAATCTTAGTGTGTTGGATTTGGACAAGAACGTTGGATTTTGATGATTGTGTTGTTTGTTGTGTCTGATCAGAGAAATGAGATTAGTATTGTCTGAAAAAAAAAAAAAAATTGGAATTTGGAAGATTAGTACAAATATTGAAAGCGATGGTTTTTGCCCCGTGCTAGTTAACCATGTAACTATAGGGTACCCCCCAACAAGACCACAGAAAAAGACCAAAATGCCCATATAAGACATTCATTCATCTATTTTCTCACGAGAAAAATAATTACTACGATTTTATTTCAATTTCACACCTAAATATTAATATATGTCAATGTCAATATTACATAGGAAATTACTAAATGGTACGAGACGAAATTCGACGACATGCGTGGCACAATCTTTACCATCTAGCAAGTTATTCTGTTTACCAACTTGGCATGTATTTCGAGTTCCGACAAATTTGGTCTCAACAAATTCTAAAATCATGTTAAATCAGCTCTCGTGTTTCATCGTTACTAAATATTATCGTACTCAATAGCAGTCCTCTATTACATATTATTGTTTATAATTTTATAAAAACTTCACACATTAGTTTTTTGACATAGTTGTCAAATATGATTTAACTGTATATACTAGAGTGACTAGCAAAGTAAACAGGAAATGTGTTTTTGTTGTAAACAAGTGATCAATATAGCATGGTTTTACACTTTCAGAAATTAAAAATTAAAAATTATTCTTGCTTCCATTGGTTTTAATTAACTAGAAAAACTAAATTTATGCTAAAGCTAGTAGATTACAAATTTGTGATATTAAATGACAATTTTGTAATGTACATCTTAAATTATATTGTATGTGTACAATAGATTTACCCTTTATATTACAGCATTTCCAAATTTTCAAAATCAATCACTTTATCTTTAGATTCATTCATAACCGCTTTCTAAATAACTCAAAATCTTTATATTTTACCGATATAAAATATAAAATATCATATACGCAATAATTAATCCATGCAAATTTTACGAAAAAATAGTAGTAATGCAATTAATTTTTTTTTATACAAAGAAAAAAGAAAGCAAAATATAAAAACAATAAAGAGAAACTACTCTCTCTAGTAGCCATTCCTCGAAGCATCCATCTCAATAATGGAAAGGAGACGGGAGAGGATTAATACTAAAAATGAAGTTTACTTATGCTAGATTTATGAAGTACAGGTACTCTTAAAATGGTAAAATATCCATACCAGATACGCGTATGATATTTGTATTGTACGTTATTCATTTTTATTTAGTTGATTTAGATGATAATTATAGTAAAAATATGCGGTCATTGAAAGAATATCATAAAATATTTAATATTTTATTACATTTCAACTATTTCTCTCATTTTTATGAAAATAACAAAAATGGTAGGCAAGAAAAATAAATTCTAGAAATATAAAAATAATATTTTTTTAAATTTATATTAACGTACTCGTACCTTAATTTTTCTACAAATATCGTACTATATAGTTTCATATGATCCCAACATTGCAATAAGTTCAACACCTTTTGATTGTCTTCTTTTAATGTGTGAATTAACTGAACATTTCAATTAAACTTCAAAAAGGTCTTAAAAAAAGAGATACTCAACCGTAGTAAGGATAAAGCAAATATTAGATTCTTAAAAACTCAAATTATCCATTTTAAAAGTGAGGATAAAAAATGTCCAAATCACATTATTTGACACACTAATTGTGAAATTAAGTCACATTATTTGATATGCTTTGATATTAAGATTAAAAAAAAAAACAAGATTAGTTTTTAAGTTAGAAATTGGGTTCATAAAAAAAACATGGGCCTAGCCCAACCCAACAACATTGAACAATAACCCGACAAGTGTTAATAAAAAAGGTTATTTTATTCATCACTTGCATTGCTATTACAACAATCACTTTCTTCGTTCTTCACATTATTATTATCCCCCTTTTCTCACTCTCTCACCAAACCCTAACCCTAATTTTCCCAATCACCGCCATGGCCAAGAAACGAAAGCTTCGATCCTCTGACCCCGCTGAACCACAACAACAACAACAACAAGTTGCTGTAAAAGAAGAACAGATTAAAGAAGAACAAATCGAACAACAGACCCAAAACATGGCCGTTGATGAACAACAACAAATCACTCAGATTAAAGAAGAAGAAGAAAATCAACCTCAAAACGAAGATGAAGGTGAAGAAGAAGAACAAGAAGAAGTAGCAGAAGAAGAAGAACAAGAAGAAGAAGAGGAACAGAACCAACAAGATGAAACCCTAAATCAGCAACAAGATGTTGATGAAGTTTCTAACAACGCCGCCGCGTCGGAGCATGCTGAAACTACGGCGACGGAAGCTAACGGTGACGGTGAAACAAACAACAACAACGAAGAAGAAGAGGAAGATCTAGATTTGGAAGAAGAACCTGTTGAGAAGCTTCTAGAGCCTTTCACGAAAGAGCAATTACACGCTCTTGTGAAACAAGCTATTGAGAAGTATCCAGATCTATCGGAGAATGTTCGTCAGTTGGCTGATGTGGACCCTGCTCACCGGAAAATATTTGTTCATGGTCTTGGTTGGGATGCCACCGCGGAGACGCTAACCAGTGTGTTTTCGAAGTATGGAGAGATCGAAGATTGTAAGGCGGTAACGGATAAGGCGTCTGGGAAATCGAAAGGTTATGCTTTTATATTGTTTAAGCATAGGAGTGGTTGTCGCCGGGCGTTGAAGCAGCCGCAGAAGCAGATTGGGAATAGGACTACTTCGTGTCAGTTGGCTTCTGCTGGACCTGTTCCGGCGCCTCCACCGAATGGGCCACCGGTTTCTGAATACACTCAAAGGAAGATTTTTGTTAGTAATGTGAGTTCTGATATTGATCCTCAGAAGCTGCTTGAGTTTTTCAAGCAGTTTGGGGAAGTTGATGATGGCCCTTTGGGTCTTGATAAGGCGACTGGGAGGCCGAAGGGTTTCGCGCTATTTGTTTACAAGTCTATTGAGAGTGCTAAGAAGGCTTTGGAAGAGCCGAATAAGACTTTTGAGGGTCATACTTTGTATTGTCAGAAGGCTGTTGATGGTCCTAAGGGATACAAGGGTCATTATCAGCAGCAGCAACAGCAACACCACCAACCGCATCATTCCCATCACCATCATCATCAGTCGCACTACAATCCGCGGAAAGAGAAGAAGTATTCACATGGCGGTGGTGGACCATCGCATGGAGGTCACTTGATGGCTCCTCCTGGACCTGCTGCGGGAGGTTACAATCCGGGAGTTCAGACTAACCCATTGAATCCGGCACTTGGACAGGCGTTATCAGCTTTGCTAGCTAATCAAGGAGCTGGTTTGGGGCTTGGGAATTTGCTCGGAGGTCTTGGTGGTACACCGGTGAATCAAGGTGGACCTCCTCCTGCTGCTTATGGTAATCAAGCTGCTATGGGATATGGTCAACCAGGGTTGCAGCCACAATACCAGAATCCTCAGATGGGGCAGACAGGTGGTGTTAGACCTCATCCTGGTGCGGGCGGTGCTCCTTACATGAATCACTAGGTGAGTTGCTGGTATTTTGTTTTTCATTCATTTGATGCTGATTATTTGTTAATATCAATTCATGTTATTTATAATCGAAATTTGTGTGAAGGATCTGGGTTGTGTTTCATGAGATTGTTGGATTTTAAGGTCCCTAGTTAGTTGTGTGTTTGTATACTTGATCTTAAATTGTCTCGACTTGCATGGTTGCACCTCTTGGTGATTTGAAGCAACCTTGAGATTCACTGGCCCTTGATGTATGCCAAGTGTATTTGCTTCCATTTTACTGGATTATTAAAGCATGATAGTTGTCTACTTTGTTAAGATCTCTTGAGCCCATAATTTGTTTATGCTTGCTATTTTATTTTTCTGACTTTTCTTGGCTTTCTTCCTTAATCAGGAAAGTGCTGCTACAATGTGCTCACTGCTCAGCATTTTACTTTTTCATAGTATTGTCACTGCATACACACACTCACTGATAGTTGTGTACTTTCATTATGTCGGGGATAACAGAATGATCTTTAGCTTTTCAACTGTTAAATTCTTTTTCTTCTGTGCTCTATTCTCATCAAGTTTTCTGTACCTATTCATTAGTTTGCATACAACCCTTTTACAATATTTTGCCATATATTGCATTTTCCTATTTTTATTGAATAATAAATAATTAGTATACCTATGATTGTTGTTTGAAACAATTACTGCTCTTGAAAATCTGTATTGCATTATCAGAGGTATGGCCTTTTTGAGATAATCATATTTGTATGTTTCTTCTCAAGATAATGTTTTTTGAACTTGGTCATTTTATACTTTATGTATTCACTGTGCAGATACCCTCATAGATGCATCAAACATTTAGTTTTGGACTCTGCTGATTCTTCTGAAGTACCAGGCCTTATTCAAAATGCATCTTTTAAATTTGTAATTTTAATTACTATTTGGTTACTAAAGAACTGGATTCTGAAACCTGTATTTTCTTTCTATCGTAGAAGATTTTCCGTCGACTTTTTTGAAAATCATGTAGTACCTCTACTTCCTTTGTGGAGTTTGAGGAATGTGTTGAATTTAGGGGCAGAGAAAACTTTGTTACAATAACTTATATGCGTGCTGTAGACCTTAAATTTTTCTGGATTTCTAATTCTATTTTATCATTGTTGCTTATTTTAATTCTGGATTATATCGTCTCAGCCTGTGTATCATTTGAATGTTAATTTTTCCTTTTGGATCTTTTACACAAACTCTTTTCATTTACTTCGACTTTTTTGTGTTGGGTTTTTAGATTGATAGTGTGTGATGAGGATTAAACAAAACAATTCTCTTGAAATTCTTCATTTTTTATTGTTCATATAAGAAGTTTAGCGTTTTAAATAAACCATTAGTTTGCCTTCTTCCTCAATGAAGGAGGGTTGAACAGTTGTCGAAATGAAACTTTACTATAAGGCTTACTATATTTGCTTGAGAAGTTGTTGGCTTGGCAGACTAATATTCCTTGCCACATAACACATGCTAGAATCTGCTTGTAAATTCTATCATCTGCATAGGCTAAAAGAGGCCACACTTGGTGGGGTGATGCTCTCACTGCATACAAGTGGTTTGGAGTGAACATTCCAAAGAAGACCAGATGGTTGCGGTGTTGTCTTCATCTTTGGAGTTCACCATGGGTATGATCCTTTCTTTTAACTATTGACTGTTTGAGAAAGTTTGGTTACTTGCCTTCTTTTCACATAGAATTTCAATTGGATTTTAAAGATATTTCATTCTTCAAGTATTACCAAGTTTGGTTACTCGCCTTTAAGTTTTTTTCTTCTTTTTCCGAAATTCTTTTGTATGATAACTAATTCGCCCAATTTGATATTTTTACTGGCTTTGATGAAGTTAGCACCTGCAAAACAATGAAAGATGATGGGTGTTTTTGAAAACCAATTGCAGAAATACATTAAAATTTTCTGAAAAATATATTTTTTTCAATCATTTTTATACTATTTCTATGCTATATCAACAATTTTTAAGCTATTTTTTAAAAAGGCTTAATATTTTATACTAGTATTTATATCTGAATTAGATAAAATGCATAATTTTCACCATATACAAGAACACATTTAGAATGCTTATATTTTTATGTAAAAATGGAGTTCTTCATATGTTGGAGACAATTGTTTGTCACATTGTTTGAGAGAAGCATCCATTCTTGACTGATGAGGCGGTTGGCTAGCTGGAAACCTCACTCACATGGACTGACTTTATAGAGCTGACTGACACACATAAGCTGCGGAAGAAGACTGCAGTTAATATATGAAAATAACAATTTGTTACCTTAGTATTTTCTAGGGCTGTGGAGCGTGATGTGTACAGATGAGGCCACAATAATATCACCTCCTAAAGTTTGTTGATAGGTGATATTTGATACAACTAAATGTTCATGTCATTATTGTGTATAGTAACTTTGGTTTGGTTTCGTAAGTTTTCTCGGTGCATATACAATTTTTGCCGAACAAACAGAGATACCTTATAGAATATCGGCCTGAATCCGTCGTTGCTCTCATTGAATCACAATTACTAAACATTACTCCCTCCATGTCTTTTTAAGTGTCTTTTGCGATATGTGTTCATTATTTATATAACATATTTTGATCTTATTTTCTATATATATAAATATTATAATATAAAATGTTCCATTTATCTTGAATATTTTTATAATTTTTTAAAGTATGCGTTATTTATCAAAAAATTCATTGACTTATGTGCAATAATCAATTGGGACAAAGGAACAAAGAGAGTACAATACATTATTTGACAATGAAACGTAACACCTTAACATATCCAAAATCAGCATTACACCCGTTCCCAATTAAATTGAAGCTCTTAATGATGACATTAGTAAATTAGTTTCGGATTTAAGTTTGTGGTGAAGAAAAAAAATTAAGATTATCTAGTGCACCAATGGATTCAGTGTTATATATATAAGGAGTTTGGAGGCTATTTTATTTTGTTTATTTATAAAATCCATGCTAGTCAGCACGTGTGATACACATGTTCTTGCCTTTTGTTAAAGTACTCGTAGTAACATATGGCAATGCCGATTAAGTATGATATTTTAAGCAAGTTTTATAAACCAAGACATTGTTCCTACTTCCTACAATTATTATTTCCACTGTTGTATGTTTATGAGATTGATTGATTTAGTTTTACAAATAATGAAATACACCTTATTTAAGGTACCTTCTCATAAAAAATTGAAATTAATTTTTTGTTTTGATTCAGATTACTTAAGTTTCCATAATTAACTTTATGCTTATTTTTAAGGTACTCACTCTCACGTGTGTTGTTTATCATTGGAGAGCAAAATATATTAAGTTATTTAAATATGATATTGTAGATGCTCTAAGAGGATGAGAGAGACTAAGGTACTCCAAAATAAAATAATCCATGTGGAATGCATGACACAACATCTTTCTAGTGAAGTAAATCTTATAGAGAAAGTGCAATACAGCTTAGGGGAATGTCCTATATATATGTAGCATGCTTTATTGTTTGCACTAGTTAAATTTAGGATGCAATATAAAAGGTACTCTGGAGAGAAAAATTATAATAACCCATACATATAGTTGAATGTGAAATTTTGAGTTTTAAGCCTAGTAGTGATCTCCACCTTTTGCACCTTGAATAAAAGGCTACAAAAATTATTTTTGAAGGCACAAAAAAACCTTGTTATTTTTTATTACTAAAACTTTGTTCCATAGCAACTACCATGCAACCAAATAATATCATCGAAGAGTGTAGAGAGGTTCGTTGCATATTACAATTACAATGAAGAACATTAAGTTACAAGATTGAAATGTTACATACGAAAATTACATGGAAATTCTCAATTGAAACAAACTACAACATATCGTTGAGTCTTACTCAAAAAAGTTTCAAGGTGAATTTTGATGTAATGTTTTTTTTTTAAGAAGTTAAATTATCTTACTTAAATTAGTCCACCTAAATTGTTAGTGGAGAGAATCGAACATGTGAACTTTGATGTGATGTTATGTTATGTAAATAAATAAAAAATTACTCGTGTTTTTTTATAAATACAATTTTTATATTTCTTGGTCTCGTGTTTTTTTATCTTCTTTTTTTATGGTTACAAAGATCTCTTGATTCTAATAAACTCACAAATATTTACTGCCTTAAGAGTTAATTAACACATAATTAGTAGCTACCTTAAATGTAAACAAGTAGTGGATCTCTTGATTCTAAGTAGTTAATTAACACATAATTTGTTTGCATATTTATGTTTTTACAACTACCAGTTCAGTCGAACACGATTTAGTTCTCATAAAAAACGAAAATCTCATTTTAGTTCCTCACAATTGAATAAGCTAAACATCAATGGATAACAATATATGAACAAATTATGTGGTTTTTCTTTTCTTTCTGAAACAGATAAATTATGTAAATTTTATCTTTATAAATTGAAGGAAAATATTGGAAAAAAGAAGATGAAATTTTATGATTTAAAAAATGGAGATCTTCAACACATTGAGGGACAAATATATGAATAAATTACATATTTTTAACTTTCAATGGAGGAAGAAAGGGAAATTAATAAATAAAAAGGAATATTTTTTATGTAAGAAAAAACTTTAAAAGAATTATAGTTTTGTACCGTGTTTGGTATGAGATTACTTCAAGGAATGATACCTACTAGGGTGAATCTTTGGTAACAAGGTTTTATTAGAGATCCTCACCAAATGTGCTTCAATGTTATTGAAACTCACTATCATTTTTTTTTTCTTCACGTTCTTTGGCAATGAGGTATGGAAATTTATTTTTACTTGGCTTGATTGGGTGAAGTTTGGTTGTGGTGAAAAACTTCTTTGCCTTTAACACTTTTGTAAAAGGTAATAAAATGCAAAGAAATTATCTTATTTGATGTGGTTAGCTATTTCATAGATTATTTGATTCATAAAAAAAAATACATTTTTGTTAAAATAGGAAATGCGTCATATTTAGTAGATAATATCAAGATATTGACATAGTCATACCAGTTCATATTGAGAAGACAGATTCATTATCATGTTATCAAAATATATGAAACTCTATTTGTAATGAATCTTAAGTACCCTTTATACTCAATTTAATTTATCTGCTTAACAATTGTTATCTAAATAAGCCCATAATTTATTATTATGCACCTACAATACATAATATTAGTTCGCTATTTAATATTTGATGTATAGAAAGAAATCAAAACGCACATAATATTAACTTTTTTTACCATTCTCTAGAATCACTCTCTTGACTTACCACATGACGTTTTCAACGTAAGACGACCATCTATAACCTCATTTTAGCAACAAAAGAAATCGAAAACCTAAACCCAACACAATTTTTTTTTCCCCATTTTTTCTCCTTATTTTTTTAATAATTATTTTTTACTTCAATCTTTGAATTCAATTTGAAGTTAACATCTATTTTAAGTGGCTTATCAACAAAAAAAATCAATTATAAATTTTTATTCTTCATAAATTATCCTCTCAAAACACATCAAAATTTAAGTTGAAAAACTAATTTCTGATTATTACCTTATTAGACTAGATAAAAAAATAATCACTCAAAACCAAACACAACCCAAGTGAAATAATAAGTACTTGTCCTTCATCTTTTGGAAAGTTACCGCAGCACACTTTTGTTGGCGTCTGTTAACCTTTGCAACTGTCTCAAACCCAACATCTCACTTCACATCACTCTCTCCTCACAAACCCTAATATTGTTTCTTTCTTACTGCCACACTCTCTTTCACCATTTTCACACATACCCACTTCAATTTTTTCACTCTTGATTCTTCTTTTCACCATCATTTGATTCCAATTCACAACTAAAGTTTCAATCTTTATCTTGTTTTTTCACTTTTTAAGTCAATATCTTTAATACCCATTTGTTTTTTTTGCTTAGAATCTTAATACCCATTTGGGGTTTAGATTTTTGAGGTTTTAGGGGAAAAAAATTAGGGATTTTTTTTTGGATTGGTGAGAGAAAAGTAATAATTATGGTGATTGTTGATAATGAGATTGGTGAAGATCAGAAGGAGATTAATGCTCCTAAGTCTCCATGGAAGAGACCTAGTCTTGATGGAAAAGGTGTTGATGTTCCTGTTTTGGTAGTTGGAACTAAGTCTTGGCCAGCTCTTTCTGATGCTCAAAGTCAAAAACCTAAGAATCATGTTGAGAATGTTTCTGCTAAGGTTGATGATGCTGCTGCAATTTCTGTTCCAAGAGTTGGTGAAGTTGGTTCAAGAGCTCATTCTTCTGTGCAGGTTTGAATGATCTTCTTTGTAATTAATTGCATTATGGTTTGGAGAATCAAATGTGAAAGATTGTGTTAGTTTAATATGATTTTCATTGAGTTTGTTTGGTTTAGATTAACATGTTTTGTAGTATTATTATGTTTTTCATTATTTTAGTCCTAATATTGCAAGCTTAAGAATTGTAATTGTTGATTTACATTAACATTAACATTAACATATGATGGTATGTAAATAAGGAGTAAAAACGATTGTGATTATGAAGTTTGACTAACTTTTAGTTATTTTTTTCTGTTTTGGTAGAAATGAAAGTTGTATTCTACAATAATTTTAGCTTTTGGATTTGAAATTTTAATATTTTTTATTGTTTGTCTGATTTTCTGTGTTTGGATCTGTGATTCAACAGAAGTCAAACGGTTCTGGAAACTTCAATCCGGTGCATAAGCTGCCATCACCGCGCTATCAAAAGCCAGGACCTAAGCGTCACAGTAACACAAACGGTGTAGCTCCTGTTCCTGTGGCGATGCCTCATCATCATCATCAGCCGCCCATTCCTCCATTTTTTCATCCTATGGTACCTCCACCTCACATCGTTGTTCCTGCATATGCTTTTCCGCCTGGTCCGGGACCTTATCCGAGTGCTGAAAGTCCTCTAGGGAAGCCTGTATCCCCTGCAGAAGGACAGGGTTTTACTCCACCTGCTCACGCTGTTGATGCAAAAAATGTTCAGCCTCCGGTGCAAGGGGATCCAAATGGGTATGCTGTTAATTATCCGAACAGCAGACCAAATATCCAAGAACAAGGTGACCATGTGAATCATGGTTGGCATCATCAAAGACCTTTTCCTCCAAGAGGAAACATTCCTATGCAACATGGTATGGGTCCAAGGCCCTTTATAAGACCTCCATTTTATGGTCCACCGCCAGGGTACATGGTTGGACCAAGCTTCCCAGGTAAGATTTCCAATTCACAATCTTCTATATATGCACATATTCGTGTACACGCATCCTCAGTTCTTGGCTGTTTTTCAATTCTTCTTTGCTTAGTTATTTTATCCAATTTTCATCTTTGATAGGACATGCACCTATGTGGTGTGTCTCAATGCCACCACCTGGTTCCATCAGAGTTCCTCCTCCGCGTCACTATGCTCCATATCCTCCTGTTAATTCAGCACCTCAACCACCGATTCCAGAAACTTTATCTTTGAGAACTAGGATTCTCAACCAGATTGAGTATTACTTTAGGTAATTAATTTAAATGTTGACTATGGCTTCTTTATATTTATTGATGTTGATCTTTTAGCTACGAGCAAATATCTGACCTAAATACCTAACGTCATAAAATGTTTCTTGTCTATCTTCATCTCACATCTGCTCATCGATATTGTGAGTATGATGTTTTGATTGATGTCAAACTGCTGACTTCTGAGCCTTCTTTTGGCAGTGATGAAAATCTGCACAGGGACCCTTATCTTATTGCCTTGATGGATGACCAAGGATGGGTTCCCATCGCCACTGTTGCTGGTTTTAAAAGGGTATGTGTAAAACATATTTTGCCTCCCATTCCTTAATAATTTTACAGCTGTATGCTATCTGCTGGTGTGTTAGGTAATCCATGTTGTTCAAGTTTACCATTTCCTTGTATTATGATGCAAATTGTCTTGTTGTAGGTCAATAGGATGAGCTCAGACATACCGTTCATCATTGATGTGCTTCAGAGTTCTGATAAAGTGGAAGTGCAGGTAATATTCTTGCGCGTTATTTTACTTTTCCGAGTTTGGTTTCTAAGCTTCTCGTTCACTCTAGATGATCTAGATGATTGAATGAGAACAAGTTTTATAAGAGCTCTATTTAGGTTATATCTTTAGGCAATATGACACTTGGGATTTTCTTTTGTTAAGTCCTATGACATATTATCAATCGTGGGTACTTCATGACTTTTAAGCAACTTTTATTTTTGAGCATATAAATGCTTATAACAATAATTATTTAACATGCATAAATTGTTTTAGATTAGTGATCATCCTGCTGTTGCTATTACACTTTGGCGTTATTGGTATCAGCTGCTATGCACCACTATCCAAGATTAATAACTATGACAGTTGCATCATAGATGAGTTGTGGAGTTGATGCTGGAATACTGTTTTAGCCTTGAAACCATAGAACTACTTCTTATATGTATATTCTATACATTTGTACACAAAATAAAACATTTGTACTTTTGGAGCCAACTTTAATTTACCACAGCATAAAGGGCAACAAAATCTGCAGACACATTAGTAACACTACCAATTTAGATCAGTTTTGTTTTAAAATTTTGCTTCGTTTTCTAACATTCCCCGTGTAATAATTTTTATATTCTTAGGGCGAGAAGATAAGGAAACTCAAAAATTGGGAAAAATGGATTAAAGGATCCCCAGGAAATTCAGGATCATCAGTGGCTCAGGTTCAACATGACCCTCTCGAAAAGGCTACTGACGATTCATGTCAGAATAGTGATGCTGTTGGAGATAACGCAAATGAGTCTTCTGAAGCAACTCTTACTGATGCTGGTCATAGTTCAACTTTGACCAAGCAGATTCAGTCAAACAAAGATACATTTCAAGTTTCTGATATGAACCAAGAAGATTCTGACAATCATCAATCCGACAATATATCACATGCAATAAAGAGTGCAACTGACAGAGCTCGTATTAATTTCTTCTGCCGCCCACAAGAAACTGAGCGCAAAGTAGTTGATTTCAATGAGACTGGAAACATGGATGCTTCAGCTGATGATTTTGGCAATACATTTTTGCTTGATGAAGAGATCGAGCTTGAGCAGAAGATGCCAAAGAAGACTGAGCTTTCTTCTATTGGAAGGTATTTACTCCATAGTTCTTTTTCTGACTTTTAAGGTTAATCTTGAATATGCTTTATATAAGGCATGTTTCTGTTAAAACCTATTCAAATGGAATTCTGTTTTAGACTATGTTGTGCTCTTTAGTGTCAAGTACTATATGAATAATAATGTTGTCAATGACATGGTATTTTAAATTATTGTTGCCCTAAAGCGGACCGGTAGATGAAACTTTAATACAAAGAAGAGTGCTAGCAAGTAGCAATGCACTCTCTAACGCATACATCTCAACACTCTCCTAATTTTCCTCTCTTGGTTACAGTCATGTTAACATCTTATCTTTGAAATGTTAAAAAATAAAAAGTACTTTTCTTTACTTTTCGGCATTCTCTACAGAATGATATTAGGTGTTTTTCATGCCATTGTCATTAAGCATTTGATTGAACATTCATCTGATGGATTTTGTTGCCTAAAAGGATTGATGACGAAGATGATGAGATGGCTGTCATTGAACAGGATGTTCAGAGACTTGTAATTGTTACTCAGGTATTGCTGTTGATTGATAACTTAAGTTCATATGTTTAATTTTTCTTCATAATAACTAATAATTAGAAAACATTTAATTTATTTTTTATTTCTATGTACAGAATGGTGATCCTAAGAAGGAAACAGGTGGTAGTAAAGAATCAAAACCCATTTCCAATGAGCTTGCTTCTGCTATAAACGACGGACTTTATTTTTATGAGCAGGTTGAGACTTGAGACGCAGTTATCTTATTATTCACTGTCTACAATTGATATCGTGCATCATCATTTTTCACCTTATTAAATATTTAGTTGCTCCATCCAACTCTCAACAGGAACCAAGACATAATAGACGGTCAAATCGTAGAAAGAATAACTCTGATAACAGAGAACGAAGCTTGAAGTCTGCAAGCCATACTTCAGGAGCATCAAATATAAAGGCAGGCGAAAATGCTGTTGGAAGTCCTGAAGAATCTGGAAACAATAATTCTCGAAGGAAACAAAAAGGCTTTCACAAGCATCATTCTTCCCTTCAGCAGCGGTTTTTCTCAAGCAATTTTAGAAATCACGGAACTGGTCGTAACTCTCATGGAGTTATATCTGAAAGCCCGCCTAGCAGTTCAGTTGGTTTTTTCTTTTCTTCCACGCCTCCTGAAAATCACAGGTCAGTTCTGAATGATTGTTCTCATTAGAGTTTAGAGGACATGCACTTTCATTGTAAACTTGTTTTGCATTGACATCCAATGAAAGTCTACTATTCTTCCATGTTTTTTTTTTTTGACAACACTATTCTTCCATGTTATTGCCACATCTTTAAGTGTATTTAGAAATTGTTTGCATGAAGTGGCAAAATTATGAGTTCTTATTGGTTGTTAGCGTTAAACAAATTTTATATGTTTGTGTAAAAAATAAACTACACTGTCCATCAACCATATAACCGTTTAGATCATTAAAAATATTTGAATTTAATCTTACCTACTTCGAAAGTCATGCATACAGTGGTTGTGATTTATCGACAGCCTAAATGTTTTTACACTGACGGTGTATGAAACTTAAACTCAAACTATTCTATCAAAAAAAGAACATGAAGTAATTATTTGTTCAAAGAGTGCGCCACATACTAGTTAATTATTTGGTTAGGCTAAGTGAGACGACTAGTCAATTGTTTTCGTTGGAAATTCCGCCTCAAATTCAACAGTTTTGTTTGATTACTGGAATGCTATTTCAAATAATTTTCTTAATCTTGCAGTCTCATGCATTCCAAATTGAGTAGTTCGCCCCATGGAGGTCTTTCTGGAAGCAGTCCACCTGTAGGCTCAATGCCAAAGTCTTTTCCACCTTTTCAGCATCCGAGTCACCAGCTTTTAGAAGAAAATGGTTTCAAACAACAGAAGTAAGTCATAATGCTTCCTTACTGCATGTGTGGATGAGCACTACCAGGTTATAGGATATGTTACATTTTTAAATTTCCTCATGTGATTATTTTCCTTTCAGGTACTTGAAATATCATAAAAAATGCTTGAATGAAAGAAAGAAACTTGGAATTGGCTGCAGTGAGGTGAACTTTATTTCATGCTTTCTATGAAGGATATTATTTTTTAAGGTCGAAAAGTAAAATTAAAGTTGTGCCTACTTTGGTAGTACACATATTGAATTCATTCTCTCAATACTAATGTCGTAATGCTTCTTTCTGTCTGAGTTACTTTTATTGTTCATTTTTGCAATGTTTGTATTAACCCTCTGGTATTCAGGGGAATGGAGCCCTGGTAATCCAGAGTTCGGTCAGGTTGTAAGTGAAGTCTGGCCAATGATCGTTCCAGTCAGGATTCGAACTAGAGTTCTCCGAACGATTTTTGGATTGAACCTGTACATTTTTTTATTATTTGCAAATTTAGCATACTTTTTCGATCATACACTTGCTTATTCTGGTCGGTTCTCCACCTCCTTTTGTGTTTGTATGCAGGAAATGAATACATTATACAGGTTCTGGTGCTTCTTTCTTCGAGACATGTTTGTTCCTTCTATGTATGACGAATTTAAGAAATTAGCCAAGGAAGATGCAACTGCTAATTATTATTATGGCGTAGAGTGCCTCTTCAGGTTCTACAGGTACCAGTTTCAAGTTTTTCTTTTCTCGTGTGCATGAGAAGCTAAAATCATCGATTACATTTCATCTTCTGGTCCAACTAACATCAATGAATTATTATTATATATTCATCTATTGTTTGTTATTAGAAGAAGCTGTTTGTCCCTTCCTAAAGCATTGATGTATCCAATTAATCTGTTTTTTGATAACTTTCTCGTATGTTCAGTTATGGTTTGGAGAAGGAATTTAGAGATGATCTGTACAAGGATTTCGAACAGCTTACATTGGATTTCTACCAAAAAGGCAATCTATATGGCCTCGAGAAATATTGGTAAAACCGATTTACTCTCACTTTTTAGCCCTTCACTTCACACTATCATTACTCTTGGGGCTTATGTTGTTCTATTTATATTCACGGCGTTGACAGGGCGTTTCACCACTATCGCAAGGTGCGTAACCAAAAAGAACCGGTGCATAAACATCCAGAACTAGATAGGTTGCTCAACGAAGAATATCGATGTTTGGAGGAGTTCCGTGCAAAAGATAAGAATGCAGCGAAAGCAGCGAAAGATGACACCGTTAAGGTTGAGTGATATATGCCTAAAATAGTAAATACAAATGGCACACAAGTTTTGATGGCATCCACAATTTTGAAAGGAAATTCACTCTAACAACATTGACAATATGAGTTTGCGTAGCGGCATGCTTTTTTGGTTTGAATGAATGGGAAAAAAAGGAAAGATCCTTTTGTTTGTTCTATATAGGTTGAGATTGATTGGTGATTGCCAAGTCTTTTCAAAGTTTCTTTGATGGATGATTCTATATGGTATACACTTCATCATTTTCTTTGATGGATCTTATAGACTTGGGGAGGCACATTTTCATGTCTCCAAATGTTGTGTACATATAGATAAGATGATAGACTAGAAAGTTGTTGTCAACATTACAAACATAAGATGAAGGAAGAGAATCTTTGTCTTTTAATTTTGATGGTGGTGACAATGAGGGAAAAAGGTTGTACTTTGTACTATATACCTTGCCGAATTTGTGAACAATAAGAGTTATGATCTTCTTATTGTAACCTTAAGTGCTCAATCATTTCATATGTAATTGTCACACCAAAATGTTATGGCTTAACAACCGTTGGCATTTAGTGTCTTTGTTGGATGTGAATGTGATCGAACATCTGAACGTCCCTATCCACTCATTGGTTACGAGAAATTGGGACCTGAATTCACTGCAGTCATCGTAGCATGCAGTTCCACACGATAAGCGATATTGGCCAAGAGAGCTTAAGAGCTAGCTTTCATGCAGTTTCACATTTTTTTTAGAAACAAAGTATGCTTATCTTCTCTTGAGAAAATGATCAAATTACTCTATATTTCTAGAACTAAAAGCATGATAAAGAGGAAACCTTAAGGAAAAAAAGTTTAAGGTGAAATATCATCTTTTTGAAATTTGTAGAACAAGAAAATGTACACTTCTTCACCCTCTCATACCTTTTATCATTGTTGTCTAATACCTCAAAAATACTCAGCATCTTCAATAGTCAATGCTAAGTACTAAGGATGTAAAATATTTTTGTCCAATTGATCCTGTCAGTCAATTTATCAACGGATGATTATGTTCATTCTCAATGATTTCTTGCTTACATAGAGGAGCTTAAAACATTGTCCACTATTGTTGTTACATACTTACGTTGTCCACTATCATTGTTGCCACCTAACAGTAGCACCTACTCATAAATAATATTCTTAAAACAAATTTATCAAAGATTTTTGTTAAAAGAGTATATTTGGTTTGAACCGAATAGCCTCTGCGTGCAACTGCAGAGATTAATCTCTCGAGCCGGGTAGGACCGTAAAGGGTGGTTAAACCTCTCCCTCAAGAAAATTTAACAATGGCGCATCTCCAGGGCTGGTTTTGATCCCATGATATCTGATTAAGCTGCAAGAGATCTCTTGTCATCTCATCAAAGTGCTCTTGGATATAATATATATATAGGTGGCTGCTAACTTTGACCTTGTAGGTCGATGTTAGTAAGTATAACCCACATGTAATTACAAGGGGGTGGGGGAGGCGCATGTGGGAGGCGCACGAAGACAATGAGGGGGAATAGTGGGTAAAAAAAAAACTTAGTAATACAAAATGTTTATGGTGAAAACTGAAAAGTAATACATTTTTTGTCATTGTTCTCTATTTTTGAATTAGGTATTTAAATTAATAATTGTAAAACAAATATTAAAATAAATATTTTCAAATAAGGAAAAGATTGAGTATTGTACAAAACAATGAATCTTTGTATGAACAATGATTTATTACTATTTTTTTGAGTAAATGAACAATGAATCTTTGTATGAACAATGATTTATTACTATTTTTTTGACTAAATGAACAATGAATCTTATCATGATTAGTAAATATATATGATATGCTTCTTTTATTTATGCGAGTATTAATTAATATGGTCGATGCATTCGGTAAAAAATCTTCTATGTTGATATTTATATTAATAATTTCCAAACACAAAATAAATTAAAATTTGGAAACATCTGATTTTATTTTTTTTGGGTACAAAATATCTGATTTTTTTATTTAATACCAAAAATATGTCATTTGCGTTCGGTGATAAATACCGTCACAAAAAAAGTTCCTACATCCATTCTTACAACACATCAATATATATAGAACCTTTTATAACACTTTTAGTTACATACAAAATAGAGATTGTGACTCAAAATGGAGGTTTTAAGGTTTAACAAAACAATGTTGTTGATGATTATAATGAGTGCTATGATGTGGAATATGGTAAAATCTGAGGAGCATTTTGTTGGAGGAGGAAAGTATAGTTGGGTACCGGATAAGAACTTGACTGAATGGTCATTGAATCAACACTTTCATGTGAATGATTGGCTATGTAAGTTTTCTTCTCTTAGTATTTCATTTTTTTATCAACACTAACATTGTTCGATCAAACAAATATTTGTTTCTTCATTATTGTAAATTAATTTACTATCTTTTCTTTTAACCAATAACTGACTTGTTTTCTTATGTTTTGCAAGACTTTGGCTATTGCAGACATAATTTCAATGTGCTACAAGTGAACAAGACAGCTTATGAAAATTGCATAGATACAGGATTCATTAAGAACGTAACAGGAGGAGTCGGAAGAGACGTTTTTAAGCTGACGGAGCCGAAGATCTATTACTTTATAAGCGGAGGAGGTTTCTGTTTTGGAGGGATGAAGGTTGCCATTGATGTTACTGGACATGTTGCACCAGCTCCTCAACCTACTCCCCCCAAAAAAAGTGGTGGTTCTGCTTTAGATGCTTCTAATATCTACCATTCACTTGTGGTGCTCATCTTAATCTTGATGTGCACCAACTTCTTAGGATAAACTTCAGTTATTATAATTTTGTATAAAGTAAATTTAGCTATAGTATCAGCTGATATTTTGTAGGTTTTCTATTGTCTGTGTAATGGTAGACTGAATTATGGAATATTCAAGCTTTTATTAAGAGGTGGTTGGTACTTTAATTTTATTTGTAGCTTTGATTTGAATGTCATCCATTATTGCTTACATAGAAACATAAGAAAGGGTGATCAGTTTGTTTATGATCCATGGTTTTTATTTTTGTTGCAGCAAATCAAGAATTTATGCAATGTGCATTCACTAAATTGTTATGAAGAAAGCTAACTTTACAATAGTTTGTGTTCTGAGTTTAATAGCTATGTCATATTTCAAAATCTCATCACATCATACTACTACATTTTCAAGACAATGTAGTAAAGAATGAATAGAGAATATATTATTGGTTCGTACTAATCATTTATAAACACAAAAATTAGAAAACACATTGCTGTGAAATTAAAGGCAAACTTTTATTCCAAAACCATTAATGTTGAAGGGTACAAAATGTCCAAAAACTAATCCTAGTCATAGATTACGCTCTTTCTTCCGCTTGATTCAGATTTGTACAGAAAAAAGTGAGCTATTGCAAAACATGATCAAATTGCGGACATTAAACAATCAAGCATGATTATCAATTGCATCTGAATCAGAAATATCAAAAACTTTTTACAGCTCCTTATTCTTCCACTGCTCTATAGTCAAGGGTTGGTAACAAAGCCAATGCCTCACCTTCAATGACAAGAGTTTCCCCATTCTTGAAGCACCTTGTCTTAAACTTTGCACTGAATAACATCGACAAACACTTGAGTAGAAACAAAATCATAACCAATTCACAAAACAGTACAAGACAGTAATGTCAACACTTACAGATATCGATTTTTATTTTCTCTTAGATTAGTTGCTTGTACTTCCCCAACAATCTGATCTCCAATATAGACTGGTAACTTAAAGTTCAAGGTTTGAGATGCATACACAGCTGCAGGCTACACAATTATCCTAATATTAGAAAAATGAAGGGCAAGGGAAGAAAAGGAAGAAACTTTATGAAAGTTATCATCAAAGAACTTTTATCCATGCTATTGCCTCAAGTCACATTATTATTCAAGCAATTGAATCTTAAGTCTTTTATCCATGCATATAAATTTTCACGCATACCTTACAAATAGTAAAACTTATGCCAATTTACATCGAGAAAATGGGATATGCACTATAAGTATAAACTAGTTTTACACCAATGTCCAAAGACAATCCAAGCGGTTATTTTTAAATTGCGGTTGGAAAGTAGACTTACAAAAATCACGTACATTACATGTATCTTACAACTTCTATTTATAATGCCACATTTTATTTTATTTTCTAATAAGAGGAAGTACTTATACTAGTTATTTGGACATTACTAACATTGCACATTACTAGGTGTCTAATACTCTAGTTGACTGAAACAAGTTATCAAGAGTATGGGGTTTGAAATCTCAGAATCAACTGTAAGTTTCGAAAAGCTGTGATCTGTTGGAGAAATTTCACTTGCTTAAAGCACAAACAAAGTGACCGTTTTCCCAAATGTTTGCTTAAATGTTTTAAAATCTGTTAGCTATGAGGAACTTCCAAAATTAAAGAGAGGGTTAGCATGGAACTTACAAAATGTGCAGAGATGATATGAGGAAAAAGTGAAGCGACAAGCATTCCATGTACCAGTGGACCTTCAAATCCAACATTTCGAGCAGCAGCCGAATCGGTATGTAAAGGATTAGAATCATGACTCACCTTGGAGTACTGAAGAACATCTTCCTCAGTAAAAACCCTCGTCTTTTTCAAGACATCCCCAGGTTTAAGTACATCAGGAGGAGTAGCAGATGAAAAACTCCGCAGATTCAAATACTGAAGTTTCCTACTAGAATATAATCTCCTAAAGAGCATTCTCGCAAGGGCTCAGTTTAACAAAACAAAGCCTTGATGCTGTCCCTCACTAACTGAAAATGAAGCTAAAGCATAGCTTAATATTCTCATAATTGAAAACCAACTAAAATACAAAGTAATAATAGTAATAAGAATAATACTGGCA
This sequence comes from Trifolium dubium, assembly GCA_951804385.1. Lineage (NCBI taxonomy): Eukaryota > Viridiplantae > Streptophyta > Magnoliopsida > Fabales > Fabaceae > Trifolium > Trifolium dubium. Next base: position 3,061,441 of record OX638067.1, read on the forward strand.
ACACACTCTCTAACGCACATTTTTCAACGCAGTCTCTTTTATTGGTAAAAATTCACGAGTCCCACCAAATTTATGTGGAATTCAATTCACATGATTTAGTGGGGCGATAAGAATTTTAACCAACAAAAGAGAGTATGTTGGAAAGTGTATTAGTGGCAACTCATCGAGCTCGTAGTAAAGGCAACAATTTTCAGTTGTTTGATGTAGCAACTAAAGTTTAAAACTATAAAGCAAAAGGAAGCTATTAGTGGTTGAAACATTTAAACAAACAGTTAAGCTGCATGAAAAGAATTGAAAGCAAATAAGCAATTAAAACGGTGGCATTACATGTACTGATCGTGTAAGTCCCGTCGGAGCTATGGAGCTTGCTCCCGTCGTGCAAGGTTGTTGAATTTTTAACACTTTTTATTGGATTGGAATTTAGCAAATGATGGGTGAAGAAGAGATTAAAGGCATAGTTTTCTGTGTTTTCTTTTTAATTAAAATTAATTTTGATATAAACAGAGCTATCATTGTACTTTAAAAATTAACCAACACTTCTCTCTTCTATTTTTTCTCTTAAATCAAACAATATTTTAAATCTATTCACTCCGTCTTATATTATAAAAAAATACATATAATAATAAAAAATATATTTATTTTTTATTCTTTTTTAAAAATATTGTATAAAAAGATATAAAAAAAATTATTCGTTATTTTTTATGTAAAAAATAAGAGAGAGAAACTTTTTTTAGAAAAATAAATATTTGTATTTTTACTTTATATTTTGGGACAAAAAATAATTTTTTTTCTCTAATACTATTTTAGAATGGAGAAAGTATTTTACATATTTCTTTATTTTCATATTTTCTCTCACGTCTTTTTCTCTTTCCATTTTTCTTTACGACCAAACATAAACCTTAGTGGTGGGGGGTGGGTAGCTCAACTGATCAATTGGTTTAGCTAAAGATTAAGGAGCAAGAAGTCAAGAGTTCAAGTCATGACAAAAGAAAAAACTAACAGTTTTACTAATATATTAACAACTAATATTGGAAAATTTCTCTTTTGCCCCCCCCCCCCTCCCTCATTTCTCTTTCCCTCCCCTCAAACCCAAAAATACCTCTGAATTTAGCAAAATTATGCAATTCGGAATCCATACTCCGAACTCAGATTCGTAACGTGGATTCCGAAGTACAGGCAAATTTTGATAACTACGCGTGCATCCCCCCCCACCCGCGGCAACGCTTCAACGCTTTCACTTCGTAACCTAGAATCAGAAGTGTGATAACAGCATCGATGCTGAGAACAAATTTAGGCATCAGAACTAACAATTTCTGGTTTGAGCATCGATGCTGGCATAGGAGCATCGATGCTGTTGTATTGTCTGGGACTTTCCCAACAATTCATGCGTGCACAGCATCGATGCTGGGAACAAATTTAGGCATTAGAACTAACAATTTCTGGTTTGAGCATCAATGTTGCCATAGAAGTATCGATGTTGTTTTATAGTCTGGTACGTGGACAACATCGATGCTGAAACTTGAGCATCGATGCTGAGAACAAATTTAGGCTTGGGGGGGCTGAGAGTGGCTTAGTTCGGTACGTGGAAACCGAACTGCAGTTCGGTTTCTATGTTACGAATTGGGCTCAATGAGCGTAAAAAAGGTAGTTAGGGGGGGGAAAAGAAAATAGGGGGGGTTAAAGAGAAATTTTCCTAATATTGTCTATAAAAAAAAATCCTCGGTGATGCGAGCTTTTTTTTTTTGAAATGGCAAAATTTTTATTGAAATGCAACTCAATTAACGAGGAGTACATGAGGAGCAACAAGTAAAAGGCAAAACAAGCCAAATAACTACAAAAAAATTACAATACACCCCACATCAAACCCCGTCACTAATGCCAACTCCACTAACCACTAGCGGGATAAGCACTCTCCTATATCCCATCGCCACTCATAAAACATACAAGGGGGTATCTTTAGCTTAGTCAAGCTCTATTTCCAACTCAAAATTTTAATGGTCTCAATCACGGCATTCAGATCAAAAGTGATATTTGCGAAAATAGAATCATTTCTTGCTTTCCAAATACACCAAATAGTCGTATGCCAAACCAATAAAAAGCAAGTGGTCAAAATAAGATAAAATAAAATACATATATAATCAAACAAGTGAGTATCTTTAAATAGTTTCCATTACTACTAATTTTTTACATTTAAATAATTTGTATCTAATTACAAAATATACTTCAATTAAAAAATACTTCTGAATAGCATTGGCTATCTCATTGTAACACATGGCATCACCCATTTGGTGTGACCATAATTAAGAACAAAATAAGTACTCCATAATTTGATTGAATATATAGTCATTACACAAATGTTGTTATATTTTTATATTAATTTATTTTGAAACAAATTCAAACTTGAAATAAAATTTATCTACAGAGTATCAATCAACATCCAACGAAATTTCATGCTATATATAGATGTTTATGACAAATTAGTCTCTTAATTTTTTCTTGTAACAAATTGGACTTTTAAGTAATCAAATGTGCTCATTATTTCCCCCTTTTATCAAATTTCATAAAAAAATAAATGTTTATGCAATCATCATCGCTTAATGTTGAGGTGGCAAGTCTAAAAAGTGCTTATAACATCCAACATGATTAATTATGCACGTTTTCTTCTCTGAATTTTTCACCAACTCTTACATGTCATATATAATATATTCCATCAAGTGTGTTTAAACCTTCCTTAGCTACCACAATTCACTTCATTAATCAAAAACCACAAACAATTTGAATATCTATCTTTTCAGCTGTCAAATTAAAAACCCATAACATAAAGTCATAAATGTAGAAAATGTTGCAGATTTAGCCATGTGATCCCGATCCCCTAATACTTTTCAACTTTCATCATACCCTATACAGGAATGGACCAATTTCTGATCCAATCTGTAATAGTTGCAACATTTTTATTAATGTCTTCAATAGTATCACTTTTCAATGCAATAACTTTGTCCTCGGCGTAACTTTCTTTAGCCTCCTCAAGCAAAACTTGAAAGATTTCACATTCAACATTGTTGGAAAGCTTTGAATCTTTGTACCCTCTGTCAGAGAGATGAAGAAAGTAAGTTAATGCTGAAAGCCCGAAACATACAATAGAATCGCAAAATAAACATTCAACAAAGGCAACAACTGCTCTCGTACCTGCTGCTCAAACGGTCGTACAAAATGGAACTATTGGTTTGAAGTACAACCACATAATCAAACCATCGCTCAGGAAAGAAATCACAGCCATGATGGTCCACAATGTTCCCTCCCTCTTCCATAACATCCTCAAGTTCATCACACACCTACAAAAAACCATGAAAATATACAAATCAAATCTATATACACAAGATGAACAATGGTCTTTTATCTTGACGGTGCAACTAAAAATTCACAAATATGGCAAAATATTGAAGAGTTTGATCGTGATATCAAGAATAGTAAATGGAGAGAATTGTTAAGGATGGATGCAAAAATATTAAACATAAAGTGGATAGGCTAACAATTTGAACATAAACTCTTATATACCTAATGCACTGCTAACAACACCAGATAAAACATTACAAGAACAATCTCGAGTATATAACTTGGTGGTGGACTGGTAGCTTACCAAATCTTCATTAAGAATGTAAGAATCAAGCTCATCATCCCAACCATCATGCAAGTTTTTCTCTTTGACCAAGTCTCCAATATTGATGTGGTTGAGCTGAGTGGCTTCAGCCAGAGCAGTTGACATTGTTGTCTTTCCTGTCCCTGGTGTACCAGTCACCAAAATGTTTGGCTTCTTTCTCTTGCCACTTTCTTTCACCATGATTACAGGACACTAACCAATGAAGATATTCAACAAACTTTCAAGGGTTGCTGCATTATAACGTGAGCCGTTCAATTCCAGATAGAAACAAATCGTTCAAAAGTATTAATCGTTGTAAAAACAAAAGCAAAACACATGAACTTTATCAGGCTAAGATCATATAATAAATGTGAAAACATTCCTTGTAACTTGTAAGTATAAAACAAAAAAGAGGTTCCTTTAACTTGTGACCAATCAACATAACCAATAAATCCAAAGATTAGTCCTAGAACGAAAACATAAGTTTGCAAGCGACAATAATCAATCTACTCGATAATCCTTATTTAAAAGTTGTAATTAAACTAGGTTAATAACTAGCTTATTCTAAATGTAACAGATATTTAGATGATTTAATAATAATAATAATAATAATAATAGGATAATTTGTTGCAACTTGTAACAATGATAATATTCATAACAACTAATCCTAATTCCTAATAAGCGGGATACTCATGAATGAATCATCATGCTACTTCACAATTTGAACATAAAAACTCAAAAATTAACACTTCAAAGAAACCCAGAAGTTGTTTCTGCATATCCTAGTTACACAAAATAACGTAAAGTAGAAAGAAATTGAAATCAAACGTTGGGAAATTTTAACAAAAAGGTGACGCTCAAAACATAAATTCTCGCTTAACTAAGCGGAACTCGGAAATTGTAATTAAAGAGAGACCTTGAAAGAAAGCTGAAAAATACCTCTGTCAATTCCAACAAGAGTTGCGATGTACAAACTGAGGTTGTCGCCGAATAACGGAGAAGACGAGTTTATGCCACTAAAATACCTCTGTGGTACTTTTTTTTATTTATCAAATAAGAGTTTTTTTTTTGTCAAAAAAATGTTTTTTTAATTTTAATTTAGTCTTTTTTTTTTTCTATTAGTTATGACATCGACTGGTTTCGGCCCCTTCAATCGCTATTGCAGGCGATCGAATTTTTCTTACTAAATCCAGCATCAATCATCACCGAATCAACTAGCAAGCGGTAATTTTGTTTTCTTTTTACTAACAAGCAATTTTGTTTTAATTTTATTCTAATTAACTTACTTTTGACAGAAATTAACTTAATATTTTATCAATTTGCATGTATTGCATAGATCGATTGTTCTGCTTATTTAGACACGAATATATTGGGTGGCAAAGTTCTTTATTAATTAAAAGTTTTAATTAAATTTTTTTGAGGAAAATTAAAAGTTTTAATGTTGCAATGTTTTTACAGTTATGGCAGAACTTACTACTTTTGCAAATCATCTCACTTGAACATTTCTGAGTTCTTAATATACATACGCCTTAGCATTTAATTATAAATTTTTATTTCTAGGAGTGATAATTTGGTGATCAAAGAGAAAAGGTTTAGCAACAGAAATTAAAACAGGATTTCAACCTCTAACTAACTTATGTAAAACCGTGCTTAAGTGACATTGTTAACTACAAAGGTCTAACTATTGAAGAGACCTAAAACAGAACTGAATATGTATTTGTTAGCAAGTTGCATCAGACGAAAGATAAAGTTCATATTAATAATAATCCATGAACAAGAACTATGTTAGAATTAAAAATTTCGACACTTTCACAAGGGTTGAGTCAAAAATCAAATGAGAATATCTAATAAAACAATGGTATGTACTACTAATATTTCGTGAGCATAAAATAACCAATATAAAGATAAAACATGAAGCATAGCTTGAAAACTGCTTCTAGCAAAGCATAAGTAGATATTCACATTCATTCATTCAACAAAATAGCTGAAAGCAAGTGTCAACATTCAAGTATTCGCAAGACCAACCTTACAGCAAAAGATAAATATCAACATTCATCCAAAATAGTTGATAAAAAAGGGACACATCTGTGAAGGCATGATGTGTCCACCGGTATTCAAAAGACCTTTCAGCAAAAGGTTATCCATCAAACATGCATCAACAAAGTTTTAAGACTTAACACTAAATAAGTTTTGATTCTGCAAAGAAAGAGTTGGGATCATCATAACTTCTTCAGCTCATACAAAAAACATGGAATTGCAGACATTCTCCTGTAACTTGGGCAACTGAGGGACAGGGGAGGCATTGATACCGCCATGGCTAGAGGATGTTTCAGACTTGTCCTCAAACTTCATGAACTGTCCAACTTGGGAAGCAGCCAAGTGGGCATAGCAGATTGGAGCAACTGCATACAAAGTTTTTACTAATGAGAACCTGATATTCAAAATATTATAAATATGAACAAATATAAAAAACTCATGATAGAACTTACCAACAGAAATGGCAGTAGTGCTCCGCTGATAACTGTTTGACATGCAACAAATATTTTTATAAGATATTTGAATTCAATATATAGGTATGCCATAAACAAATCCAAATCAATTAAATCTGAATGGGCACTTACACATATGAAAGTGAGTGGACAAGCTCCTGCAAATCATCTGGAGAAAAGCCAATCTCATCCAAAAGAACATGATAGTGTGTTGGCCTACTTGTACCCTGAAAACAGATTTTGAAAACATTCACATAAATAACCACAACAAAATGGACAACATAAATAACCATGCAAACCAGGCAAAGATCAGAGTATAGAGAGCAAGCATAACAGAATCACAAACATAAGATATAAAATGAATTTAATAAATGATACACTGTATGACTAATATGTGAACAAGAGATGAAAAAAGAACCATGTATCATAGAGAAATCTTCCCAAATTACATGGAGAAAAACAAAAGAAAAAACCAGTAAACAAGATTTAAATGTAATTACTATTATTCTGTATTTTCCAAAAAAGTTATGCATACTGGACTCTTAAGTGACAATGATTGAATCAAACACATTAATTCGAAATACACAAATGAATAACATCATCACATTACAAAAAATGTATGCAGAAAAACATAATTTCTAGGAAAACTCAACAGAAAAACACATCAAGAAAATGTAGAGAGGATACTCACAATCATTCCAGCATGAGCACACAGATAGAAATCATAATTTCTAGGATGGCAGATTTTGTTATCCACAACAGTGCCTGCAAAATCAAAATGTGGTTAGTTAGATAAGGAACAACCTTTACATATAAAGTAAAATAACTAAACTTTTAATCTTAAGAAAAAATCAGCTACCAGGAGGCACATTGTCTGGGGACCCAGGCTGGAAGAATTTGGTGTGATGATTCTTCTGAGCAACAATAACCAAAAACTTGGGGTTCCATGTTTCATCAAGAAATTTACAGGCCTATACATTGAAGAAGTAGGATTAATTCTAAAATATAAACAATTGATATATTTAAAAGAAAATTTGGACAATTTAAGAACCTCAATGATTTGGCTCAGTTCAATGTTCAACACTTGATTGAACTGGGACTCACTGACACCATCCCTACATTCATCAGAAAAAATAAATTTAGTTCAGTTACAACAACAGAAGCATCAAAGGTCTTCATCAAAAGCATTTGAGCAAACTAATAGATATGAACTGAATATAATAGGATTAATTATATTGTAATGAAACTAAACAAACAAGTTGAAAAAATGGTTGAAGATTAGAAAAGAAAGTAAACCTGAAAATGATAATGTTGTCGGGTTTCCTGTTCCCAGAACTAGTGTAGAAATCAATCAAAAGCTCCCTACATATCATAAAACCAATTCACAAAATAAATCGCCATAAACTGGAAACAGTTGCAATTCATTTAATGACCAAAACTAAGATTCAGGTACTCATCCCAACTGATAAACATGATAGACTAAGAACATAACAGTGCAAAATCTTAAGTTTTACTTCAAAAACATTAACAGGTACTCATCCCAACTGATAAACATGATAAACAAAATAAAAAAAACTTGATTTTACTTATACAGGGATGGAGTTGGACCTAATAGATGTGTAAAAAAACTGTGAAGCAACTCATCCAGAATTAACTTAGAGGAAAAACTTGGGAATTGAGAGTAAATAAACCTTATGATTCCTTCATCCTCCTTATCAGACACTGGCTTAAACAAATTGTCAATCATCTCCACCTTTGCACCCTGAGTTCGGACACATGCTCTATATTTAGATATTAGTGGCCATTGCCTTGAGCTTACAACCTACATATAGGCATCCACACAGAAAAATGAACATTTAGATAACAAATCAAGGAATATTTTAAAGATCACAAATAAAAACTTTTATTACCGCAGCAATTGAAGGAATATCAGTTTGCCCAGGTGAGCCATGAGAAACATCCATGCCCAAAATGAGAGTTGGTGCTTTAGAGACAATAGGAATTGATGGAGAGTGTTCAACTCCTAACAGAGAATTCATTCCACCAAGCTACAAAAGAATAAAACCCTTAATGGGAGGGAGAACCAAAGGAAACATATATTTTAAGAGAAACCAACTTATGAATTAATACCTTAGCATTGATCTTCAGCAATACATTGGTCAGATACTGGTCGTTTACCCTGGTTGGAGCTATGCACTGAGTAACTATTCCAAATTCAGCAAGATTCTTCTTCTTCCATGGACCTTCACATGTCCAAAAAATTTTCATTAAGGGAATTTAACAATTGCATTAAAAAAAGTAAACATAACATAGATCAAAGAACTAACCATAAAGATCAGAGTTCTTCCTCTCAGGAAGCAGGCAAAGTAGAAACTTAGGAGCACCAGGAAGTTTGGATTGAACGTAGTCAAACATTTTCTCAACTCTCACCACTGGTGGTGCACGCCTGAACTGGCCATTTTCTTCAAAAACATCAAAAGGTTGTTCAACAAGCTGCCAAAAGCAAAAGAGACAGAATGGAGTTAGACCCTTTTTATGCTTATTTTTATGCTTACAAGTAAATATACTGGAATAGAACTTACAATTCCTTTCATTCCTCCACACTTGATCAAATCCCTCACAAGTCCTCGGGTATCGCAACGAGCAGAAAAGTTCACAACAGCCCATTTCTCAATTTTAACAGGTTGCACAATTTTCTGGGAAAAATTTGTTAAATTAAAAAGTTAAAAATGTTATGATGGAAATGTCAGAAAAAAAAAATGTAGCTCAACTGGTATACCTTATTGTTGAAGTTCCATCTCCCATTTCTGGGATTGAAATCTTCCCCATTGCCAAACTTCAACTGAAAATAATTTAGCAAAAATTTTACACCACATTTTAGAACTCAAAACAGATACAAGTCAGTTGCCATAAGTAGCATGTATAGCACATCATTTCTCAAATAAGTAGAATACCAATTATTCAGAAAGTAGAACAATATATCAGACATAAGTACATTTACAGCAATATACATAAACTAATTGATAAAAAATAAAAATTAATTGATATTGGGTAAAATTTCTGTGAATCTCAGCAAATAAGTGTTGCCAAATAGCAAGAGGATGTGTTGAAAAGCATGTGTTATTTGATAGTTTGCCTTGTTCACATTGGACACAACAAATATGAGGGAGCAAACAACTACTATCAAATTGGGAACAGAAAGATTTCCACAAAAAGTAGTTTAGTAAGTGCTTCTGAAGTTAAGGGCAGTGTATATTTTAAAATGATGTTTATTAAAAGTTGAGGGCACATGTATATTATACATTAAGGATTCAATAGATACAGAGATTAATTAAAAAAGCTGAACAATCATAAAGAGATTAATTGATAAATGACACTCTGCATCAGCTTTACCAAAAAAGACAACACAACCAGGAAATAAAGAATATAAGAACTTTCATGAGAACAATCATAATAAAAAATACCCTTGGAGCTTGCAAAACCCTCCCATCAACTTGAGTGAACCCAGATGTAATTGAAATGCCACAGTTTCGTAGCATGGGCTCAGAGCCATAGTCGCTAGTCTTCAAGGCCTGTATATCAGCAGATAATTAAGAAGAAAAAAAACATTCATATGACAACTGATTAATCAATATATTTCAAAGAGACTTACATCATTCAAGACCTTCATCCGTTCTTGAGGCTTCTGCCTCGACTTTTCCACGAGGGATGACCTTTGAAGAGTGGAAAGGGCTTTGGTGTACCGTTGCAGGGATACCAATGAGCAGAGCTAAGTAAAACACATCAATGGTACAAAATAGTTAACAAACAGTGAAGATAAATTTGCGTGTTAGATCTCTTCTCTAGAATGAAAGAGGCTAGGTAAGACATATACAATAGCTTAGTGGTTGAGAGACTAGTTAAGAATGGGACCGCATTAAACTAATACACATTATGAGGTTAGGACTATACTATAAAGAAGCTAATCTACCTCAATTGGAACATATGTAGGGCGCTTGGGCTTCCCAACATTGATACAGGGAAGGTCAGAAGAGTACTGCAGAGCAATCTTACGGCGATTAACAAAATAATCATAAACAGTGATCTCCTCAGATTCATCTTCACCACCACCTCTCTTCTTCAGTGTAAACCTACAATACCAACGTCATCATTAGCAATAACATCTCATGTTATTGCTACTTCAAGCAGCAATCCCAGACATTAAATTAACAAATGGATATCACATATACATGTATCAATATCAATATATAATGGAATAGGAAAATTACAGTTGGTCTTTGCAAGGTAATTCACTAAGCCCAGTTATCTTGTACTCTTGGTTGGTTGGGCTGGTAGTGACCCTCAAATTCTTCAGAGTTCTTTTAGCCTACAAAGTAAAATATACACAGGATCAGGCCTCGGTATTGTTTAAGAACAATTGAGCATAATAAACAGCGGTCAGAAAACAATTACACAACAAATAAGTATATAGATCATTTGGTTACCTTATTCCAGTCAAGACTGAAAGGATCTCTTACATTCTGATTTGCAATCAAGAAGTCAACAACAGGGCCAGGACTGACAATCATAGTCGTAGACACGTCTAAAACAAATTGAAAGAAATAAGTAATTATGACAAATAATTATTCAGATGAGAAGCTAGACAATCAAGGCAGGCATGAGCATCAAGATCAAACCTATGTTCAAAGACAGCCCACTTTGAGTGGTTCTGAAGCTGGAATGCAGCCCTCTGCATCCAAGTACACCACCTCCCACATCAGTGAAATTCTTTGAATCATTGTGGAAGAAGTTTTGTCGCACAAGAAGACAGCCTCTGCAATAGATATTACAAATATATTATTACCGTTATTATTATTACAGACTAAATAAAAACACATGTATATAGGTACGGAAAACCACGCACTGTTTGGCAGCATGTTGCCTCAATATAATATCAAGAACCCTGATGGCTTCTTGATAGTTCTCAGTTTCATGCCCCTTCAAGGCATTGGCAATGGCCTGCAGCGGGATTTTGGAAGCAAAGCTGATCTCAACTTTGTAAGTCTTTGATCTGTAGGACTTTTTAAGCCTCTTCCTGTCAGCATCATTCGGACTTCCATGCCCCTCGGGGCTACAGTTTCCGTTGTTCCTATAAAAGAAAAAGTTAAATATCAGAAACACTAATAACAACGTAAAACAATTACAAAAACAAACATCCACGCATTTCAACCTGTTGGATACAACATCATCAAGAACAACAGTGAACTCAAGCTTGTTCTGGGCAAGAGAGCCAATAGTGAACAGAGTCTTTTCTCCATCATAGGCAAGATCCTTTCCATTCAGCTCAGAATTGTAAGTGTCTTGAACTCTGTCAAGAATTTTCCTACCAGAACCTTTCCCTTCAACAGGGCGTCCATCTTCATAAAACAGAGCCACCTACACAAACACACAGTATGAGTCTCAACACTTAAACAAAAATAAACATAGAAACTAATGGCAAGTGACAACAAATCAACTAAATCATGAAATACAATACATACACTGTACTGGAAGAAATATCCATCAGTGTTAGACACATTCACTTTAAAGTGATTGGTCAGCAATGGAAGTTTTTGCCCCTTTGACCCTAGACCACGCCTAGCCATTGGAACCTTGGTAGGGAGCTTTTTCTTCACAAGCTCAGGTTGTTCAATCTTAACTGGTTCAACATCCGGTGGAACTATGGGAGGTGGTGGTGGCAAACAGGCTTCATTCTCTTGTGAACCCATATCCTGAACACAAAAAATTATTAGTACAAAACCCTACTAAAATACCTAAACAAGGTTCAAGTGGTTAACCCCAAGAATAAACCCCAAAACAGATAACAACATGATTAATGCAAAACCTAAAGATCATCGAACAGTGATGTGAAAACCCTAACTACCAAAAAATACCATCTAAATAAATACTCAAACATGAAAGGTACAAAAATACCAAAAAAACAAATGAAACCCTAACTACAAAAAAATATCTACTAAACACTCAAACATTAAAGGTACTAAAACTACCAAAAAAAACAAGTGAAAAAAAACTCATCAACAAAAAGAAAACTACACTGAAAGCAAAAACCGTTCAACACATCACAAGATGCAGCTCACACAGACATGATCAAAAACCCTTTTGAAACTTTGGGGCTAAAATCAGAGCTAGTTAAACATAGTTTACGAAAAAGCTCTTCTGAAAGCAAAAACAGGTTAAACAGTCACAAATGCAGAAAAATCGTTCAACACAACACAAGATTCACCACACACAAACATAATCAAAAACCCTTATGAAACTTTAGTGCGAAAATCAAAACATAGTTTACGAAAAAGCTTTTATGAAAGCAAAAACAGAGTAAATAGTCACAAATGCAGAAAAATCGTTCAACATAACACAAGATTCACAAACACAAAGAAGTAAACTAACATATATCAGAAAAACCAGAGCTAAAATCATACAAAATTTCATGCAAATAAGCTTAACATTATGAAACAAAACTCAGATTATAACAAACAGAAGCAAAAACGCTAAAAAAACTACGATCAAGTAAAGAATCAACACATGCAAAGCAAAAAAAAAAAACTAAAAAACAAAGAAAAATAGAGAATCTACATCAACATTACCACATTACACAAAACCCTAAAAAATCAACTACAACAAAACCTAAAAACAGTTATAATCATAACACACACACACACAAAAAAACTAACTAAAAAAGGAAAACAAAAAACGAAATCGAAACAGGAAGAAGAAACAAACAGAGTGAACCGAAACGAAAAACGAAAGAGAAGAAATCACGTTACTATGAAGAATTTTTGGGAAATTTTGAAGAAATTTTGAGAAACCCTAACCTTAGAATCAGAGAGAGAAAAGAAAGAAGAGAAGAAAGAGTGAAGTGAAGTTTTTAGTGTGTAGTGAGTGAAAATAAGAAGTAACCGTACTCACTCGTCACTGTGTTTGAGTATTTAAAGCGTGATGTGTGAGTGCGGTTAGTGTGGTACTGCACCATTTTTCTATCGCGTTGAGTTTTTAACTAAATGTGACGTTTCTGCGGTACGGTGGGTACAGTTAGTGTGATTACGTTTGATTGATTGTGATGAATGGTTGAGATTTAATCAACGGTTTTTTTGGTAGTGGAATAGAACACACGCGGATTACGTGATGACCGTTTTGATTTTAGACGAAATTGGAAGTGTCGTCAATAAGTCCAAATTTTGTAGGGTCCACTTTTTAACCTTCACTATATCCATTTTTTTTTAATAAAATTTTAGTAAATAAATTTTATTATTATTATTTATTAAAGTAACAATAAATTGACCCTTTGGTGGGTTCTATGAGATAGAAGTAACTATATTGGTATTAAAATAAGATTAAAAAAAATGACGTTTCATAGGTATAGGTATATTCCTGACAAATCTTTGGAGGTGAATAAGTCAATTTCCAAAAACACTATAGTGTAAAATCGATTCTAATTTAATAGATCACATTTTCTGTTTATTGATAATTTGATTGATTTTTTTTGTTGATTAAAGATCACAAAATTATTTATATGGTGATAAAATAAAAATATTTCCTTTCAAAATAAAATGATATAATGATTGTTCGTGAAAATTGTGCATGAATTAAAGTATTATTACCTAACTAGATAAATAGTAATATAAAATTTGTACCAAAAATAAAAAATGTATTTTTTTGGTAATAAAAAATAATAGTACTATAAAAGGTTGTCATAGTTCTTGTCAAAAACAAAATTGTCATAGTTGACTATTCTTAAAAAAGTGTTAATTAGTTACATTCAATATATTTATTAAACTTTGGTTAGTCAAAAAGACATTAAACTTTTGATTTCTCTTGTAATAAGTTAGTGTGAAATAATAAATCAAAAGTGGTTATTGAGTTTTTTCTCATAAGAAAAGATAAGTATTGAACTTTGACACATAAGAAAGTAAAATATTGATTGATATAAATCTATTGTTTTTATTTTCATTTTTTGATAATAAATATTTTTGTATGAAACATTTATTTATTGTTTTTATATTCAATAAAACAAATAGTCAATATATTTCCATCAAAATTAATAAATACTGTATAATGTTTTTAGTGTATGAGAATTTTTTTTGAAGAAATGTGGAAAGCAACTACTACAAGACAAAGGGCACCAGTAGTGCGTATTTTGCCAAGTATACCACTGTGGCATCAGCAACGGCAAGGATGGGGTGATGCTTATTTTCAGTTTCAGCTAACTAACCACCACCACTATTGAATCCAAAGTCCAACCATTTCGCCCATTAATGACTATAGTAACCCCTTATTTTGGTGAACTAATTTAGTTCATAACTTGGCCAAAAGTGGTGAATAATTTAACTTTTATTATTTAGACTTATTGTTGGGTCAGAAGAAAGAGTTCGGGGATCATTTATATATTGATAAAAATATTGATACAAGTGTTCAATTTATAAGGATATGTTTGGTATTACGGTGAGAGTGCCAGAATCACGGTGATCCGCCGCAATTTTCAGAAACTACAAGTTGTAGCTTCTGAAAAATCACGGTGGATCACCACAATCTATGCACTTAACAATGTGCTAATCCCCTAATTCCACTGTTGAAACCCGATTTTGGTGGTTTGCAATTTTGCCAATATAATAATAAGCCATTGAATCAGCCTTTCTAGATTACTTTCTAGATTTCTTCCATTTTAGATGATTCAGCAAAAGTGTTTAGTTTAGATTCAGATTACTTTCTAGATTTCTTCCTTTTTAGATTTATCAGCAAATGAGTTAGATTTAGATTTAGATTTCTTCTTAGAATTATCAGCAACTGTATTAGCTTTTTAGGTTAAGATCCATGAATATTATATGATTTTTTTCATGCTTATAAGTATGGGAAAGAACAAGTCGATATCACACAACAAATTAATTCTCATTTCTTAATCCAACACACACACACACACATAACAAAGATTGCACAATAATTTTGACACATCAAAACTATTGATGGTTGTTTCTTTCATTTTTCTCCAATCTCTTCATCATTGAAGAGCCAATCTTCATGAGCTTATCTTGATTTCTTTATTGTCAATGGGTCTTTGTTTTGCATGAATTCCTTTGAGCCTGTCAATGGAAAACTTATTTCATTAGATCCCATCAACAATCAATATTTGTGAATCATGAATATACATACTTTGTTTTAGACTAATGTTTTGTGACTATGTTTGTTATGTGTTTTTGATAGGTGAGCCTCACTTCACTACTTTCAGCAAGGTAAGAAATATGTTCTACCAAGTTTAGTTATTTATTTTGGTTTGTTGTTTTTTACCAAAGCATATAATTCTTTTTGTACAAACCAAGTGGAAACTCAAAAAAAAAATGTAGAATGCATATATTGCTTAAAATAGATGAATTTAAATTACTTAATTTGTAAGGCTTAGGAGGACATCTAGGCAAAAGAGTCTTCTCCTGTTGCTTATGATCAATTGGATCTACCTCACCACTAAGCTTCCTTAGAGGAACGATTAAGCATCAAATCCATAGTAGTATTCTCATCTTAAATTTCAGTAAGAGAAAACTCTCTCTTGCTCTCTTCCTAATTATGTTAGTTTTTTATTTATAACTCTTTAAAAGCTAATTGCATATAGTTTCAACTAAGTTCAATTTATAACATACAAAAGAAAGACAAAAACTAAGCCCTAGCATGAAATATTCATGATTTGAGTTGCAATTCTCATATGAAGCTATTTTTAAATTTATCACTTGACCTTTGTATTTATCACTTCCTGCCAGATTAGGAAAGTAAATAAGTTTTTTCACATAATCTGTGCCAAAAATAGGGTTTATATAAATGAAATATCCATTAACTTTTTTTTAAAGTTTCATTGCAATATAATTTGGAAGTAGAAAACCTAACAAGCAAATTGGCTAAATTCAAACATAACCATGCATATTTCCACTAAAGAGAAACTGATCTAAATACAAAAAAGATTTAGGTTAAACATAAAACAAGCTAAAACAAGGGTGTAACACGTACCAATTGGTACAACAGAAACATGTTTGACAACGGGAGTCCAACACGGCTGAATCATCCATGAGGTTTGGGACCAGAGGAGTTGAAGCTAGAGCCGCAAAAAGAAAACAATATTTATAATCAAAAACCTTATAAACATGTTTTAAACATAAAACAAGCTAAAAGAGGGGAAAAAATATTATTAGTACATTGTAGGTGCAAGCATGATTTCACAAGCAACAATAACAAAACCCCATAAGTTGGACTAACATATATATACCCTTAAAAGTCTTCCTATATTATTGTGGATTGATATGTAATTTATGTATGATGATTGAAATGTTATTATATACTGTATTATTTTCTGACATGGATTTGTAGAAAGTTTTTGCATTTTCATTACTTTTCCTCTTCCTATATTATTGTTGGATTTATTTAGTTCAATTTGCAAACAAAAAAAGAAGTGAAAAATCATGTCCTATCATGGTTAGAAGGATGAATTTTATTTGAAAATGATATGTTGATCTCATAACAACGAGATATTCACAAAAAAATGAGAGAGAAAAGAAGATGCATACATTAACATCAAGAAGATTGTAGACATTCTCCGAATCATCGTACACTAAATGCTTAATTTAAAAGTAAATAGTTTTTCCTTGATAAGCATTTACTGATTATTTTTTTATGCTTATATCCTTATCAAGTTGAGCACTATTAGATTGGGAAGTTGAGCACTATTAGATTGGAAAGTAAGCAAATGTTGAAAAATTTACTAATTTACTAAAATGAATTTAAATTAAATACTTAAAAAGAAGTGAATAGCAAGTATCCAAAATGACATTTATATTAAATTTTAGAAAGAGTTTTTGGTGAATAATAAAACAAATTAAAACTTAGTTTATGTCACTTAATTTTGAAAATATCTACATAAAATACATCTTCAAAATTTATCAAAAATAATAAAATTCTAACCAAGGATACAAGATATGATAGAGTGTTTTTGGGGAAAATATGATAAATAGATAATAAGGTATTATTACAGATATAAGATTACTATGAAGGAGTACTTATATTATTATATTTATATTGTTTGAAAGTGATCATTAACATTTAAATTTTTTAGTTAATTACAAGATGTCAACTACCCGTGCTATGATCAAAATTATAAAACTTCAATACCTATATTTACATGAACATCGTCATCAACTTTGACATAGTAGTTAGCATCCTATAAGCTCACAGTTATGGCAAAGTATGTCGTTGTCTTTGTTGACAATTCAAGATATCCTTCAACATGGTTGTGCATAAATAAAATATACAGATTTGAAAACGAGTGGTATTTTTTGTTTTTGCTTCAAAAGCAATTACAGTGTCAAGATATTACAAAAGGTGTTAAGTAAAACATGAGAAATGGGAAATTGAGGATGAAAATATTAATTCCAATGAAACAAAAAGGATAATATGTCAAATACCAGCCTCAAGAAATCTCCATGCTTTCTGTCCTCTGCTTCAATAGCTCTGTCTAGGATACCTCCTGATGTAGCACTAGATAAAAAGGAGAAAACAGGTCATTTATACAATTTATCTCGCAGTAACTCTTCTTACAAATGAAATGATAATATTTCTTCTAAAATTAAAACAGATCCATATTCTAAAAAAATATGGGTTAGGGTTTCTACACACAAAACAAATTAAGACAAAGATGTAATGCGTATTTGAGAAGGAAATATCTAGACAGAATAATATGAAAGGAGTTAAACCTTTTGGCGGTGGCGATTCCCGGCATGCAGGTCGCCAATAAAAGTAACAAGATCGTGAAATAAAGCCATCAACAGAGAGCACATATGATTAGGATTACGGATCCGGTATCGAAATCTGCAGATTAGCTCGGGCGTGGTGAAAAAAGTGGAGCTTTTAACGACGATGGTCCGGTAACAAACAAGACCGATTTTTTAAATCGCGAGTGGGTGAAGTTTGCGGCGGCGATTGAGGAGGGAGAGAAAGCAGTCGCATTGCTACAAAACTAGGTTACAGAGTAAACAACGGGTAGTAGTGAAAAGCCACGGGTTAAAGATAGATATTGGGCTTGGATCAATTCTGATTTTGTGTAAGGTGGTGTCTCTCTAAAATAATGGTGTAAATAACATTTGTATAAAATTGTATTTTCTTTTTAATTAAATTTAGACTTGATTATTTTTTTGTCTCTTAATTAATTTTCTTCACATATTGGTTGGGTATGGAAAGGTCCAGGGTTCGATCCCTAGCGGAAACAATTTATATTTCTGATGTATCAAAAAAAGATCACTTATTTATTCTAAGTAGCAATGTTGATCTAATTCCTTTCATTAATCTTCCATGCAAAAAATAGTAAAACTGATTAAATGAGAATGGAGAGAATGATAGACAATTAAGGACTTCACATGATTATTTAAGTTAATTTTTTATTTCTACACGAAAACATTTATAGATGATAATTAATTTTAAGTAATTTGTTGAAAAATTTAAATTAAATATTAGACACAAATAAATATAAATTATGGCGTATCAAAATTTAAAAGTTAAATATAGTTTTGGTCCATATAAAATAAGAATTTATAAGTTTAGTTTCTATTTAATTAGCAATGTTTAACCTGCTTGATGTGTAGGCCATGCATGTGTATGTGTAATTGAGACTTTTGTGGCCTAAATAAGAATGATAAGAGTAACTAAAACGGGGTGGCAGTGGCCGAGGTGGAGGCGGACATGCCTAACATAAATCTTGTCATAATAAAAAGCAACTAGGACTTCCACGTCAAATTTTTTCATTTACCATCTCAATATCATTTAAGGGAGAAGATTTTCAGTTATGAGAAGAAGATATAGTTAGGGGAGAAAATTTCAGTTTTGGTGAGAAGATTTTTATTATGTAATTTTTTTCTCTGTGTAATATATATTTTTTTTCTAATGTAACGTTTCAAAGTATAAAAAAAATTTCTAATAAAACCAATTAAACTATTTTCATTTATTCGTAGTTAAATTTTCTTATTTTTATCCTATAATAGAAATGTTCGTTGTCTTAGCAGCGAACTCGTCTTTTTTTTTTTAAATGTACATCTCTAACTAGGGCGTGAATTGTGGGGACGGTAGAAAAATGCTTCATTTGAAATATAAGTAGCGAGTATTGGTTCGTCGTCTATGTATGCAAACTCAACGTTGTGGTAAACTCACTATCATATTCAGTTATGTGTATTTACGAAATCTCCTTTTCTTTTTCTTCAATACTCCGTGCGTCCGCACGGGTTACACACTAGTTCTCACACATCCACCGTGATACAAAACATACACTAAGTAAGTTAGATATCATATTTTTATCTAAAATCTTAAGACATTAGACTTATGGGTCTTTATATTTATAAAGTGTTCAATTTCCACTTTTATAAGCAATGTGAAACTTAACTCGTCTCACACTTGTAACAACAATCTCTTCCTCAAGTGTGAATCATTCAATTTATTATGCTCTCTCTCGAGCGAAAACTTTTTCAACCATATAAACTTGCATTGACATTGTTGGTGTACTCAATGGAACCCACCGTCGAACCACTTTTGTCAAAAAGATATTCCATACAAAAAGTTGTCCGATCAAATTATCAGTCCTAATATCATTGTTGAGTCATTAAAATATGATATCTAACTCATTTATACCGAAATTATTAGTCCAATGTAAATGATCTTCACATAATAGATGGATTCCTTTCACAAGTGAAACCACACACATAAAAGAAAAGAAAATAAATAAATTATGTGTGTGTGATGGGCAGAGCCCATGAAGTGATTAAATGAAACGGAACAAATAGTCAACTACACTTCCATCAAAATTAATAAGTATAATGTTTTTGGTACTATGAGAAAAAGACTTGAAGAAATATGGAAAGCAACTATTAATGCAAACTACTACAAGACAAAGAGTTTAATAACACCATGGTACCTATTTTGCCAAAGAAACTACTGTTGCATCAGCCAAAGCAGGATGAGGTGATGTATATTTCAGCTTCTTTAACCACCGTCCATCACCACTATTGGATCCGAAGTCAAAACATTTTGCCGATTAATGACTATAACACCTTATTTTGGTATAATAATTTAACTCACAAACTGGCCAAAAATAATGAATAAATTTTGCTTATATTTAAGATCAGAATAATATTATTTAGTGTATATATTTGGTTTTTACTTTTAGAGGCCTTATAATTAATTCTAAATATGTAAAATTATTTATGACATGTTTAGTTTATCCGAAGTAAAATTGATTATATTTTCAGAATTAATTTTACTTGAAATTAAAAAAAATTGTCATAGTTGACTATGATTAAAGTACCACTATTTATGTTTGTAAAAAAAAAGTACGTACTATTTCTTAAAAAATAATTGAAGTGTTAATTAATTACATTCAATATATTAATTAAACTTTGGTTAGTCAAAAAGACAATAAACTTTTGATTTCTCTTGTAATAAGTAGTAAGTGTGAAATAATAACTCAAAAGTGGTTAATGAGTTTTTTCTCTATAAGAAAAGATAAGTATTGATTTTTGACACAAAAAAAAAGAGTAAAATATTGATTGATATAAACTTTTTGTTTTTCTTTTAATCTTTTAATAATAATTTTTTTGTATTTATTTTTTGGTACGAATAATTTTTTTTTGTATGAAACATTTATTTATTGTTTTTATATTGAGTAAAACAAATAATCAAATAGATTTACATCAAAATTATAAAATACAATGTCTTTGGTATATGAGAAAAAGATTTGAAGATATATGGAAAGCAACTATTAAAGCAAACTACTATAAGACAAAAGGTTTAATAACAGCAATGGTACGTATTTTCCCAAAGAAATGAAACCACTATGGCATCAGCACTACAGCAAGGATGAAATGATTCTTATTTCAGTTTCAACCACACCACTACTATAGAATCCAAAGTCCAAACTGATTAATGACCGTATTATTTAACTCCTTATTTTGGTAATAATTTAAATCTTAACTTGGTCAAAAGTGGTGAATAATTTAACTTGTACAGTATTTTTATATTTATTTATTTTTAGATTTCATCTCTTATGCGTGGAGGAAATGATTTTGGTAGTTCATAGTTGAAGGCAAGTTATAACATTAAATGATTTTAATTTTTTTCAAACGCATTGGCGGGTAATAAAAGAGTGATCTTCCCTACAAATTTAGCATCAACTATCACTAAACTAATTAATGTTTGGTGTGTTATTTAGATTTTAACTTAGTTTTTTTTTCACCACTAGTTTAACCTGGGTTGGGGGACAGTTCTGACATCAAGTGGTTTCAGCCCTCTCTCGATCGCGGTTGCGGGGATTGAATCGTGGTTCTCCCTATGAAATTCAGTATCAATCACCACTAAACCAACTAACGATTGATAGATTTTAACTTAGTTAATAAAGTAGTACTTAATTAGTCAATAAATTTTCATTAGAAGGAATTATTTGGCAAAGTTTGAGCTTGATGTTTGGAGAGAATGTTTTTTGTGAGACTATTTACCTTCTGATTAACTCTATATTATCAAAAGTTTCTTTCCTTTTAAGAATCTGATGGTCAACACACACGAGAAAGTTAAACATCAAACGTTAGTTGATCCAATGATAATTAAGTGTGACTGTAACTACTTGATGTCAGAATTCGTCCCGAATTCTTGACTATTGAGCTCCCTTACTCTAAGAATTAGAGGGTGAAAGTTAAAAAAAAAAAAAGTTAAACATAATATTTTTTTAATAAAAAAACTTAGGCTTATTTGTGATTTCTTTTTCACCTATAAATAGTTTTACTTTTTTTTGCCTTACATAAAGCAGTAATCGAATGAAATTAAACACATACACAAATGTGAGGTCCGAGTTCAAATTTGGGCTACAACATCCAACTTAATAGTTTCGTTATTTTATCAGTTGAGTTAAAACTTTTAGATAAAATGTTTTACTCTTTTTTATATGTTGTTTTTATTTATACATCAACATTTAAATTATACATCAACCGAATTTTCTAAGTGTGATTTATGCGTTAACAAGTCCCATGAGATTGTATGGATATAAATTTATAAAAAAAAAATATTATCGTTTTATAAGTCGGTTTTGTACGTTGAATCTCAATTTAATTTCTAATATTATATTTGGTTCATTGTCATTATAAAAAAAAAATGTTTTCATCTTGATTACCTTCTTCTTTGGACCATACGAAGGACTTAAAAATCAAAATAAAAAATAAGCACATATTATATATTTTGTACCATACACAAATAGGAAATTGATCCTTAGGATTCCTACACTAAACTAGAGAAAGAACAATAAAACTAACTAGAAAATAAAATATGAAACTTTTGTACGATGGTTGATTTTTTTTTCCAGGTTGTTTAGTGGCTAGAAATTTACCCATTAAAGATGAATAAATGGGTGTGTATCAGAGTTTGAACTCAGTTTCCTGCACTTTCGTGTGTGTATATATATATATATATATGTTCAACCAATTGAATTAAGCTTACCAGACTATCAAGGTTGATTTATAAAGTGTGTAATGACACTGCATAATGGATAATATATAATAAGAAGGCCTAAAGATCCAACTAAATAAACAAAAATGTACCAACTGATTTAGTTAACTTCCATCCGAGACTCGATCAAACACCTACAATACATGTAACTTATTAGGATCTTGCTAACTAGTGCCCCAGGGTACTAGTTAAAGTTACTAAAAAAGAAAATACATGCATTGAAAATTGTGTTTTATTGTTTTAATAAAGTAGATTATACAAATTCCAAGAATTTTTTACTTACCCTTAAAGTAATGTTTATCATTTTCCAACTTATTAATACCTTCTTGCGCTAATTAACTTGATTGAGTAATGTTTTGAGAAAATCCTTTTAATTTCCCTAGCTCATAAATTTAGGTGGTTGTGCACATCAGCACATGAACGTAACCCTCCTAAATTATCGTCTAATCATATTTTGATTATTACTGTAATTTTCAACCCTCACTACACGGTACATATACAATTTTAGGTTAGAATCATGGTGTTATATATGTCTGACTTATTGTATCCTATTATTATAGCTTATTAAATACTCGTAATATTTTAACATGTGATCCCATGACGAGTCTCCCATGATGAGTCTCTCTTGTAACAATCTTCAATAATGTGTTCTTAATGTACTGTATTTTTTGGTTACACCTTGATGTATTTGAACGTTGGTTTGTTTTAATATAATGATTCTAATATAGCAACAATGATACAACAAATACAAATAAGATGAAATATTAATGCCTTTATTCCAGATCCATCACTCACTAGTTTTTTTAAATATTGTTGGTTAACATTCATCCACAAAGTACCTATAAAACTTTAAAACAATGAGTAGTTAAGGAAAATGTGGATTTTCACAACCACTCTAGGCGGGGTAAGTAAGTACACAACACAATATTATTGTGGTGATATTAAGTAAGTACACCACGTAAAACACACCTCTTACCAAATAAATTGTATTTTTCAATACCCTGATTGCATTTAGGGAACTCCAAAATTCTATGGCAAATCATGGGTTATGCATGAAAAGGTAGTGCATAGATAGTGAAACTATTACAATATAGTTTTGTGACATGATTATTAAAGTTGCGAGTTGGAGCCGATGAATAGAAATATGTAATAAAGATTAATTTCGACTTTCGAGTGATCGCATCAACTATACAATTAGGCATAACTTGTGATGAGGATTTTAAGTTGAAGTATAACATGAGAGGGACGTCCATACTAAGCCTTAACAAGTGTTCACATAAACATAGTAGTCTCAAACTACCCTTCTTCACTCAAACATCATTTCTGTGATATGCAAACATTGCCGCCGCCACCACCACCACCACCACCACACAAAAACGCTTCCACGTGCTCCAACGGCGACAATGGGAATTTGCCATAAGATGACATACAAAAAAGAGCAAGAGAATGCATTTCATTTGACGAGTAAACTACAATATTAAATTCAATCATTAACGAATGAAGTAACGTTAAACCACACATTCGAATCTTTCAAATTATAATTCACTAAAATGTTCAATCTTAACAAATTTAAACGGACAAAGGTAATCAATAATCAACCAAAAAAGTAATACAATTTGATTCCTTTCAAAACAACTAAAACTCAACACTATCCACATACTTATAGGGTGTGTTTGATTTGACTTTAGATGAAATTGATTTTGATAGAATTGATTTTGGTAGAATTGATTTTATCATAATTGATTTTGGTAGAATTTATTTATGTTTGGATACATTCAACTAAAAGTGAGTTGAAAAGTAAATTTCAGTGTAAAAATCAATTCTAAAATCAGAAGCTACAATTTCTAGCTTCAAGCAAAATCAATTTTGGAGGAGGCAGAATCAATTATACTTTATAGCAACCAAACATGTCAGAATCAATTCTACATGTCCAGAATCAATTCTAACCCTTCTAGAATTAAAACCAAACATACACATAATCTATCACTTCAATCAAACAACACTACTACTAACTAATGTCTATGATAATTGATTAGGTAAAACTACTTTGTTGAAATACAAAGATGCCAATTTGGAATAATCAATTTGACCTAAAAAAACATAAAATTAATATTCTTACCTAACAAATTTCCATTAACAATAAACAAAACAAAAAAGTGAACTCCATTAACCATCTTTTTACTGCTCAGTTATTCCCAACTCTCTTTCAAAACCATCCCACTTTCCCCTTTTAAACCCTAACAAACGCGTTTCATTTTCAATTCAACAAACCTCAGATCAAATCAAACAACAAAAAATGGCACCAATCTTCACTTCTCTTCCCTTTTTCGCAATTTCCATAACCCTAACCCTAACCCTAATTCAATTCGCACATGCTAATTCCGAAGGAGATGCTCTTTACACACTCAAACGAAGTCTCACAGATCCTGATAATGTTCTTCAGAGCTGGGATCCAACGCTTGTTAGTCCTTGTACTTGGTTTCATGTTACTTGTAACCAAGACAATCGTGTTACTCGAGTGTATTATTCTCTCTATTGCACACCTTTTTGTTTTGTGTTTGATTTTGATTTTTAGTGAATAGTCATAATAATCAATAGTTGTTACTTCAAATTAAAGTAAAAAATGATTAGTTTTATTCAGTTTTGGATTGTTGTGTTTGATGTTTTAGTTTGATTGTTAGTAGAATTGATTGAGAATTTGGGACCTTGTGTTTTTGGGTTTTGAGGGAAATTGAGCTGAATTTTGTTTTTGAGTTGTTTGGTCTTTTATGATTATTTGTGAGTTTGTTGCTATTTTTAGAGTTGAATAGTTATAATTTGGGAGTTATGTTAGTGAGAAGTGATAATTGATTAATACAAGTTTTCGATGGTGCGTGTGTTAATGATTTTGCTAAATTTGTCAATTGCTTTTGGAAATTGAGGGTTTTCGATGTTTGAGATTGACGCATTTCATGTTGGGATTTATTTGTTTTTAATGAAACAAACAACACACTTTACTTGCTCCACAATGATTTGATGTAATTATTTACTATTCGATATATTTTTTTTTTATAAATATGTTTAATGCTCGTGTTCTCCATGTTATGAACCATATTGCTCTTTTGTGGAAAACTTTACTGCAATTTACTCCAGATGATGCCTTTATTTGTATGTTATTGTATTAGATAGTATATTTTGCTGTTTGTTTGATTTTCTGGCCAGAGATTATTCTTGCTCATATATTTGTTAATAACGTAGTGCAACTTAAATGCATCGGATCAACTAAAGCAATTAATAATATTCCATCTTATTATACTTCTACAGGGATCTTGGTAATTCTAACCTGTCTGGACATTTGGTACCTGAACTCGGGAAGCTAGAGCATCTGCAGTACCTGTATGTTATCTAATTTTATTTTATTCTTAGTTTTCCATGTATGTTGAATGTGATTTTAGTATCACCAAAATATGGTGGTTCTCCTTGTATTGTAGATTGTTTCAGATTCATTGGTGTTAACTGTGATTTTCTTTTTGTTGGATGTAGTGAGCTGTACAAAAACAACATTCAAGGACCTATTCCTGCAGAGCTTGGAAACCTCAAGAGTCTAGTTAGCTTGGACTTGTATAACAACAACATATCAGGAACCGTCCCATCCTCATTGGGGAAATTGAAGAATCTTGTCTTTTTGTAAGTCTAGTCAATATAGTTTCAGTGTTGCACTCTATAGGCATGAAAAGATTGTGTCATGTCATCTGCTTTCCCTTTCCCTTCTCATCAGTTGCTTACAAGGCTTTGAATGTTGCCGTAGAAATCCAAGAACCTGTTATTTGCAGATTGTTGTAGACTTAAATTTTTAGGTGTATTTTTTTATATTAAGTTCTGGCATTGACAATTGTGGGTTTAGGGTATGTTGTTTAGATTATGAGTCTAGGGCATATGCTTGATATTAAGATAACTGAATCATTGCTCTATATGCTAAATGAATTGCATCCAAAATTTATACACTAACTCTCACCTAAATATAAAGTCGAACTTTAGGGTAATGCTTAGAGTTGCTGCAGTGTGGCTTAGAGGATATGGGGTTTGAATGTTAGAATCAGTCTCTTTCAGAGGTTGTATAAAATAGATTCACAACTGGTCCAACTCTTTCTTGGACCCTTCCATGGAAGGAGTTTTATAGAATTCTCACATCATCATAGATACTTGCTAACATAGTGAAAATTTAGAGTTTCAGCTGTAATTTGAACGTTGGTATCATTGTATCTTTGTAAAATTGCACCAAGACCAAGTGTGACTGGGAGACCTTATAGAAACCATATACTCATTTTTGGGTGGTCAATTCTTTTACCTAAATTTTATCCCTCCAAAAGCATGTAGTTTATATATAACCAAATGTGTGGCTCCTATTAGTTCCGTTTTGAAGTGTCCGAAGCTGTTAGTCTTTTAATCTGTGGCATAACTTACCACATTGCTCACTGATGAAGCATTTTATTATTATTTTGTCATAAATTATTCAGCATTTGCATGTTTCTTATAATATTTTTTTTTTTGCAGACGACTTAATGACAATCGACTAACCGGCCCAATCCCCAGGGAACTCGTTGCTATTTCAAGCCTTAAAGTAGTGTAAGTAACATTTGTATTTACACGTTGATAAAATCACATGAATATGTGTGCTTTCAAAGAGCCTAAACATTCACTTTATCTTCAGGGATGTCTCCAACAATGACTTATGTGGTACAATTCCTACCTCTGGGCCATTCGAGCATATTCCATTGAATAAGTAAGTCCCAAAATTTCTTGTATTTTCTCATCTACTAACTTTTAGCATTCTGATTTCTTCTTATTTTCTATGTATGATTTTTTTGTTGGTTGCTCCTCGACTCTTTGTCTGCTCTCTTGCATCTGTTTGTAATGTTAGTTTCTTCCTTTATTTTCTATGTACCCTTGTCCGCTGCTTGCTATTATATCTTTTACTCTGTCGCAATTTTAGTGGCTCAGTGACTGCAATGTTGCGTGTGTCTTGCTTTCGGGCTATATGTTCACTATTCATGAAATTTAGTAAAACTCTGGTTGTAGTATTTGACCGCTGTTTCTGCCACATGCTATGCTGCATTGTTGCAAAGCACTTAGTCATTTTGCATTTTATTGTCTGATACTGCTAGTCTTGCATAGTTAATATTGTACTTCAATTATGAAATATTTAGAAGCTCGCCCTCTGTAAACTAACTAGAAGATATTACACCTAGCTGGTTGTCTTTTTTCCTTATTACTCATATTGAATAACATTGTTTTGTTTGACTATTGCAGCTTCGAGAATAACCCTCGTTTGGAAGGTCCAGAGTTGTTGGGACTTGTAAGCTACGATACAAACTGCTCATGAATAATGTGATGCTGTAGGGTTTCAATCTATGATGAGTTATATATTTGTATTCTAAAATTGAAGTTTGTAACGTCATAGTGTAATCGGGTGTGGTGTATATGTAAATTTACATACTGAAGAACATTGGCATTTGTAACGGTATTATGATCTTCCACCGAAGTTGATGTCTTGAGTATCTATCTATTGATGTAAAATACTAGTAGAAAAGAAAACAAATTGGTCACTGATAAAATATTTGTGACTAAGTAGTAATACTGTTTGTTAGTTCCTATTGGAAACCTTGTTATCTATTTGTCAATGGCAGTTCAAGTGCTTAGAGAGTGTTTTACCACCTAAGAATTGGTGGATACAAAGGAGTTCAAGTAATTAATAGGAAACGTCTTGTGTACTACGACTTATTAGCTGTTTAATGGCAAGCACTTAGTTCTGTGTTGCATGGAACACCATTTTAAGATTTGTTGAGGTAAGTTTAAACTTAGTATATTTTTGTAGCATATTTACTAGCTACTATCATTGTCTCGCATTTTGATACAACTTGGTTGGATTTATAGAAGTTTCTTATTGAGCCTATCGATTCACCGTGCTAGCCAGGTGTGATCGCGATTTGTCAAAAATTTCCAAACGCAATTTTAAAACTACAAGCAAGTACTTGTATGTTTTGCAAATGGTTCATAATTAATAGGGTTAACTTTTGCATGCTTCAGATGCCACCCAACTTGGTTATAGGTTTATTTTTTTTGGTACATGTTATAGGCTTATAGTTATAGCTATACTAGTGTTGTATTATTTTTGAATTGATTAATTAAAACCTTAAATTTGAGGTCAAGTGGTCAACCATATCAATCAAGAAACCGGTAGTTATTAACTAACACATTTTGTTCTAGCAACAATATCTCACTATTTATCAGCTACCGGCAACAACCATTTGTCATCACATGCTCTTTGTTTTTGGTGGAACCAATTTTCTTTGTTTTGTTGTTGAAGGAATTTTTTACCCTTCTTGTTTTGCTCCTGAGTAGCCTCTGAACTTTCCTTTCTTGTGGGTCTAGTAGCTTTTGGATGCATGTATGTGGGTTCTTCCAATTGGTTATTATTAGTATGGTTCAATTCATCATCTTGAATAAAGAAAGAACACTGTTTGCACTATTTCATTTGGTTATGAATTGTTAAAAAATTGACTACATGGGAAAAATATTTTGCCCCCCCTACTCCTACCTGCTCCTCATTTTCGATATTTTGCGGTCAACTAGTATGGAATTCAGTATTGCAATGCAGCTTTCAGATATAGTTTGTGACTTAATAGAAAAAGTTACTATAAATCCTCTTAATGTATATTTGGTTAATGTGTAACAAAAAGCTGTCAATGTGAATCAAACAATTATTGGATGGAGTAATTCAAATTATTTTTGAGCTTGTGTTATTTTGACACACAAATTGGACATCAACTTTCGACAACAAACTTAATAGTTAACATAGTTTAAATTTGTGGTCAATATGTTCAATAGATAGTTAATATTTATAAAAGTGTCACAATATATTAATCATCAACTGAGCACAATTAACAATAATTTTGAACCTCAATAATCACAATTTTAAGGGTTCAATGTACACATATTTGAACTATATTAATAAACTATATACCTTTAAACCGCTAAAATTTATCAACAATAGTCAGGATGGCCGAGTGGTCTAAGGCGCCAGACTCAAGTTCTGGTCTTCGAGAGAGGGCGTGGGTTCAAATCCCACTTCTGACAAAAAAATTTCAATAATTTTTGTTTATTTTTATAAAACATCAAAACTCTGTGCTCAAAAGCATACTTTTGAATGGGCTTTGGGAGAAAGTTCAGTACAGTCCATAGTTAGTTTTTTTATTTTTATCAATAGTCCATAGTTTAGAGTCCTTATAAATATGTTGAACCAATCTTTATTCAAGTATAGTTATTTATTTTACATATATAAAAAAAATGTTTACATATATAAAATCTTTTTTTTTTTAATAAAAAAATGTTATACCTTGATTTTGTTTGAATCTGATTGAAATTGATGTATAAATAATAATAGTTCCTTTTGAGAGGATGTTGGGAGAAGGTTAATAAGGTCTGGTAAGCTCATTATTGTGCCTTTTTTTTCTTCATTATATGAAAATGAATACTATAATAGGAGACTAAAATTATTGAGAGTCTTGGTTAGTAGTACATAATGCATTTTGTCATTTTAATTTGGTAGGTTAAAAATGTGAAGCGTTTATGTTGTGTCACTTGTGTTGTGTGTGCTTCAAGCTTAAAATTGGAGTCTTGGTTTTTCAATTTTCATTGTCACATCGAGTGAAATGTGTTTATTTGCATGTAACATTAATGTATTTTATATTTGTCAAAAAAAATTAATGTATTTTATTTTATTTTATATACATGTCTAATCACACCTCAACATATAGATATTTAGGAAGATATTTTAGAAATTAATATAAGAAAATACATTGAAATGTGATTTAATTGAATATATGCATATTTTTTACTTCAAAAAAAATATACATTTTGTTTTTTATATAATAAATTCATAAAACTTAAATAAAATTAATGTATCATTTTTAATAGTATTATATATGAGTAGGTAGCTAGTTTTACTTATGATTAAGATTGGGAGGTGAATTACAATTACATTTAAATGTCAGACTCGTATGTGATCCAAACTACTAAAACAAAGACTATATATTTCAAAAAAATGATTTATTTATTTATTTATGATTATCTAATGTAGAAACTACTCTACATTACCTTAGAGATTGTCCTAATGCTACTCGAATTTAGGAAGTTATTGGCTTTTAGAATGATGTTTTCGAGATGAGCAGTGAGATCTGGCTAAATTGTAATGTAAAAAGATCAAGTGTTTTATTTTTTGTTCTAGGGCTATGGTGGAACTAGTGAGCTAGGAACATTGTCGATATCGTAATGAATGCATCACTTTGTTTAAAATAGTGTTTGAATTTGGAAGTGTACAAACTTACCAATATTATTAATTATTGCTTTCTACAAATGATTGCACAAGATGGATTTCTTGACATCCTTCTCATCAGACGGGTTATGTTTTGAATGTGGATGCTAGCTGTTTGAATGCCTTAAGAAGAATCAACTTTGGTGGTTTAATTCAAAGAGGCAGATTTGAGCTTAAAGAATATGAAGATGATTGGTTTGACTAAGCAATTGGATGATTTATATTATACCAGACTAGAACTATCAAAGCTCATTCAATAAATACATATAATAGTAATAGTCAATTATGAAACTTAAAACCAGACCACTTAATTATGCCACTTATATTTTGGTAGAATGAAATGTTTGAATGAGAAATATAGTTACATTTTTGTTTTGGATCATGTATTTTGACGTGTGTCACATGACCAAACAGAAGAATTTATCTTTTCCTGCAAGTAATTCTAATGCAAAGAGTTTGTTTGATTAACTGTTGGTGAAAAATGAAATGGAGAAAATAATAAATTTTTGAAGATCAAGATACAAGGGGAAATTATTTTTCTTCTTCAATTAGTCCATTCTACTTTCAAGTTACTATCACTTACACACAACATAAAGATAATTTAAAAAAATACACAATTCTGAATCTCACAAGGGTGACATAGTCTTATTTCACAAAATAGGGTAACACGAATTGATTGGACATTATGGCTGTATTAAAAATAAAATGGTTATTAAAATAATTTATTATAATTTTTTTAATGATTTCTAAGGAACAAATTCTAACCAAAATGACCTTTTTTGCAGCCTAGATATTTTGCTATAAAATTCAATCTTCAATTAAGCTCTTATTTAGTGGCCTGTGCAATTATATTACTCAATGAACTAGCTTCTTCTTTGGCAACTTCCACTAACTCCTCCTACAATCATAAGATCAAATTTTTGTCAAATACAAGGCGACAAAATATCAAATTTTCATCAAACAAAAGTAAAATAACGGTTCTTCTTAAAAAAAAAAGAAAGTAAAATAGTAACGGTTAATAGTGTCACATAGAATATGAGATAATTTGAACATAAATTTATAAATAGAGATAATTTTATGTTCAAATAATCTCACATTCGATGTAAAAATGTTCACATAACAAAATGTGTGGAAGAGTGAAAGATCTAATTTAGAGTCATACTTGT
The DNA here is from genome assembly GCA_951804385.1 of Trifolium dubium. Lineage (NCBI taxonomy): Eukaryota > Viridiplantae > Streptophyta > Magnoliopsida > Fabales > Fabaceae > Trifolium > Trifolium dubium. The sequence continues at coordinate 3,093,628 of OX638067.1, forward strand.
GCAGCTATGAGTCTCAAAGTTGTTCTTTTGCTAGTCTCTTGCGACATTCCAGCTAACAATACTTCATCCAATATAAAATATGCCTAATATATGATAAACATTGATTAAATTTAACTAACTTAATCTAATTTGTAATTAGAGAGAATGGTGTTTGAGAAGAAATGTGCATTACCTTATGAAAATTAAAGATTAAATCTAGCTCACAAACCTGATAAGCATAAGAGAAACAAATTAAGGCTAAATTTTTTGGAGACAATTTATCAAAAACTTAAAAAAATTGACAACAAAAGTTCATGAATCATGATACTCACACTGCCAAAATAGCGATCCAATGTCTCAACATAGTGATGAATAATGGAAAGGGTCTCCAATTCATTGTCTTCTTGATCATTGCAAATGCAAAAGTAAAGGCTAGCATATCTAAACAAAGCAACAAAAGTGTTAATTACTATGTAACACCGACACAAACTTTGATATCAGACACAACACCGACACATAGACGCTATCAATAATTTAAAATATTGAAAAAAATAAATGTAACTATATGTCAGTGAGCAATATATATATCTTTAATCTAAAATATCAATGGTTAATTATAATTTTGACACACCTTTTATAAACAACTTTGAGTCCTCTCCACTCCACAAAGTTACATAGCTTTGGGCCTCTAGAGATAACTAGGCCACTTAATTCTCTAATTACCTCCAAAAGATCAAGAAGAAAACAGAACAAAAATTAGCTTAAACAATAAAGTTAGTATACACATTAATCTGAGCAGAGGGAATCAATATAAAAAATTCATGTCATAAGGTAGGGAATATATTTCACTACTTTATGAATCCATTAACATCACATATAATAATATCAATAATTATATGAAATATGTATTGCATGGTAGAAAAACCGTCTCACTACACGTCTACACAATCACATACATAGAAGCTTCAATTTGTAACTTCATAAATTCACGGTGACATAACATTTGGAGATGGTATTCGAAGTGAACTCAGAGACACAACTAGATAGAAACTACAATTTCAAACTTTTAATTTGATTTACAGTGATATTTTGTGACGGTGCAAACAAACACTTACCTAAACACATGAAATTCAATATATAATTTTCTTTTATTGTTTGGTTTGTCAAATTTATATCACATATCACCAAAATCATTATTATTCATGTTAATTCTTGTGATTCAACATGAATTTTAGATTCCACCCTAAAAACAAAATGTTCACTTTCGGCGACAAAGCAATATACCCCCATGTGACATCAAATCCAACAATAGATGCAATTTCATTATTTCAATTACCATGATGTTAAAATAAACATTTTATATTATATTTAAATTAGAGACAAGTAGTACCTTGGATCTTTCCTTTTGAGAATATGGTGAATACCATTTTGTGAGCCTCACTTTTCCTTGTCGACTAATGAGAAGCACAAAATGAATCTATAACAACAAAATAATTATTTTTGTAAATAAAAAAATCTAACAAAGTTCAAATTATAATAAACACATCTTCATACATATGATTCAGAAATAATATTTGAACATCAAATATGAAACATTACACGACGTAACTCAATTTTGATGTTCAAATAACACAGTTGAATATGATTTTTAGATCAATATTGCACATTGCGACTATGATTAAATTGAGATTAGGTACATGTAAGAACCTAAATTTCAATGATTGTTAGGGATATATGAAAAGGGTTGAATTGAAATCTTTAAAAAATGATGAAAATATTTACCATTTGATAATTAAATTGATGGATCTAAGAGAAACTCTATGTGGATTGGTGTTTTCCACTCTTGAGAAAGGGACAGTGGTATTCCACTTTTTATGTAATGTGTTCACTTCAAATCTGTGTTCTGATCTTAGTATCTATCAAATCCTAATCTTCTTTCCAAAGTTGAGGGTCAAACTTAACGCTTTGTTTTAATGAGTGTTTGACCTTTTCTTTTCAAAAGAAAACTTCCAAATACACACGTGTGTATTAAAATAAATAAATATAATTACAAAAAAAATTACAATGCATATTAAGTGTTTGATAGTGTGATTCAAGAATCAAGATCCTTTCCATTTTTTCATCATATTCTGATTTTTTTTTTGACGAAATCATATTCTGATTTTCTATTATCAAAGTTTTGAAAATTTTCTTTTTGATAGTAAAATTTTAGAAAACTTAAATAAAATAATATGTTATTTGATAATTGATGGTCTAATTTTTTAATATACACTTTAAATATTCTTCAAAACTATAGTAAAAGTGAGAAAATATAGAAAAACAAAATAGATAGAATCATAACTTGATCATTTTTAACATGAGATTTGGAGCCGATGAAACTTATTAGAAACAAAAAAAAAAAAGAAATTAATGATCGAGTTATGATTCAAATAAAGTCTAATAACTTTTTTTTTTGTTTTATTAGAAACAAAATTTTATTTTTTTAATTTTAAACTAAAAGTAACTTATAAGGGGGAAAAAGTCATGTCAAACGCAACCTAAACTCCTCCCTCCCTGTGTGACTTAAAATAAATATAACTAACTAATTATATTTTAAGTTATCCAACAATTCTGATCAACCATAAGTGTATGAAAATATCTTTCCGAAATCATTAAATTCCTAATTAACTATAATAATGTGAATTGAAAATTTGAATTTAATCACTTTTAAGATGATCAATCTCTTTTAATCCGCTGCAATAATTGAGTGATGACCAAATAGGTTGATCCTCTTCAGGCTGAGGATCAACCTTTCCGGCCATCGAAGGTAGGAAAATTTAACTCAATCAGTCATTGTTTCCGCCCTATATATCCCCCTTTAGACAAGTTAAGTGAGTTGAGATGTTAGTTGCATTTTGCTATCCTAGAGAGACTATACAACTAACTCCTAATTATGCCAAGAAATGTGCACATTTAGTTTCCTCATCTATAACATGAAAAGTTATTGTCTCTAACACAATAATGAACAAAAGAGAATTCAAAACCATATTTAACATATATAGACGAATTGAATCCGTCTCTAATTGAAAATTTCTGTTCTCTAATATCTTGTCTCTAAATTAGATACTAGTAAATATATGTCTCCATCAAATTGACAATATGTTTTGGGTTATATAGACATTAGTTAGAGATTGATTTGAAATATTGTCTTTACCTTCTCTTGAAATTATTTTGCTCTCTTTTAGGTCTTCTCCAAAATCATAACCAACCGTGTGAGAGTCTACAATATCAAATAATTCATTTTTCAATAGACAAACTATTGCACTATGTAATATAAAAAATTGCATACTAAAGTTAGTTTGCACTCAAAATTTATTTGTGGAACCTCCTTAAATAATGTTTGAAATTTAGTTTTAGATTGGTTGTGTCTGAGTAGTGTCATGTCTAGTGTGTTTTAGATGGCTATGGTGTGCGAGTTATATGACAAGCTTGAAATGACAACATCTTTTAACATAAAGAACTGTCTTCTTGAATAATATTTTAGAATCTATTAAATTATTGTAGTTTGTAATCATTTTTAAAGTCACACATATACAATGTAAACATTTTTACGCGACAATGCATGACAATTGAGCTCTTAGATTGTAACTAGTTGCTACATGCACTAAAAAATTATCCATAATATACAAAGAAAAATATATTTTATTATTCAACAAAAATAAGCAAATGAAAAAAGAAGAAAGCAAATGAAGAATTATAAAGAAAATTCAATTCATATGATTTTAATTCTAGATTTGTCTTGCTTAATTGATTAAACTTGCAACGAAAAGGTTATCAAAGGTGTGATTACATATGTCAATTTTGACCAACTAATCCTAACTCATATGTGTCTATGATTTGATTTGATTTGATTGAGAAGTTGTTATTAATTAGACCTATACCTAATAGTTCTAACTATTGTTTACTTTTTTGTTGAAGATATGAGGATGTGATCTATTCAGGTATTGGATATTTAATTGTAATATAATAATAAACACAAATTATAATGAATTATATTCATAATCTTGAAACATCCTAACATTTTTTTAGATATTTTTTATACAAGTATTACAAATATAATTACAAATATTTGCATATATACTTTTTTTTGTCAGTTAACATTATATTATTGTTACAACATTTTTCTTAGAAATTATGTTATATACAATTGAGCAAACATTTGCCAGATTTCTTAGCAAACACAAGAATATGTAATCATACAATCTTGTATTGTATATATCATTTGTAAAAGACGAAAGATAATATGACACATACAAAATGTTGCTATATATGAAATCTACTATACACGTATCAAACCTCTCCTGCCTAAATGTTGCTACCACTATTAGAGAATGTTACCAAATATTTTTAATATATATATATATATATATAGGCTTAAATACACTTTTGATCCTCTAAGTATTTTCAAGGTTTAACTTTGATCCTTTAACTATTTTTCGTTCCGTTTTGGTCCTTTAACTTTCATTTTGTTAGTCTACATGGTCCGTTAGAAAAAGGTAAAAAACGAGAGGTAAAAGTCTCTAATGAGAAAACAGACATCAGATTTGGATTCAGCGTAAATCATGAGAGGTTTTGGAGTATCATTTCGTAAGTTTTCGTGATTGGAAATATCACCGGTGATGTGGACGGAGACAGTGATGGAGGAAGCTCCGTACGCGATGAAGAAGAAGGTCTCTGGCCACGTGGTATTTTCCTATTGGATCTCACACCAAAGTCATCAAGTCCCTAAGTGTCACGTACGCAAAATTAACATTTTTGGCATTTTTTTAACGATAATTAGGACCAAATAAATTAACATAATGAAAGTTAGAGGACCAAAACAGAACGAAAAAATAGTTAAAGGACCAAAACGGAACAAAAAATAGTTAAAGGACCAAAGTGAAACCTTGAAAATATTTAGAGGACCAAAAGTATATTTAAGCATATATATATATATATATATATATATATATATATATATATATATATATATAATATATTAAAATTGATATATTTATCTAAATTGTTTTTGCTTGATATTTTATCTAACTTTTAAGGATGCATAGTAGTTACGGGGTAAGTTCTCTCCTCAATCCTCATTGATATATATTAGTTCTGTTGTTAACTTTTTTTTTAATGATTTGTTTGTCGAGACGAGAATATCCACCGGCACCATTAAATATAAATTGAAGGTTTTAAAAGGTGAGATAGCTGACCTAGAGATTATATAAAATTGATTTTGATTAAAATTAAATTGAAAATAAAATTATTTATGTTTGAAAACATTTATATAAAGTGACTTGAACAATAAATATAAACGTAAAAATTAACTATAGAATGTGTAATTTTTAGTTTCAAGTAGAGTCAATTCTACTTTGAGCTTTACCCTCCTTTTTATACAACAAATAATTAATTTTACTTTTAAAAATTTAAATATATTAAAATCAATTTTACACATCTAAAATTAATTATGATTGCTTTGGGATTAAAACTAATCATAAACTATATATATTTTATGTGATTAAGTTTAGTTGGACTCACTACAACATTTCATACCTTAGACAACATTTTTTAGCAACCGCAAAAAACCCTTCTCATAATAATATAGATTAGGCAACAATTAATAACACGTGGACACTCCATTGTACCAAAAAAAAATCAAAACGTGGACACTCCTCCTACAACAACTGTTTGATAAACATTTTGAAAAAGTATGATATGCAACATTTTCCAAATTATAATTAAATCATTTGAAAATAAATAAATCAATAAAAGTATACATATAATATGACGAGTCAGATAGACAAAATGTCAGATTATTATTTAAATAGTTGTTTTTGTAAAAAATTGAGTAGGATAAAAATGAGACAACGCAAAACTATTGAATTGATAAAGATCATCAAATTGAGTTGGTCTTATATACATTTTTAATATTTATTTTAGTAAATCGATGAAGTAATATAAATCATTAAAAACTCACACACATAAAATAGAAAAATTAGAGTTCAAACTTTAATCATAACATTTACCCTAACAGAATTTTAGTATTTTTGCAAGTTGAACTATTATGATTTGTGGATTGTACACCCTTAATATTACCATATCCATATGTAGAAAAAAAGGTGTATGATAATTGAGTTGTAACTTGTAACTACTAATAGTAACAAAATTAAATTTGTTCATTCATAAGACTTGCTGAGACAGGTGTTTGCTGTAACTGATGTATTGGAAGAAGCTAAGGCCAAAAATGGCAAAGTTAGATTAGATGGAATGAACAATTTCTTCCCACATTCAATGTCAGTCAGTCACCTTCCACAAACTCTCTTATCCACTCACTACGTTTCTGTCGGGCCAACGTTTCCATCATCACTCCAATTATACTCCAAAAATCTAATAGTTAATTCACACCATGTACAACTATAGTATAGTACACGGTAGATTAAATGTAAATAAATAAGATAACGTCCAAAAATTCAATGTGACCAATATTAGAAGGTAGATACATTAAAAAAAGAATAGTGCATATAGAATAGAAGGGTAGTAGTAACTAGTAAATGTTGTTGGAAAATGTTAACATGTGCCACAATGACACATGTTAGTGAGATAAATAAAGAAACTTTTGTATCGGTATATGTATATTAGTATAATTTTTAAATTTTTCATGTTTTCAATGCACAAAATTTAAGAAAATATTTCTACTTTTAGATTCTTAACATGTGCCCTAACCCAATGTTGTTTATGAATATTGGCAACTAGTATATATACACCCTCATGTCATGATATGCAAATATACTACTACAGGAAAAAAAGAGTATTAGCCTATATATATGGGAGGAGGTTTGTTAACTTCTTCTTACATGAATGGAAGTTAGCAAACCCCATATATATATATATATATTAACTTAAACTCTATTTTTTAAAAAATTATCATAAGTACTAACCTATTATTTTTCTAAATTAACATAATCTAACAATTATTGATAATACTTTTAAAAAATAAAAAGTCACCACTCTCAATGTCATTGTTTATTATACGATTAAAAATTAATATAACTGATTTCAGACAATATCTAATTAATAATATTTCAATAGAAAAAAATTACCATTAACATTAATCTAACTTCAAACTTTCATTGGTGGTGGTCACATACATCTGCTTACTTGCTTAGACATCACCTAATTTTATTTTTTGATGTACAAAAAAAAAAACATCGCCTAATTTTTTATATTTTAGTATACATAATATTTATATAACTTAGTTGTCTATTACAATACATTTTGTGTCAGGGCGATATTATTTATATATATACCTCATTTTTACCAGTTTTTTTAAAAAATTAATCCAACAATCCTTAAAATTTTAAATATTTTTTTATGTATTAATCTACAATGAACCTTTATATATAAACAATTCATATTATAATTTTTCTAGATGAAAGTTAACATATGCTCTAATAAAACAAGTTTTGTAACATTATTGCTAATTTGTCTAACTTTAAGGTTAAGTTTGTTAGACAAATGAACATGGTCGTTCACACTTTAGTTCGGGCGCCCATTTCTTGGTCTTGTCACCATTTTTTTGATTATGTACCTCTTTGTATCACTACTTTGATTAATAATGAAAAGTATTAAGTTTGTTGGTGTGAAAAAAAAAACAAGTTTTATCTTAAAAGTTGTATGCTATTTACAAAAATTAAATTTTTCATTTTTTAATATAAATTTATAACTTTTACTGTAGATTTTTAATACTCTCTTCGGTCTCAAATATAAGAAACAAACAAAAAAAAATTGTTGGTCTCAAAACTCTTTTCTTTATTGTCTATTTTATTGGCCATAATAATTAGATTTTGGAGGAGTGCATGTGTCTTTTATTTTATTAAGGTGTTTCTGATTTTTTGGTTTTTTCCCAATTTGATTGATTTTCTTTTTGTTATTTTAATTTTAAAAAGAAGAAGACATGTCCACGTAGCCATTCGCATTTGCCACTTGTTCTCATTAAACAGTATTAAGAACTTTTTTAACAGAAGAAATTAACTAATACAAATGTTATAAACGTTTGAGACTTATTTATAACTTTAATACATTTGGAACTAAATTAAAATCTAAAATAAATGTTTAGAATCAAATATATAATTAAACTCTTTTCTTTATTGTCTATTTTATTTTATTTGCCATAATAATTAGATTTTGGAGGAGTGCATGTGTCTTTCATTGAGGTGTTTTTCTTGTTTTTTGTGATTAGACTTCCTAATTGGTCACTAATGTTACATTATCAAAATCAACAAACCAAACTACGAGACACGGGCCACGGCCCCCCACCACACAAAAACAAAACAAAACAAAACAGCAACTCTCTCTATTTAGTAGTAGTATTGTACACACTGCTCATGATAAATATGAACCACTAGTAACTTAGTTATACCAAGCTTGGAATGGCTAGATCAGGTTAATCTAACTTTTCAATTTCAATTACTCCTTAAATTTTGGATTATTGTATATTTTATTCCTACTACTTGCCCCTCTCTATAAATTAAAGAGACTACTAGTTAAAATAATATTAATTCTTGTACAAAATAATATAATAAATATTCATTTTACGATGGTTATGTAGAACTAGAAGTATTTGAACTGTTACTATATTGAAGTTGAAGGTATATGGTCAAATTCTTATCACCAATTGTTATTTTTTGGTGTTCTCTCTAAATTTAATTACAGTTTAAATATTATCAAAAAATAATAAAATTACAGTTTAAATAAAAAGAGTCTTTAATTTGAAGAATATAATTAAGCATGACTTTATAAATAATTAAATATTTTTATATTTATCATTTAACAGACACTTTTTTATCTTATAATGACGGTTACATTTCAATATAACAATTTTTTTTAAATTTTTTCAAGAGCGTTTAAATGAGATAATACATAATATTCTTTTAATTATGTTATTATTGAGTTTGATATATGATATTCATTTAAGCCTATAAGACTTGAATAATTAGTCTCTATAATTACACTCGAATCACACTCTTATTTTTTAGTACATTGAATGATACCCAATTTATAAAGAAAAAACAAAAACAAGACATTTTTCTTAAGATAGTGTCACTTTCAAGTTTCAATTTAATTTTAAATATTTTTTCAATAATTGTACCATCTAATTAATATATTAATACGTACATTCCTCTCTAGATGCTCCGTATTTTTATAAGAATAATTTGTTATTTTTTTTTGACAAAAGAATAGTTTGTTATTAAAAAATGCTTTAAATCATTGTGCCAGTTATTTCACCGAGATGCCTCCAATCTAACGACGGATTAGTCACTGCATTCGGCGGTGGATACTCCGGTCTCAACAAAAAAAATGTTATAATTTATGAAAACACACTTCGGAGTACTAATTAGTATTTTGGGACATTAGTTAAAAACACAAAATTAGATTTTTTTTATGTGAGTGCAATCAACTTCTTATAATTAAAATGTTTATGTGTTTTAAAAATAGATGTTATCTATTTCGTAATAATCATAATTTTCTTTTTTTTTTTCTTTATTTACGATCTCTTCTTCACGTATTAATTAATAAAATACAACATTTATTGTGAGATAGAAAAATAAGAATTTAGAGTTAAACACGTCAATATACAAAATAGTTACTAGTACTACTAATTATAATTTAGTATTTAAGAATATAATATAATACACAAAATAAACACGTTTTATACACTATTTCATTTACTAAAGCACATATGTAAAAATTAATAACAACAATAAAAAAAAATCAGTTTATTTATAAAATTTATTTATAATATTTAATTTTAACTCTACCACCAATAATGAAAGACACCCACTTTGACATTCACATTCACCAAAGAACATAGCATCAATCAAAACAATATAATAAAACCAAGATAATCCTCAACACCCTGTTCTGTTTTCTATGATGTCTCTTTTCTAACTCTCTCTTTCTTCTCACCTTCCTTCTTCTTCTTTTCCATCTTCATATACTCCACCAAGTCTCCAAATTTGCTTCTTTATTTGACCTTTCAAAGACCCATTTCAATATTTTCTTGTAAGATTCCTTTAACAAGCTAAAAATTTCATCTTTTTTACTATTCAGTTTTTTCTAGCTAGCTTTTTGATCAATATAATTCATGGGTTTTGTGTATTTTGTTGTTTTTTTTTGTGTGTTGATTTCATTACCATAATAGTTTTTCAAAGTTTTAATTTTGTTTCTTAGTTTAGCTTGTTGGTCAACAATTGAAATTTATTTTATGTTTCTTAGTTTGTTGTTGATTTTTTAATGGTATATTAGTGATCATATTCTCATAGTTTCCTGATAAGTTTTGTTGATATTCTTGGCAATTTATTTGTTGAAAACTTGCTCTGTATATTATGGTGTTTCACAGTTTTGTTGACATCATTTGTTTGATGATGGCTCCATGATTTGAGAGGTTCCTTTTAGATTTTTCTTTCATTGAAACTTGCTCTATATATGTGTTTTTTTGTAATTTGTATGTTTAGTTTCTGTGTGATTTAGATCTGTTCTATTGTGATAGTTCTGCTTCTGATCTATCTATGTGTTTTGATGATTGATTCTTGTTTTTGGATATAAGTGAAAATTTTATGATTTTGTTTACTTATTGGACAATTTTTAATTTTGTTAATTGCATCTTGTTCTTGTATCCAATAGTGTTTGATGATGAGAAGAAAAAAAAGTATCTGCTTTAGAATATTGGGTGGCTAGTGAATCTCAATTAAGATATTTGTGTAAATTTGATGCTTTTTACATTCACTTCTTCTAGAAGTTATAATTTGATCTTTGCTCCGAGTCCGTCCGACTAATATTTGTCTTTGTTTTTTGGCTTTTGATAGGTCTATAAAAAGCTTGAGAGTTCATTGATTTAAGTTGGTGTATAGAGCTAAAACAAGGTGAATTTGAACCCAATTTATAGGTTTAAGCAATTTTTCTGGTCATTCGGAGCGTTTTTCCCTGAGAAAAGATGATGATGTTTGATGACATGGGGTTTTGTGGTGATTTGGACATGTTCTGTGGTACACTTGGGGAAGGGGATATTTCTGTGAGGCAAACTGAGCCAACCGAGCCAGATTCGGTGGTTGAGGATGATTATAGTGATGAAGAAATGGATGTGGATGAGCTTGAGCGAAGGATGTGGAGGGACAAAATGCGTCTCAAGCGATTGAAAGAGCAAACCAAGGCTAAAGAAGGAATCGATGCTGCCAAGGCAAGGCAGTCTCAGGAACAGGCAAGGAGGAAAAAGATGTCAAGAGCTCAAGATGGAATACTGAAGTACATGCTGAAAATGATGGAGGTTTGTAAGGCACAAGGATTTGTTTACGGGATAATTCCCGAGAAGGGAAAACCGGTGACCGGAGCATCTGACAATCTTCGTGAATGGTGGAAGGATAAGGTTCGGTTCGATAGGAATGGTCCGGCTGCCATATCCAAGTATCAAGCAGATCATGCGATTCCAGGGAAGAATGACGGATGCAACTCCATCGGTCCAACTCCGCACACCTTGCAAGAATTACAGGACACAACCTTAGGTTCTCTCTTATCTGCACTTATGCAGCACTGCGATCCTCCTCAGAGGCGATTCCCATTAGAAAAGGGTGTTCCTCCGCCATGGTGGCCAAGTGGAAACGAAGAGTGGTGGCCTCAAATTGGTTTGCCTAAAGATCAAGGCCCTCCACCATACAAGAAACCTCATGACCTGAAAAAAGCATGGAAAGTCGGTGTTCTAACTGCGGTTATCAAGCATATGTCTCCTGATATAGCCAAGATTCGCAAGCTCGTGAGGCAGTCCAAATGCCTCCAAGATAAAATGACTGCCAAGGAAAGTGCAACATGGCTTGCTATCATCAACCAAGAGGAGGCCTTGGCTCGAGAGCTTTATCCGGATTATTGTCCCCCATTGTCCTCTAGTGGAGGTAGTGGTTCTATGGTCATCAATGATTGCAGTGAGTATGACGTTGATGGAGCCGAGGATGAGTCAAACTTTGACTTGGATGACCGAAAACCCGAGAATCTTCATCCATCCAATCTTGGGATGGATAGGATGAGAGGAAGGTTTCCACTTCAGCAACCTTCTCCTCCAATCAAGGGAGAGGTTGAGGTTATCACAAACTTGGATTTCATCCGAAAGAGGAAGATCTCTAGCGAATTTAACATGATGATGGATCAGAAAATCTACACATGCGAACATCCTCAATGCCCTTATAGTAATAATCGCCTCGCCTTTCAAGACAGGTCTTCTAGGGACAACCATCAATTGAACTGTCCATACAACAGTTCTGCTGTTTATGTTGGCCCTAACTTTCACGCTACCGAGGTTAAGCCCGTTATTTTCCCACAAACCTTTGTCCAACCCATTTCTACAGCTCAGCCTGCTAGTTTGGTTCCACCTTCATTCGATTTAACCGGACTTGGAGTTTCGGAGGACGGCCAAAAAATGATCAGCGACCTTATGTCAGTCTACGATACAGATATCATAGCAAACAAGAATGCAAGTCCCACCAATTGTATATCTGTCGAAAACCAAAACCTTTCTCAGCCCATCATTATTCAGCAACAACAACAGGACAATTTCTTTTCGAGTCAAGGAATGACGATGGAAGCAAACTTTTTTCCTCGCGAGGAAAATCAATTTGACCGATTCAGGGCTGTAAACTCTCCCTTCGAAACCAACCAACAAAACAACAATAACAATACCCATCTCATGTTTGGTTCTTCATGTGATTTGACATCCTTTGATTTTAAGGAGGATCTACAACTACAAGGAGGAGTTGGAATTGATACACTTTACAAACAACCAGATGTTTCAATATGGTACAACTGAAATGACAAGTGGAATGAAGGAAAAACTTGTGCACCAATGGCTTTATTATTGTGTCATATAAAGGGATTGACACTGTCTTAATTATCATGTGAAACTCCCTTGACTCAAAAATCAAAGGTAGTTTAGTTACTGCATTTTTCATCACATGTAATGGTTTAGGTCTATAGATATTATAATATTTGGCAGGTCTTGTTCTGGTATGGTATGTGGTAATAAGTCATGTGGATGTGATATTCCTATAATGTAACCAGCCCTCTTGTGTTTTCATCAGTCTTAGCCCTATATTATATTGTGTCCCCTAGGATAGATCAAATGGTATGAGATGGGAACATATGTGTTGGATAGAAGAGGTTCAGGAATTAAATCCTGGCGGTTACAGTTTATTTTTCCGATGTACCAAAAAAGCCTATATTGTATTGTTGTCACCATATTGTTAAATGTACTACTGTGATATAAATAAGATTTTGTTATAATCTCTTATACATTGTACTTTGTTCCACAATATTTTTTTTATGGTTAATCTCTTATATATTGTCACCGGTATTAGGTTTATTGGATTGACTAATTCTATTTGAGATGAATTTTAACATCAAGTGGTTCCAATTCTTTTCAAAGGCAGTTTAGTTGGAACGATTAAAATTTAGACTATCTTCTTAATACTTCTTCAGTGTCTTAATACATACTTTAACTATATGTGCATATTTGATGTTACGGTGAATATATTTGTCGTGATTGTGACAAACTTACAATGATATCAAACATAACATGGAGTTAATGTTCCACCATTTAGTTTTTGATACAAATTTTTTGTCTTGTTATGCATCTCTCTTGTTATGCTTATCTAGTCTTCCATGTGAAATGGACCCATCATAGTTGTTTGGCATATGCCAATTTAGATGCTATTCAAAATTGAGTGACCAAGTTGTAATGAGGTTAGTTTTTTGTGGGGTCATTTTTAAAGAGCACACGTTGTCTTTGTCCATTTGAAGTAGATGGTCAAATCATCAATTAGGACTAGTTTGTAATTGTTCCATTTATTTCTTTATTGAAAGTGAAAATAGCTATTTATAGACAAAGAAATGGTCATTATCATTTTTTTATAGTATTATTAGGCGGTTTAATTTGCTTCTTTTGTTTGAGAGCCTAGTGCTTTGCTTACTTTTGTCTTTATAATCTCCTTCTGTTTCATAATAATTATCGTATTTGACTATTTTTTTTTATTTACTTTATACAGATTAAAAAAATGTAAAAAATAGAATTAAGAAAATGAAAATTTTATTAAATTACTCATGTATGTTAGCTAATGACTTTATCTGTCATAAATGTAAATAAAAAATAAAATATGAAAATTTTATTAATATAAATAAAAGATTTAAACATCCTTTTGATTCTTATATGTACACCAAATTTTGATTTTAGTCTCTATATATGATTTTATTCCAAAATAGTTAAAATCAGCAGGAAATTTTTTGTTTTTGGTCCATAAAGTTAAAATCAGCAGGAAAATTCTAAAATTTCCTGCAGATTTTCCTACGAATTTTCCTGCAGATTTTTGCTTTAGGGATCAGAAGTAAAAAGTTTGATCGATACAGAGACTATTTTAGAATAAAATCACATACAAAGACTAAAACTAAAATTTTGCGTACAAAAACTAAAATGACGTTTAAACCTAAATAAAAATGTGACAACTATTATGGTAGGGAGAAAAATATTTTACATGTCAATACCAAATAATAGTAGGTGTTTTGCAATATAATCCAACCCTTTTGTTTTTGCTTGATTAATGGTATTGAATGACACATCTGTCATCAAATTCAGTGAGTATAACAAAATGATTTGTAGTGGTAAATACTCCCTTCGTCCTGAAATGTAAGAGAAAAAATAAAAATCACACTTATTAAGAAAAAAATAAAATATAATGATTGTGAGTATGTTTTTTTGAAAAAAGTTGTATAGATAGATGTAAAAATAATTTTTATTGGTTGTTGGTTATAGAAAAAGTAAGAGAGAGAGTAAACTTTTTTTGAAAAGATAAATGTTTGAACTTTTTCTCTTACATTTTGAGACAAAAAAATTGAGTTTTTTTCTCTTACATTTTGGGACGGAGGGAGTATAGCTAACAGTACCACGTGTCAAAAACTGCAAAGGAGCCACAAATGATTTGACTAATGGTGTGTTTGGTTGAGTGGTAGGCAACCATCACCTTAAGTTTACAGCTCTTCAACTAATATCATGTTTGTTTGGTGTCTATTGGGTCTTTCTTGCGTTTTAGAACAAATCCATTCTGAAAATTAGAAGCTATAAATTATAGTTTATGTTTGATATTATGGTACACGGGCTAAAAGTTTTAGAAGTTATAAATTATAATGTATGTGTAGCTTTAATTCATTGGTAATTCTTTGTGTTTTTCAAAACACACTTGGTGTTTGCCTAATTGATTTGGTAATGCTGTCATTCTCTTCATGAAGAATATATGTACATTTTTCTTTGAATATATGCTTAATTAAAATGCACATTAAGTTGAAAATTTAATTTGTGAGAAATTAGTTATACATTGGTTGAAAATGAATCGATATTATCTTAAAGTATTGAATCGATATTAACATATTATTGTTCTCACACTCTTCTCCACACTCCTCAACATGTTAACCATGGATAATTCTTATATGTTTTTCACTTAATAATTAATAACAAAAATTATAAATTACGATTTTTTTACAAAAGTAAAATATATGTTTGTAAACAAAAATTACTACAAACTTGAGTACAAAGAAGAACCTTGTGCAAAAAAATTGTGCGGACATAAGTAAAAGATAGTGACAAACTAACAAATAATGATAGTACTATGTTTAAAAGAAAAATTATGATACTTATTAATTTTTTTTTTTTGGTCAGCTTATGATACTTATTTATTCCCTTACTTTCAACATTTTAGAAATTATACAAGTTGATAAGAATTTGTGAATATTTATTCAAATTGGAAGCTAGAATTTATCTTCATTTTTGGAAAGCTATATAGAATAATGTGACAAAACTAAACTAATCCTAATTTTTTGTTGTTGGTCTATTTACTACAACATTCCTTTTACTACCATAGGACCATAACTTTTGATCTTGCGATCCAAGCATTTTAGAAAGCAACATTTCTGACAAAAGAACATGTAGTGCTTCCTATAATCTATTTTTGCATATGAAACTAAAGGGACATATAGTCACTCTACAATATACTTATTTTTCATTTCACCACAAACAAACATCACCAATAAAAATCCACTAACATGCATATAGATATGTTTGAAGATGACATGTGAATGATTTGATTTTATTGTTGAAAATATTAAAAATTGAAAGTATTTTTTTCTCCTGATATAGGGTAATTTTACTAAAAATATATGCAATTAATTATTGTGAGAGAAAATTGATTTTGCCTTCAAACTTTAATTCAACATAAGTTTAAAAAAAGTTGATTTAAAATCTTATGTTATGTTTTGACTTGTATAGTTGTATTTAAGATGTTACTCAGGTTTAATTTTAATTATTTGTAAATTCGATCTCACGTCAGATATAACTTCTACTTCATGCTTATGTGAAAATATATCTTCAACGGTTCAACCAAATTAACATGCAGTGTAAACATATATAATTTTTTTTTTTGAACATGCGCTTAGTAAATTGATTTTAGTAAAATCAATTTTATTCAAAATAATGTTTAAAATATACTCATCCAAACAAATTATACTTTAAAAAAAGTGAGGAAATATATTTTCCCATTTCTTCATGGGTTTTTTTTTCTTGTTATGTCGCTTCAACAATAGAATTATAAAAGTGGAAATCAATCACTTGAAAATGTGGCTAACAATAATTTATTGAAGTAGTTGACTTCTTGGAATATATGTTTTGTTTATATTATTGTTTGTAGTGATGAACCTATAAGGGCCTATTAATTTGACTACACATAAATTAAATTAAAAATGTGGATGTTACTAAATGATCTGAATGTAGCTAAACACACTATGCAAGAAAACTCTTAATTAGGAATTATGATCCATAGCCACTCCTTTTCATTTGTTTTGCTTTGTCTTGAATATAAAGGAAGACAGGCACAGCTACATATATAGCTGGGCATATGACTTTCTTGTGGTGTATTTGTATTTAGCCTACAAAACTTGAAAAGGGAATAGTAAAATAATTTTATGTGATTTGTGATATCTTATCTTTCTTGAAAAGTGCAAAAAGGGCCATATAGTTTCTTCAAATGTACTTAACAAGTTTCTATTGTGTATAGAGAATGAAGGAGAAAATCTTAACTCTTAAGGGTATGTTTGATTAAAAGCTTTGGAGATTTTAAATTTATACATTTTAATCTTTATTTTATTTAAATATTTTTTAACGATTGAATTATAAGTTACTATTTTCAAGAGATGAGCTATAAATAAGTAAGTCGTGTGATCACAAGAGTATTGACGCATCATTTTTAAACTCGTAAAAAAGAAAATAATTAGATGAAAAATATATAAATGCCATATATTTTTAAAATCATATTAAATATCATAATACTTTTGTTTGTCAAAATAGTGTGTTTAAATTTTTGTGACCATACAATAATTATTCAATAGTAGTAAAAAATTGTAAGTGTTTATGTATTCATTAATTGTCATCACTTGGAGACACCTAACACAGCATATGTTACACCAAATTTGTTATTTTTTTTTTTGAACTACACAAAGTTTATATAATAAGATAAAGAGGAAAAAAGATAGATAAAAGAAAGCAAACTTTTACTAGCCAAGCTTTTCACACAATTATTGTAGGCACCATAGCATAAATATGCACACACATCTCCATCTAAATTTAACACAAATAAGTTGAAGTAGGGTCATCCCTCCTCCTAAATTTTCCCAAAGTGACAACATCAAATTTGACATGTCACATTGTAAGCCATCCTTCATGCAGCCCACCTTTCCCAAAATAATGATTCTTTTATATATAGTGGAAGCATCTCAACTTAAATTTGATCTTAGATGTTGATGGTTACTCAATATCACTTGTAAATACTTTCCACACTAAATAGTAGTAATATCGATATTTTTTTTTAGATATAAAGAGGAAATAACAAATAATTAGAAACTCATACACATAAACTAGAAAGATTTTAATTTTTTAGATCAATCGATAATATCAATATTTATATTGTATCATTGTATGAGATAATGTTACTATATTTTTTTTAATTTTTTAAACATACTATATATTTATGAGCATACTTTTTTATTAATTATGTTAATTTTGTAAATCAAATTGACTAATGGAAGATATATATAGTTTTTTTTTTTAAAAAAAAAAGAAGAAAAAAAGAAGAAGAAGATAAGATTAAACTAACCAACAAAATATTGTTAACTAACTAATAAAAATGAGAACAAATCCTCTCTATTTATTAAAGTTTTTATAATTCTAATACATTAAAATAGAAAATAGTATAGTTTTTATTATATTCTTTTAACTCTTTTTGAGTTTCACAATGGGTGATGCTCTTATCTTTATCTTTTCACCTATAAACTATCTCTTTTAAATAATTTCATTAATGCATCAATCAAAAGTATGGAGATGCTAAAAGTGTCAAATATGTCCATTTTCTAGAGAGGGGCCTCTTTATCTACATTGGTTGCTTCTAGATGAATTCCAAGGATTGGTAAAATTCAAAAGTGAAAGAGATAAAAAGTCTAGCTAGCTAGTTTAATAGGTTTCATGTAATTTTCATGTTTTCTTTTAGTATGATTGTATTTTTTTTAAGAACAAAATATTATTATTTAATAATCAATCTCAACACAAGATATTAGAGATCGAGAAAAACAGAACCATAAAATAAATGTACTATATATAAGCGGTACACTAATAAAAAAAAGCCAAAAACTTTATGATTATATCCGTTTAACCTTCTATTAAAAGAATTTAGCATCATTTCAGTTATCCATTGCTCTCAAACTTTACAACATACTAGTAAAGATCTTGCAAATTTTGTCATGACATGCCACCAATAATGCACACCTCCTTTTTATTTTTAAGATGACAAATTAATGGAAAGAGCCAACTATAATTTGGTTTATATGTGTCATTTAAAGTTAATTAGGAATTTAGGAGTGGGTTGCATCATGTCTACCACCCAAATAATATTCATTATTATTAGGGGAAACAATTTCTAAAGAAGAAAAGTTATGAAAAAAAAATGAAAATGGAACACTTTGTGAAAAATCCTTCTAAAACGGTTGGGAAAATATAATAAATAAATGTGAACTTTGTTTCATTGGTCCATATAAGATGCAATTGCAACCCACCAACACCCTCAAATTTTATCAATTATTCTATAGCAGTTAAAATGTAAAAAAAAAAGAGCAATAAAGAACAAAGAAGATTTGAAAGTTAAAAAGTTTGAATTACGCATTGAATTACGCATTACATACGATGTCTATATCAATTGAATTTTTTTAAAAAATAGTCGAAACTGGAGTATTTATCATTAAAAATGGTTTGACGTTAAATTTTTTAAAATTAAATTACAATTTTCTTGTAATGTTTGGTGGTAGAAAGGTTAAAATACTGAATTTTTTAATAAAGGAAGTACAAAGTTGGATCTCTGCTGCTAATACTTTTCATTTTCTTTTACTAATATGTAAATGGACTAAATTTAATATAAGTAAAAGTATTTTACTAATATACCAAAATTTGCCGATAAAAAAGAACAACAACATTATTGATTGAGGACAAAGAATTTCCTACACACTTTTATAGCAATGCCATCTTGTTGAGGTTTCTTAATCCCAACTTTCAAATCACATTTTCTCGGTTTCAAATATAATTATTACATTTCCTTTTCAAATATAATTGCTAAATGAAGTTTATAAGCATTGATAACAATTACTGAGCACTAAAGTTTATACACCTCATTTCATTTATGCATTCTTATTTCACTTAGTAAATATGATATAAGACACCAACAATGAGTTGAATGAGTTGGTTCAAGAGGAAAGAATTTTAGATCCCTCAAGCATGTAGTCTAAATATGATATAAGACTAAACTTTTAATTTTTTTTAAGTGATACATAATTTAATACACCAGTGAAAAAAAAAATTTGAAGAAAAAACCAGTTTTTTTAAACAATATAATTTCAAATAAACTAAAACTTCAATATTTTGACTGTTCTAAAATAAAGATGCTTTGATGATATTTTTGACTAGAAAAATCATTGATAAAACCCTCCTACTTGTGATCAAATTCATGAACACGGTTTATTCAAATCTAATCGTGGGAAAATAATCGGGTACATATTGAAGATAAAGTATGTTTAATAGATATCAAGAATCAAGATAAGGTTTGATTCGTCTCGTTAGTATAATTCAGTTATAGTTACTAGAGATATTATTAGAGGAGTTTGTATTCGAATACTCAATCCATCCATTTAAATGTGTAGTCACTGAGGCTACAAAGAAAGAAAAAAAAAGTTCAATTCATTTTCCTCCTAAGACAAAACTAAATTGGTTAAAATAGATCAAGATCATGATTTTTGAATTTGTCTTCTCAAATAAAAAATAATATTCAAGAAGAAAAAAAATTGAAATGTAAATCAGATATACATAGGGGTGCGAATAGGAATATATACACAAAATCGCTTAATATGAGCTAATCTTAAGCAGGCAAGCCCATTCTTAATTTTCACTAGTTTTGTTTTTGGAAATAAAAGGGCCTAAGCCCAAAAAAGAAGGAAATACAATTCATTTATAATTTTTGCATTTTGCCCCCCATTTAAAAATCGAATTTTGGTCTCCAATTTATTTATTTTTCAAACTTTTGTTTTTCATATCATTTTTTATTGTTTTTTATGATGTGACCTATTTATTTAAATATGTTGGTGTTTATTAGACATATTTTTTTGTTGTCATGGATATTTAGTGTAGTCTAATATGCGCCAATAAACAAATATATCACATCATAAAAATTATCAAAAAATAAAATGAGTGATTATATTCAGAAAGAAAGTTAAATTGAAGAACTCAAAAACTTTTAAAAAATAAAATTAAAATTTTATTTTAAAAGAAAATTAGAGTTTTCACTAATGCCTCCGTAGGAGAACCTTTGAGATACTCAAAGTTAATTCTCTCTTCTCAACCAAATTCTTTACTCAAGAGCTAACAATTAAACCCCTCCACTACCTACTTAAGATGACAAAAATTCTCATCCCTCAGTTTTTTATAACGACTCATTTATTAATAATTTTATGGACTAAATCTATCAATAAAACTTTGTACCAAAAGAAGAAAAAAAATCTATCAATAAAAATTTTGTTTTTCTGAAAAGTACATTTAAGTTACTTTTCACAAAAAGTTAAAATCACTTTTTGTCAATCTGAAAAGTGAATCCAATGATATTAGTATAATTTATTTGTTGGTAATATGATATATTGATAAAATAAAACATCACCCCACCAAGTCACCTACCATACATACTTCTCACTTATGGTCTGGTCTCCATCCAGTGACCACTGCCCTTCTTCTTCTGTCACTCTATTCTACTTCTACTTCTAGCTACTCTCTCTCTCTCTCTCTCTCTCTCTCTCTCTCTCTCTCTCTCTCTCAATGCATTCTACCATACTCACTTGTATAGTATATATATCCTTCATTGTTCATCTGTAATGCTTGTTAACTAAGAGGTAAGAATGTGTTATTATTTTTTTTTCATTTGCTGTAATCTTTTAGTATATGGTTAGATTTATTGTTTAATTTTTATTATGATTATTGTTATTGTTGTTAATGAGCATATATAGTAAACTATGAACTTGGTTATTGGTAGTTAACATTTGAGTTATTTATTTATTTATTTAATTGTTTTAATTTGAGATTTGTAAGTGTGGAAACAAAAATTGACATTACTAGCTAGCTGGCACTGATGGTATTTTTGACTTTTATATGTAAGTTCACATTACTGTGCATTTATGAGTCCTGCTATTAAACCAAAGGTGGTTAGGTCTTGTTAAAGGGAATAATTTTTCACAATGTAGCGAATCAATGTTCGAGTGTTCAGGAGCACTTGAACATTGATTCTTATTTATTAGAATTAGGGTTGGGCCTAACTGAATCCATGCCGAACATTTGGTGTGTCACCTGAGTGGTCTGATAGCGAGTGACCCGGTAGAGGTAACTCAACATGTCTTTGTTGAGCTCTGATACCATTTTAGAATTTGAATTGGGTTAACTCAACCCTTACAAAATTGGGTTGTAAGGTGATGGCTGCACCCCGCTTATAAACACATTTTCAGATGATATTTCATCTAATGTGGGACTCTTAAGAAAACTAATACTATTCCTGCAAGTTTTAGTTCTTTTACTTCCATTGTGGTTTGTATTCTTATATAGTCACATGTCATGTGTTGTTGTTGTTGATGTTTGGGTTAGGAGCAACTAGGAAAGGAATGCAGGTTTTCTGGTTGATTCTGTTGTTGGTGGCGAATATTGCATTCGGGAATTCAGATATTGATACACTTCTTGAACTCAAGAAGGGTATTAAAAATGACCCTTTTGGATTAGTTCTTAATTCTTGGGATTCAAAGTCATTAGACTCTAATGAATGTCCACAAAACTGGTATGGAATATCGTGCAGTGAAGGCAATGTTATATCTATCACTTTGGACAATGCTGGTTTGGTTGGAGAGTTCAATTTCCATGCAATTAGTAGCCTTACAATGCTTCACAATTTGTCACTTGTAAACAACAATTTCACAGGAAGCATGTTACATGTTAGTCCAATGAAATCACTTAAATATCTTGATTTGTCTCGCAACAAGTTCACCGGCTCACTTCCTCTTAGCTTCATTGAATCGCGTAGTTTAGTGTATCTGAATCTTTCTTCAAATGCATTTAGTGGCACTATTCCAAATGTGTTTCACAAACTTGACCAGTTGAAGTATTTAGATTTTCACGGTAACAGCTTTTCGGGCGATATTATGCATATATTTTATCAGATGGGAAGTGTGTTACATGTTGACTTAAGCAACAATAAGTTTTCCGGTACACTTGATTTGGGACTTGGAGATGTTTCTTTTCTATCCTCAATTCAACATTTGAATGTTAGTCGCAATTCATTGGTTGGTGAACTATTTGCTCATGATGGTATGCCATACCTTGATAATTTAGAGGTCTTTGATGCTAGTAATAATCAGATAGTTGGTCATATACCTTCCTTCACGTTTGTCGTATCGCTAAGGATTCTTCGACTTGCATGCAATCAGTTGACAGGTTCTCTGCCAGAAACTTTGTTGAAGGAAAGTTCGATGGTGTTGTCTGAACTCGATCTTAGTCAAAACAAGCTTGAAGGTACCTTATTTCTGTGTAAATATTAATCAAATTCATTATTTCTTCAAATCCCATTTGTCACACACACACACACTGCAAATTTGTGTTGCCGGCAGTCAACGCATCGGTGATCGTTGGATCGAGACCAGACCGTCCAGACTTCAAGCTCGGCATTTTAATTTTAAATAATAATCAAAATATGAATTGAAATTTGGACCATCTGATTTCGATCGAACGACCACCGATGTGCTGACTGCATGAATACGTGCAAGCGATTGGACTGTAGGCAATCCAAATCCATATGAACATCTACATATCTACTGCTAGTAATCCTTATATTCAACATTACTTGTTCATCAATTTTAGTCATTATATGATAAAATTATATGAAATGAGTTAAAATTTGTTCTATTATAGTTCATGCGTACTTTTCTCCTACGTTACAATTTGAACTCTCCTTTGCAGGTTTCGTCGGAAGCATTACCTCAATGACTCTTAGGAAGCTTAATGTATCTTCAAACAAATTGTCCGGTCCATTACCTCTCAAAGTAGGTCACTGTGCTATCATAGATTTGAGTAACAACATGTTGTCAGGTAACTTGTCAAGGATCAAGTATTGGGGTAACGATGTGGAAGTTATTGAGCTAAGTACAAACTCATTGTCCGGAATGCTTCCGAACGAAACAACGCAATTTTTAAGGTTAACTTCACTTAAGGTGTCCAATAACTCATTGGAGGGATTTTTGCCACCAGTTTTAGGAACATATCCGGAACTAAAAGAGATTGATCTTAGTCTCAACCGGCTTTCTGGTTTCCTCCTACCCACCCTTCTTGTCTCGACCAAATTGACTACTCTTAATCTCTCAAACAATGAGTTTTCTGGTCCAATTCCTTTTCAACTTCCAAATACTCATTCATTGGTTTCTGCCAAAAAAATTAGTTTGACGTCGCTTGATCTTTCAAACAACAATTTGAGTGGAATTATTTCTTCGAAAATTAATGAGCTTCATAATTTGGTATATCTCAATCTATGTAACAACAAATTGGAAGGTACTATTCCTAACGTTCTTCCGGATGAATTAAGAGGATTCAATGTGTCCTTTAATAATTTTTCTGGAGATGTACCTCATAACTTGTTAAAGTTTCCTGAATCGGCATTTCATCCAGGAAATACTATGTTGATATATCCAAATTCTCAATTATCACCAAAAGATTCTTCAATCTTAGGTTCGAGGTCACATAAGAAATATTTCCCTAGGAGTGTCTGGATTACATGTTTGGTTACCGGTGCTTTTGTGATTTTTATTATGGCTGCAATGATTTATTATAGGAATAATCAGAAAAAAGAAAGAACTTCTAAAGGAAGTGACATTATCCAAGAGAGTACTTCTCCATCACAGAGAAGAAATTTGGAATCATTACCGCCTTCTCAAAGTGATGTTACCATAAATATTAATCCAACCTTCAAGATGGATAAAGATCCTGAATTAGTTAAGAATGAGGAAGGAACGTCTTCTCCAATGTCTATTTTGTCGGCTTCGAATCCTTCACCTTCTACAAGTCATCAGTTCGAGAATCCGAGCTCCCTCCAAGTATCGTCTCCGGATAAACTGGTTGGGGACTTGCATCTATTTGATGGATCGTTGATGCTAACTGCGGAAGAGCTTTCATGCGCTCCGGCTGAAGTTATTGGAAGGAGTTGTCATGGAACACTCTATAAAGCTACACTTGAATCTGGTCATGTATTGGCTGTTAAATGGTTAAGAGAAGGAATAACTAAAGGAAAAAAGGAGTTAGCAAGGGAAATTAAGAAACTCGGGACAATCAAGCATCCGAGCCTGGTTTCTTTTCTTGGTTGCTACTTAGGGCCAAAGGAGCATGAGAGACTGATTATATCAAATTACATGAATGCATATTCTTTGGACATTTATCTCCATGGTAAGCTTATGACTTCATATTCAATTGTGGCTTAAAATTTATGTTTTGTTTTATAGGTAAATGTTAGTACTTAGTACCGACAAAAGTACTTGTGAGACTCTTTAAGAGAACTTACGACATGTCCATGCACTGTTTTCAGCTTATTACTATAAGCTCTCTACGATAGCTTATGAAAACAACTTATAACCTATATGGAAACATTGCCTTTATTTTATTTTTCGCTGTATGATAAACACGTAACTAAGCTATTTTTCCAAACAAGTCCTATTTATTAACACTTGTTTTGAGTTTTACAAGTTAGTTTGTTCAAAGATGTTGATGATTTGATCTCTTAACAACTGAGGAATCAATTATGTAAAAGTCCTAGAAATTAATTTGTGAAACTATGATGAGCTAAATTTTGAGGCTTTATTAACTTGTATATTGGACATTTCGAATTCATGGATTATTTCAATTTTTTTCTACAGAGGCTGATAAAAGAAATCTCCATCCTTTGTCTGTTGATGAAAGGCTGAGGGTGGCCGTAGAAGTGGCGCGATGTCTACTTTATCTGCACACCGAGAAAGCCATACCTCATGGCAATCTCAAATCCACAAACATTCTAATAGAAACTCCCAACAGAAATGTTTTACTCACTGACTACAGCCTGCACCGAATACTCACTGCTGCTGGTACTTCCGAGCAAATTCTGAATGCCGGTGCACTTGGTTACCGACCTCCCGAGTTTGCTAGATCAACTAAACCATGCCCTTCCTTGAAGAGTGACGTCTATGCATTCGGAGTTGTCTTGTTAGAGCTCTTATCAGGAAGAAAATCAGGAGAAATTGTTTCCGGGATTTCTGGCGTGGTTGAACTTACCGAATGGGTGAGGTTTTTAGCCGAACAAGACCGTTCTAACCAATGCTTCGAAAAGTCCCTTGTCGAAAATAACAATGGAGATGAACCATTTAGGATTCTTGATGACATGCTAAAAGTAGCTCTTAGATGCATCCTTCCAGCATCTGATAGGCCTGATATGAAAACAGTCTTTGATGATCTTTCAACAATAAGGGAAAGTTGATGATCATAGTTTCAACCACTAGCATCATCATTGTTTATAATTGTTTTGGTTACTTTTTGAAGTATATTAAATTTTGTTCCCTTGATGACAATTCTTTATTTAAGGAAATTCATTCTTTTCAACCCTTTTGATGGAAATTGTATATTGTTGCATTTACAGTATTCTTGCATCTGTTTAACACTGATGTAGGACTTTGGTAGTTTTACGCGGCTCAATAATTTTTACCAGATACATATTTTACAACACTAATTGCGCGATTTAAAGTTTACGTCATATAAATCATCTGTATAAATTTATAAGTAAATGAGATATCATTCATGTTATGTTAAGATTAAGTCTAGATTACATGTTATTAAGGCATGCACATGATGATAATCTTTAATGTGTATCAATGATATGGCAAATAGTTTATGTAAAAATCTTGCAACATTCAAACAAGATCATGTAGTTTAAGCAAACATTTAAACAACTCCTTTCGATTATAGACACTAACATCTTTCGTTAGATCATGTAGTTTGGTTTTCAATGAGTATCTTTCTTAGTAGAGATTCGAATTTCAATTCGCCGCATTATAAGAGTCTAACATGTTCTATTAAATTCAACCTCAGTTGATTCTATACAGTAGTTTTAGTCCGTACAAACGTGAAATTTGTGCAAGATTCATGAATGACTTTCACCGTCGATTCAATACTTAAGAAACAAACCAATGAGCTACATATAAAAAAAAGTAACATTTTTGATTGGTTTGCGCGATATGTAAACACTTTAAACAAATAGTCGAATGTTAGAATCTTCGCCTTTCTAACAAAATATTTGATCTAAGATTAATGACAGCTAAACAAAGTTAAAATATCTGAGTAAGAAGCATCCATAATCATAAATAGCTCTTATCATTCATTTTCTTAGTATGAACTAGACATAATTTTCTAGTTAAAAACAAGATTATTTTTTCTAAATATTCATTTATTAAATTAATTAATACTACATTACAGGCATTGGTACCACCAATTCAAAAGACACAAAACCGTGTATAGCAAAATTCCAACCAACTTGCTGACAAATGGATCAGCAATCAACATCCTATGTGACTGTATTTAAGGAATATATAATAATTAGATCCAAATATTACATCCAAAAACACTGTAATTTTATGACTAATTCCATTTGCTTACTTGTTTTTTTTTTTAATTTTGCCAGCTTAGAAGTGATCACACATTGAACTGTACCTTAATTTTTCTCCTTAATTTAATTATTTCTTAGATATTATATTTATTAATTTATATATTATAGTATCTTTCTCCGAACCAACATTATATTACTTATTCCACAATCTATAGTATATGCTTATAAATACAAAGTGTTCATTCTTCTCTATTCTCCCTCATATGAGTGCTCTCAGAATTTTGTCTTTGCCCCTTTTATCCATGTAAGTTATTGTTCATCTCTATAATTTTCATACTCTTGTTTTAATTTGATTCATTTTTATCTTGCTTTAATGTCAATATATATTATTTATACCAAGTTTTTTTTTTACTAAATTATTTATTTATTCCAAGTTAAGTGCTAAACAAAATTGCATAACAATAACAAAATTACACTAATCATATGAAATATAACCAAGTATAATCATTTTCACAAAAATATTTTCATAAATATTAGCACAATCAAATTCATGTCCTCAAACTCTCATAATATATTTACATGATTTCTTTTTGATATATAATTTTTATGAAAATAATATTTAGTACTAATATTTAATATATATTTTTAACTATACCAAAATTGTTTCAATAAAAAAAATATACTTGATCAAAATATATCAAAAATTAAGGGTCATATTTTTTTTAATTAATTTTTGGTAGTGATGATTGGTTTAGTCAAACCAATAATGCTTCTGTCGTGCATTGCAGCATTTTTCACAACTTTCCCCTTTCTAATTTTTAATTAAGTTTATTAAATGATAAAATTTATAAATTAACAAAAAAATTATAAATTGGATTAAAAAAAATTATAAATTTGGTGTCAAAAAAATATTATAAATTTGAAAATAAACAATTAACATTGTATTTGCATTTCAATTTTATTTGAATTTGAATTTGCAGATAATTATAGTTCTTGACTCGTCACACACTGACTCACTCAATGGCTGACCGAGTTCACCCACGCGACTCACCACCAGTCTCCGAAGAACACGCCGCCGGCACACCTCCATCGCCACCGTCTGATAAGCCCGTTCCACCACCAGGAACCTACGTCATCAAAATCCCGAAGGACGTAATCCACCGCGTCCCTCCGCCGGAAAACGCTCGCCGTTACGAACAATACACTCGCAAAAACCACCGCCAAAACCGTCGTTGCTGCTGCTTCTGCTGGTTCATCGGAATAATCTTCATCCTCATCGTTCTCATCGGTATCGCCGCCGGAATCTTCTACCTCGTTTTCCGTCCAGAAGCACCAAACTACTCAATCGAAAACATCAACATCAGAGGAATAAACCTAACATCGCCGTCGTCCACGGCGGCGATCTCGCCGGAGTTTGACGTCACTGTGAAAGCCGATAACCCTAACAACAAGATCGGAATCATTTACGAAAAAGATAGCTCTGCTGAAATCTTCTACAAGGACGTTAGGTTATGTAACGGCGTTTTGCCGGCGTTTCATCAACCGTCAAATAACGTGACGGTGTTTACGACGGTGTTAAATGGTAACGGAATTAAAATGAGAAACGAAGACTTAACGGCGATGGTGACGGCACAAAATAAACGGAAAGTGCCGTTAATGGTTAAGTTGAGAGCGCCGGTGAAAATAAAAGTGGGGTCTGTTAAAACATGGAAAATTACCGTTAAAGTTGACTGTGATTTAACGGTGGATAGATTAGTGGTGAATGCTAAGATTGTTTCTAAGGATTGTAATTATAGAGTTAAGCTTTGGTGATTAAATTATGAAATTCTTTTGAAATTGTTATAGATAGATGAATTATGAATACTTGTTTTACTTACTAATTTTTTTACTATAATTATTTTTTTAATTTTATTTTTACCGTCAGTTTAATCTAATTTAAAAGTTAGTTTTGATATTAAATAATTTTAACTTTTTCAAACGTATGCCCGTTTGGCCGGGCTTATTTTCTACTTTTTTTCTTCTCCTTAAAAATAGTAAAGTAGGAAAAAAATGTGTTTTATTCTACTTTTTTTTATTTATTAATTCTTTAGTTTCTTTCTCTAATACTTTTAAAGAGAAGTATGGCTAAATTCAATTTTATACTTCTCTATCTCGTTTAAGCTAAATAGAAAAGTAGAAAATAAGCCGGGCCAAACGGGCAGTTCAAAATTCTTTTCAAATTCAGTTGTACAATTGTGAAGATTGAATTGTGATGTTCTCTTTTAAATCCAATGTCAATTACTATTGAATCAACTAAAAGTTAATTACTATATAAAAAAAGTTGAATTTGTATTAGTCAAATATTCAAACCCAATAATTAGAGAAAAATGTCTACTAATCAAGTTGTTGGATGTGTGTATACACTTTTAGTCTAGCTAGTTGGATACAATCATACAATTCATAACTCACAAGTGTGTAGGTTTAAAATTAATGTACAAATTTTATTAGAGGGTAGCTTATAAGTAGTAGAGTAGCAAATGTAATTTGAACCTTGAGGTCATGACAATGGTCAAATGGTGAACTTTTCAAACTAAATTAAGTTATCTAACTACTCTATATATGACCAAGTAGTAAAAACCCACACTAGTATTTTTGCTATGGAAAATGTTAAACAACTTATCTGAACACTAATTAAATATACTCATTAAGTTTAATCTTAAAATTAATACATTTAATATAATGACCGAGTTTCAATTTTATCTCTCCTTTTAATATATAAGTTTTCAATAACTTATTATTTATTATCCTTCGAAATCAAATACTCATTCAACCACATACATATATATACATGAACTGCAAGTCTGCAACTACATAAAAACTATGTAGTGTACAAGCCATAGTGAAAAAATTGACCGCAAACAGATTCTGAATTGGACCAAGCACAACATTTATATGAGAAACTTTCCACAACTCCAATATTACTTTAGAGGTAGAATTTTAACTACATTTGAAGAATATGATAATTATGAGATCAACTTATTTTATTATGTTGTCTTATTAAACACTGAATT
Source organism: Trifolium dubium (assembly GCA_951804385.1). NCBI lineage: Eukaryota > Viridiplantae > Streptophyta > Magnoliopsida > Fabales > Fabaceae > Trifolium > Trifolium dubium. The sequence continues at coordinate 3,123,989 of OX638067.1, forward strand.
GTGACTCAATGTGATATAGTGTGTGGAGGAATGTGTTACCATCAATTTTTTTACTAAGTTATTATATTGGATGTATCAATAGTAGCAGATTATGAATTGGACCCCTTGAGTAGAAGACGAGAATTTTGCGTATGAAGAAAATTTGGTTAAGAGAAAATAATTTACCATGTGTGTCTTACAATTTTCTCGAAGGGGTATTAATCACAGCTAAAAGGAAGTAAAAACTCCGTACCTAACATGATGACCAAAAAATAAAAGAAAAACAAAACGTAAGTTAATGACTAAAACAAAGAAAGAGGAGGCTGAAGTGAAAAGAATAGAAAAATTCTTATAAAATCAGAAATGTCTCCATCATTATGTACACCTAAAAGATTATCTTAGTTTTTCTTGTTGCAATTAAATATGCACCAAGGAAAAAGTTTACTTTGTCACATTCAAAGAACAAATATTTATTTAAAATTAATTCAATTGCAATCTAACATATGAGACAATTTGTCAAGTAGATGATCATCCTGACCTTGTAAAAGTTGCTTGAAAACATGCATAAGCCTTTGGTAAATTGTCCAAAATGAAATGTTAAAAATGAAAACAATAATCATATACTTTAGTTTAAATAAAATATGAACCTATAATCATATACACAAAATAAATGAAAAAAATTGACACAAGCAAAGAAAATCAAGAAAGAACAAGTTCCTTCCATAAACCATTTGATTTGCTAACAAAATATTGGATTATACAAGTTCATATCTTTGCACTCAAATTTCATCACCATTAGAGCCTAGTACTTACACCTCTTAACCTCTCCATAGAAATCTATCACCACCCTTCTATTCTTAAAAGGACTAAACTAATAAGTATATGAAAAATAAGCAATGATTTAATGATATTTTTTCATGTACAAATTCTTCATCCATTGTACTATTGTATGCTCCACAACATTTCATGCAATTTTTCTCTTATTGTTTGGATGTTTATTTTAAAGACTAAACAACTTGTGATTGTGACTTTGATTCTTCATCTTGAGATTCAGAAGTATAGTGGTGATGATGTTGCGACTGAGAATTCGAATGACCATTTTGAGACTGAGAATTAAACCGATGATAATTGTTCTTAGCTTCCTGAATAGCTTGTCTAAGTTCGTTGTACATTTTGACAGAAGAACCGGACAAACTGTTTAATTGACCAAGAAATCGAATCAAGCTTGCACGAAATCGATCAAAACCTGATATCCAATCCTCCGAGACGTCGTCTCTTAATAAACCATCTGGTTCACCGCCGATATGAGAATGAGCTTCTTTTCCTTGGTTCTTTTCTTGATATGGTAAGAACCGGGCTGTATCAGCTGCTAAGCTCTTAATAGAATCGACAACATCCTTGACAGGTAATGTACCGAGCTTTTTCAACCAGACATCACAGGTGGCGTATATTGGTGGACCGTATTGTATAAGAAGTTCAGATTGCGGCTTCCTTTTTCTTCTAAATGATTTTTGTTGAAGAGGAACGCATTTGTGAATCCAATCATTTATAGCATCAAGATACGATTTTTGAGCTTCAATCCACTTGGTGAAGCTTGATGATAGAAAGTGGAGTTCGTTTTCAAGATAGGAAGTAATCTGCCTGCGTAGTTCTGAATGCATGGTGATTCTAGCGTGACTGTTGTTATATGATGCCGACATGATCTGAAACTGAAGTTTGTGGCATTCATGCATCACTTCCCACATTCGATGTAACCTGCCATCAACGCATAACAGAAACAGATGAATTACAAAAGCAAGAAGTTCATATTAAGCATTGAGCTAGCATCAAAAGATTGTTAGTAAGCATCGGTGAATCACAAGATAAAAAAGCCAATATTCTTGTATAATCAATTACCGAATTTAAACTCAGCACCATAACTTTCAAAAATGTCAGTTACATTATGTCAGCACAAAACAGTCTCTCAGTAAAAAAGGCGAAACTTATTAGTCATACCCTTCAATCAGTTCCTCAAGTTGTGGCTGAAGTTCTCTGTCTCGCAGTTCCTCAATCCTCTTTGATATAGAGTCTATCCTGTGAATCGCAACTCTGATTCTCGAGTGCAGATCCTTGACTGCAGCGCGAGTTTTATCTATTGTGGAGGTCTTTTCTGCGTTTGATTCCAGGTTTCTTAAGATTTTGCACTTCATGTCATATTCCTTTCTGACAATCTCACTAGCCTGTTATTCACAGAAATGAAGAATGATATTATCAATTCGACAAAGAAATCCCCATGTTCTATGACATGCAGCTATGTGTTTAAAATACTAAGGCCTGTTTAGATGAAAAACTTATTTAAACTCTTATAGAATAAACGCTTATCATATAAGTGTTTATGTAAAAATAAAAACTATTTCTATAACGAAAGATAAAATCAAATCATTTCATATATGTTATAAGCTGTTTTCATAAGCTATCGTGGAGAGCTTATGGATATGTCATAACTCATAAGTGGTTTCCATAAAATCCCTCAAACAGTCACACAAGTGCTTATAATAGTAGATTAGCTCAAATAAGCCAATCCAAACATTCTCTTAATTGTCAATAGAATTTTCAACTCTTTTTTTGGATAATACAGGACGTTCACTCTAAAATCCAAAATAAAACTTCAACATACAGCTATAATAAAAAAAATGAAAGTTCGTAAAGGTCCAATGTATTTGTTGATAAGAAGTGCATGGTACCTTCACTTCATCATAGAGCTTTCTTTCCCATGCATGTAGCCTATCCAAGGTTGATGCATGGCTTCCAGAGATCATACACGAATTATCAAAGAGATTATTTGTGATATCCTCTACATTTTCTCTTGAATTTGCATCCAAAGGGTTTTTAGAAGACGATGATCGAGATGATGCCGTCCTATGCCAAGTTAAGTACTTAACCGAGTTTTGAGCAGGCTCTAAAAAGTTGTAAAGAAAAACAAATTAGATATTGAATTTCAAAAACAAGAATGAGTATGCAAATTACAAAAAGATAATGAACATTTTTGGTAAAACAAGTTTGGGAATAACGCGGTCTAATCCTGTTTTGTCTAAATTACAAAAATTAGATATTGTATACTCTAGGAATATCTATAGTTAACAAGACTCAGAAATTACCTTCTGGAACTTGACTTGGGTCTTCCCCACACGAGAAACACGCTTTACAAAATAAGGATGCCAAAGACCCATCTGTGACAGAAATAGCAATTTGTCATACAAAGTTTCATCATTGTATCGTATTTACATATAAATAAGAACTATTAATATTTATTATTTCCCAAGATGATAACAACCTAAGAAATATAAAGAAAGAAGAGAGTCAGAAAGATTACTTTCTTTTCCTGGGAATATCGGTCGAAAGTGAAATTTATTTGCTTCAAGCATCCTTGGAACCTCTATACCAGAATCCGAAGCTCTAATAAAGAGAACCTCAATATCCTTCATGCTTGAAAAGAAATTCTTAGGAGTGACTTTATTTTCACTATGATTCTCTTTCTCCACAGGTTTATTTTCTTCGGGTGGAACCAAAGCTACCCTTGGTACTTTCTTTGATGGAGAAAAATAAGGAGAGTTTCCTTTATCGCCATTCACCAACTCAACTTCAGAAGCCGAATCCCCTTTCATAGGCAAAACATTTGCTTGAACATGGCTATTAGCTCTATTTAGATTTTCAAATCTTTGGACTAGAGTTTCTGTGGTAGGCTCTTCATCAAATTCATCTTCAGAATTCCGCGAGTCACACGAAGAAACCTTCTCTTCATCATCATCTTCCAACTCAGGAATTCCTTCCTCATCACCATTCTCTATATGATGAGGTGTTCCCTTCGCTTCTTGAAAAGAAAATTGATGATCAACAGGATTAAAAATACCGAAGAAATCCCATTGTGGAGTTCCATCCGGAAGAGAAGATTCTCCAAATTCTTCTGTTTCAGACATTCTACTTCCATTTTGTGCAATGCCGGATGATGTTATGGTTGCTGTAACAGGTACAGGTGGTTTCTCTTCAACTTTTTTCGAAGAAAAACCACTAAGTTTCATATGATTTGCATGAAACCTACTAGAACTAGTTGGAGAGGGAGTTTGATAGAAGTTTTGTGTTTCAGCTCCATCGATATGTTGTGACATAGATGGCGAAGACTGCGACATTGCTTTATCGGTTAAAGCAAGTGCTTGTGGTGTTGCATTAGTGTATAAAGAAGATTCAACATGAGGTTCAGGTTCTGTGAATTTTTGAAGAGCTGTTCCTACAATTTTCAGTGAATGAACATACGAAATATGTGCAGCTGCTAGTGAGCAACGACCGTCAAGCGCTTGCCTAACAAATTTCTTCCTTTCACGGCACAGTTGCAGCGCCTTATCATCCTCCGTTTTGGAGGTTGAAGCTCCCATTATCCTAAATCTACCTTACCTTTTTTTTGCCTTTTCCCTTTATGGAAACGCTAAACCTTGATTTCTATCTGCAAATTCATTCAGCATCAAATGTATTAGACTAATCACTACTAAACGGCCTAACAGTGAATACTTTAGTACCTATAACATTGCTATAGAAAACAAGATAAAACAATAAATGAACTATATACAAGTCCTACAAAATAACAAACATTACAAGTCTAATAACAATTGCTACAAGAAAAATACAAATCAGAACTTCATAAGTTTCTTTTTTTCTTCATATGCACAGAAACTAGATTCTTTTAGTAACACATTACAAAATACACTAACATAAAGTCTAGAATACTAATGCAGATGTCCCCGTGACTCCGTGAGCTTAACTCAGCACGTAAAGTGCATGGACTGGGGTTCGAACCCTAGTACGCCCACTTATTAATCTTTTAAGGGCTGGAATTCTAGCCATTAGGCTACCTGACAAAATAATAAAAACACTAATGGAGATAACAAGGATCATTATATGAAATGTCACAAGTTCACAATCAATTTCCATATGGAATTACAAGAAAATGCAAAATACATCTAAGGAACATGTTTAAGAAAACAATGTTAATGAAATCATTATACAACAACAAACAATACCAGAAATTGCTAAAGTAAACCAAACACAGAACTTCAAAACAATCAAAATTAGGTAATTGAAGCTTGAAAGTTCAACACAAAGACACTGTTCAAAACCCAATATAAGGCACAATGTTATTAGAGATGCAGAAAAAGGAATGAAATTTAACATAAAAAAGGAAACTTTCAAGGAAGGGAAAGATAACCCAAAATAAAAAATAAAAAAATCAATTATAGAAAGTATGAAAATTTTAACTTATTATGAAAGAAAAAAAGTTGAATAAAATCAAACCCAAAAACAGATTCATATAAAAAAGAACAAAGGGTAATGCCAAAAAAGTAAAAAAGACAGTGAAACAAGAAAAAAGTAGAAAAATTAAGTGGGTACCAAAGTGTGTGTGCATTGAGAAATTGGATTTGAGAGAAGACCCATGTAAGAGAATGATTGAAAGATATAAGATTTGGAGAAAAAGAAGAGAATTTTTATCAGAATGTGTTCACTTCATCACTCTCTCTCCTCCATGGCTGTGCTGGCTACTACCATGCAAAAGAAAACATTACTACATAGGAAGACAGAGACACAGACATCTTACCATGGTTTGTGGGGTCCAGTTCCACGTGGGATAAAGTTATGATGTTAGTGGAGCGTAGAAACCACGCGTTTGTGGATTCATAATGGAAAAATTGGAGTCAAAATTAGATGATGATATCTATTTTTCTTGTTGAAGCATCTAAGTTTCATATTTCATAATTCTTTTTTTTATGAGGAGATGTACATGAGTTATTTTTTTAATTAGTGTGAGTAAATCCAAGAAGAGTAGTGGGGTTTAAATCAAGAATATCTTAAATGATGATATCAAAATTTTGTCATTTTTATGGTTAAAACGTATTTATTTTGTTTCAAAATATAAGTAAAGTGAATTAATAAAAATTCATGTAATGAGTTGGTTTAAGTGGTAAAATTTTGGTCTGTTTAATTTTTTTTTTTTTGAATGGCAAATAAATATATTATTAATAAAATTAAGTCATTGTTCAAGATGAACAAAGACCGATAAAATAAGAGTTTATAGAACAAAGGCCCAAACAAACATAACATCAATGAAAATTATTTAAACTACCTAAGGGAGGACTACTTCTAATCTCATATTTAGAAGATACTTCTCAACTTCCTAACCACCAGAAATACATCAACCCGATGCAAAAAAAATGGCACTAGCCACTAATTCCCAATCTCGAATCAAAAGTGACTGGTCTATCAGAGTCCAAAGAACAGCTTCTTGAGTCAAAATTGGAGGGGCAACGGTAAAAAAAGAAATCTAAGTAGATAAGTCTTAATGCAAACCTACTCTAAACAATCAACAACAATGTTATAAAAATCACCAGATACAAAGAAATTTACAAATCTCAAGAGATTTAGAAACCAACAGAGACTCAAAATGAGTCATGCAAATCTCAATAGATTTGATATATAACGGTCGGAAAATCAAGTATTAGAAGAACCAAAAACACGCACAACATCAACCATATCCCAACAACTCTAGAACCACCAGACCAACACCAAAACACAACACCGGAGAATGATCCAACTACTCCAAAACCATTGCCAAAATAGTACCGAAATCACCAGAGCAAATAGCACCACAGAACCCACCTAAATCACCAACACCACTAAATCCACAGATAGCCACCATTACCATATCAACCACCACCGAAACCGCCGGAGTAAAGAGCACCGCCTCAACAACATCTCACCACCACGAATAGCCGGCGCAGCAACGCCCCAAATGTCACCCAAACCACCATCAACCGTGGTACGCTAAAGTATGTGGTAAGTGATTTGTTTCATAGTTCATGTATATATAAAAAGTTTAGTCGAAATTAGGAATCCCCTATATATAAGGGATTGCTAATTTCGACAGTGAGTCAAAGTTAAACAATGTATGACCCACATGTAATTACTTAATACACTCACATTGTCCTCGCGCACCCCCGGCTACTCATAAGCCCCCACATGCACCCCTTGTAATTACATGTGGGTCATACTTGCTAACTTCGAGCCACATGGTCAAAGTTAGCAACCTCCATGTATATATATATGTGTGTGTGTGTGTGTGGGGATTACTAACTTTGACTCATGTGGGTCAAAGTTATCAAGTATGACCCATGTAAATTTTTCCGCGCCCCCTCCACATCTACTCTCCCCCCTCCCCTAAATTTCTCCGCGCGCCCCTCACTCCTTTTCACGGCCCCATTGTTCCACGCCCCCCACCCCTTGTATTTTTTACATGAGTCATACTTGCTAACTTTGACCCACATGGTTAAAATTAGCAACCCCTATATATATTCCCTCCGTCCCTAAATATAAGACCCCGTTTGACCACTGCACATACGTCAATGCATAATTTTGATCACAAAAATATTTAATTATCTAGTAGTAAAAATTATAAAAAATTTGATATTTTGAAAGTACTAATCAAAACAAATCAAACAAGATCTTATATGCTAATATTTAGATCTATGTATTATTAAAAAAATACGGTCAAAATATGATAAGTGAATACTGCAATTTTGTCAAACGAAGTCTTATAAAAAAGGACGTAGGGAGTATATATATATATATATATATAGAAGGACTGCTAACTTTGACCCATGTGGGTCAAAATTAGCAAGTATGACCAATGTAAATTTCTCCACGCCCCCCCATTTCTACTCTGCGCGCCCCTACCCCTTGTACTTTTTACATGGATCATATTTATTAACTTTGATCCATATAGTCGTAGTTAACAGCCCCATATATATATATATATATATATACATGACTACAAGTTGGTTCCTCACATATTTCTTCTTTAAACTTGGGCATTACACTCTTATCTTAAATAATACTAATAATAATAATAATAAAATGAAATGCATAGTCAAATTCTTTTTGATTCATTTTATTTCTTTTTGACTCATTTATTATGTTTTTTGACAATATTTTTTGATTCATTTATTACATTTGACTATTTCATATTACCTGATTTTTTGTTATATATGATTTTTTTTTTTGACAAAGTCTAATTTTTTATAAGCAAAAAAATAGCTTTTACTTTTAGTATAGTAAAAGTTTTGTCATAAAATAACATAGCAATAATTAGATAAAGTGAAATAGTCAAACAAAATTAATGATACAAAAATCTTGTCAAAAAACAATAAATGAGTCAAATATATTGTCAAAAAGAAATAAATGAGTCAAAAATTAAAAAGAATCCTTATATTAATTCAAAGAGTCAAACTTTTTGAATACAACGTTTATATCTATTTTAATATAAGGATAACTTTTATTACAAAAAAAACAGATTTTTTTTTCCCAAAACAATCTTAATAAACGATATTTTATTAAATGTTTGAGTGTATAAATTGTATGTACCTCTATTGGATTTTTCACCAACAAAAAACCTATCTTTGAGTCTCCATTTTTTTTTTTATTTCTACCATCTTATAAGTCTTGCATCATTTTCATCAATGGCTTCCAATGCTAATAGCAGCATTGCAAAGGTAAGCAATAAACATATACCTTACGATGTTTCCCTCTCCATTCTATCAAAACTTTCTGTCAAATCTTTAACAAGATTTGAATGTGTCAGTAAATCATGGTCCCTTTTAAATTTATTTCAAAACACTCAATTTATGACCATGTTCAACAATAATTTCTCATTTAAAGGTCCTCATTCACTACTCCTACAAGCGTTTCTACCACGTAATGATGATAACAAATATTTGACCGAGCTCTATGCTCTTTCTGGTGAGAAATTTGAGAGTGTGACTAAATTAGAGTGGCCGAATACTTTTCATGATCCAATAGATTTTCGACTATATGAACATGATCTATTTTATTTTGAGGTTTTTGGTTTTGCTAGTATTAATGGTATAGTTTGTCTCCTTAAATCTAGTTCTTTTCAAAGAGGTGTCAAAACTGTATTGTGGAACCCAGCCACAAAAGAATTTAAAATCATTCCTCCTAGTTATGTTGAGACATGTCTCCTTCAATCGCGTTTCCTTTCTATTCCATGGTCGCATTTTCATGTTCATGGATTTGGTTATGACAATGTTACAAATGATTATAAGGTAATTCGTTATGTATCATATCAATGTTCGAACTTAGAAATTTACTTTGGCCGAGTAAATTCACCCACTTTATGGGAGATATATAGCCTAAGAGATAACTCTTGGCGTATACTTGATATTGATATTATTCCTCCTTCGTGTCTAAATGAGTATGTGTATATTGATGGAATGTGTCATTGGTTGGCTAATTATAAAGAATCGCCTTATGAACTATTTGAATTGTGTTTGGTAACATTTAAGTTAAACACTGAGACATTCGTTATCACACCCATACCTTACTTAGATTATAATGATTATTTAGTGTCCCAAAGACACTTGTCAGTGTTATATGGGACCATTGGATTGATGTCATATCATGAACATACTGAGACTTTCCACATATCAATTTTATGTGAACTCGGTGAAAAGGAATCATGGACTAAACTCTTTGTTGTTGGACCTTTCCCTTTTGTTGAACTTTCTGTTGGATTGGGAATAAAACCTGAAATGTTCTTAAAAAGAAGATCGGACGGTAAACTAATTCGACTTGATTTAAATACTAAAATGGTTGAGGAGTTTGATGGTAAAAATTGGAGACTCAAGTATTTATATTACCAGGAAAATCTTCGTTCAGTTCAAGGATTATCTATTGTTTGAAGATTCAAATTGGTGGAATAATCCGCTTTCTTTCCTTCAAATAAAGAGTTTGAAGATTGGAGAAGTTATGTTACTTGTTGGTTGGTTCTGATTTGAAGAATATGAAGTTGTTTTGCTAAAGAAACATGTTATATTTTTTGTGATTTTAAGACAAGTTGCAAGTTTTATTATCTTTTTTATTTTATTTTTATCTTGTTTTTGGAGTAGCTTAATTTGCACCTATTTTACTCTTTCAATTTAAGTTTGCTTTTATAAAACATGTGCTTGTAATTTGATATCTGCTTTTAGTTAATCGGTTCAAATAAAAGAAATGTAGTTTCATTTTGATGTCATGAATCCTATGTTGTTTTTCTATTGGAATCTTTTTATGGGTTATGATCGATACCTTAATTTTTTAGATTTAATAATTTCCTTTGAAAATTAATTTTATGAGAGATGCTATATATAGCGAAAGAATTTCAAGCGAAATTATCATGAATGTTGCTTCTTAGTGGCTCAGTGCATATTTTATCTTTTTTTTTTGAGGAAATATTTTATCTCTTTTAAGAAAAATTGTTATTGTATAGTAGTATTTTATTGGATAATTGCAACTGTTTGCCGCCCACTAATCCACAAAACCATGAAACATCCTAAAAATCACATATACCTCAATAATCCCATGGAACAGAATCAACTTTTGCAAAGATACAAATTAAAAGAATCTGTATAAAAATGTACTTAAACATGAGAGAAATCAATTTAGAGAAACTAATTCTTCCTTTTTAAAAAATAAAATAAAATAATATTCAATCATTCAAATAGATATATATAGAATACATCAAATACAATCACATTTAACATTACTAAAAATGTAAAGAATGAATCTGTAAACAAACTCACAGCATTCAAGTTAATAGCATATAACGGTAAAATGTTTACTATAAATAATATGAGAAAACTATAGTCACCGGAATATTATGTCTCCGGATATGCAACGTTAATGCACTAATTATTGATTGAATTTGTAATCGACTGAAGCTGATCTTCTAAAAAGAATTAAACAAACACCGCAACAATACGGAAAATGAAAAGTGCCGCACAAGATGACGAACAACATTATGCCTCATAAAACGACAAAAAACACAACACCGCATTAAGACGATAAAATCAACAAAACAAACACAAGAAAAAATATGATATATGTAAAAACCACTTATGTATATTAAAAGAGTTAAAAAAAAAAAACAAATGTTGATCGCAACACAGTGCATAAAAATGAAGTGAAATTAGATGAACTTGAATAAACAACAAGATTGTACCAAAAAAAAAAAAGAATAAACAACAAGAGCCATTAAAGAAATTGTTCTGATCGACCCAATTAAGTGCGCCACACCACGTTCCGAGGTATTGTCCGCTTTGAGCTTGCCTTGAGGCCTCACGGATTTGTCCTTTGCGCCTCGTTGGATTGAGATGTGTGGGTGTTGTATATAAACTACCCTTAGTCTCGAGTTCCAAGCAATGTGGGACTTATTGGATATACCAGAACAGTTGCCCCCCAGTCGAGGCTAAGGGGAGTAGGAGGCTAGGTATCGTCTGCCCCCTGACGTCCCCACAGACGGCGCCACTGTTCTATTCGGTCCAAAGTCTTAACTCCAAGAGATGAAGCTACGGTGGTGATTGGTGGTTGCTACGGTGGTTCAGCTCCTTGACAAAAGAGGGGGGGTTCCTGCACAAAAAGGGACTCCGACGCTCAAGTCAGTAAGTGTGCAAGAAGAGAGAATTAGGGTTCAGAATCATACCATGAGGTGGTGTGTAAACGCCTATTTATAGGCGTTTTGCCTTGTTGGATAAGAAGGATTCCATCCTGACCCTTGGAAGTTGTGTCGGTTTATCCAACGGTGGGGATTCCAAGGCGTTGCTGTGTCCGTCTACAGCGAGTACATTGTAGCTTTAAGGTGGAATGCCCTTGGGAAGCGTGACGGGTCTCCCACATGTTAGTGGGCCTGGGTGTATGTTTGTATTTGGGCCTTTGGCCAGCCCAGAACAAAAATAAATAAATAACAAGAACAAAATCATGAAGTAAATAAATGAGTAGCTAATGTTGAAAGTGAAAGGCGTCACCTCAGTCGTTAAATTTTCGGGATGCCTTTTTCGCTAGATTAAGCATTTCTCTAATTTTATTATTATAATTAATTAAGTAATTAATTATATTTGTCAAAAAAATAATAATGAATTATATAAAATAATAATAATTGTAATAAATATATCGTAATAGAATGTATTGTATATATATTTTAGTTGTACCTTAAAAAATATTTTAGTAATAAAATATTCATTTCGTCTCCATTAACATAACACAAGTGGCATAGGGACATAGTAATATGCAGAAGTCGGAAATCAAATTAAATTCAGTATTATTTACTTATTCATTTTAAGAATGAATTTTTTTTTGTCATTACATATATATTTTTTTTTGACAAAAATCAATAATATGCAATTTTTAAACAAAATTAATAATATATTTATAAAAAATAATGGAATATAGAAATATTAAATTATATGTAATAAAATATGTTAAAGTTCATATTTATTTTTATTTAATCATAAATAACTATTGATTAGTTCAATTTACAAATAAATTACAATACTTTATCATATTCAATTTTTACATATGGTCAATTTTTTATTTATATTAACCTTCTGATTTCTAAGAGAAATGAGTCTTAGTAGTACAAAGTTTGACGCGATATAAGTTAAGTTTAGTCAAAAGATTGTTCTATCCAGAAATCGAACCCAGGTTGTTCTAGAGATGGTCCTTTACTGAGCTCATTAACCACTTGAACTCAATGTCTTGGTTATATAATGTCAATTTTTTTCAGTCAATTTTTTTCACCCTCTGGTTTCTAGCAAAAATGAGTCTTAGTAGTACAAAGTTTGACGCGAGATAAGTTAAGTTTTCAAGAGATTATTCTATCCAGAAATCAAACATGGGTTGTTCCAGAGTTCGTCCTTTAGTGAGCTCATTAACCACTTGAGCTCAATATCTTGGATACATAATGTCAATTTTTTTCACTCTTTAGTTCATAGGGGAAGGGGCCCTAGTAGTCTAAAATTTGGAGCATGTTCTAACATCAAGTAGTTACAATCCCTCTTTAACACAGTTGTTTGCGTAGAATCGAACTGTAATCCCCTACCAAATTCAGCCTGAATCCAACTAACTTTTGGTTGGTTGTATAAGGTCAATATTTTCATTATACAAATGTGCTATTTTTTTTCTCTCACTTTCGTGTGTTGGCCGTAAGATGTCAATTTGTACATGTAAGTAGAGATTTTAGTGTGAACTGTTTCGTTTGAGAACTTAAAAGTGGTGAATTATTCCTTGACATTAGGTGGCTCCTCATTGCCTAACAAACTTATTCTTGATGAATTGTCTAGATCTTTCAAATCTTTTTTTGCTCGTCTAGAGTTGTATTAATCACCTTGTAATAATCAACGCCAAATTTATTATTAATTTTTTATTGTTCAAATATTATAATGGCACTACGGCTCCTTAAATCTTGTTTTAAATTCTTAAGATTATTGTGTGAAGAATAGCTCAAAAACTTCAAGATTTAGGATCTCATTTAGCAATGAAAATTTAACAAGCTACTAAGGTATTCAACCTAGCCAATCAATACTAAACTGTAAACCAACATCTAAAAAGGTATCACGTTCATAAATATACTAATTATATTACTAGCAATAGTAATGTCAATGTTATTAGATAGCTTCCTCTCTAAATTCAAATTTAAATTCAAAATCTCATAATTGTGTGAGTATATATGAGACTTTTTTGGATAATGTTTACGACTCTGACGTTAACACAACAAAAAAGAAAAAGAAAAAGAAAGACCTTGTACGAGCTATAGGGAAATATCTATATCATTCATCAACCTTAAAGCTTTAATAATCATACAACTTTTGATTAAAAAATGTTTCATATGGTCTAAAGTGTATCATACAACTTTTGTTTTAAGGAGTTATAATTATTTACTAAAATTTTGTATTTAACAATTTAAATACTATTTTAACAAATATGTAAGTTTCAATAGAATAACTTTTCCCTTTTTAAGTTTTCATCCAATATTAAAAAAAAATAAAAATGATTTCAAAGTCACTAAAAAGGTAGTTTGTATTATTTTAGTTTATTCTTATTTTTCGTCAAAAAAGGATTTTAAAAAATATATATATCTTAAGTGTTTTTCTTAAAAAAAATATATCTTAAATGTACTTTCTTAAAATGGATGGTTTATTTTAGTTCAGAAATTCTAACTGAACCGGTGGAAAATGCCGAAATTACTAAACCGGATTTCCCTGATCGAGATTCGAACCTTGGTCACTCAATTTGTGTATGTGAATTTTTAATGACTTTATCGTTTTGTCTACATACAAAAAAAATAGATGGTTTTAAATCTGATTTTTTGAGACATCATTGAAGCTCCCTTTTTTTTTTAAAAAATTATCTAAAAATAAAACTCTCGAGCCGAAATCGAGTTGAAAATAAAGTTCGTCATGAACTCGAGTCGAACCAAGTTGAACCAAAGTTCAACTCATAGTTTATCCTCTTTCTCTTTAAGAAAACACAACGATTAATGATGCTATCGGGAAAAAATACAACGATTATTTATGTTTATATTCATGGATTTTAATATAAGTAATATTTTTGAACAAGCTAAAAAAATTCTATAGTAATAATAATTGAAAGTCCGTAGTAGCAAAAGGTGTGTATCAAAAATAATCTAAAAATGATACCGTCAACATCCAACCAAAAAGCAAAAAGTAAATTAATGTTATTAATCTTATTTATTTCTTTGAATTTTACAAAAAAAAGTAAAAAAATATTAACATGATAATTTATGAATTTGTTTAAAAAAGTGAATGTCGTCTTTTTTTTGTTGTTGTTAACTTTTGGTTTAAAAAACAAGAGAGTCTGTTGTTTGGAATTCGATTGTTAATTGGTATTTTTTTTTAAGAAGTCAAATAATATATTGAAATTAAAGCTTTCTAAGCTATCTAATATATAAATAATTAATTTTCGTTCGAATTTAGATTCTTCCTAAAGATTCGTCTTATGGGGAGAAAAAATTCATAAATCAATAGAAGAAACAAGAAGCGGAAAAACAAACAAATACAGAAATACCAAGCGGAAAAACAAACAAATATAGAAATACCAATCAAACTTGATTTCAAAGAAAATAAAAAAGCAGAACAAAAATTGAATCAACATGAATTTTGCAACATCAAAATGAAACACACTTTTTATTATTTATACATATTATTCATATGCTCCATCCATATTTATAACTTGTTGCAAATTTTAGTTTTCCCTCAACTAACTCTTGACAGAAAACAAAAGGAAAATAAAATAAAATTGAATAAACATCATATTCATCTTCAACTTTAACTAGACCAAGATGATCATTTCTCTAGATATAACAACATTTTGTATCATACAAACAAGAAACAATACCGTGGCAATCCACAAAAGCGTCAAATTACTGGATATTTATATACTCTCACAAGGAATACTAATTTTTTTATAGGGGATTGTAGAATGAATAGTATAAAAAAGATCATAACATTTATCAGATTTGAGTTTAATAGTCTATTATATATTTATTTACCAACTTACCATAAAAAAAATTTCACCCTAAGCTCAACCCTTTCATTTTTATACCCGACAATTTCATTTTCTAGAATAAAAATTGAGAAATAAAACTTAAAATGCATAAGAAAAACTTAAAATGCATAAGCAAAACTGTAGAATGTAAAGTCTCTTCTTATCGATTGTATTTCTACTTTTTTTATATTTCGATTTCTGATTTTGTTGTCATAAAAACTTTATCTTAGAATTTTAATTTTTATAAGATTTTCAACAACAAATATTTGATTATCTATCTCACGATATCAAACAACAATCTTTTTTTCAAATTTAGACGATTTTTCATTTGATTTCGAGGTTAACATCTTTTTTATTTATTCTCTTTTGTCTATTTAGCTAGATTATATTTCTTTAACCAATTGCGAAAATCGCATATTACAAATTAACAATCATCTTGCATATCAAAACATTGGTGATTTGAGGTTCTATCATATCTGAGATGTCTGAAATCATAAATAATTCATGTTTTCGTTTATAAAGTAAAAATTGTGATGTACTAATATTATGCAACAATTTTTTTTTCTTTCAAATATGGCATAAGATCTATAAAATGTCAGAAACAAAACTGATCTTTCTATGCAGATGCTCTCCGGCAGAAGCTACTTCTCCATGATTATGGCTATGATCATTATCATGAAAAATTAGTGTCAAAACTCCGACTAAGCACAATACCGCTCCACCCAGTGAAACTTCAGCTGACTGGCCCCATAAAATGATAATGCTAATTGCTACTAGTGAAGTGAATCACATAAATTGTGCTGTACATGCAATGTGTTAAGCTTAGTAAACAAAAACAGATCTCATAAGATGTACGTTTTGAAATTGTTGCAATATATGACAACATGTGAAAAGCGTCGCCTAAGATACCAAGGCAAAACGTCCCCTTTTCCCACTGTATAGGCGACGCTTTGACTAAGTGTGGCCAAAAGGTGAAAACAAACGTTGCCTCAGACAATAGGCAACGCGTGCACAGAGGACGCTTGAGAAATGTCATTGTTTTAGGCAACGATTTTCCTGGTTCTGGCAACACTTTTTACGTGTTGCCTAAGAGGAAAAATGTTGTAGTAGCGTACCACCTCATGTTGTCCGTTGTTTGCTGCAATGTGAAGAATATTACGTTCATGAGAAGTAGTGTCGAGCATCTCTGCTGGATATGGGCAGTATTCTAACAACTTCTTTACTACTTTCACATGGCCTCCATATGAGAAGCTAGATGAACTGGAAAATGACCATATTTGTCCCTTTGAATTGTCCAACATTCACATTTTTGAACTAAATGAACAACAGCTTAGAAAGAAACCTATTGATGATGCATAATGAAGATGCCTTTTATATTTGTCCATTAAATGTTTCCAAGTTGGCTTCTTATGTAGTACGTACTATCATCCACAACATTCCTGAAGGGTCCTATAGATATTGAGACAAATTCAAGTTTCAGAATGAAAACATATAAAGCCAAAAAAGATTTCTAATGAGTATTGTTTTTTATAAAGAGTATCTCTATTTATCTTACAAATTGATTTTGTAACAGTAGATTAGATTCAATAGATCCAATTATCTCCATTTATCTTATAATAATCTGTTGATTTTGCGCTTCATGATTGCTACTACAACAAGGTGATAATCCATTAATCCCTCTATGGCTTGGCATCATTACAGGACAATTATGGGCTAATAGATTCGATCTATTAGTAAATATAGATTGAGTCTATTGACACATATAAATATGTTTGACGTAAAAATTATATTGGATCTTGACCTGTATAATTGTGGGCTGTACTTTGGAATGGTGCAAGAACCGACTCTTTTACTCTATCTAGAGGTTTGCGCCAAGGCGATCCACTATCCCCTTACTTGTTTGTTCTTTGTATGGAAAAACTCTCTCTTAGTATTCAACAGAAAGTCCTCAATGGGATATGGAAACCGGTTCAGGTGTCTAAGGGTGGTCCACACCTCTCTCATATTTTATTTGCTGATGATGTTCTTCTATTTTGCGAAGCTAGTGTTGAACAAGTTGAAGTTGTTATGGATACCTTAGAGGAGTTTTGTAATGCTTCAGGCTTAAGAATGAATACTTTGAAGTCAAAAGCTATGTGCTCTAGGATGGTTCAAGGGGAGAGAAAACGTGAGATACAAGATATTTCTACTATAAAGTTTGTGGCGGATCTGGGCCATTATCTTGGTTTTCCTCTTGTCAAGGGTCGGGTCTCACGAAATATCTACAATGATATTGTTGACAGTGTCAAAGAAGCTAGCTTCTTGGAAAGGAAATCTCTTGAATAAAGCAGGAAGATCTTGTTTAGTAAAGTCTGTTACAACAGCAATTCCAATTTATACCATGCAAACTCATTATCTTCCCAGCTATGTTTGTAACAGGTTGGATAAAATGACAAGGAGTTTCCTCTGGGGCGGAGATGGTCTCTCTCGAACTTGGAATCATGTTAATTGGAATATGGTAACCACCCCCAAACGCTTTGGTGGTCTCGGCATTCGAGAGGCCAGACTTACTAATATAGCTCTACTTGGTAAGTTGTTGTGGAGCATGTTTCATGACAAAGATAAATTATGGGTGCAAGTTCTTTCTCATAAATACTTGGGCAATAAATCAATATGGGTTGCTAAAAATCAAAATAAACCTTCAATTACTTGGCGAGGTATACAACATGCCATTACCAATTTTTCTGAAGGATACAACTTCCGTGTTGGATCTGGAGACTCATCGTTGTGGTATACTGATTGGACACAACTTGGTCCTCTTTGTCAACTGGTTCCGTTTGTTCACGTCAGTGATTCAATTATGTGCTTGAGAGATGTGTTACATGAGGTACAATGGGACTTGCGAGGTCTTGCCTCTATGATACCATCTGATATTGTTGATTATATACACCAACTCTCCGCACCTAATATCTTAGATTTAAGATTGCAAGATGCATGGACTTGGAAGCATTTCAAGAAGGGTTCCTATACTTGTTCTAGTGGATACAATTGGCTTCTTCATTAGAATAGAAATTGGGATGTTAATTGTAATATGAATTGGATTTGGCGACTAAGAGCACCAGCAAAAATTTAACATTTTCTTTGGCTTTGTTTTCACAATGATCTTCCTATTAATGCCCGTCGGCATCTATGCAACATGGTAGCTTCTCCAAACTGCACTCGTTGCTCTTCACCCATGGAGGATATTCTTCATTGTTTACGTGACTGCTCACATTCCAGAGAGCTTTGGCTTCGTTTGGACATGGGACACTATAATAACTTCTTCTCACAAACTGATGTAAAGCTTAGGCTATATGAGATGATATGTGGTGCCTCCTCAATTTTGTTTGTTACAGATCTATGGCATGCTTGGTGTTGGAGGAATAACATTATTTTTGAGGACCAACATTGGAGTATCCATGAGGTGGTGCGGAAGACTTTTGTCTTACATGATGAATGTGTGACCCACTACCCTGCACATATATATTGCAATGTCCTATCAACTGAGCTAGGCTCACAAGACTTTTTAAAATTATTTATACTTACATTTATTTTTTTGACTTATTATAATTACATTTTAATTATTTATTTTTTTGACTCATTTATAATTATATTTGACCATTTCATTTTATCTGATTTTTTGCCATTCGCTTTTTTTTGCAAAGTCTAATTTTTACACGAGCAAAAAAATAGCGTTTATTATAGTAAAATTTTTGTCATAAAATAAAGCAATAATCAGATAAAATAAAATAAAACGATAAAATGAAATAGTCAAACATAATAAATGAGTCCAAAATCTTGTCAAAAAAATAATAATTAAATGAGTCAAAAATATTGTCAAAAAGAAATAAATGAGTCAAAAATCAAAATAAAAACCTTTTGTTTTTTTTTTAATCAGACCAAACTTATAGTATTAATTCCAAGAGTCAACATTTTTAATACACTTAGTCAAAAAAAAAAACTTTTTTAATACAGCATTTATATCTATATTAATATAAAAGATATATTTTATTAAATGTTTGGGTGTATAAATTGTATGTACCTCTATTGGATTTTTCACAAAATAAAAAACCTATCTTTGAGTCTCCATTTTTTTTTATTTCTACCATCTTATAAGTCTTGCATTATTTTCATCATGGCATCCAATGCTAATAGCAGCATTGCAAAGGTAAGCAATAAACACATACCTTACGATGTTTCCCTCTCCATTCTATCAAAACTTTCTGTCAAATCTTTAACAAGATTTGAATGTGTCAGTAAATCATGGTCTCTTTTAAATTTATTTCAAAACACTCAATTTATGACCATGTTCAACAATAATTTTTCATTTAAAGGTCCTGATTCGCTACTCCTACAAGCATATCTACCACGTAATGATGATAACAAATATTTGACCGAGCTCTATGCTCTTTCTGGTGAGAAATTTGAGAGTGTGACTAAATTAGAGTGGCCGAATACTTTTCATGATCCAATAGATTTTCGACTATATGGACATGATCTATTCGATTTTGAGGTTTTTGGTTTTGCTAGTATTAATGGCATAGTTTGTCTCCTGAAATCTAGTTCTTTTCAAAGAGGTATAAAAATTGTATTGTGGAACCCAGCCACAAAAGAATTTAAAATCATTCCCCCTAGTTATGTTGAGGCATGTCTCCTTCAATCACGTTTCCTTTCTATTCCATGGTCGTATTTTCATGTTCATGGATTTGGTTATGACAATGTTACAGATGATTATAAGGTAATTCGTCATATAATATATCAATGTTCGAACTTAAAAATTTACACTTTATGGGAGATATATAACCTAAGAGATAACTCTTGGCGTATACTTGATATTGATAATATGCCTCCTTCGTGTCTAAATGAGTATGTGTATATTGATGGAATGTGTCACTGGTTGGCTAATTATAAAGAATCGCCTTATGGATTATTTGAATTGTGTTTGGTAACATTTGAGTTAAGCACTGAGACATTCGTTATCACACCCATACCTTACGTAGATTATAATGATTATTTAGTGTCACAAAGACACTTGTCAATGTTATATGGGACCATCGGATTGATGTCATATTATGAACATACTGAGACTTTCCACATATCAATATTATGTGAATTCGGTGAAAAGGAATCATGGACCAAACTCTTCGTTGTTGGACCTTTGCCTTATGTTGAACTTTCTGTTGGATTGGGAATAAAACCTGAAATGTTCTTAAAAAGAAGATCGGACGGTAAACTGATTCGGCGTGATTTAAATACCGAAATGGTTGAGGAGTTTGATGGTAAAAATTGGAGACTCAAGTATTTGTATTACCAGGAAAATCTTAATTTAGTTCGAGGATTATATATTGTTTGAAGAATCAAATTGGTGGAATAATTAATCCACTTTCCTCAAAAAGTTTGAAGATTGAAGAAGTTATGTTGCTTGTTGGTTGATTCTGATTTAAAGAATATGGAGCTGTTTTGCTAAAGAAAGATGTCAAGTTTGAGAGATTAATTTGCACCTAGTTTACTCTTTCAATTTAAGTTTGCTTTTAAAAAACATGTGCTTGTATCTAGTAATTTGATATCTGCTTTTAGTTATTCGGTTCAAATAAAAGAAATGTAGTTTTATTTTGATGTCATGAATCCTATGTTGTTTTTCTGTTGGCAAATTACTCCTTATAATTCAATTGTTTTGTTTATCAAAAAAAAAAAATCACCTTGTAATAATCAATGCCAAATTTATCATTAATTTATTGATTGTTCAAATATTAATGGCATACTACGGCTCCTTAAATCTTGTTTTAAATTCTTAAGATTATATTGTGGAATCCAACCACCAAAAAATTCAAGACCATTCCTCCTGTATGAATATGGACCCAAAATTTGCTCACAAACTTCAAGATTTAGGATCTCATTTAGCAATGAAAATTTAACAAGCTACTAAGGTATTTCAACCTAGCCAATCAGTACTAAACTACGTCTAAAAAGGTATCACGTTCATGAATATACTAATTATATTACTAGCAATGTCAATGTTATTAGATAGCTTCTTCTCTAAATTCAAATTCAAAAACTTATAATTGTGTGAGTATTTATGAGACTTTTTCAGATAATGTTTACGACTTTGATGTTAATAAAAAAAAAATAGTAAAAATAAAAAGAAAGACCTTGTACGAGCTAGCTAGGGAAATATGATCCATATCATTCATCATCAACCTTAAAGCTATAATAATCAAACAACTTCTTGATTAAAAAATGTTTCATATGGTCTAAAGTGTATCAATAATTAAAATTGTTGGCATCTAACAAGGACCGTACTAGTGCAGCTGCATATTTGATTCATATAGTGGTGGTAAAAACATATTACCTCAATCCGATTTTATAAGATCCAGTTTGATTAATTGCACTATTTATATGTGTTGTTTTGACTGTATTTTTCTAAGAGTATATAAATATAAATATTATCATATAAGATCTTGTTTGATTTGTTTCGATGCATATTTTCAAAATATCAAATTTTTATTAATAGACAAGTAAAGATATTTACAATCAAAATCATGTATTAACAAACATGCAGTGGTCAACGTAACGGGGTCTTATATTTTGGGATAGAGGTAGTATAATATTAGAATGTTAAATAATAATAAATGAAAATGCATTAATGTATAGTTCATAAAATAAATATACAAATAACCTGATTACAAGATTCTAAAGTTTGGATAGGGGAATTGGCTCTTGTAATATGTGAAAGATAAGGAGGTAAATTATGAAATCTTCATATTGCAGGGTAATTCAAAGGGGTAAATTAAAATTTTGTCGCTTTATTTTGGGAGTATAGACGAAATGTCAAAGCTATTATAAACTCACACACAAATGCAGTGACTAGGGATCGATCTCAGGTGATGAACATCCTGCGTAACAATTAAAATTCGCTCACTTGGCATGGGTAAAAGTCTATTAAATTAAAAAAAACAATAGTTATGATTTTTTTAATGTTTTTTTTCTTCAATATTCAAAAAATAATTGAAAAATGGATTTTAAGAGTCACTAAAATGGTACTCCGATCCCTCCGTTTCAAAATAGGTGTCGTTTGAGTTATGTGCGCATTATTCATATAACATATTTTGACCATATATTTTAATTAATACATAAACATAAATATTAGCATATATGATGTTGTTCAAATTGTCTCGATGAATATTTCTAAAATATAAAATTTTAGAATTTTTTATAATACATAATTAAAGATATTAGTTAGTGATAAAAAATGTGCATAAGTGGCCTGATCAATTGTGATAGTTATTTAAGAACAGAGGGAGTAATTAGTGTTATTTAGGTTATTCTTAATTTTTTTCTTCTTCATAAAACGTATAAATTATATTTATTTATTAAAATTTTGTATTTAACACTTTAAATACTATTTAACGAAATAGTCACCGTGAACTTAATTCAATTGATAGAGAAATTACACATAAAGTACAAGGGTGAAATAAAAAACAAATACTCCTTCCATACCATTAATAAAGGACAATTTTGTAAATTAACTCATAATTTCTCTTTTCCATACAACAATGATTACATTTCCTAATTTGCGTAATATGGTCAAAACGACTTATATTTTGGTACGGAGGTAGTAAGTAAGTTTCCAAAAATTAATACTTAATATTTACTCTTAATAAAACCACTAAAAGAGTAATTAGTGTTATTTTAGTTAATTTTTTATTTTTTCATACAAATTATAATTATTTAATTTTTTTTTGATGGAGTTATAATTATTTACTAATAATTTGAATTTGACACTTTAAATACTATTTTAACAAATAGGTAAGTTTGCATTGAATATTTTCTTTCCCTTTTAATATTTTGTCAAAAATAAAAAAGTTTTTTTCCGATATTAAAAAAAATTAAAAGTTATTTCAAACTCCTAAAAAGGTATAGTTAGTACTATTTTAGTTTACTCTTAATTTTCGTCAAAAAAGGATTTTAAAAAATATATACCTTAACTGTTTTTTTAAAAAAAAAGGAGTATATCTTAAATGTACTTCTTAAAATGGATGGTTTTAGTTTAGAATAAGTCAACCGGCAGAAAATGTCGAAATTAGTAAATTAGATTTTCATGATTGAGATTTGAACTCTAATAACTCTACTTTATATGTGTGAGTTTTCAACGACTTTGTCATTTCGTCTACATAAAAAAAATAGATGGGTTTAAATCCAATTTCACGATAATATATTTTTAATACCAACATCTACGTCTATTGTAATATAACAAGTACATTTTTGTACAAATAAGGACATTTATTTTGGTAAAACAAATAAGGACATTTTATTATTATTATTATTACTATAAAAATATTAATAGAGAGGATATTTTGACCAAAGAAAATATTAATAAACAATAGTATTTTTTTGATTGTTTGCGTGTATAAATAAATTGTAACCTATCTATGGGGGCATTCACACAAGAGAAAAACATATCTTTGGGTGTGCGGCAGCAGTATAGAGTCCATTTCTTTGTTTTCTTCCATCTAACTACAGTCTTTGCTTCATATTCATCAATGGCTTCCAATGCTAATATCAGTGTTGAAAAGGTGAGAAATAAACATATACCTCATCATCTTGCCATGTCCATTTTATTAAAACTACCTATAAAATCTTTATTACGATTTCAATCCGTACATAAATCATGGTTTAAAGACTCTCATTGTATCACCATGTTCAACAATAATTTTATACGTAAAGACCATGATTCATCGCTTCTCCTACAAACTTATGTACATTTTACTGTTAACAACTATTTTACTCATTTGTATTCTCTTTCTGGGGAGAGATTTGAGAGTGTTATCAAATTAGATTGGCCAAATGTACTTCGTGATGACCCGAATTCTCATCCTGAGTATAATCCATTCGACCCGCTTGATTTTGAGTTTTTTGGGTTTGCTAGTATTAATGGCATAATTTGTCTACTTAAATATTATTATTATCAAAGAGTTTTAAAAATTGTGTTGTGGAACCCAGCCACTAAACAACTCAAGATCATTCCTCCCAGTTCTCGTGAATCGTGCCTCCTTGATCAGCCGTCTTTCTTTGGTAAACCTAAACCGAGGTTTCATGTTCATGGATTTGGCTATGACCATGTTACTAACGACTATAAGGTGATACGTTGTACATCATTTGAACATTATCATCCGAACTTTGAAAGTGATTACTCTGTCCCACTACTTATAGAAGATTTACAGACTATATGGGAGATATATAGTCTAAGAGGTAACATTTGGCGTGTGCTCGATTTTTATATTCCTACATCATGTCAAAATGACAATGTGCATGTTGATGGACTTTGTCATTGGTTGTGTATTAATAGAAAATCACATGAACTATTTGAAGTTTGTTTGGTTTCATTTAAGTTAAGTACAGAGACATATGTTATCACACCCATAGATGATAATGATTCATTAGTGTCGCAGAAACACTTGTCGGTGTTAAATGAGTCCATTGCATTGATGTTATATCATGAACAGTCGGCAACTTTTCACATATTAATTTTAGCCGAACTCGGTGTAAAAGAATCATGGACCAAACTCTTCACTGTTGGACCTTTTCTTAATGTTCAACGTTCTATTGGATTGGGAAAGAAAGCTAAAATATTCTTCATAAGACAATCAGACAATAGATTAATTTGTTTGGATTTAAGTACTCAAATGGTTGTGGAGATTGATAATAAAGTTTGGAGACACAAGTATGTCTTTTATCAAGAGAATCTTCTTCCAATCGAAGGATTAATTAGTACTTAGTTATTTTTTTAATTTCCTAGCACATTTAAGTATTATTCTCTCTTTTATTTCATGCAATTTATGATAGTTTAGTTTGATTTGAAAACCTTATTAGGTGCTATGTATTCAAGTATGAGGTTCAGTATTATTAATACAAATATCTTTGATTTTATGTCTACTTTAGATATTTTGTACTTTATTACATGTATGAATGCCCTAAATAGTTTAATTTATCCTCTTTCTCTTTAAAAAAACACAACGGTTAATGATGCTATCGAGAAAAAAATACAACAATTTATGTTTATATTCATGGATTTTAATATAAGTAATATTTTTTTGAACAAGCTAAAAGAATTATAGTAATAATAACCGAGAGTCCGTAGTAGCAAAAGGTGTGTGTCAAAAATAATCTAAAAATGATACCGTCAACATCCAACCAAAAAGTAAATTAATGTTATTAATCTTATTTATCTCTTTAAATTTTATAAAAAAAAGCAAAAAATTATTAACATGATAATTTATAAATTTGTTTAAAAAAGTGAATGTCTTTTTTTTTTGTTAACTTTTGGTTTAAAAAATTAGGGAGTTTGATGTCTGAAATTCGATTGTTAATTGGTATTTTTTTTAAAGAAGTCAAATAATATATTTTTTGGTCGAGACCAGAGTATCCACTGCCGAACATAGTGACTAATTCTTCGCTAGATTGAAGACACCTTGATGGGTGGGATAGTTGGCCCAAAGATTTAAAGCTGCTATATTGAAAGCTTTCTAAGCTATCTAATATATAAATAATTAATTTTCGTTCGAATTTAGATTCTTCCTAAAGATTCGTCTTATGGGGAGGAAAAATTCATAAATCACTTGAAGAAACAAGAAGCGGAAAAACAAACAAATACAGAAATACCAAGCATAAAAATTCTTGTTCACAATTCTTTCCAGATTTATGACTTATGCGTTGCGAAGTTCCATAGATGATCACGTTCTAAGAATTTCACCTTCGCATAATTACTCTAACGTAACAAGAAGTACAAAAATACCGATCAAACTTGATTTCAAAGAAAATAAAAAAGCAGAACAAAAGTTGAATCAACGTGAGTTTCGCAACATCAAAATGAAACACTTTTTATTTATAAATATTATTCATTTGCTCCATCCATATTTATAACTTGTTGCAAATTTTTGTTTTCCCTCAACTAACTCTTGACAAAAAACAAAAGGAAAATAAAATAAAATTGAATAAACATCATATTCATCTTCAACTTTAACTAGACCAAGATGATCATTTCTCTAGATATAACAACATTTTGTATCATACAAACAAGAAACAATACCGTGACAATCCGCAAAAGCGTCAAATTACTGGATATTTATATATATACTCTCACAAGGAAATAATCTTTCTATGCAGAGGCTACTTCTCCATGATTTTGGCTATGATCATGATCATGATAATGGCTATGATCACTGGCCCCATAAAATAATAATGCTACTAGTGAAGTGAAGTCATCACATAAATTTTTTTAATACAGCATTTATATCTAATTTAAGAATATGACTAAATTAGGGTGGATGAATTTTTTTCATGATCCATTAGATTTTGAACGATATGAACATGATACAATAGATTTTGAACTTTTTGGTTTTGCTAGTATTAATGGTATTGTTTGTCTTCTGAAATCTAGTTCTTTTCAAAGAGGTATAAAAATTGTTTCGTAGATCCCAGTCACAAAAGAATTCAAAATTATTCCCCCTAGTTATGTTGATGCATGTCTCCTTCAATCATCTTTTTTTTCTAATCCATGGTCACATTTTCATGTTCATGGATTTGGTTATGACAATATTACAAATGATTATAAGGTAATTAGTCATGTATCAATTAATTCAATGTTCGAACTCAGAAATTTACTTTGGCCAAACAGTACATTCACCCACTTTATGGGTGATATATAGCCTAAGAGATAACTCTTGACATATACTTGATATTTATATTATTCTTACTTCGTGTCTAAATGAGTATATGTATATTGATAGAATGTGTCATTGGTTGTCTAATTTTAAGGAAACGCTGTATGGATTATTTGAAGTGTGTTTGATAACATTTAAGTAGGGGTGGCAATGAATCGAACCAACTCGAAAAAAGTTCGAGACTCGATTCGATAATTGATTCGTTGAACTTGGTTCATGAACCAAATGAATCGAACTTGAGCTGAAAATTAAGCTCGTTAATTAAATGAGCTGAACTTGAACTATATATAGTTCGACTCGTTTGGTTCATGAACTGATGCGATTATATATATAATACTTCAAAAATATTTTGAAAATTATATATTTAATTTTATACATTTATATTTATAATAAGAAACATAATTTAATTCCCTAATTTTAAAATTAAGTTCTTTTATCATCCTTGAAATCCATCAATCTGCATATTTGTTGAGAACAATTAGGCATTTGGTTCCATTAACACATCATTAAAAATGTTTATTAAAAATAACAAAAGAGAAATTAACATTTGTTTTAAAATATTCAAATAGAAATCATAGAAAAAGTCTAATAGGGATACATTAGTATTGAAGTCCCACATCGGAAAATTTAATCAATATAAAGAGACCAATTGCTTATAAATATAGTGGAGTTTCAAACCTAATCTAACTGTACAACAAGGTACACGGTGGATGTATCCTTTCTTGAAAGAAATTTACTTTTAAGAAATGTTCTCAATGCCCAATGAAGTTTTCAATGTGTTTTTGTGTGATTGTTTGAGTTATTATTTTATTGTTAATATTGAGTTAAAGATGGACTGAACCTAATGAGTCGAGCTGAACGGTTCGTGAATTTTAAACGAGCCGAACTTGAGCTAAAAAATGAGTTAGTGTCGAACTCAAGCCGAGTTTCGAGCCGAACCAATTCTTATCGAGTTGAGCCGAGCTCAGACGGTTCGACTCGACTCGACTCATTTCCAGCCCTACATTTAAGTTAAGCACTGAGACATTCGTTATCACACCTTATCAAACCTATCACTAAAATACCCCTTGGAGGGGATAAGGCTAAGCGCAGCGGGGTTTCGGATGAGATGAGAAATCCAAACAACTAGCCCCACACGGGTTTTCTGAATAAATGATTGTCTGATAATGAGCGAGGAATATCCGTCTTTTTGCTAAGAAGGATGTATTGAACTCATAAGCCATTATTAGATATTTTTTATGAATGTCAATTAAATATCGTAAGTAAATTGTTCCCGGTTGTTCCATCATTTGATAACCAGAGTTATTTTTTGATAAATGATCACTATTAGTCAGACTCAAGAAAATTTGATCAATCCCCTTTTATGTCGTTAAGGTAGAGAACTGAAGTAAGAATATTTAAATAGATTCTAAAGTATTAGAACTATGATTCATACTTAAATATTTATATTTAGACCTCATAACCAGACGAAAAAAAAATGAAAGAGTTAGAATAATCAATTTAGAAAAATAAAAGGAACTGTTTTTATTCTTTTAATTTTAAACTGCCCCCGCTTATCTTTATTTTGATCAAAGTACAAAAGTTTATGGGTATTTTTTTTCATTATATCTATTCATTGAATAAGTGATGATCCAGACGTTCTTACTCTGGGAATTTTTGGACTTCTTGGAAAGGTTTTCCTTAGAAATCATCGTGGTTCTGGTATGAATCTGAGGTTTTTAAATTGATTCTATAGGGTTAACAAAAAAATTGCTATCAATAAAAAAAAACTACAGTAAAATCGTATCGTATTACATACACAAATAAAAAACAAAAAATGAAGTAAATAATAGAATATTCAACAGGCCGGTAAGGATCAAGAGAAAAGACGAGTGACTTCTACTAAATTTTCAAAATGAAAATTCTTCTCATCTTTTTTATCTTCATGTTTTTTACTACATCAAAATCAGAAAATACTTTTCCTTTCAATTTTTCAAATTTTGAAAAAATTACTCCAAACGAAATTTCCTTGCTTGGTGATGCAATACTCACCACTAATGGGAGTATTAGGCTCACCAAGCACTGAGATGAGGAAACTACATCTGATGCTGCACCAGACACAGCTGGGCAGATTCTTTACAAAAATCTTGATTTTCTTCTTTAATTTCTTTCTACACCCATTTTTTCTTTTTCTATTTCAAGAGTTTTAAATTCCAATGATTCAAGAGATGGCTTCACTTTGCTTATATCACTAATGGAGACACTTTTTATACTTACATTGAGTATGATTCTTAATCCAATAACTAGTACCTACTCACAATTTTATAAACCTATCAAGTGATGCACAAAAGTAGTTTGACTATTTGCCTCCTAGAAACAAGATTATCAACAAACACATAATTTAATGCATCGTCTATATTTGTGTGTGCACGCGTACGAGCGCGCATGCGTGCGTGTTTGTGTTTGCGTGCGTACGAGTGTGGAGTAATAGTGGCTACATTTTTAAAACTAATTTTTTTATTAAATGACATCTATTTAAAGACCCAACATCACTTACCGGCTCATTCAAAAACCTAACATCTTCTCTTCTTTTATCCTAAACCTCCTCTTCAGCAATTGGGCCTGACAATTGGGCCTGGACCATAACTACACCCATTAACAAATTTGACTCCCATTGACCAACATAATCACAACAATATCTCCCACCCCTCTCATATTTTTTTCAAAATGGAATTATCATTAATAAGATTAATTCCTTCATCAATACCATTCAAATCTACATTCATAACTTCCATAACCTTCATTCCATTACTAGCAAATTCTTTAATATCATTCTCACCCAATATAATGAAGTGAAGAATGAGCTTTGTGTTTGATGAGTAGTAAGAAGTTTGAATTGAGAAAACCAAAGGAAAGCTAAATTATCTAAAAATAAAACTCTCATTTTATAATTTATACATTTGTTATTTGTTAGAGATATCAACTTCTTAAATAAATCTTAATAATAAAAACTAATATATACAGTTGTGCGAGAAAGATATCTTAATTAATTTATAGAAAATCTTTCATCCTTGTATTCCCAAAAATAAATATACTAGTAAAAAACAATTAAATCATTTTTATTAACATGTTAGTGTAAAATTAGTTATTTACATCAACAATGTATTTTCTTTAAACTCATGTAAAAACCATGATAATATATTTTTAATACCAACATCTTTGTCTATTGTAATATATTTTCTTTAAACTCAGGATGACCCAGATTCTCATCCCGAGTTTAATCCATTCGACCCACTTGGTTTTGAGTTTTTTGGGTTTGCTAGTATTAATGGCATAATTTGTCTACTTAAATATTATTATTATTATTATTATTATTATTATTATTATCAAAGAGTTTAAAAAATTGTGTTGTGGAACCCTGCCACTAAACAACTCAAGATCATTCCTCCCAGTTCTCCTGAATTGTGCCTTCTTGAATCTTGATCAGCCGTCTTTCTTGGTAAACCCAAACCGAGGTTTCATGTACATGGATTTATGAATTTATTTCTCGTTCGAATTTAAATAAATAATTATTTCTCGTTCGAATTTAATTCTTAAGAATTCGTCTTATGGGGAGGAAAAATTCATAAATCATTCAAAAAAACAAGAAGCAGAAAAACAAACAAATACAGAAAAACCAAGCAGAAAAATTCTTGGTTCCATAGATAATCATGTTCTAAGAATTTCACCTTCGCATAATTACTCTAACGTAACAAGAAGCGAAAAAAAAAACAAATACAAAAATACCGATCAAACTTGATTTCAAAGAAAATAAAAAAGCAAAACAAAAATTGAATCAACATGAGTTTCGCAACATCAAAATGAATCACACTTTTTATTTATACATAGTATTAATATGCTCCATCCATATTTATAACTTGCTGCAAATTTTAGTTTTCCCTGAACTAACTCTTGACAGAAAACAAAAGGAAAATAAAATAAAATTGAATAAACATCATCATCTTCAACTTTAACTAGACCAAGATGATCATTTCTCTAGATATAACATTTTGTATCATACAAACATGAAACAATAACGTGACAATCCACAAAAGCGTCAAATTACAGGATATTTATATACTCTCACAAGGAAATAATCTTTCTATGCAGATGCTCTCCGGCAGAAGCTACTTCTCCATGATTATGGCTATGATCATGATCATGAAAAATTAGTGTCAAAACTCCCACTAAACACAGCACTGAACCAACAAGAAGTTTGTCGTACCGCTCCACCCAGTGAAACTTCAGCTGACTGGCCCCATAAAATGATAATGCTACTAGTGAAGTCATCACAGAAATTGTGCTGTAAATGAAATGTGATAATCTTAGTAAACAGAAATAGATATCATATGAACTATAACTTGTTTCCATAAGTTATCTTGGAGAGTTTCAATAAATAAACAGAAAGTAGCTTATCCACATGTCATAAGCAGGTTCTGTAAGCTCTTCCAAACAATCTTACAAGTGCTTATGTCAGTAGATAAGTTAAAATAAATCAATTCAAACAGGTCTCTACAACCAAACTAGCATCAACATAGTATAAGTAATTTCAGGTCTCAATATTAAGCATCTTAAGTAAACAAGTAGAATTCATAATTCAAATACAAGACAGAAATCAGGAGTCTCAAAATAAATGTTTGATCAACCAACCAAAATTTTGCAACAATAGTAAAGGTATCAGCAATTAGGAGTACAAGTTCTAACATCGACACTTGCATAGTAAAAGCTTTAGCAGACGTTGTTAACTTGTTATCAAGAAATGATTCACACTTCAGTTCAGAGAAATGTCAATGCCATGTTATTTCAACTTCTATAAATGTTTCCACATATCATTGGATGGTTTAGAAAGAGTCATTGTTTGATTGGTTTAACTGTGAAGTAGACACTTGTCTGATTTTAGGTCATACTCAATTGAATTGATGATCAAATTACATCTTGGACTGGTCAAAATCACTTGTCTTTTGCTTAAAAAAAATTTGCTCATTTCTTGAAAGGGTTTTATGAATATTAATATTGTGTAATCAGAATTATTTGCACAATGTCATCTGATTCGACGAATCAGTTTAAGCAATTGAACCCAAACTGGAAATTTAGAAACCTCCCACGGGACAGTATTGGATAGAGTATTAATAATACAAGTGTATTCCTGTACTAATGGATATAATGGTCAAGACATGTTTCATGATCCTAAAGTGGGGAATTTCTAAAGGGCCTTTTCTTAATACAAGTGTTATCAATCGCAGATCATATAAAATAACAGTGTGTTCAAATTCTAATTAACAAGTCAACATTCTATAGGCATAGCAGTTCTATAACCGCCCGCTATGTAATAACACTGCATAATTCATTGTTGATAATGATAACCACCGATTAGAATGTCTAATCTTGATAACCACTGAAACAATTTCTCAATTAAGAATCTTGATAACCAAGACAGGGATACACAGCAATATACACAAGAAAGCGGAAGCAAATTTTGCACCTTTGAAAAAGAAACACCAAAAACGAGGAGTAAAAAAGAATCTTAATGTGTAACGCGATTGACTAATACCTGAATAGCAGAACTATGATGGCAAGCACCATCATGGAAGATGAATTTCCAACAGCAAGAAATACTGGAAGTGTGGTAGCACAAGGAGACAATGCAGGAACAAGAATAAGCCCAGCTACGGCCATTTTCTCCATGGGTTGGTTGTGTGAATGACTATGGCCACCCTTTCCCATAACAAACAGTATAATATACATGCCACCGAGAAATACGAGCAAAAGTGAAGCAAGCTTATGCACTGTTTCTTCACCAGCAATGGTGTTTGCCATGGTGATTGCTGTTATACCAAGCAGTGAAGTGGATATTACATGCAAAATTGCTCCAAATGCAGCTGCATGAAATAAAACGAACAAAGTTAAAAATGCTCTGCTAAGATAAACCGAGAAGAATCTTCTGAAGATATCTTTGAGTCTGAAATACTAAGGCAACATGGATGTAAATGATTGCCGCTGTATTATTCGAATGAAAGGTGGGCCACTGAAGAGATGTTTCTGACAATTAATAACAATTAACAACTCTAATGTTAAAACAAAATAACTAAGTATATGTTTGGATTCATGTTACAGATTTTATTTTCGAAGAGCTCTACAAATACTTTAGATTCAAACACACGTTTAAAAAATTTCAACAAAATCCAAACATACGTAATTTTCCACAGCTGTAGCCTGTATCTTATTCAATATTCGGAAAATACGTATTCACTACGCGACTAAGAGTAACAAGTACTTGATCCTGATATTGTGCCGAAAAAAGCTCCATGTTATCACCAAATACCAAAACTGTCAATTACTCTGTTATTAGCGAGTAGTTAGATTAGATGGCAGTTATTAAGTTAAGTTAACTTGCTATACAAACAGTAAATAAAGGATTGCCGACTAATAACTGAAAAACGTCACATTATAATTACCTACACTAAGCAAATCTAGTGCACATACTTATCTAGTCTTCAATATCAAGGGCTGTTATTTCAACAAATTCATGATTTATTATGATATACTTAATATCTACCTTTGATTTGTTAATCAATCAATACTCACTTTACTTTCTAAAGTGAGTTGTTCACTGATCTCATATCCTTAATTATTTAACATCCATAAACTAAAGCTTCAAAATTTTCCATTATAATCTTGTTACATGAATAGCTTATACATAGCATTTACACGGCAAGCCTTTATGTTATATAAGTGCTTAATTAAGCTGTTTATCCAAACAGAACCCAAATCTAACGCAAGTACCTACTTGGGCTCTACTCTCTTCGATCTCACATCGTTAATTATTTAACATCCGTAAACTAAAGCTTCAAGATTTTCCATTATAACCTTGTTCTTTTTTCTTGTTATAGGAATAGCTTATAGCCTATGAAGCATGGACACTGACACGGACACGACACGACACTGACACGTCGACACAGATAAATTTTTTGAAAAACTGATATAATTCAATGTAATTGTAAGTGTCTGACACAACACGTGTCCGACACCGGGACAAGCCTAATCTAAGAAATGTCGGAGCTTCATGGCTTATAGCTTATACATAAACATTTATATGATAAGACTTTATGTTATAAGTGCTTAATTAAGCTGATTATTCAAACAGGTCATAAATCTAATGCACATAACTACTTTTACTCTACTCAATTCAATCCAACATCCTTAACTACCTACCATCCAAAACTAAACCTTCAAGATTTTCCAATTATTACAACCAAAAAATTAAACTTGCATCATAAAACTAATCAAAACAAAGAAATTAAATAATCAAACAAAAAAACATGAAAAAGGGATCTAATTGAAGAGAAAAAGAAGCACATACTAACAAGAAGGGTTCTTGACAGAGTCCATTTCTGAGCACGACCGACAATGGAGAAAGGAAGCCAATGTGTGGGAATGAATGAATGAAGAATCGATACGGTGGCGATTCCTCCGATTGTGGAAAGATCTTCAGCGCTGAAACTATCCATTTTTAACAAAACTAAAAATTGAAACTTTTATGGCTATGATCTATGAAATGGAACCCCAATTGAAGATTCTGATAGAGGATTCAAAAGGGTCACTGCATTACCAAGAATTTTGAAGAAAAATGTAGTGTAGAACAAGAGGGTGAGAGCTGAATCTGGTTGATACGCAGAAAGAGAGAAGGAAAAGTATGAAGCTGTGTTAATGGTTTCTTTAATGGAAATAGTAATTTTTTTTGTTACAAATTATTATTATTATTCGTATTTTATTATGGCTATTTGTTTATCAATTTTTTTTTGTCACGTATTTTTATTATAAACTTTGTTATGGCTATTTTTAATTCATATACACTTATTTCTTACGGTCATATTTATAAATAAATAAAAAAACTATTTTCATGATATATAAAGAATTTAGTTAAGTGTAGAGTTAATATTTTTGTCTAAATTATTTTTTTTTTCTATTCTCTAAAAATGTTTCCTAAGAAAATCATAAAATGATCTTACAAATTTTGAGATTTAAAGAGGAAAATACAATAAACAAGGTTTAAATATATTTTTGGCCCTCTAAATATTTTTAAGATTTTATTTTAGTCTTTTAACTATTTTTTGTTTTGTTTTGGTCATTTAACTATTTTTTCGTTCCGTTTTGGTCTCTAACTTTCATTATGTTAATCTATTTGGTTCTAATTATCGTTAGAAAAATGCCAAAAATGTTAATTTTGCGTACGTGGCACTTAGGGACTTGGTGCTTTAATGTGAGATCCAATAGGAAAACGTCGCGTGACCAGAGACTTTCTTCTTCCTTCTTTTTCATTGCGTATGGAGGAGCTTCCTCCATCATTGTCTACGTCCACATCACTAGTGATCTTTCCAGTCACGAAAATTTACGAAACGATACCCCAAAACCTCTCGTTATACACACTTAATCCAAATCTGATTTCCGTTTTCTCAATAGAGGCTTCTACCTCTTGTTTTTGACATTTTTCTAACAGTTAGGATCAAATAAGTTAACAAAATGAAAGTTAAAGGACCAAAACAGAACGAAAAATAGTTAAAGGATCAAAGTGAAACCTTAAAAATACTTAGAGGATCAAAAATGTATTTAAGCCAATTAACAATCATCCAAATCTAAAAAAAATCTTATAATAAAGAGTACAAAGTATACTTAATAAAATTAATTTTGTAAAAAGTGTTATACACTTGTACTCTTTCCAGAAATGTTATTTCAACACCAAGTTTTCAAACACCAATACAAACACTAGTATGTTCTTGTTCCTTTATACATCTTTTTTTATTTGTTTTTTTTTCTTTTTTCTTTCCTTCTTTCTCATCTCTATTTCTCTCTCTTCCGTTTACTCTCTCAACCGATATCTCTCGTTTTTCACTATTGTCACCGGCGCCGCCCGCCGGTGTCGGTGTCTTTGTCGGTGGACCCCTCTCATTGTTTTCTCCCTCTATTGGATCTCTCTTTCTCACAGTTTTTTCACTGTCTCTCTTCCTCATTGTTCTCTCTTTCTCGTACTTGACTTCTCTCACTGAAAATAGGAAGGTGAAGCTCAATGGTGATTCGGTGGTGGTGAGGGCGGTGTGACACTGTGGTTGTGAGGACGACGGGGTTGTGGCGAGGACAAGTGGTGGTGGAGGAGGAGGACGGATGACAGAGGAGGAAAAGTGGTGGTGAAGGGGAGGCAATCGTGGTTGTGTTGTTGCAAATCTGGTATAGGGTAGTGGTCTCATGGAAGAGAGAGGAAAGGGAAATGACATAAGTGATTTGATAAAATTACCTTTATATTAATTATGAAAATGACATAAGTATCCCTAGTGTTTGTATTGGTGTTTGGAAAAAGGTGTTGAAATAACATTTATGTACTCTTTCTGATCCTTTTTTATAAAGGTAAGAGTTTTGTTTCTTTTCAGGCGTCAACTTGTGTACCCCACAAAATTTGGAGGTATATACCCCTAACCACAATAAAAAGTTTTAAGCGATATAATTTTTTATAAAATACACCGTTGGATTGAAAGTTTATATCATATAGATTATTTGTGTAAAATTTCAGACAAATCTAAAATCATTTGATATGTTACATAAAGATTAACGGTGTGTATGAAATCACAAAAATTGTTAATTTTGATGCGTCTCAAAAATATATCAAATGATTTTAGATTTGTCTGAAATTTTACACAAATGATCTATATGATATAAACTTTTAATCCAACGGTGTATTTTATAAAAATTTACATCGATTAAATTTTTTTTAAGTGATTGGGGGTAAATACTCCAAAATCTTATGGGGGTAGACAAGAAAAAGCCTTCTTTTAAAGTAACAATAAATTCATTCAAATAATGGTAAGAGTTTTGTTTCTTTTAATATTATAGTTAGTGGTTTGACTCTTAACTCGTACATATAAAAAAATTTGATTAATGTAGAACTGTAGAAGAACTTACTTTTTATACCCCACATGTATATATTCTCCAACATAAATCAATAATTATTAACGACGGTGAAAATTTTATTCGAATATATTTTCTTGATAATAAAAAAAATAACCACATTACTTTGTAGGATATATATCTAATATTGTCCCATAAATTATCAATAAGTGATCGTTGAAAAGAAGATGAGTTTGACTTTGATATATTTTTTGTCCATATACCTAAAGTTTGCAAGCATTACATGTTACATACGCATGTGAATAACATGTCAAGTCTAGTTTGGCAGTTTCCTATTGCCACGGAACCAAAAACAACATCATTTTTAGTAATCCTACGTTTCACATTATCTTCATTGCATGTTCAGATTTGTCCAAAATTCTCCCTTTGCAGTTTCACTCACTTCACAATTCACACAAACACTAGAAATCCAATCCAAAATCCTTTCTTGTGCTTTGTTGAATAGCCATGGAAGATCAACAAACAAGTGAACAAAACCAACCCATAAGATGCAAAGGTGTGTGTGTGTGTCTTTCCTATGATTCATGAAAAATTATGTTTTTTCTTTTTGCTTTTTTATGTTGGTGTTTCATGTGTGTGATATATGAATATGAAACTGTGAATATACCTACTAATTGTTGCAAATTTTGTAGCTGCGGTTTGTCGCAAACCAGGTGAACCATTGATTATTGAGGAGATTTTTGTTGCGCCACCAATGCCACATGAAGCTCGGATTCGTATTATATGCACCTCTCTGTGTCATAGTGATATCACTTTTTGGAACATGCAGGTCTTTATTTTTATACTAAGGTTTTGTGATGCCACATTTTTAAATCCGGGTTTATAATTCAATTAATTTATAACTTATAATTTTTTCTTGCAATTTTACTCTTGTGATCTTACTTGAAAATAACTAAATATCAGTTAAGTTTATATCTATAAGTTAGTTCAAACGTTAATTTTACTAAATTCTACAAATTCAACGAGCTAATGCTAACTGATCCATTGTAAGCTAGCTTATAGGCCATCCTTTTTTTTTGCCAAAGAGACACATATTTTGTTTTGATTTTTTATTGAATATTTGTTTTTGTCTTATTGAAGTTTAAAATTAATTTTTAATATGCAATTTTTTTACTTTTGAAGGAGCCTCCTGCAATTTTTCCAAGGATTCTAGGTCACGAGGCAATTGGGTGAGTTAAGCCCTGTTTAAATTGGTTTATTTGAATTTATGTATATTGACATAATTTTGTGAAACTATTTAAGAGAATTAATGAAAACAACTTTATAACATATTTGCAAGTCGACTGACCAGTGTTGCATTTGTGTGTCACCTATGAAGCTTCGACGACACCGATATTTATAATTACATTGAATAATATCACTTTTTCAAAAAATTATTTTTGTCGACGTGTCGGTGTCGTGTCCAATGTCTGTGTCAGTGTCTGGACTTCATAGTGTGTCTCACATATTGCCAAAATTCTATGGTTATGCGATGATTATATGTATTTAGATACTTGAGCTAGCTTTTAAGAATGAAATTCAATCTTGTTTGATATTAGTGCAATGCTTTATGCTTATGTAGTTATGTGTACTTGGACACCCTCATCAGAACCGGTTTTTGAGAATCAGAACGAAATCTATTATTGATTTAAGTTCAAATTCATATGTTGGCCTCATATAGTACTATAGCAATTGATGAATTTAAAGGTTCAACAAATTCTGATGTGTGAACCAGGGTTGTGGAAAGTGTTGGAGAGGAAGTAACAGAAGTTGCAAAAGGAGACACTGTTATTCCAATCTTCATTCCGGATTGTGAAGACTGTATAGATTGTAATTCAACAAAGAGTAACCTTTGTTCAAAGTTTCCTTTCGATGTTTCACCTTCGATGCTTAGAAATGAAGCCACAAGATTCACAGATCTAAATGGAGATATTATACACCATTTACTCTATGTCTCTAGTTTTAGTGAGTACACTGTGGTTGATATTGCTAATCTAGTCAAGATTGATCCAGCAATTCCTCCTAATAGGGCTTGCCTCCTCAGTTGCGGGGTATCAACAGGTACGCAAACATTGCACCTACAACTATATTTAGATTGGATCGAATTGATTT
Organism: Trifolium dubium; assembly: GCA_951804385.1. Taxonomy (NCBI): domain Eukaryota; kingdom Viridiplantae; phylum Streptophyta; class Magnoliopsida; order Fabales; family Fabaceae; genus Trifolium; species Trifolium dubium. The sequence continues at coordinate 3,163,186 of OX638067.1, forward strand.
TTAAAAGAGTCGTCCAAACTGAACCGAAAAAAGCGCATATGGTTTTAATTTTTAGATCAGGTGTTTTTTTGCTTCAGAACTGATTCAAACCATACTGCGAACACTCTTCGTCACACCCTAAGGCATTTCATTTTTTATTAATGCAAACATTAACTAAGAATAGATATGATTGTGAAAAATCAATTTTAGTTCACAAGTCAACATACATCTAATTCAATATTTTGATCAAAACACAATTTTTAGGGGTAGGTGCTGCTTGGAAAACAGCAAATGTAGAACCAGGGTCTACAGTGGCTATTTTTGGACTTGGATGTATTGGATTAGCAGTATGGATTCTCCATAGTTCATGTTAATTACTTTTTTGTACTTTATAGTTTTGTATATTACAATGCTTATTGCAATATTGAATGGTTTCCTAGGTTGCTGAGGGAGCTAGACTTTGTGGAGCAACTAGGATTATTGGTGTGGATATCAAGCCAGAGAAATTTGACATTGGTAATACAATATTTGTTTAATAGCATCATCATCGCATTAAGTTATTACTATATGTTGAACCATCACTTCTGATGAAAGATATGTCTGGTGTCTGAGGCATGTTAGGTTCAACACTGAAACATGTGATTCCATACAATTATGTCATTTTTTTAAAAATTATTTTGATGTCGATGTGTCAGTGTTATGTGTGGTGTCTGAGTCTGTGTCGGTGCTTTATAGAAATATTATGCCTAAATTTACGTATTTGATTTCATGATTGTTATTCCTTTTACTCAGGAAAGAAGTTTGGAGTCACAGACTTTGTCCATGCTGGAGAATGTGAAAACAAATCTGTTAGCCAGGTTATCATAGAGATGACTGGTGGTGGAGCAGATTACTGCTTTGAATGTGTTGGTATGGCATCATTGGTGCATGAAGCATATGCTTCATGTAGAAAGGTGTAGATTTCTTTCTCAAATTGTCCATAGTTTTTTTGAACAGTTCTACCAACTAATTTTTGTTTATTTTATTTTAATAATGTTATTGGTGCGAAGTATCCACCAATTTTATCAATGACTAATATTAAGGCTCAAACCTGATTAAATGTTGCATGCTTGTTGAAAGCATGGATTGGAAAATTAAATTGGTGTTTTGGTTTTAGGGTTGGGGAAAAACAATTATGTTAGGAGTGGACAAGCCAACATCTAAGGTGAGCCTTAATAGTAATGAAGTCCTTTTACAAGGGAAGAGCCTCATGGGATCCGTATTTGGAGGTCTCAAACCCAAATCTGATGTACCCATTCTTTTTAAACGCTACTTGGACAAGGTACGTAGTACTAATGTACTATGCAATATCATTTTATTTTTCATTTTTTGATAACATATTTTTTTAGATAAGTAATCCAATTTATTAAGACATCTACTAATTGTATACTCTTCCAATCTTCTAGGACACATTCCTAAAATTAGATAATAACATATTGTAAAAATATTAGTAGTATAGTTTATGTAAAAATTAATAGTAATGATGAAACAAAACAAGTTTTTGAACCATTTTTGTTAATTTTTTCTCTCTAATCATTAACAGGAACTGAGGTTGGATGAGTTTGTGACACATGAGGTGGAGTTTAAAGACATCAACAAAGCTTTTGATTTATTAGTTAAAGGAGAGTGTATTCGATGTGTGATTTGGATGGACAAATGAGTTTATTTTTGTTGCATTTAGAACTTGATTTATGTCAATATGTAATAAGTTGATTTGAGTGATGCACTTTTATAATATAGACTAAGGAATGTACTAGTTAATAAGGTTAGTTTTATAAAAGGGTTATATTTTTTTATAATTTCAGTTACATTTTTTAAATACGTGTAAAATCTTAAATAAAACTCATTTTAAAAGGAAGTAAATAAATATTTTCTTCGTTTTATTTTCCATTCCAATATCCACATTACTTTGTAGTATATCTTAAATTGTCTCATAAATTACCTATGATGTATTTTTTGTCCATATGCCTCAAATTAATTTCAAAGGTGACCACAAGCATTACATACGCATGGGACTTACATGTCAAATCTAGTTTGGCAGTTTCCTATTGCCACCAAACCAAAAACATCATTTTTCTTTCTTTAAATAGCATTTATCTTCAATTTTGCATGTTCAATGATTTGTCCAAAATTCTCCCTATAGTTTCACTCCCTTCACAATTCACACAAAATCATTTCTTGTGTTTTGTTGAACAGCCATGGAAGATCAACTAGCAAAAACAAGTGAACAAAAACAACAACCCATTAGATGTAAAGGTGTGTGTTTCTTTCTTAGTATATATGATTCATGATTATTTTCTTTTCTTTACTTTCAATGATTTTTCTGATGCATGCATGATGTTTCATGTGTATGAATGAAACTAAGAATATACTAATTGTTGTAAATTTTGTAGCTGCGGTTTGTCGCAAACCAGGTGAGCCATTGATTATTGAGGAGATTTTTGTTGCACCACCAATGCCACATGAAGCTCGGATTCGTATTATATGCACCTCACTATGTCACAGTGATATCACTTTTTGGAACATGCAGGTTTTTATATTTACCGCACCTGCTAATTTTAACAAACATTACAAATTCATTTGTTTGCTAATTTTTTGTCAAATTGAGGCTTCGGTTTTGCTTAGATTCTTTTTATTGAATATTTGTTTTTGTCTTATTGAATGTTTCGATTACTTTTTTAATATGCTATTTTTTTACTTATGAAGGGTCCTCTTGCAATTTTTCCAAGGATTCTGGGTCATGAGGCAATTGGGTGAGTCAAGGCATGTTTGAATCGGTTTGAGTTTATGTATTGACATAAATATTGTGAAACTGTTTGAGAAAATTTTTGGACACAACTTATGAAGGTTTTCATAAATATTTGTAACTTGTCTGATCGAGATTGCATTTGTGTCTCACATTGCCAAAAGTCTATAGTTCTATGACGATTGTATGTATTTAGACGCTTTCATCTTTTGAGTTATCTTTTGAGAGTGAAATCCGATCTTGTTTAACATAATAGTAGCGCAATGCTTATATGTACTAATTGGAGACCCTCATCGGAACCAGTTTTTGTGAATCATAATGAAATCCGCTTAACAATTCAAACATTGATTTAAGAGCAAATTCATATGTTGGCCTCATATACGAATTGATGATAATTAAAGTTCCAATTTCTTTTATGTGAACCAGGGTTGTGGAAAGTATTGGAGAGGAAGTAACAGAAGTTGCAAAAGGAGACACTGTTATTCCAATCTTCATGCTGGATTGTGAAGACTGTATAGATTGCAAATCAACAAAGAGTAACCTTTGTTCAAAGCTTCCTTACGATGTTTCACCTTGGATGCTTAGATATGATACCACAAGATTTACAGATTTAAATGGAGATATTATACACCATTTCAACTTTATCTCTAGTTTTAGTGAGTACACTGTGGTTGATATTGCCAATCTACTCAAGATTGATCCAACAATTGCTCCCAATAGGGCTTGCCTCCTCAGTTGCGGGGTATCAACAGGTATGAAAACATTGCACTTACAACTACGTTTAGATTGGATCGAATTTTTAACAAAGTCATCCAAACTAAACCGAAATGGCACGTAGTTTTAATCTTTGGATTAAGTGTTTTTACTTTTTAGGCTTCAAAACTGATTCAAACTGTACTTTGAACGATATTCATCACACCCTAAGGCATTTCATTTTTTATTAATGCAAACATTAACTAAGAAGAAAAATATAGGTTCTTTTTATTTTAGTTCACAACTCAACAAGATTCATCATCTAATTCAATATTTTGATCAAACGTTCACTTTTAGGGGTGGGTGCTGCTTGGAAAACAGCAAATGTTGAACCAGGGTCTACAGTGGCTATTTTTGGACTTGGATGTATTGGATTAGCAGTATGGATTCTCCATAGTTCATGTTAATGGAGTACTTTTTTGTACTTTGTAGTTTTGTATATTACAATGCTTATTACAATATTGAATGGTTTCCTAGGTTGCAGAGGGAGCTAGACTTTGTGGAGCAACTAGGATTATTGGTGTGGATATCAAGCCAGAGAAATTTGACATTGGTAATACAATATATATATATATATATATATATATATATATAGTCAAATAAACTGTTTTAATAATTTAATATTTATAAGTTATTATTATTTGTTGCACCATCATTTCTGATCGAAGATGTGTATGGTGTTTAAGGTGTGTAAGGTCTGACACCGAAACATGTGATTCGAAACAATTATATCATTTATTAAAATTATTATTGATGTCGGCGTGTCATTATTGTGTTTGGTGTCTAAATCTGTGTCGGTGCTTCATAGAAATATTATGCCTAATTTTATGTATTTGATTTCATGAGATTGTTCTTCCTTTTACTCAGGAAAGAAGTTTGGAGTCACAGACTTTGTCCATGCTGGAAAATGTGAAAAGAAATCTGTGAGCGAGATTATCATAGAGATGACTGGTGGTGGAGCAGATTATTGCTTTGAATGTGTTGGTATGGCATCATTGGTGCATGAAGCATATGCTTCATGTAGAAAGGTACATTTCTTTCTCAAAATGTGCATAGTTTTCATTTTAACCAACTAATTTTATTTATTTTTTTAACAATGTTATTGGTTCGAAATATCCACCGACTTGGTGGATGGCTAATATCTATTGAGAATCTAGATTAAGATTTAGTAGACTCTCCCCTCTTAACCACATCTTTTTCATTCACAAGGCTCGAATTTGAGACATTGCTAAAGGGATTCAAGTCTAGATCCACTTGAACCAATATAATGTTGGTTTTGTGCTAACTAATTTTAATTTTCATATTCTTCATTTGTGTACTATTTTCAATACTATTTCATTAAATGTTGCATACTTCTTGAAAGCATAGATTAATTGGAAAATTAAATTGGTGTTTTGGTTTTAGGGTTGGGGAAAAACAATTATGTTAGGAGTGGACAAGCCAGAATCTAAGGTGAGCATCAATAGTCATGACGTCCTTTTACAAGGGAAGAGTCTCATGGGGTCCATATTTGGAGGACTCAAACCCAAATCTGATGTGCCAATACTTCTTAAACGCTACATGGACAAGGTACTATGCCACATCATTTTATTTTTCATTTTGTACACTCATCCAAATCTTCTAGAAATGGTTGAAGAGGACACATAAGATTAGATGAGAATATATTGTAAAACTAGTAGTAGTTTATGTAAAATTAGTAATGATGAAACAAAACAAGTTTTTGAACCTTTTTGTTAATTTTTTCTCTCTAATTATTAACAGGAACTGAGGTTGGATGAGTTTGTGACACATGAGGTGGAGTTTAAAGACATCAACAAAGCTTTTGATTTATTGGTTAAAGGAGAGTGTATTCGATGTGTGATTTAGATGGACAAATGAGTTTATTTCTTTATGTATGCCAATGTAATTGTTGCATTTAGAACTTGATTTAAGTCAATATGTAATAAGTTGATTTGAGTGATGCACTTTTATATTTGATTTCTTTATGTATGCCAATGTAATTGTTGCATTTAGAACTTGATTTAAGTCAATATGTAATAAGTTGATTTAAGCGATGCACTTTTATATTTGATAAACAGATTTGATCAAAATATAAAGCCAATATAAGAAGTGACAAAATGTTTTCGGGCACATTTGTAACACCTCTTTCTTCGAAAAAGAATTTAGATGTTCAATTCTTGAATCGTTTATTTGAGAGACACTAAAGCCATGTTGTAAAAAATCAAATGTCTCGTTACCAAGTAGAATATAGTTCAACCCTTACTCGAATGACAAAAATAGCCTTTTATTTTGCTTGCAAAGTGGATGGCAATGACCTAAACAAAGAAACAAATTAAAATTACATATAACATAACCAACAATGTAGGTCATAAATCCAAACCATGGGACAAAGATACTCTACAATATCAAACCCTTCATACGTGCTCCTACATCATTACACCTAACTAAGCTCCCAATAGTATTCATAAAAAGCTTTGCATCATCACACACTCTCCCACGCGCCAATTTCTTATACAAATAACTATCAAACGTCATTCGTTGAACATACTCATCGCCACAAAGCTCCACCAAAGCTTCCCTAGACGCGTTACTACCATAAAAAACCCTTTGTAACAAATCCAAAAACCTAAAAGTGTTAACATACTTCACATCCCATTCTTTAAGATACTCCCTCTTAAGATCACACTCGTTAATCATCTTCATTCCACCTTCGGAAGCCCTAACGACACCGTTTCCACACATTCGACCCGATTTCGCAGCAAAATAAATACCCTCACCCGAACATTTTGTAACATAACCTGCAGCGTCACCTACGAGTGCCACGCGTCCTCTGACCCGAATGGGTCGAGGATGCTCTGGAATTGGGTGGGCTTCTATTTTAATCACTTTTCCACCGTTGATCTTAGACATTGCTCTTTCCCTAATGGCACGCTGGTATAGTTTAATATCGTGTTTTGACCGTACCGTACCAGTTCCCACTGCCACGTGGTCACATTTGGGAAAAACCCACGCGTAAAAATCTGGTGACACGTCATCACCTATGTACATCTCGGCGAGATTTTCATAGTACGCCATTTTCTCGTCCGATAATTTGATTCGTTCTTGAAACGCGATCGCGCAGGTGTAGTCGCCGGCGTTTATGGATTTCGCGACGCGGCTGTTGGCGCCGTCTGCGCCGATCACGACATCGACGGCGAGGGAGTTTCGGGATGCGGTTTTGGTTGTGTAGTTGATGGTGTAAGGTGAGTTTTGTGAAGTTGGGAGGTCGAGGGAGGTTACTAGGCCGGCGATGTGTGTGGCGCCGGCGGATACAGCGCGGGATCGGAGGAATGAGTCGAGAACCTCGCGGCGGAGCATGGCGATGAATTCGTTTGGTTTTAGCGTCTTACCGAAGTCAACGGCGATGTTTGAAGGGGAGAAGATGCGCATTTGAGTAACATGGCGGTCGATGAGGTGGTGAGGAATGTCAAACTCTTCCAGCATGCAGAGAGGGATTGCTCCGCCGCATGGTTTCGGTGTTGACGGCGGATTCCGCTCGAATAGAAAGGTTTCCACGCCACCGATGGCTAGTGCTTCCGCAGCGGAGGATCCAGCAGGTCCTCCGCCGATTACTGCTACTCGAAGCTTGCGGCCAGAGATTGAAGGCCGAGCAGAGTTGGAGGCAGAAGCAGTAACCGATTGGAAGCGGTTTTTCGGTTTTGCAGTTGGAATGGAAAATGAAGGTAAAAAAGTTTGAATTTTTGCTGCCATGGAGAATAATTAAGATCTAGTTTTGGGGATTTAGGGTTTTTGAGCTACTAATTGTGATTTAGGGTTTTGAGAAAGCAATGTAGTATATTCTACATTTCCTTTATTAAAGTTAATATCTTATTTTAACTTTCATGATCTTTGTTTAGTAGTACTAATGCATTGTTTAAATCAATTTTAGAGGACAAAGACAAATTATGTCAGCACCAAAACCCAATTTTATAACATTAAACACAGTTCTTAGTGCTGTAATATACTACAATATAGAAATGGTTTCGAATGCAAACCCAGCACCAACACTTTTATCACTTTTGTGTTGTAATAATTGATTAGATTATGGCTTTATTTTGCAAATTCAAATTGGTATGAAACTTAGTGCATGTTTGAATTGACGGTCAAATTGTCAAACTGTCAAAATTTACTGCGAACCACTGTAATTTTAGTAAAAGTTACTTTAGAGTTTCTACTAAATCACGGTGTCACTTTGATTTTGATAAACTCACCGTCCATCCAAACTCACACTTAATGTGTTTTGAAACTTAAACTTAAGTTTATGAATGAATCCTAAAACTTACGAATGAATGAATCATATGCAACAGGAGTAGCAGTTAAATGTTAGGTTTTAGTGTTGACCAATTCGTGGATGGTGAAAGGGCGGCAAAGATCCGGTATAGGTTGGTTAGACCAAGCTGCTTCGGCTATGATAGAGTTCACTGCTTCTGTAGGGTTGTACAAGTCCCACCAAACATGTGCTGAAGCTTGATTACAGGCCAATTCAGTAGAGATACACCCTATCATTGCGCCATTGAAACCACTTCCACAACATGCACTCTTTGTGTCTTCAAAACCTGTGCATATTAAAATAACACTTCATAGTTCATACATGAATTGCATTATCGGAATTTGAAGCCAAACTTGCCTAAAACTTACCATAAAACCTTGGTTTGTCTATAATATCCAATATTCCACTGTATACATCACAGAACACTATGTGAGCATCAGAAAATTCTGCATTAAGCTGGACTATGCGTTCATTCAGCAGTCTATTGTATTCCAAGACCCACTGATTTACATTATTTACACAGCCATTTGCATTAATATCACCATCAGATGTCTGATTTGACTCCCATGCTATACGCGGTGCACATCCCAAAGGTAGAACTCCTAAGCATACGATTTTCCTTGCATTTGCATCATAAAGATACCTCACTGCATTTGTCATCTGATCGACCAAAATGGTTGCAAAATATTGTGCACTGTGGTTTAACATTGGGTTGGAAGAGTTGTGTAGGAATAGATCAATGTAATCTTCTTTGCCAAAAGAGAGTAAAAAGATGGAAGATTTTGTAAATTCAACAGCAGTGTTTTCGCTTAGCTGCAGTTGTAGCTGCTGCATGCTCTCAGAGACTTGGCGTAGCTGTTGGTTTAGAGACTGGTGGCTGAAGCTTCCCTGGTTCAGGATTGTAGCTTGTGTTGATCCAAAGTTGAGACCACCGAGAACCTCATTCCAAGATCCATTTTGTGTGTAAAATGGTTGGATTGATGTCAATCCAATCTTCTCAGCTACAGTAATAATTTCGTTACAACAGTAAGTGTTATTTTCTGTGTAAGCCTGGTTTAACTTTGTTTACACTCATACATAAATTAAAACACTGAAAAAATACGCATATATTGCACAGGTAATATATACATGGATAAGCAAGAATAAGCTTTCCATCATGACCAAATTGCGGTTGCATCAATCAAACTTGATTGCAATCATCAAGAAAACAAAAGAGAAAGAAGAGTACCAATGATTTGAGGAAGAAGAGTGGCATCCGAGCCATTACACGGATACAGAGAGAGACGGCCATGAAGCAGAGGATAGAACAGAGTATTGTCTCCACAGTCGACTGAGGAATCCCCTAATACAAACAATGCTGGTACAAGTGAGCCATTTCTCCCATTAGCAGTGACATTTGATTTGGTTTCCTCAATGTATTGTTGGCCATGAACTATACTGCTAAACATGCATATTACCATAACAATTGCATGAAGATAATGAACTAGAGACCCTCTTCTTCTCATATTGGCTGTATTGAATCACTTTTTGGCACAATAATTTACTCGCTGCTAAGGTTGGTTTCACTGCTAAACCATTCTAGTTAGAGTTAAGGCGATTTTTTAGCACAAAATTACAAGAAAAGCAAAGTAATTAGCTTCCTGGTTTCAACCTTAAGCTCACTTTTCTAAATTGAAGAAGTGTTTTTGGTAAGCTAGCAATCAAAAAGAGTTTGAATGGACAAAGTGTGTACTTTTCTTTTCTTTTTAGAAAAAAACTGTCACATTTTTAGCATTTCTCAACAAACTTCATCAGCATAGTATATGTTTTGTTCATTTCTTTTTCTATTTAAAAAGGTAAATATAAGAGAAAAATGATAGTCATCATGCTTTGCAAGTTTACCAAACCTTTATTTAAATAGCTTCTAGTGACAAATGTTATTAGCCTCAAACAGAAAACTTATTCCACTATAAAACCAAATACATACTTATTCAAATTAGTTTAAAGCATAATCTAACTTGAAAGTTCTGTGACTATGGTCAATAAAATTGAAAGGTTAAAAAGAGTGGAAAATCAAAAACAGAAAATAGATAAGGCTAACATCTCACATCCTAATCCAAAATTGAATAATCAAAAAGTATCTATAAATAGACACACAATATTTTCACTCAAACACGTCAAAATTTTCTCTTAGATCATAATTTCCTTGATTTGTTTTGCTTCATTTTTTGTGAATCACTATGGATATTAATCTTACTCCTCAATTGCCAAAGCAAGTGTATGGTGGCAATGGTGGATCGTATCACGCTTGGTCTCTTTCAGAGATACACAATTGTAAGCTTTTTGAATTTTGTTTCTAACATAAGGGTATGAAAATATGAGGGAAAAAAAATCTCTAATCATACCAGTAACATGATTGAATGTTGTTGTTTTTCTCCATTACCTGAAAAAGTTTTCACGTGTGGTTGGAACATATAGGCAACAATGATCACACCACTTCATGGAAAGGTACTGAGTTTTTAAGCACTTATTAATAATGATTAGTGAAAATAAGGGATTTTTGGATGCGCCTATTCCCTTTTTATACTAGGAGTACTACTAAATACTAATTTCCTAAACATTGGCTATTACATAACCACCTTTTGAGTTTTGAGAATATTTTAATCATGTCAATCTTTTTTGAGGTATTCAACACAATTTTGTTTGAGTTTTTAAAATTCATCCTTAATGGGTTATTTGCCCCTCTCTTTTTATATGTTATTATTGCACTATAATGTTCTGAATAAGGTGTGAATTCTCAAAATAAAATAAAAGGTGTATTTTTTTTTTATTCAAGGTTCTTAAATAATCCCTCCTTTTAACTCTATATAAATTCTGTTTTTATGTAGCATGAAAATGTATGTCTAAACTTTTATTTTTTTGGTAGAAAAACTTTTTTAAAATACTGTATTGTTATATACTAGTATTTATCTAAAAAGCAAGCTTTTGCATTATCAAGGGGAAAAACAAAACCAAGATATTACCAAATACCACATGTTTTTAATTATAAATGAAGATCCATTTTGGTTTTTCCGAAAATTTGAGAGATTCAACTCAGAAAAATACTTCAAAAAAATTGAGTTTTTATGTTGACATGTAGACTGACTCATCAAAATCAAATGACTGTCCTGCATGTCATATAATTTACAATGGGGATGATTATATCCCTAACAATAATTGAAAAGAGGCAATAAAAAGAGATAATTAAAAGTTTGAAATATTCACTTCTTTCTTACTGTAGGGCGTAGGCATTAACTAATTAAGTTTGGATCATAATTTTACAATTTTAGGAACTAAAGCATTGAATGTTTATTCCATTATTGATCAAATGTAAATTGACTAAATTCTGAAATTGTTGGTACTAACAGTAAGACCATGCCTATTACTCTATGTACCTTCAAAATTAAAAGGAAGGAAAACAAAAACTTACTAATATTCGACAATGAAAGATGGCAATGACAATAGCAGAACTAAATCTGATAATAGCATTCTAGTTGAAAAAGAAATTGAAATGATAAATCCCATAACTACCCTGTTTACTACCTTGTGCAAAACAATACTCTTAGAGAAACACTGTCATTTGGAAATTGTACGAGATATTGAATGAGATCGGTTTGACCTGAATCTGATTGCTAATATTAATACCGAATTACCGATCATTAACTCAATATATATAAAAATGAAAATTTCAGTTGGTCAATTAACCTGCTAAAAACCAAAATACAGTATATATCAATTTAAAAATAAAAATAAAAACATAAATGGATAGGCAACATGTGATTGGAAGCATAGGGTTGATGACATCGATCACTATGCCTTCGTCTTTCCACTCATCCCACGTTTACTCGGCCAAATACAAGTCACTGAATTCTTCTTGGCTGCAACTGAACATTGATCATTCCTACCACCTTTACTGCAAAACTCTGTTTGGAGCTTACGCCGTCTCATTCTATGCTCTAATCGCATTCCTCTCAATGCACGTACTCTGCGTTCAATTTCCAAAGCTTCAGTGAAATTCCAAATCCTAACAACGCCATCTTCACCTCCACAGACAATTCGATCAGCTCCTATATCTACAGAGTAAAGATTTTTGTGAAATCCATGCAACATCCTCTGTGGAGGCTCTACATTAACTCCGCCTGAATGCTTTGCCTTTGTAGCTCTCTTCCCTAGAGCACGCTTGCTTGTCCGCAGCAGCTTCCTCACATCAATTAGGGCCAGCTTGCCATCATTTGATGCAGAAACAAGCCAAGGAAACTCAAAGGCAAGGGAATACACAGGACCAGAGTGAGGATCCCATGTAGCAACATGCAAAGCTTCACTCACATAGCTATCATGTACAAACTCATACATGTGTATTGAACCATCTTCGCCTCCAGTAAAAATGAAATCTCCTGTATGGCTTCTTGCCAAAGCAAGAGTATTACCAACATGAGCATGTGAAACAATGGTCACCAAATTACCACTATTGGTATCCCAAACATACACATCTGAACCCGATGCACTGGCAACTGTGGTATCATGAGGGACAAGTCCCGTAACCCAATCACCATGCCTCAACACCACAGTGCATTTCATCGAGTGACGGTCCCACACACGAACAGTCGTATCCCAAGAGCCACTGTAAATCCTTGTCAAATCTAAAGCAAGTGAAGTAACCGGACCATTGTGACCCCAAAGTCGAACCTCGGTATTCTGGCTATGTTGTGAGCCTCTAAGCTCAAATAGATGCGGCAGACCTTCAACAGCCCTCCAACAATGAATGAACCCATCGGTACCACCAGCAACTAGTAATCTTGTATCTGCTGCAACCGCACGAATGGTGCATCCAAGAGGTTTAGACGACGCAATCAACAACCCATCTTCCATGTTCCACATCCTCACAACCGTGTCATACCCAGAGGAAAATATGAGCTTTGCAGAAGCCAACAAGAAAACAGTCCTAATCGCCTCAGTATGGCCGCGCAACACATCCATACTATACCTTCCCATAAAAGTCCTACTCCTAAAATCCCTCTCCACAAAAATCTCCTTCCATGACTTCTCATCCGAACTCGAGTCCTCAATCCCGGATTCCAGGGCCACAAAAGCAGCTGGAAGCCCCCACCTTTCACAATAGAATTTCTTCCAAGCATGATGCTCCGAAGCAAGACTACGCAAAATCGACGAAACACATGAAACAATTCCAAGATCTTTAGGATCAAGGCAATTAAGAATCTCAGATATCAACACAGGAGGAAGGTCAGTAATCGACCGACGATTACCAATAACCACATCACCAGGAACTGATGATTGATTCAAACCACTAACAGAACCTTTAATTCCTTTCTTTGAATTCAACTTCGATTTTCCCTTCAAAATCTCACCTTTTCCAGATTCAGGTTTGATATTTTTTGTAACAAAATTAGGAATTGAATTAGGTTTTGGATTCAATTGAACTATGTTTATGGGTATGTTTGGATTTTCTACCAAATTGTGAGAATCCTTAGTACTCTGCAGGCAATCAAATTCCATAAAATAATGGGATCCTACGCTATGAATCAATCAAAAGGATTGAATTTTGAAACCCCCAAAAGAATGAAATTGGGAAATAATTGAAACCCTAATTTTACCTAAAAAAACAAAGAGAAAAAAATAAGAAAAAATAGAAAGATAAAATAAAAAAAGCTAATAAAAGGGTTTAAATTGGGGAATGAATAAAAAACGGAGAATTTGAATACTACCTTAGATGATGATGAGTGGTGAAGAAAAAGAGAGAGGCGAATGAGAGAAGAGAAAGGGTTTGTTTGTGTGGTTTAGGTCAATGAAGGGATAGGAATTGAATTTGAATGAGTGAGTGAGTGTGTGATATCCAAAGACCAAAGGAATGTACGTAATGCCTTCTACCTAACAACTCAACCCAACACAATTTTTTAATTGAAGTTTTAAATTAAAAAAATCTAAATAATAATATTAACTTTTACTAAAAAAAAATAATATAAACTTGTACTACAAATTATCAAAAAAATAAATTAACTTGTGCAAAAAAAATAATATAATGTTAACACAACAATGTCAATTGTGTTAGATTGTTTATTGTTTACTAGTTTCTTCTAAAAGTTTTTTTTTTTTTATAAATAGTTTCTTCTAAAAGATTGTTTACTAGTGAATTTTGTTAACGCTTAAACATCATTTTAGTCTCTGTATGTAAGCGAAATTTTGGTTTTAGTCTCTGTATCGATTTTTGTTATAAATAAGTCTCTGAATCAACCAATTTTTTTTATTTTAGTCCCTAAAGCGAAAATCCGCAGGAAAATTCGTAGAAAAATTCACAGGAAACCTGCAGATTTTCCTGCGGATTTTCGCTTTAGGGACTAAAATCAAAAAAATTGGTTGACTCAGGGACTTATTTGTAACAAAAATCGATACAGGGACTAAAAACAAAATTTCACTTACAAGGACTAAAATGATGTTTAAACCTTTTGTTAATATATAATATGTTACGTGCATATATTCAATTGTGTATGATTTTGAATTAATAATTGCAATTGAAAATAATATGTTACGTGCATGTATTCAACAAAAAATCGCCTTACCAAAAAAAAAACTTCAACAAAAAATCTATATCTACACAACTAGTGTCAACTTTTTGTTCAGTCTTTCAATACAACTTAACTCTTACTCAACACTTTTTTTAATTAAAATTTTATTGGTCGGAAAAAGATAAATTGTTAGGTATTTATTAGAGTGATGGTGATCTTCTAGAGAATATCAAGGTTATTCTTAAATATCTTAGAATTCAAGAAGTAGTGAAAGAAGGTTGTTCATCTTGACATTGATGTGAGGAATTAACCACAACATAGTACAAGAGGTTTCTATAAAGATCGATTGATTCTTAAGAGTTATTGTGCCACCAATTCACCGCATCATGACGCCAACCAAAGACAGTGATGTCCTTGGAGGCAATTGTGTGAAAGAACTAAGGGATCATAACAATTTCTTGACAAGAATGTACATGTACATAATGTATAAAGAGAAACTTTTCTTTTAAAAGAAAGGTATAAAGAGAAACTTATCACCATAGAAGTTAGGAGATATCGACGTTTAGAACAGCTACACTTGCACTCTTCAAGAAAATGAACGAACCAAAGAAGCATTGAGACGTTTCAGCAAATACACTATCATCAAAAAAATACAACCTTAATTCAAAGAAAAGTGAAATCCATTTTTCTAAGTCATTTGTGCCAAAATCCTACATATTAAGAAATGTCAAAAAAAGTTAAGTATTTTAATTTCAACATATCATTCAGGCACTAACTGGATTTGCAATAAAACATATGAATTTATCCAATTTGTTTATATGACATGTATGATCATAACTACTATGACATGCTTCAAAAAAAAAAAAAACAACTATGACATATTTTCATTTTCATTGCATTTTGTAGGTTTAATGATCAAGGAATGTTTGAATAATTAATGTATTTCGTCTATATTATAATTTTTTAAAATTTATTGAATAACTAATGTATTTAGTTTATGTTTCATAATTTTTTTTTTGACAAAACTTATATTAAAAATTTGATATATTAATCTCTATCTTTATCTTTATATAATATATTTAAGGATGTCTCTCTCCTGATATTTTTCCTACGTGGCATTCTCTCCATTAACATAATTCTATGTGTCATCTCCTCCTTATTTTATACTACACATAGTTTTAGCTAGGAGCTTTAGCAAGAGGAACATGGTTCAAATCCCACCAACAACAAAAAATCTATTTCTTTCACTTAGATTTAGTTAAAAGTTTTAACAAAAGTAACAGGGTTCAAATCCCACCGACAACAAAAAATTATTTTTTACTTAGATTTTGTTAAAAATTTTAGCAAGAGTAACATGGTTCAATTCCCACCAACAACAAAAAATCTATTTTTACTACATATATTTAATTATGAGTTTTAGCAAGAGGACGATGATTCAATTCCAACCAACAACAAAATAATTAATTTTATGATGTATTTTTTTACTTAATTGTTACTAACCATAATTGTTAAAAAGTTATTAATCTATATAGTATATATTTACTAATGTCTCTCTCATGAACAAAATTGTACGTGACAATCTCCAATGAATTAAAGCTTATGTGTATCATCTATGTCTCTGTCACGAATAAAATTTAGTATGAAGTACACGGTTCGATTTCCACTAACAGCTAAAACTATATTTTTATAATATTTTTTGAAGCAATTTTATGATATTTTATTTTATTGCTTATGAAAAATATTAATACTTATATTAATATATGTGACTGTATTTTTTATTTTAATTTACACGGGATCAATATTTATATATATTAATACAAGTGGCTATATATACATGAGATTTATATTTATATTCATATACTAATATAAAGACACCTTTTTTTGTAATTTTAAGAGAACATATATTTCTATGAGAGTCTATATTTTTACCCATATATTAATATGGAGATTTTTTTTTTTTAATTTCTACAGAAGCTATATTTATACTCATGTACGTTTTTTGTAATTTTTACGGAATTATATTTCTTCGAATGTTTTAATACAAAATTTATAAAACGAGACGAAAGACTTTTTTTATATAGGAATTTAAATATTTATAGACAAATTAATACGGGAACGCTATTTTTTTACTATGACTTATATTTACAGTCATATTAATACGAGTGCATTTTAATTTTATAATTTATGCGAGAACCAATATTTATACTCATATATTAATACACGATCGATCCTATCTTTTTTGTAATTTCACGGGGACTAGAAACGAAATATCATATTGTTCGAAACGGGGGAGCGGGAGATCACTCTGCACCCTATTTGATTTCTTTTAAATCGTTAAATATATATTATTTTCATATTTAAATAATAGATATAAAATCAATTTCCCAAATAATTGAAAAAATAAATATTACTTGACAAAAAATTCATTGATTAATATTAAATTAAAAAAACTAATATCTCAACTAATTTACTTTAACGTTAATAACATATATTATAATTTTGATTATTAACCCGTGCGCACGGGTCAGTTATACTAGTTATTTATAAATCTAAATAGTGGTGCATAACGCTACGTACAAAACAGATTTGAGATTAAACATACTTAATTAGCTTCTAGCTAGAAATTAAAGTTGGTAGATTTTTTTCTTTTTAATTAGTCGAGAAATAAAAAGGATAATTTTCTACAAGTTTGACCAGTTTTAACAGATTCATACTACTTAGCTGGGTTTTGTAGATTGCTTAGTCAGTATGAATGTTTGGATGTGTGTCAAATTCAAATATGCTACTAATTGAAAAACAAATCACTTAATTAGTCGCCTAACTGCTTCACTTCAGAATGGCAACATGGGGGGGTTAACTTTGACTATATCCTCCCTTCACTATAATATCTTCCTCATCTCACGGTCATTCTTTCATGTGATCTCTTGTTCCAACCCTTCCATTCTTATTTGACACACTCTCTTGTTTTTCTATTGGAATCATTTCACAATGAAATTGAAATATTTTTCACTATACTTTATGTTTTTTTTTTTGTCAAATAGTCTAATGATTAAAAATTTCACTTTTAAATGGATAAGTGAAATGACCGGAGTTCGAATCCCGCCCGCTGCATATTTGTTTTATTATAACAAGAGTATTTATTTATTTTCCATTTTTTTGAATAGTCTTTAACTATTAACTATAATAAACTTACATAATTTTTTTTTCCACCTAATGTAAAGTTTTCCTCCCACCACAACACAAGATGCGTTTGAATCATACTTTAATATATCATATACTCTATACTATTACTAGCAGCCAGACCAGCACGTCCTGTGCCCGTCTGTGTGATCCAAACTTTTTATTATATTAATTATTCATCAAATATTTTTCACGGCTCATCATACATCATCTGATCATCCGTTCAACTTTTGGTCACAAATTGAAACTTCCTCCACT
Organism: Trifolium dubium; assembly: GCA_951804385.1. Classification (NCBI taxonomy): domain Eukaryota; kingdom Viridiplantae; phylum Streptophyta; class Magnoliopsida; order Fabales; family Fabaceae; genus Trifolium; species Trifolium dubium. Next base: position 3,180,989 of record OX638067.1, read on the forward strand.
TTGCGATCAAAAGTTGAAGTGATAGGCTCAAAAGAAACCACTAAATTTATTCATCTATCATTCTTAAAAATATAGGTAATTAGTTAAGTTGAAAAAAATATAGAGAAATTTTAATGTCTTTTTTCTACCATTTTTCGTTGTTTTTTTCTTTTTCTAATTTTGCTTCTATCTCTCATTTTGCTTCCCCTCTCTCATCTTGTGCTTATTGAAATATACATTATTTTTTTTATACTCGGGCCTTATAAATAAAGATGACTTAACGTGTATAAAATGGAAATCTAAAAAAGTTGCTAACCCTCTTGATCAGCAAAGTGGTATATATTTGTCAAAAACTTATGTTTCTCTAACTTTTGTATTTTCACCCTTAATCAACAAAATCATGATATATGAAATTATTAATTAAAGTGTATCAAATAATGATAAAAAACTAGTATACGTACCCCCAATATATATGAACGTTCTTCATCCAGTATTAAAAATACCATTGTCTAATCACATTTTCGTATTTGTTCGAGTCCATGACACTATGAACAAAGTGACATTAGAAAACAATTAATAGAGATTTCAAATCTTCATCTTCCAAGCATGTTCTTAGAATCTACATACATATTACATATGATGACATTTAAACAATAATAGAAGAAAGACAATTTTGAATTAAAAAAATAAAAAAATAAAAATTGATATAATAGCACAATGTTGATTTCTTGCAAATAATTAAGTGGAATTTTATAGTTTTCTTTGACACAAATTAAATTTGCAAAGATGCATAAACATAAAAAAGAACAGGTACGTACCTAGTGTCATGTACATTGCTTTCCATGTATCTTCATTGTGCAGTAACTATATCCAACCAAAATTTAAGTAGTTTTCAATAGTAAAATTATAAATACAAAATTTAACCAAATTTAAAATCAAATTGAAAGGACCTCTATTTTAAAATAAAAGAGAATATGAATTAAGAGACATTGATAGTATGCAAAGAGAAATAAAATAGAGATTATTGGAAAGACATGGAAAGGAGTCACGTTGAGAATTTGCCACTTTCTTCCATGTTTTTATTTTGATTGTGCGGTAGTTACTTATTTAAGATTTTGTTTTGAATAACAAATGATAATGTTAGTTTGCTAATTCTTCAATTTCCTTTAGTTTTTATTGTTTAGTAACTGTATGAGATGTTTAGTAACCGTGTGAGGATGATGGAGGGGTATATTTGGAATGAAAAAAGCCAGCCCAAAAGTTTATATCCTCTTTATATAAACTAAACTGTATGAGATGTTTAGTAAGGCTATATTTGTCCACATGTCAAATAATCATTGGTCAATGCATGTTATTGTACCGGTACATGATGATTTATCTATTGTACCGTAACAATACCCTAACTAAATAGCGCTGTTCCACATTTTAATAGCAATGTGTACGCCACTATATACAATCAGTATCATATCAGCTTCATCAACTACTTTTTTCCCTATTCAAATATATTATATTCCATGAATGAAATTAAAATAAAGATCTTTTTGGACTAAGAAAAATCTTATATATTGTATTTTCATAAAAGTAAAATAAAGAATTATTAAACAATTATTTGACACTCTCTCTTTTTTTATTTTTTTTATTGGTATTATTTGACACTATAAAATATATGGAATTCAAATATTTTCATTATAATTTTTTATAATAACAAGATATTTATTTAATTTGTTGTCTTTTCATTATAATAAACTTACATAATATTATTTTTCCAACCTAATATTATTTGTTGTCTTTTCTTTTATAATGAGCTATGAATTAATCTATCGTTTAACATCATATAATATAGCTGCAAAATCGCTAGGAGTATTTTATCTATTATTGTAAGAAAACATAAGGTTTTGACTAATATTTAACTACACCTATAGAATACACCAATAGAATACACACCAAGGAAGCTCCGGTTAAACAACTGATGATCATGTTCAACCAACCACCTTACAAATCACAATTAAAAGTAAACCAATAAATATTCTCATCAATACATAGAATCTACCAAATAAAAATAAAAACATTCTTAAAACATATATTTTTTATTTATTAAATAACACTAACACGTAAATTACTACAACATTCCCTAATGGGAACAATAACTGATCACTTTGAGGTGAGATTGAGAAAGCCACACTACGCTTATCATTAAACTAACACCTCAAGTGCAATACAAACATATATGAAATAAACCAAAGCAAATTATGAAATCGGTTCCATTTCAATTCCAACCTCGGCGTCACCAGACACCTGAGGTTGGGTCGATTTGAAGTTTCTGCATTTTTTGTATGTAATCCACCCAATGACAACAAAGGTTGTAATTGTAGAAGCAACCCCCACTGAAAAGACAATCTTCACCTTCAAAGTGAAGTGAAAATAAACATCTATTTTTGGAGCCGGTTCTGGAGTTGGAGGTGGAGAAGTGACAACATAGTCTGGAAACAAAGGATCATCGGTACTTGACACGGCCAAACAGGTGAGAGTGACAGCAACTAGGATCAAAACAACCATCTTCATTTCCTTCAAAACACGTACAAATAACCAAATGTAAATTTTTCATGATGATGAGATATTTTTTATTTAATTAATTTGCATAGATATTTGCTTTTTCAGATCAACAATATCTGAAGCATTTAATCAAGAAATTAAGATGAATATGAATGAAACTCCATCAAAAGAAAGAAAAAGAAAAGATATATATAGATTTATAGATCACATGAAATTAAATGTTAAAGAGGTTAGATTTTTGTTATATATATGAGTTGATTCATCGATCTCAAACAATAATACAGTTTACAACAGAAAAATTAGTGCCAAACAAAAATCTTGGTAAGTAGAAGAAAGAAAACATATGCAACCAAAGAAAAGAAGAAAAAAACAAGTATCTTACTTTTGTTATGCAAATGAGAGAGTGTGTAGTGTGTACAGTAGGATCAAGTAGGTTTGGAATTTGTTTGGATATATTGAAAGTTGAAACCCTGGGTGTATTTATAGCCTTTAGAAAGTTTTTTAAGGATTAAAATAATAGTGTTTGCCAATTCGTATTTGGCATGTGTAAATGGCATGCATCAATGCACTAACATCTATTATTTACTAATGGCACCCCCCCCCCCCCCCCTTTATAGAAGCCGGATACAAAACAATCATGTTGAGTCTAATAACACACGAGACCCGATTACAAAATATATCCAGAATTGGTGCTACATATACAAATTACTTTTTTCTTTTTTTTCTTAAATATACTTTTAGTCCTTTAAATATTTTTAAGGTTTCACTCTGATCTTTTAACTATTTTTCATTTTATTTTGGTCCTTTAACTATTTTTTCGTTGAGTTTTAATCCTATAACTTTCATTATGTTAACTTATTTGGTCCTAATTATCGTTAAAAAAATGTCAAAAACGTTAATTTTGCGTACGTGGCACTTAGGGACTTGATGACTTTGGTGTGAGATCCAATAGGAAAACGCCACGTGGTCAGAGACCTTCTTCTTCATCGCGTAGGAAGTTTCCTTCATCACCGTCTCCGTCCACATCACTGGTGATCTTTCCAGTAACGAAAGCTTACGAAACAATACTCCAAAACCTCTAATAATTTACACTAAATCCAAATCTGATGTCCGTTTTCTCATTAGAGGCTTCTACCTCTCATTTTTGACATTTTTCTAACGGTTAGAACCAAGTAGGTTAACAGAATGAAAGTTAGAGGACCAAAACGGAACGAAAAATAGTTAAAGGACCAAAGTGAAACCTTGAAAATACTTAGAGGATCAAAAGTGTATTATTTAAGCCTTTTTTTAACTCAACATATACAAATTACTTAACAAATGGTGAGACTGAATTTACATTTTTTTTTTAGTTTTCACCATCTGGTTCTTAGGAGAAAGGGGTTCTATTAGTCCAGAATTCATGGCGAATTTTGCCATCAAGTGATTTAAGTTCTCTCCCAAGCGCAATTATGGAGGATCGAACCATATTCAGCGTCAATCGCCACTACACCAATTAACGTTTGATAATTTACATATCTTTTAATTTTATTCATTTGTGTGTGTATATGTCTAAATATTTTTTATTTCCGATTGAGCCAAGTAATATTTGATCTAAAAATATATAATTTTTCTATATAAAATTTTGTAATTATTACTTGAATGAGTTTAACTAGTATTTTCAAGATGATATTTCTTCTTATGATTTTTTTCAAACAAAATTCTTACGACATTTGTTAACATGATCTGTGTAAAAAAAGTAAAGTTTGAAAGAAAAAAGTTTGTGATTTTATTTTGTGTTTATTTTTGTAGAATAGATTGTTTCTTAATTGAACACTACACACAAAATTAAATTGAAAATAATGAAAAAGAACTGTGCATGTCACAATTGAGCATAAAGTCATGTCCCGCTGGCTAACCATACCCATGAAGTGGTTAAATTAAATAAAAGGGAATAAAATCGCAATGCCAATATACTGTGAAGAACTCTTTTTCTTCTTCATATATCACATATCACACAAGGGGAAGTTTAGAGTCAATTCTTGATCTAAAATTATTCCTCTAAAAATTGTTTTTGTTTTTCTCTTTATTAAATAAGTGATTTTTACGTTATTAAATTTAACGTTTTAGTGTGATTTTGTTTTCCCGTTTTTGTATGGTGTATTTTTCGTCTTTTGTGGGGTGTTTATTTTTTCAAGTTAAATGATTAATTTCGATTCATTGCAGATTCAATCAATAATTTTGGTGTCGTCAACGCTACAGATTCAGAGACTTGGATATTTCGAACGCTTCAATTCAATCACATTTATAGACATATAAAGTTTTCCGTTTTATACTCTTAACATGGATGTTGTGAGTTTGTTTGCAATTTCATCTTCTTTTTTTTTTTAACTATTTTAAACTTTTATTACATCAATGTACTCTATTAATTTGAATGAATAAATATTTTATTTTTGGTCCAAAAAAATATATATTGTGTAGAAAAAGGCGTGTGTGGTGCATGCGTACGTGTGAAGAAAGAAAGTGAGGCCCAATACATTTTTTTTAAGCAAAAGTGAGCCACAATACATGTACACAATAGAAAGCAGCATATTTGCCCAAATATAATTTATTTATATTACATTCAATCCTAAATATAAGAAAAAAATTTATAGATTAATTAAAAATCTAATATATATTTTTTTTTTATGAGCAAAGAGAAAATCTAATATATTTGATCTATAATATAGATTAGATATATTAAAATATAATTTTTTTTATATTTAGGATCAGAAGGAAATATTATTTAAAGGAACTTCTACGGTACATTTGAATAATTCAAATGTAATGTACCGGTACATAGAGTCGTGAAATTGATATATTAACAATTATTTTATGAATTAAAAGAACTATTAACTGATCATTGTATTTTAAACATAATTATAGCACAAGAAAAAAAGACAATTACATTGTTTACAATCATTATACTTACATCATAATATTTTTCAATAAAATAATTGAATATTAACTGTTATGAAGAATACAAATTCAGAAAGTATCAAAATTTACATTTTTAACAGTTTTAATTAATTGAATTTTGTTATTATAATAATATTTTTTTTTGACAGATTATTATAATATTTTTAATGATTGAAAATTAATTTATTTTAAAAAATATTAATCTTATTATTTTAATACTACTTCATATATCCGTACATTATTTAATTGTACACATCAATCACCTTCATTCTACTATACCTATTCTTCTTTTTATTTGGAAGGAGACTAGTCAGTCAGAGCCTACAATATGAGAATTCAACAACAATATCAACATCAACAAAATAAAAATAGAAAATGATCCAATCTTACTTTGTCTCTATATTCTTTGGTCAGACATAGGCATTAGCAAATGCAACCATGTTTCTTTAATTTTCATTGAAATTTGTTTGTCACATTGATATTTTACCAACTCCTTCTTTTACCAACTCGTCATGTCTATTACTTAAATCTTGACCCTCCATATAATGTGATATCTTTTTATCACTTGAGTTTTTTTGGTGGTGTCTCTAATATTTTTATTTTTAATATTAATTATTTTCAATTACTATTAATTATTTTAATTTAATATTTAGATTTCAATTATGATACAATTATATACTGTTACATCTATATAACTTATTCATTTTAGATTTTTAATCGCTTAACTATTCAAATGGCGATGTACAATTATAATGTGTCTATTTTTTTCCAACATATCTTCAAAGAAATGGAATTGGTCACGTAAAGGTTTACCATTAATGTTACACGTTTAATTTCATAACAAAGATCGAATGACACTTTAGGTGACAAAAAAGTTTTGAATTTGTAGTGGTCTACTAAATGTTATTATAAATTTATACTCTTTCTAGACATTAATATTATAAGTAAATTTGACT